>JAOXYA010000002.1:19784036-19795879 GCA_028565675.1 Sorex palustris
GGGGTGGGGATGGCGGGAGGGATACTGGGGACATTGGTGGTGGAGCATGGGCACTGGTGAAGGGATGGGTGCTCGATCCTTGTATGACTGACACGTAATCACGAAAGTATGTAAGTCTGTATCTCACCGCGATTCATTAAAAAATATTTAAAGAGAAAAGGGAAAAAAGGAAGAGATGTGATGAAAAGAAAATAGAAAACTTATACCACAAAAAGCTCCACGTCCTCAAGGATATTAAGCAAAAACAAACGTTTTTTAAATTTGGGGGCCACCCACAGCCATGCTCAGTCTCATTCCTGGCTCTGTGTTCAGGGGTCACCCCTGGCACGACTCAAGGGACCGTTTCGATTGCCGGGGATAGACTCTGAGCCAGCTCCGTGCCAGGCAAGTGCCCTCCTTGCAAGATTCTCCAACTCCGGGACCAGACCTGCAGGGGGTCCCTGAGCCCTCCCTGACACTTGCCCACCACTGGCGAGATTACCTGATTAATCTCCTCTCTTTCCACCCAAACCCTCAAATGCTCACACCTTCTTTTGGTACACACTCGGTCGGTATGCGAGTCACCCACCATGCTTCTTCCTCACTACCTCTTTTTTTATGGGCTGGAAAGTACTTGAAATGACGGGATTAACTTAATTCTGCACGTCTTCTGTGCGCAGAGGAGTCTAATCCTCTTGGAAAGTAATCAAGATAAACATTTCCCCGAGTGGTATTAAGAAAAGCTGAAATTCGAATCCTCCCCACCCAGCTGCCCCAAGTGAGGATTCTAGGAAGACTCCTGCCCGAGATGGGGTAAGCCTCTGTTTTCCTGTTAAATCCTCCTTTTTCTCTTCCTCCTCATCCTTCATTCTGTTGCTTAGAAACGATAAAGACCAGGGACGTGCCCAAAAGGCCTGGGGCTTGTGGGAGCTTGGGTCTGCTCTGCCAAGTACATGGTCCCCTTGAGCACTGCTGGTGTAATCTCCCCCCCCATACAAAGAAGAAGAAATTTTAAAAAATGAACATTTCAGGCAGGAACCACCTGCCCCCGCACTTGGCTGTCTTCACCGGGGCCCCTTGGAGGAGGGCGGATTGAGTTTCCCTTCTCGCCCCAAACAGGACCCCGGCAGCCAAAAACCTCCAGAACCCAACCACCGCCATGCTCAAGGCCACTCTCCACATGCTTGGACGAGCCTCACCCATGAGGGAACCGGCAGAGGAACCCAGGAAAGCGGGTCCCGGGGCTGAGATCTCCAAGCCTGCTTGGATCGGGACTGGGCCTCCTCCCCTCAGATCCCCAGTTTTCCAGTAGCCTGGCAGTCACACCCACAAACTGCTCCCGGTGCCATGAAATCTCATCAATGGCTAAGATCCAGAGACTTTATAATTTTATAAACAAGCTCCCAGAAGAGAGCAACGCAATATATCCTGGAGAGATCTCGTATAGTCTTGCCCACTGATCTACCTACAGCAGCACGCATGTGTTTGGTTTTAACATACTTGTTTGTGTTCTTTGTCCTTCTCGGAGAGCCTGGCAAGCTACCAAGAGTATCCCACCCGCATGGCAGAGCCTGGCAAGCTCCCCATGGCGTATACAATATGCCAAAGACAGTCACAATAACGGGTCTCATTCTCCTGACCCTGAAAGAGCCTCTAATATGGCACCGTTGGGAAAGACGAGTAAGGAGAGGCTGCTGAAATCTCGGGTCTGGGACGAATGGAGACGTCACTGGTGCCCGCTTGAGTAAACTGAAGAACAACGGGATGATAGTGACGGTGACAGTGATACAGTTAAAGGGTCAGGGATGTGTCCAAAAGGCTTGGGGCTTGTGGGACCTTGGGTCTACTCTGCCTGTGTATGGTCCCCTTGAGCCCTGCTCGAAGATGAAGAAGGGTGGGATGGGGGATAGGGGGTGCGAGGGATACTGGGACCTGTAGTGGTGGAAAATGGGCACTGGTGGAGGGATGGGTACTCGATCATTGTACAATTGAAACCCAAGCACAAAAATTTGTAAATCTACAACTGTACCTCATGGCGTTTCACTCACAAAAATTAAAAAAAATAAAGTAAATGATGGAGAATGGGCACGGGTGGAGGGATGGGTACTGGATCATTGTATAACTGAAACCCAAGCACAAAAATTTGTAAGTCTACAACTGTACCTCCTGGTGTTTCACTAATAAAAATTTTTTAAAAAGAGGGCCTTAGATTCTGTTGATACTCAAGCAGTCATCGAAGACCTAGTCGAACAGGGCGTTCAAACTCAGTACATCAGGATCCTCCGCGAGCTGTATTATGGATTCACCACCAGGATCTCTCCATTCTATGAGGAAGTGATCATCAATGTTAAGAGAGGGGTTAGGCAGGGTGATACCATTTCACCAAAACTCTTCAGTGCCACCCTCGAGAATGTCACGCGATGACTGGAATGAAAAGGAATGGGAGTGAAGATAGATGGTCGGCAATTACACCACCTCTGCTTCACTGATGACATGGTACGAATGCTGGCTGACTTTGACCGTCAGTGTGGAAAGATCGGACTGCAGCTGAATCTCACGAAGACAATGTTCATAGAAATAAACTAGTTCCTGATGTTTCATTTACTCTCAATAAAACGAACATCTCCTAATGAAGCAGTTATGTGTACCTAGGTTGAGAACTCAACATAATGAACAACTTGGTGCCAGAACTGTGCAGGAGGAAGAGAGCAGCATGGAATGCCTTCAAGAGCGTTGAAGAAGTTATTAAGAGGACGAAGAATCTCCGATTCCGGGCACATCTTTTTGACTCCACCATTCTTCCTGCACTAACATATGCCTCAGAGACCTGGGATCTACGAAAACAGGATGAGAACGGTACTTGGGTCACCCAAGGAGGAATCAAAAGTGCTATGCTTGGAGTACCACGCTTCAAGTGAGAAGGAATACGGAGTTCTGACCTCCACTGACGATCGAGGATCAGGAATGCTGCCTCGTTTGCAAAGGTGTTGAAAATCAGATGGGCCGGACACTTGATGCAATTGGGAGATAACTGCTAGACTAGAGCTGCTACCCACTGGATTTCACAGGACGTCAAAAGAATGCCTGGCCGCCCACCTATGAGATGGGTGGACTTCTTTGTCAAGACCCTGAACGAATGTTTTGATGCTCTTGTGTTCCTGGAGTGAGCAGACGCCATTGGGCTATACTAGCTCGTGACAGAGATGAATGGAGATGTTATTGGCACCCACTCGAGTAAATCTATGAGCAATAGGATGACAAGTGATACCACTGAAGTGATTTTTACTATATATTATTATTTGCTTATTATTCAGAGCTAATTATCTGTTTACTTAAGTCTGATCCCCTGCAATCATCCTGTGTTTTATGTGCTCAGACCATCAGTACTGTCTAGTCACCCATAGGGTGATGAGCTCAAGTGAATTGACGAATCTAATGTACATAGGGAGGTGCTACACAAAGTTAGGGTTAACATTAGGATTTGCTACCTGCTTTCAGAGTCCTACCTGGAGGCTGCCTCTTACCTCGAGGAAGCTGCCAATGGTCCCATGGAGAAACTGCAGTATGACTCTCCCACGATTCTTTCCTTTGCCCAGTATTTGATCTGCAAGTGGCTCTGGCTCCCATCTCTGGGTCTCCATTCCCACTGAGATCTTGCCACTCAGTGGGGCTGAGGCTCTGCAGAAAGTTCTGAAAGGGTCAGTGGTGGTCACTTTCTTTGTTATGAATTGTCTTCTTGCCTTAGAAGGCAATAGCAGCTAGAGCCTGCAATGATGGTGACTCAGTTTGGGAATTGTAGCTGACCTTGAGTTCCTGGAGTTGCTGCATGGCACCCCTGTAGAAGACCAGAGTGTCGCTCTTGTGTTGGCTCAGCTGTGCCACCATGTGCAGGCTCTGGTCCTCCAGTTTGTCATAGAGACTGTGGATGCTGAAGTCCTCCAGAGTCTTCACCTGAAGAGACTCCCCTGCAGAAACAGGCCTTGAAGTGAGGCCTTCACTTCCTTCTAGTCTCTTATACTCAGACTTAGAGTGAGCATGAGTCAGAAGTAGGACCCTGTGCCAGAATGGGGTGGGTGAGAAGGTTGGTGGGAGGGAGGGGTTCTGGTTTGTCACCATCCCTCCTTCCCATCAGGATTTTGCAGACAGAAATGGGTAGAGGAGAACAAAGGACTGCCCGCAGGAGGAAGACAGAGAAGGGTCCATGCAGGAGAGGAACAGCAGAACAGGGGTGATGTGGAAATTGGGGCGGGATCTCATTAGATGGAAAATAGAACCTCCTCTATTATTGTGGCTGATTTGCGACTCTGCTTCCTATTTGTACTAAGCTGGGTGTCCACTGGAGCTGGAAGTGGAAACTAACTCCCTCTTTGCTGAAAAGTGTCTCCCGGTCTCCACAAACCCAGTCAGTCAAGGAAACTATTTGTTGGGTGTATTGCACAGTCTAAGTACCTTCTGTTACCTCGCTCGGTCTTGGTCATCTCTCCCCCTGGCTCTGGAGACACCTGTTCACATACCCTCATGATTCAACCTCTTGCAGCTTTCACAGTACCTAGATAGCAGAGACTCAGATACTTGTCCAGCGAAATGTCTCTTCAAGCTTTCAAAGTTGAGTGTGTGACTAGGGTGACTTAAGGAGACCAGTGACTTCAAATCAGGACACCTCCCTTGGTTACTGCCTGGGCCCCTGACACAGGATCTGAGCTGAACCGCACATTTGGCAGGAATGCCCTTGGCTGAGCTTTCTATACTCCTATACTTACTCTTCCTTAAACAAGCCTGCTCCTGTCGGGACACATGTGAGGGAAGCCCACTTTCCTCCCTGTGGTGCTGGATTATGGAGGATGCGGGGAGAGGCTGTGATCTCCTGCATGCCTGGGCAGCTGTTAAGTGTGTGAGCTTGAAGCTGAACTGATGTGTTCTATCACCCCTAAGCTCCTCTTTCCCCAGCTTGAGAGAGCATACAGGAAGAAGGCTTCTGAGAACAATAGCTGTTTCCCAGAATGTTAATTTGGTTACCTGTAGGGTGGTGGGAGGGAGGACAGGAAAGGGAGCTTGTAGCACACCAGTGGGGTACCTGAGCCCCAGGTGATAGCTTCTCTGCAATAACCTCTTTCCACAAAGCCCCAGGATCCAGAGTCTTCGAAGACTGCAAGGCTGGAGAGAGGGAGCAACCTCAGTGCAGATGTAGTGGTGCTGGCCCAGGGATTCAAACCAGTGATGAGGATCACAAGTCGGGGCAGGAAGGGCTTGCTGAGTCTTCAGGACAGTTCCAGGCCCACAAATACAGGCAGAGCTAGATCAGGGAGCAGCCTGGTCCTTAAGCTGCAGTAAGGCTGGAACGTGTTTGAGGGGTTAAGGGAGACTCACCTGTCCCTCAGGAGATTATGCTCAGTGGAAAAATGGGGTTTTCTGAAACCCCTCCACCGAGGTTTCTGTGTTCGAATGGAACAGGCCTGGGCCACGGAAGGTCTCAACAAAAGGCCCAGACCTGTCAAGAGCGTTGTTGCTAAGCCAACAGCCAACAGCACCCCTAAAAGGTGGGGGGAGGAAACACATGGTTGATGACTTGGAACCCCTCCCCCCGTGCAAGTTCTCTCCTGGAGTATGCCACTGCACATTTACTTTCCTGGCCCTGGTCTCTCATCTGTCTGTATTGGGACTTTTATTAGTCACACAAAGAACAAGGCACCCTAGTTCTTACCTCTGAGCCTTCATTGTGTCAGTTTTGCATTCTGTACCCACTGTGTGAGGACCCCTCCATTATTTGACCTTTCCCAGCACCCTGGGGCCTAGCTTGAACTCTGAAAGGTTTGTTGGTTTCTTTGTGACCAGGTGGGTTTTTTGCCTCAGCCACTACATGGCCACCTTTGCTTTCTACATGGGCACAGGCCGAGAGAGTTCCCTGCAGATTGATGACAATGAAGACAAGAAAGAAAAAAGATAAGAGAGACATGCAGGAACACAGTTTAGGAACGACTGTGATCTGATGCTTCTTCCCATGCCCTTCCCCATGGAGGAACCCCAGCCCCAAGGCAGCTGCCCACATGAGAGGAATGGCAGTAGTAGAGGAAGAGAGGGGAACGGCAAGCAGATTTTCTTGGCCTTCAAACGAAGCTTCATATCCTTGATTCCAAGTGGAGCCCTTGGGTCATGCCTAGAGTAATATGCATGGCTAGACATGCACCTTGGGGTTGTGTGGACCTCCTACCTGCCTGACCCTCTGGATCTAGTTAGTACCTGTGATTGTGGTCCAGTCTGGGCCCAGATGTTTCAGCTTGTGTCTGACAATGCCGTGCCTGCTGAGCTCGTATGGGGAAGAAGGCTGCACAGGGGACAGGCCAGGGTCACAGGTCACCCCCTTCTCCTTCACCACCACCACAGCCATGCATCCAGGCAATCCATTGTCTTGAAACACGTATGTTCCAGGATCTAGGAACTGGTGTGCAAACCTGGATGTTGAGGACAAATGTATTGGGAGAGCCTGGAGTGATATTGAGCAGGGCATCCCCCAACTCTCAGTGGACTCTGTCCAAGAGCTGTTGAAACCCCAGACCCCCTACCTCAGTTTCAGCATACAAGTGGCTGTACCCATTGTCTTTTGTGACCTTATGCCTCACACAGTCTGTTTATCCCACTCTGGTGCCCTCTGTGGAATGAGGAGACCATGTCCTAGAAACCTTTCTGCTGTTACCTTGAGAAGTTGAGGTCAGTTTCCTGCACCAGGTTATGGAGGCGCCGGAAAGCCCCATAGTCCCAGTGGGGATTGCTGTTGAACAGATGCTGCTTCTGGTACACAGGGTAATGGCTGGTCAATCGATCTGTGAAATGAAGTGAGGTCGAGCTGGGTTTTAGAGATTTCAGCCCCCAGATGCCCCATCCAGGGAGCTCAGCACTCAAGAGGGAGTGGAAACATTCCACAGAAGGAATATGCTTCACTCCTATGTAATGTTTCATTTAGCAATCTTGGTGTCAGGACAAGACCCTCAGCCTGAGGAGCCTATAAGTACAGCATTAAAAGTCCTGGCCAGAGGCCTGTGGGACCAGTGAAGGGCCCTTCATGGGCATCTACAGCAGAATGCCTGGCACTCTCAGTATCTGTGGTCTTCACCCTGGGTAGGCTCAGCCACAGACCTGGGCATGCAGCTAATTCAGCCTGTGGGATGACTGAATGGACAGCGGCAGAAAGGGTGGATGGAGCTCTGCAATGAAAGCAGCCCAGGCATTTTCTCTGTCAAGGAAGCATTGCCCTTGCATAGACATTAAATTTCCTTCTATCCCTTTCTCCCTCCGTATTTATCCCCCAAAGATGGGACTCTGGTCTCCCCTCCCCCATGATTTGTGGAAAAGGGGAAGGACAATGCATTTCTGTCCTTTTTGAAGACATAAATGCAAGGAATAGAGGGACACTTTGTTAAGAACTAAGCCTGGAAACCAGGTAGAAGACAACCAATTTAGAACTAGTTTTCTGGATTTACTACCCTATCTAATTTACTTTACCTTGAGGCCATGACTTTGGTTTCCTCTTGCCTCTCTCTAGCCTATTGTTCTCTCACCCTGTGTTCATATCCCTGTATCAGTCTGCCCAGCCACCCAGTACCCTGTAGCATTCTTATAAGCAGGTTGTATGTAGAGAATTTCCATCCAACATTGGTAGATCCAGGTAAAGAGCCAGATGGGAAAGGTGAAGGTTGTAAGGTGGGGGTTTATTGACCCCTCAGTATTCAAAGGTCAAAATGAAGAACACAAACCAGAGCCCTTTTCCCCCATCTGTGGTCTGCCTGGTGGGATACCAAGGAGACGAGGCTATGCTCGGTGCATGGACAATCATACACTTAGGTGCCCAGAGATGGAGGAAGATACAAGCAGGCACAAGGGATAGAAGGAACCAAGGTGTAGGTTTACTTATTGAGTCTCTAACAAGAACATGGAACTAACATATCTATGGGATGCAGGGAAAAAGTACGTAATGTTAGGGTTAGAAATATATTCAAGTGTGGATCAGAGGCCAGTGTGAATTGACATTTAATTGATGGCACAAGCACAAGCAGCACAAGCTTGTGGTGCTGAATGCTGGGTCTACATGGGAGATCAGGAAAGGAAGCAGGGGCAAAATTAGCACTCACTGTGAGGAAGAATATGAAGCTGGAAGAGAATCACATCCCCTTTCACCAGGCAGACCACTGGGTTTCGAATATGGGAAAGGATACTGGGGTCCTCTGAGCTAGGGTGCTCCAGACCTGCAGTCTGATGATTCCTTTGCAGCTGAGGACTGGATATAGGTCTTCCTGGGGGATTTTGAGAAATGAATAATAAGACTGTGCTCTCTTCCAATTTCCTTTGAGAAGTAGTCTGAGACCTCTGGAGCTCTTCTTTCCCCTGGAATTATTGATCACTTCCGTGGTCACTGCCACTCTAACCTCCCTAATATGTAACACAGAGCTGAGACATTTCTGAGATGGTGTAGGTACTTCAGGCCTCCCCCCTTGGGAGGAGGCTACAATGCCCCTCATCCCTCCTACCCTCTCTGGAGTGGCCTCCCTTTCCCACTTACCAAGGAGGAAGGAGACAAGTATGTCCACTCTGGAAATGACAAAGCCAAAGATACCATGGGGGCCATACTGGATCAGATGAACTCTGGCATGTTCCCAGAGAAAATGGTCTAGGCCTAGAGTACTGGATACTTCCTGACAAAACACAAGCCACCATTGTATCCAGGGGAGGGGAGTAGAGCCGTGGACAAGTAGAGAGACAGACCAACAGATGGAGACCCCTGGCATCATGCCTGGAAGCACTGGCTGCTTTCTCCTTTGGGATGTCTTCTTTCTTAGTGGGCTTGCCCAATAGGCCTCGAGCATGTAGCCTTGTCTTATCTTTGGAAAATATCCCTGACCAACTCAGGTCCTTGAACTTTGACTCTCTTTTATGTTTGTACACTTGCTTAGGAACAACTTGGAAACATCTCTATTTTATTCTAGTTCTGCCATATATTTCATGCCAGATGATCCTTTCAACTTTTTCAGGAGTCAATAGACAGTCACATAGGATCTTCTGGAAGACAAACATTCAGTGAAACCTAAGTCTGCTACCCATCTTCTCACACTGATGAAGATTCAAAAGTAGTCATAGGTAACTTTGTCCTATGACTGAGAGGCTCAGGGATGAACCCAGAAAAACTCTACATTGTTTAAGGCGACAAGGAGAGATTTCATTTGCCTGACTCTCACTTCAAATTTTCATGAAGCAGTACTCTAGCTTCCTA
Source organism: Sorex palustris (assembly GCA_028565675.1). Taxonomy (NCBI): domain Eukaryota; kingdom Metazoa; phylum Chordata; class Mammalia; order Eulipotyphla; family Soricidae; genus Sorex; species Sorex palustris. The sequence continues at coordinate 19,793,275 of JAOXYA010000002.1, forward strand.
TGTGCATAGCTTCCAATGATCCTACTTAGCATTCATATCAAATGGTTGATATTGACTTAAAAAAATAGCACTTACCTCCTTTGTACCATTCATTTCAGCCTGCAGGATGAACAATAATGCAAATACCACAGACTAGGTAGAAAAGATTGGTCATTAATTGACTTTTCTACCCATTTCCTAGATTTCATAGGCTTCATGTCTAGTTCTTCTGGAGCTTGAAAGCCTGGGTGGCTCTATTTTCCTATCTCCATGATGGCTCAACCCCACACGTGGAGAATCCCACCACACCCAAATGAGGACAGTTAGGTCATTGTAGATCCATTTGCTCTCAGTGTCAGATGTTTCTAAGTTGTCAGTGACTTCCCCATCAAGTCCCCTTGTTTTCCCAAGCTGAGCTTACCCTCTGGATGCTGTGCCCAGCCTTGTCCTTCATGCTGATAATCAGCTTCCTGCCCAGGCCCCTTGTCAGAGAGAGTTGTGAAGTTCTGATCAGACACTGGGCATCACAGAGTTTTTCCACTGAGACATACCTCTTGCACTGGCAGCTACAGAAAAGTAAAGGGTGGGTGCTTTATCCCCTTTTAACTCAGCACAGTGTCCACCCCCCAGAGGATATGAGTTTACTACAGATTACCCTTAATGGGGGTTCATGATTACTTATTACAGTAGACTCTATCCATCTCATTTCCATAAGAACCTGGGAATCTCTTAGAGTGGGATCAATGCTCAATCAGTCCTGGTCAAAGGTTGGGTGGTTTAGTTCTGGATTTTGTGGTTTCTGCATGTTACAGAAACATGATTGTTCATCCCACAATACTGTTGACTGAGCAAACCACCAGTACAGTGGCTACCTCTCTACCTCTCTTGCATCTCTGGCATCAGTTCATAGGTTATGGCAGATTAGAACTCAGACCAAATCAAGGTCCCTCTTGGCTTGGTTTCTAGATGAGGTCAGTTTCTGCAGTTGGCTCAGAATTCTGGTTGTGAACCTCTCTCTTTCCTGCTCCCAGTACCCCTGGTTCCCTGAGTCAGTGGGTTGCTTCTACTGACTGGTGTGGGCCTGATTCCCCTTTAGGAAATTCTGACATTACAGGATCTGGAAGGTGTTACAGAGGTCCCACTATGGAGAATCCTGATATTATCTTCAAATGCAGAGAAACAGTTGGGACATAGACAGATCTGGAGTGGTCAATTCATTTATTCTTTTTGGAGCTGGTGAATTCATTTGTTCTCAGGGTCTTATTGCCACTTACATGCCCAGTTCAGCATTGAGTTCCCCTCCCTCTGGGTGACAGAAGATGGAGCAGTCATATTGCTGGGTAGATACACACTTGCGAGTGGCTGCCAGGCGGACATCTCCAGGTGGACATCGCTCTGCCACCTGCAGGACAGTAGGGGAAGAGAATCTGGTGTCTCACCCCTGCAGACCTTAAATGGGTGTTGGTGAAGACACTCAGGAGAACATGATCCTCTGTTATCCCTGAAGCTTGACTGGGAAATTGGACACTCCTCACACCCTTTCCTGGGATCAAACACTCTGCCACTCTGCTTGTCTCCATTCCCAGAAGCTGCTTAAGGACACACTCCTAAGATAACAGATGCTGCTATAAAACTCTGAATGGTGTTGATGACTAAATTTTTAAGATTGGGAGTCAGGTGAGGGAAAAATTACTAATCTTGTCACTGGAGACAAAAATCTCAGAAGTTCCTTTGTTATTTAAAATTGACACCCATAAATCTGGAGTAGGTGATATTTAGGCCTTTTCCCTAGATCATTCCCATCTCTTGAAGATTGGTTTCAGATTACACCTAGGATGCTACTTGAGGTTACCTCTCAACAACAGAGACACAGCTTCAAGAACATTTCTGAGAGGGGGGTAGTGCCTCTGGGGAACCAAGCTCCCTCAAGATGTTAGTTAGACACTTCTAGATAAATTTACTAAAGATTAGGCTTAGATTTGTGGGTAGAGAAGGACATACAATTGTCGTAGAAGACAAGTTTGCTGCCATAGGAAGATGATTTGAGGTCCGGTTGGAAAGAATGAACCCAGGTTAATACAGGACAACTTCACAGGAAGTGAATTGGAGAGAAAGTAAGGAACTGGTCAGGAAAGGTTTTCTGGATGGAGAGAGACAGACTTTAAAATAGAATTGTGAGGTCAAGACACTGCAAAGTGAGGGCTGTTAAAGAGGCCAAACAGTCAGAGCATGCCAAAGAAACAGTTGGTTGGGCCAGTGGAGAGGGGTTTTCAGGAGAAGGAACATCTATATAGCTGTTAAGTTGGCTAAGTGCCTCCTATAACTATGACCATGACTCATTTCTACTGAAGGAATGGTTCCAGGATGGAGGAGGAATGGGCATAGGAGCTTCTTTCCTTGGGTCATGTCAGAGAAGACACACACTTCTGAAGAGCCCAATTATTTAGAACAATGATAAAAAAAACTTTCAATCATGCTTCCCAAGGGCAAAAACTCATTGTAAAATATGATTATATAATATGCACTAAAATACAAATAAGGTCGGCTGTGATAGCACAGCGGCAGGGCGTTTGCCTTGCACGCAGCCAACATGGCCGACCCGAGTTCGATTCCTCCGCCCCTCTCG
>JAOXYA010000002.1:19803730-19827410 GCA_028565675.1 Sorex palustris
AACATGATACTTTCCATGTAGTACCACTTGTATGTAAATTTCATGACTTCATCTTTTCTAATAGCTACATAGTACTCTATTGTGTAGATGTACCAAAGTTTCTTTAACCAGGTTTTTTCCAGATTCTGGCTATTGTAAAGTGTGCTGCAATGAACAAACAAATGCAGATGTCATTTTGACATTTTCAACCAAAGCTGCGGCACATCAAAGGTTCATTTTGGCCTGTGAGAAAATGTGGTTCTGAGGTCAAAATCTAGTCCATCAGATTTGACACTGCAGTAAGGATATTTAACATACTTTTTTCATTAATAAGAAATTGTATTTCAAATTCTTGCATTGTTCTTCTCTAACTTCTTGTCAAAGGAAAGAAATTGTTTGGTAGATGTCTTAAAGGGTCTATTTACATAATATATTTATGGGTTTTATATATTAACACATTTGATATAACATTATTAACATATTAAAAGTATAAAAATGCCCTTAGCTATAGTACAGGCTGTATAGTATAGTATAGTTAGGCTGCTTGACTTGCATTCAGACTGAACCAGGCTCAGTCCTTAGCGCCCCTCCCTTATGGTCCACCAAGCTAGCTAGGAGTTAGCCCTGAGCACAGAGCCAGGAGTAAGGCCTGACCACAACCAGGTCGGTACAAAAACAAAAATGTAAAACAAGTGAGAATAGGGACTGGGAAGATAATACAGGAGTTAGGGTACATGTCTATACATGATCTGTTATGTTTTGCAGGGTTCTGTGAAAAATCCTCTCAATGTGAATGATATCACTTATTTTATAAGCAAATAAATTTTAGTTTATTAAAATATGAATAAAGTAAAATTATTTTAGACAGTTGGGCTTCACAGTCCTGATTTTACATCTCAGATGATGCTCGCAGGTGCCTTAGTGACTGAGTAGTAAACCAGAGGGACAAACTTGGCACCTGTCTGCCTAGTTCTTTCCATGATCGTCCTCTAGGACAATAGAGAAATGCTATTAGAAAGCATAAGCATATTGTACTATCCTTAACTAAATTGCATTTTAAGAATATTTGTGTCACAGAAAAACATTTTTTTGGGTAATGAAACAGTTATGTGTACCTAGGACGAGAAGTCAACATTATGAATGACCTGGCACCTGAGTTGCGCGGGAGGAAGAGAGCGGCTTGGAATGCCTTCAAGAGTGTCGAAGAAATAGCTAAGAGGATGAAGAACCTCTGACTCTGAGCACATCTCTTCAATTCCACTGTTTTTCCTGCATTAACATACACCTCAGAGACTTGGGCCCTACAAAAACAGGATGAGAACGCTATTCAGGTCTCCCAAAGAGCTATGGGAGAGTATTAATTGAAAGAGCTATGCTTAGAGTATTACGCTTCACTCAAATGAGAGAAAGAATCCAGAGTTCTGACCTCCGTTGATGGTCAAGAATTAGCTTGCTATCTCATTTGCCAAGCCCATTGAAAATCAGATGGGCTGGACAAGTAACTCGATTTGGTGACAACTGCTGGGGACTAGAGCCATTACTAACTGGATTCCATGGGACATCAAAAGATTGCGTGGCCGCCCACCTACTAGATGGTCAGACTTCTTCATCAAGACCCTGAATGATCATTTGAGGCTCTTCGTGTTCCTAGAATGAGCAAACAACACTGGGCTACACTAGCACGTGACAGGGATGAATGGAGATGTTACTGGTGCCCACTCAAGCAAATCAATGAGTAACAGGATGTCAAGTGATCAAGTGATCAAGTGGGTAATGTTGTCTCCATAGATTTTTGTCTGTTTGTATCTGGTGAGTCTCCTAGCAACTGCTGGGGTCCCACCAGTGATTCTTCACCTACTACCATTGGTTCAACACTGGGGTATGAGGATGTTATGGTCCTCCAGCCTTTTGGTTCCAGGGACACTTGAACCATGCCAAAAATTCTGGTGGACGTCCAGGACTACACCTAGTGGCAATTGGACACCTCCATGGCTGTACTCAATGATGCGTGTGGGGCTATGTGGTGCCAGGAATCCAATCCAGGTATTTCTCCCAGCAACTTAATATATATTTTAATTACAGCCTATTGTATTCACACCTAGGTAGAATTTTCTCATCTGTCTGTCTGTCCTCCCATTGTTCATTGATTTACTTGAGCGGGCCCAGTAATGTCTCCATTGGAGACTTTGTTGTTACTGTGTTTGGCATATCGAATACGTCATGGGTAGCTTGCCAGACTTTGCCGTTTGGGTGAGATATTCTCGGTAGCTTGCCAGGGTCTACGAGAGGGGCGGAGGAATCGAACTCGGGTCGGCCTGGTTGGCTGCATGCAAGGCAAATGCCCTACCCTCTGTGCTATCGCTCCAGCCCAGAATTTTCTCATACATAATGAAAATCTTCATCTATTTCTTAAGAACAAAAAATGCATGAGAATTTGTTACTCTACTTTAAAAACTTATATGATGAGCTGAAATTAAGTCTGCATTATAGGAAGCTGCTATGAAAATTATGTTATATTCTAAATTCAATTTAAAATTATTTCTAAGAACTGATGAGAGTCTAGCATTTTTATGTAGAAACCTCTGTGCTAGGAAGATTACTATTTTGTTTTCTTTTTAAAAAATAGTAAGAAATCTGATAACGAGAAACTCAAGAGGTGACTAAAACAAGAAACTAGCATGGCAATATTCTTTAAAATGCCTGCTTTTGATTAATCAATAAGAATCAAACTTCAAGCTGATACAACATTGAATAATATGCAATTGAGGCCAGTTTATTTGGAAGTCATGGGAGAGAAAGAGAGAAAGGATGCTCAGAGTGGAAAGAGCAAAGTACACATCTAAGGGAGTTGTAAGCTATTTCCCAGGAGCAATGCACCCCAAAGTAAGAAAGAAAACATCACGAAGAGGAATGCAGGCAAGAATGGTCACAGAGTAAGAAAGAGCACATCTCAGGGGGAAATGCAGGAAAATGTACACTCTTTTTCTTTATCTTACTTTATTTTTTTCTGATAGCTCAGTCTGGTTTTTGCTTCTTCATTTTTCCTTTCAATGTTTAAAAGCTTTTTTCTAGTTTTTTTTTTGGCTTACCAGTAATGCCCAATAAACTAGTTTTAGTCATACAATTATCGAACACCCATCCCTCCACCAGTGTACATTTTCCACCACCAATATCCCCAGTATCTCCCGCTCCCATCCCAACCCTCCCCTGCCTCTATGGCAGACAATTTCCACCCTACTCTCTTTTGGGGGCATTATGATTTGAAATACAGATACTGAGAAGATATCACGTTTGGTCCTGTATCTACTTTCAGCAGACATCTCCCATCCTGAATGATCTCTCCAACCATCATTGACTTAATGATCCCTTCTCTATTCCAGCTGCCTTCTCCCCCAGCTCATGAGACAGGCTATGGAGCAATATTCCTGGCCCTTGTGTCTACTGTCCTTGGGTGTCAGTCTCATATTATATTATTTTATATTTCACAAATGATTGCAGTCATTAATAGAATTAAAATTGAAAGAGTGCTTAATCTAGATCAGGCATGCAAAAAATTTCAGGCAGCAAAAAAATTTTTTAAAAAATCAGGCAGTAAACAGTTTTGGTTTTGATGACCATACTAAATTTTGTCCCTGTGAATGCAAAATTCTTCTAAAGGATGGCCTAAAGGGTGTAAACTAATTAATGAATATGACTGTGTTCCAATAAATTTTTATTTGTAAAAGCAAATGACATGATATAACAGACTTTTTCTGCGACTGAGAGCTTATAGGCTCTCTAGATCAGAAGTACTCAAACTCATTTGGCCTATCACTTCTGTTTTAGAAAAAGAAATAATTCATTCCTCCCCTCCATGTAAATATGCTCCCTTTAAGTAAATTTAGAGAAAGTGTCCCCTTATAAAGTACTTTTTCAACTGCACCTAAGAATACTTTTACTTCCCACCACTGTAATACCAGGCCTAGGGGGCAGTAGCATCAGTTTGGAAAACTATTCTAGATTCTCATTCATACTGTGATTATATTTAAATCTCTCAGTGCTCTTAATTTCATATTAGTACTTCTCTGTGTCAAATTTACAGTATTGTATTTCAAAAAGAAACTCACATGGCTAGCTGTATATTGTATTTTTCCCAAGAAGCAGAGGACTCAAATATGTTTTCCAGTGATGAGTAAGTTCTTTATGTTCAATGAAGACGAGAGGAAGATAAAATTCAATGGCACTTAGCATTCTTGGCTTTATACACAATTTATTACAATAGCAGGTGAAAATGGCTTCGTTTGCCCAGAGTTAAATCTTTTTTACATACATAGACAATAAAGAAAAGATACCAAAACTTAAATGATTGCTTCATTTAAAATAATAAATAAAATGTTGGTTAGACCATAAAAATGTGAATAGCATTAATCAGTTTGGGAGAGAGAAATCCTTCAGCTCCTATTTCAAATGAGAGCAATCAGTGCCTTTTGTATGAACTTGTTTTGTGACAGATCTCAAAGGTAGATCAGAAGGATGAAGGCCTGAGCTTGGGCCAGACAGCTTGGACAGACAGGTGCATGGAGAGTGGTGCTGCTCTAAGGATGATGTGACAGAGGGGGAGTTCAGTGAGGAGAGAGGGAATGTCACCATTTCTACACTGCATTTAGCTGGAATACAACACACCAACTGTGTGCTGGAGATCTTACTCTGAGATTCAGATGGCCTTAAAAACAGACAACAAACAAACAAACAAACACTATCCTCCCGTTGTTCATCGATTTGCTCCAGCGGGCCCAGTAACTTCTCCATTTTAAGACTTGTTTTTACTGTGTTCGGGTAGCTTGCCAGGCTTTGCTCCAGCGGGCCCAGTAATGTCTCCATTTTAGGACTTGTTGTTACTATGTTCGGGTAGCTTGCCAGGCTTTGCCATGTGGGTGAGTAGCTTGCCGGGCTCTCCGAGAGGAGCAGAGGAATCAAACCCAGCTTGGCCAGGTTGCCTGCACGCAAGGCAAACTCCTACTGCTGTGCTATCACCCCAGCCCTAAAAAACAAAAATCAAAAAACCGCTTTGGGCTGGAGAAAGTACAGCAGGAAGATGTATGCCTTTCACATAACCCACCAGGTCCAGATCCCTTCCCAGTACCCTATACGGTCTCCCTCCCCCGAGACATGCCAAGAGAGATCCCTGAGTGAAGAGCCAAGAGTAAGCCCTGAAGACAGCTGGATGCAGGCCCCCAAAACAAAAGCTCTCAGAACTGAGTCACAGGAGCCCCAGCATCCCTGGGCATTTAGACCACGGTGGTTGCTAATAAGCCTTTGTCCTAGAATTCGTGGGTTTGAATACTTGAGCTCTGTTTTGGAAAAGAAACAGCCATGAGTCAGTTTTTTCTACTGTGGCACCATCAGAAGAGAGGATGATTCATCCTCACTGTTTAACACAAAACATTCCTCTCCTAGAAAATATATCTATTCAATGCCCTTGAATGCATGGAGTTCGATTACTAATATTCCTAGAATCATTTGGGGGCTAGTCAAAAAAGGGAAGGCAGAAATATAAAGAAAAACATTTTTTGACACTCTCTCTTGGTAAAGAAATGGGGTCTTCCTAAATTAATAAGACTTAAAGATCTTATTAAACAATTTTCAAACGGTATTTTAAGATGCCTTTTCCCCACCTACTCTCTTATCTTAGAAGCACTCTTAGGTAGATGGTATATAAAAATTAGAAAGCAGGTAATGATGCACCTCATAAAGTTTTGGCTATGAATACTAGTGTGAAGATTACAATTCTAGGTGGTAGAAAGTGTCCATTTATCCATATGAATACTTTCTATTTTCCTTTATAGTTCTCAAATGTTATTTATGTAATTTGAAATGAATTAAGAGATTAAGGAGTGGGAAATGTGGACTAGAAAGATAGTAAAGCAGGTAGGATGCTTTTTTTGAACATGCCAATCTGGTTAGATTCCAGAATTTCATATGGTTCCCAGAGCACTGCCAGAACTAGGAATAAGCCCTGAGCATGGCCAGGTAAGGCCCTGAAGAAAACAAACAAGGATCCAAAAAGGAAATAAAAAATTAGCTAAAAATAAAGAGTAACTGAGAAATTAAAGCATTTTCTCTAAAAAATTATATGAATTCACATAATTCATACTATGAATAATATATGAAAGTATTGACACTATGTCTTAAATTGTGATCTAGTCTAGAAAACACTCTAAGTGCATTTGTGAAAGTTATAAATTTAGATTCAGCATTTCTGTGTATTTGTGTGTTTAAGTGTATATGTGTGTGTAATAGAGATCTCTGAATATCTAGTAAGCCCATATGAGTCACTTCCTCATTTGTTTTCTTTTATCTTGTTTTGTTTTGTTCTTAGATTACACCGTACATCAGTTTTTAGAATGCTTTAAAATAAGTTTGTGCCTATTAATTGCATTTATTTAAAAATGAAAGTGAGATTTAAGAGAGGTTTGTTGTATAAATTCCCACACGCGTACAGAGCAGTGTACAACCCCATTTCGGGCTATGTAAGCTCCTCACGCTCTCGGGGATTACACATGAAAGGATGTTCGTTGCCTCTCCAGCAGCTGTCTCTTGCAGTCTATGTTTGGTGCTCTCAAGCCACTTCTCCACCTAGACAGGCTTTGCCCTGGATGGATGAAGGGAGGAGGAAGTCCTAGCTCGATTAGTTTCAGTTTTGCAAGAAGAGAACTTCCTGCAGATGGAGTAGAGATGGCGGCATAAAACTGAGATTGGGCCTACTGCCACTCAATTCTATATTTTTAAAATAACCAAAACAGTATATTTTATGCTACATACATTTTACCACTTAAAAGTAAAAATCTTTTTGAAAAATGTGCTTCAGTCAAATGCTAATGAATTCTGAGTATGGTAATAACAGGTGTATGCTCCTGTTAAAATTGGGTTCTTGAGGCAGTTATGCCAAAATATATTGATGTATTAATATGCTAGCATTTAGTTTAGTATTTTATGGTACCAAGTACTTGTACTTTGATTAAAATAGACCTAATACAATACAATTATTAGTTCTGAGGTTAAACAATTTCTCTAGGACAGCATGTTTTTTAATTTATGAACACTCCAAAGGTGACAATATTTTATTATTAAAATATATTTTCATCCTCCTATTGACACATAACAAGATAAGTTTATTTTAATGCTGGTAGCGTAATTATCTAAATGTTTCACATGCATGAGAATTACTCGGGCTATGGTGCTGCCAGCAGGTCAATCTGTACCTGTGAAATTGATCCCCAACACCAACTGATCCCTTGAACACCACAGAAACCTCAAACAAAAATAAAAAAGAAAAGGACTCCTATTCTGTCCTGCTCATCTCTCAGAGAATTTTCTTCTTTCAGAAAAGTTCAATGAGCTGAAAAGTTTCTAGTCTTCACTGAAAATGTGATCAATAGTCTGTGTATGTAAGAACACGGTTTCCCTTCTTAAAAAAATTCTTAGAACTCAGAAATGGTAAACTGTCAAATTCTTATTCCAAGCACCTTCAAGTTTCCTCACAGATGATTCTCAAAATACAGCATAAAGTCTTGGCCGGTAACCATAAAGATTCGTCACTACAATGTTTGTTTTGGTCAAGGTCCCCAAGAAATTGATGATCTAGAAGATGGAAAACTATCTATAAGATACACATTAAAAAAAATACACATTTTAGTGTAAAAACAAGTGAACAACTGTGAAAAAAAAGAGAAAAAGAAACTCATGACTACTTCCCCCATTTTCACTGGTATACACTGAAGGAACACTTCTGAAAGGATACTTTCCTCAAGTCTTGAGAAACACTATTGCAAATTGTCCATATATATTTTACCTTGTTTATCTAGATTCACATTAAGTATTGGATGTGATGTCCCCCAAAAAAATCTAAAGAGAGGGCTTTTGAATACTGCATCTGTATCAAACAAGATTCAATTCAAAGACATCTACCCTCCATGAAGATAATCACATAAGGAGATTATTTATAAGGACAGTCAGTGAGAGACTGTCTCATGGGTAAATGCCATACCTCAGCTCCACCCATCCACTTAGGTTCGTCAGGAAACTCGGCACACAAAATATCTTCTGACTGATCAGTCCCCAGGACATGGTAGTAGAGCTTTTGGTGGAGATTTGTAGATGTCTCTGTGCCTGCAAGACATAAAAATGTAGAATTGCAGTTGGTGACTTTGTTTTTCATTTTTGTTTTTGGATCACTCCAGCGGAGCTCAGGGGTTACTACTGGCTCTGCACTCAGGAATCACTCCTGGCTGTGCTCAGGATATTATATAGGATTCCGGGGATCAGCCCCAGATCAGCAATGTGCAAGGCAAAAACACCTGACCCACTGTATTATTACCCTGGTATCCAGGGTTGGTGATTTTTTTTTTTTAAATCTCTTCCAGTCGTGTAATACAATGTTAGAAATAATTAAAAAGTTAAGTGTCTGTTTGCAGGATACAGGCTAGTACACAAAAGCCATTCACTCTCTTATACAATATTCCCCATACTCACTCTCTCTACTTTTGAGCATTATGGTTTGCAATACAGACACTGAGAGGTCATCATGTTTGGTCCATTATCTACTTTCTGCACACATCTCCCATCCCAACTGATTCCTCCAGCCATCATTTTCTTAGTGATTCCTTCTCTGTTCCATCTGCCTTCTCCCCTTTGCTCATGAGGCAGGCTTCTAGGTATGGGGCAATCCCCCTGACTCTTGTATCTACTATCCTTGGGAAGACACATATTCTTATCCAATCATTGAACCTTTGTCAACAGCACTATTGGTTACCCAGTGGTGTCTGGAATTTAAGTTCCTATACTGATTCCATCATTCTCTACCATAGGTCAATTCCATAGGTGGCTCTGTTTCTACTTATTGGAGTTAGCAATATAATAGTGTAGTTCGTTGCCTAACATTCACCCTATTGCTGAACTATTGTCAGTCCAAGCCTCAATCTCATTCTCCCTATTGATGAACAATTCTACTGTCTCTCCTCTATTGGCTATTCCAAATTGTTACCATATCTGTCAGTCCACTCCATCTGAACAGCTCTCTCATCTGATGATTCAAGCTTTTTTCCAGCAACAAAATAAAAAATAAACCTTTAAAGAGATTAATTTACATGTAAGTTAACTAATGCATAGAGAGTAGCCTGGTCAAAGTATCACTGCTAATAATGATATGGCTGGGATCCAATCCTTGTCAGTCTGGCTACAGACTGTCCTATTGTCCTGTGTCCTCTGTCCTGTAAACCACAATGTCCCGTACTTAGTTACATATTATGTAATAAGTATACTTGTTATTTAAATGACTGGATTAAATAAATACTAGAATATGAAACTTTTGGTGTGTTTTATTTCTGGAGCCATACGTGATAGTGCTCAAGGCTTATTTCTGGCTCTGTGCTCAGGGATCACTCCTAGGGGACCATTGTGTTGCTTCATTAGAAAAGATGAATATCAGAAGATCATGTTGGAAAATATCATTTAAATCATTCTGACACAATGTGGTCATAATTCTGACCAGAGTCAGCTGTATGCAAGACAAGTGCCTTTCTATCTCTCTACCCCTAGAACTTTCAATTTTGGATGTTCCTGACCCACAGTAGCCTGACAAGCTCTACATATACCTCTAAAGCTAGACTTGTATATAAATGTACTCTGACTTTGAACAATGTTTTTAGACTTGATTTTTACATGGTTGGGACCTTATCCAGGAACTATAGGAACTTTTTTCATAATTTAGTTTTTCCTTTGTCCCTTCCTGCTATGTGATAACAACAATCAGCTTCAACCAGATCTTCTATTTAATTTATTGCATTTCTACTTACTGTATTGCACATAAGGACAGTCTCCCATCTAAGAAACTAGGATTAGTCCTACTATATTTCTCATATTCTTCTAAAGTTTTTATCTTTTGAATGTGTTTCATTTTATTTTTTATTATTGCTTCCCTAGTTCCCTCCATGTGGTATAGTTTTTTGAGTTAAGGATTTAGTGAGGAATACGGTCACGGTCCTCCCGTTGTTCATCAATTTTCTTGAGCGGGCCCAGTAACATCTCCAACTTGAGACTTGTTACTGTGTTTGGCATATCGAATACATCACGGGTAGCTTGCCAGGCTCTGCTGTGTGGGCGAGATACTCTCAGTAGCTTGCCAGGATCTCTGTGAGGGGCAGAGGAATCGAACTCGGGTCGGCCATGTTGGCTGCATGCAAGGAAAACGCCCTACTGCTGTGCTATTGCTCCAGCCCTTAGTGGACTAAATTACTAAAATATGAGAAATCCAAAATCTGATGACAGCAGCTGCGTGACATCATAGGCTCTTCATTATCAGCAATAGAAAACAAATTATCTAAGGATGCCTTTTCGGCAGGTCTGATTGTTGGGGGAAAATTCCAAATAATAATAGTGAGTCTTCTGTTGAAAAATTGAATGTAATAGAGTAGAGAAAGATTAAAGTGCAAATCATCTGCCACACAGGCAGGAAAGGGTTGGGATGGGGGGTATACTGGGGTTCTTGGTGGTAGAACATGTGCACTGGTGAAGGGATGGGTGTTTGATCATTGTTTGACTGAAACTTAAACCTGAAAGCTTTGTTACTGTTCTCACGTGATTCAATTAAAAAATAATAATAAAAATTAAAAAAAAATAAAAGAAAGCTGCTTAGATCAGGACATCCCTGACCCTCAGCAACCCTGGCTATTGAGTACCAAGCTCCCTTTCTCCAAGACATGGTACTTGCCACTAGGCTCACTTCCTGATTTCCAGCCCTCAGCTTGCTCAGTGACCCCCAGAGTGTGCTGGCTGGGCTGTGTGGGCCTCCTGCTGCCTGTTTAGACAAGATCTTCCTGTCTCATACTGCACCTCATGCCCCGCATAGCCCCTTTTCTCAGAGATGGTCACATTTCCCCCCCCCCCAGGTTTGGTTCCCAGCATGCTCTTCCCATCTGCAGAGGAGTGCCCCCCCACTCCACATGCCTTCAGGGTCTCAGAGGGTCATTTCACACCAGTGCCATTAGGATAACTCCCTTCTACACAGAGACTCCTGAGATGCAAATGAGTGTGCAAACCTCAGAGTGGTAAGTCAGTGACTGAGGGGGAGGACACTGTGGGTCTCAGGTGCCCCTCTCAATGATTTCCCAACCCAGGAGCTCACCTGCACCAGAAGCTTTACAGTAGAATCCCGCAGGGCACAGCTCACAGAAGCCCTTTGCCTCATGGGGCTGAAATGTTCCATTATCACAGGTCCTTGGCTGGGGAGAGCCCTCAGGACAGTAGAAGCCCGGAGGACATCGGAAAGATGGAGGGGTGGCTGAAGTCTGGCCAGGAGGGCAGTAATAACCTGCTGAGCATGGCCCGTCTGGGAATTGTTTCCCAACAGCTATGAAAAGGAGATGGAACAGGCTCAGTGAGGGCAGAGATGAGGGCTGCCTCTGGGCCGAGGTCTGGGGCATAGTGTGCCAGATCGCGTCTCTACTACTGATACTCCATGCAGCTGTGCAAAGGCCCTCTCTGAACCCGGAATTCACTTGTGATTGCTCTGATGAGGGATAAACAAATTAGAAGGCATGCTTGGTCCTACCCCATAGAGTGAGGATGCTGAATTGGAGGCCTAGAAATCCAGGTCTGCCGCGGGGTTGCTGGGGTGCAGGGCTGTGCCCCACTGCAGAGATGGGCCAATGTCTCACCACTTTATTCTGTCATGACACATAATGCTCTGGGGGGAGCCTGAGGCTTAGGGACTCATTCTGGTCATTGACACCTCTCTTCTGCATCCCAGAACCACACATCCATGCCCGGCTGTCCCCTTGAGCTATAGACGAATGGTGCAGACAAACAAAGCTGAGGTGTCCGCAGCAGGCCCTCCCTGCCCTCTGTGGTTTGGGCCTCTTCACGGAACTTCAGACTCTCAGGCTAGACTGAGTGAGGCCCTGCTCCTGCCTGGGCTGCACCTCCTCCTTCTCATTCTTGCTGCCCAAGCCCGGGTGTCTTTGGCACATGCCTTCCTTCCAGATCTCCTCCAAAGACATCCAGGTTCCTTGTCCAGATGAACCTGAGCTTAGCATGTTTGTTTGGGTCTCTTCCATCCCCTTTCTTGTGATTTACTGAGGGATTGGCCACTAGAAGGGTTTCCCTCCCAGCCAGTAGAGTGGTTTCCTTCTCTAATCCTTGCCCGTTCCCAGTCACAGGGGTCTTGTGAAACTTCAGGGATTTGCAGACAGGCTCACCACTGGGCTCAGTGGAGCTGGTAGGGAAAGTCTTGTCACCTGAATCCGAGCAGAAATGCCCTGCAGGACAGGGTCTGCAATCCTGTATGCTGCGTCCACCAGGTTGATCCCGGATGGTGCCCTTGGGGCAGGGATGCTGGACAGGGCTCTGGGTGCCAGGGGGGCAATAGTAGCCAGCAGGACAGTCTATGGGCCAAATAGGACTGGCCCCTAAGTCCAGGGTGTCAGAAGTACAGAACCTGGGATCAGAGTGGGAGATAGAGAAGAGGAAGTTGATTCAGTCCATTCCCAGACCATTTAGGAGGCAAGTATTCCCCAGAAGAGGTGACAGCTCCTGGCCCTGGAGGGTTTAAGCAGGATCATCTGGGATCAGATGAAACAGATCTGGGGGCTTCTAATTCCGTAGAGTCCTTTTCACAGAGCCTGCACCCTTCCAGGCCAGCCATGCACTCGAGTGTTGGTGACATGCAGAGCTATGGGGCTCGAGGGAGAAGGTCACTGGTTCCTGAACCCAGTTTGAACCCTCTGACTTCCAGGAGTCGTGCAGGCAGCTCCCACCCAGCTGCTTACTTTCCTGCAGGACATGTTTTGCAGTGACTCTGTCCAGGTTCGTCCTGATACTGCCCCGGGGGACAGAGCTGGGCTTCTGGGCTTCCAGGGGGGCAAGCATGCCCCGGGGGGCAGAGGGTTCCTAGAAAGGCCAAGAGACAGTCATATTCTATTGGAGTGCCAGAATGCCATCCTCTCACTGCACCTAAGGCGTGGCTGCAGAAGGGTGGGGGCAGTTATGTTGCTGCACCATAAACAGCGGCTTCTCTGCCCATGTCCCTTTAGCAAATGCTGTGTTGAGTAAACCTCAGGAGGCTTTAACCTCTGTATTACATCAAGGAAGCTCCCTGAAAGACCTGAAAACCCAGGGCCCCTGGTGTATGAAGGCATGAGATGCTTTGGAGCTAGTTGCTCTGGAAGAACTAATCAGGAAGGGACAGGAAAGGGTCAGAAACTTGGACTCTATCCATATTCTGGAGGGTGGAGCTAATTTTATGCCTTAATAAATCCATTTGGTTTATTTCTCAGAGTGATTTATGCGTTCTTTGTGAATGTTAGGGGAAGGTGCGGGGCAGGCGGCAGGGGGAGATAATGGTGCTCTGTGCTCCAGAATCTCTCCTGGCTCTGTGCTTAGGGATCGCTTCTGGTGGGATTCAGGGGACCATAGGAGATACCAGGCAGAGTACACGGGTGACTGTGTTAGGAAGTGCCCTCCCTGCTATACTCTCTCTCCAGGCATTTATTTCTCTACTTGGTTGCTGTCCCAGATGGGCTGCTAATGGGCTGCAGGTTTGGGGCCACGTCCACGTGGAGACCTGAGCTTCTGGAGGGGATGCAGGAGACCGCCTGAGGCTGCATGTAGATAGGAGGCTCCCTTAAGGGTCAGGGTCTCCTGCCCTGCTCTGGCAGGCAGATGTCAGGCCTTTACAGGTCTGGTCTGTTCAGGGAGTGCCCAGCTCACAGGCTGTGCCAGGGAGTGTGTGGGGTGGGGGGCACACTGTCCCCTGACATGCTCCTCTAACTTCTGCATCATTGCATCTGCAACTGACAGGCTCTATGGGTGCTCCTGAGGGAGTTCCCTTACACCTTCACATCTTGGAACTGGTACTTGAGCAGCCAGTTGCAAGGAAAGACAGTATCCTTGGGGCTACTGCAATAATGCTGTGGGTGTGGTGTTTGCTTTGCACACAGCTGACCTGATTCAATCCCAGGTACCACATACGGTTCCCTGATCCTTGCCAGGATTGACCCTGAGCACAGAACCAGGAGTAATCCTGACATGCTGAGTGGCGGGAAAACAAAAACAAAATGTCCTTGCTAGGCCTGATTTCTGTCCCCTGCAGTGACCTTCCCTAGTGCTGCCACTGCACTCACCAGCTTGTAGGAAAGATGGTCAGAATTCAGCTGAGTGATACGGTGACGGGCCAGAGCCTAGAGTGCCTCCCCACGGACTCACAGAGAAGCCGCCTGCGCCTTGGTGCAGTACTTTCACTTCTGACAGGTCCTGGACACTGCTGCGGGGTGCAGCTGAGTATTTAGGCCAGACCTGGCCCCAGTGCACCCTGACCTCACAGTGGTTTCACCCTTCACCCTTCTCTGCTGCCTGCTCACTGGGGTCTTCCACAATCCAGGACTTTCACTCCCCAAGCATGGACTTTCTAACTGTCATGTGTTTGTTACTTCTAGCTTCTTTCTGGCGTTCCCAAGTACCCTCTTTTTACTTTCTGAGTTTAGGGTGTGAGTTCACACACTCACTATCAAACAGTACTTCTGGATCCTTCCACCACCCAGTGGCTCAGGCCACTCCTTCCTTCCAGGGTGGTCCCTGAATGCCCCAGCACCCCGTTCTAGGTCTTCTTACCTGGACTGTGACCAGAGACTGAAGCCCCCGGGCAGAACCAGCCCCCTTCACACAGGGCCTCTGGGGAGCACAGGCCAGCCAGAGAGCAGAACCAGCCAGCTGGGCATGGCTTACAGTCCTCCAGTGATGAGGCCCCGGGGACGGGTAGAAAGGAGCCTGCAAAACCAGATGAGTGAGCTCATCCTGGGGAGCCCCAGACTCTGTGTTCACATGCATCACAAGCCAGGGGCTGCCCTCGCAACCCCCTCCTCATCCCCATATGGGTTCTGGGCCCAGTCAACACTTCTCAGCCTACAATCATTGTCAAGTGCCAATTACTTCTACCCACTCCTGCCTCCAGCAGAACTCAGTCAACTCTCTAAAGCCAATCACCCAACACTGGCCCCTGTCCCATGCCATGTGGGTGCAGGGGTCTGTCACTCTGTGGGTGCATGTTGGGAGGTCTCCTGCGCCTGACAGGCTGCACGACTCACCAGGGGGGCATGGAGCAGGCCTGGAGCTTCCCTGGAGACAGAAGTGACCTGGAGGACACAGGTCTCCGGTGATGCCATCAGTGGGGTTAGGGACAGAGGCCGCCCGAGTGCAGTGGAAGCCGGCACTGCAGAGCCCGGACACAGTGGCCAGGCCAGGCAGGTAACAGTAGGAACCTGGGGGAGGGAGGGACAGGCTGCAGGCTTGCTCGTGTGCTGTGTTCTGGCCTCAGTGGACAGTGGGGCACCCTGTTGCCTTACCTGGCTCACAGGGGGCACAGTCTGATAACTGGATACCCCCTATCTGTGGCCTGTAGGTGCCCCTGGGACAGGGGAACTGAGAAGCAGAAGAGGTGGCCATGGGACAGTAGTGGCCCGCGGGACACTCATTTCCCACCACTGAGGATGTGTTTGCTGGGCAGAAGAAACTAGAAATGACGAACGGGAGAGGGGTGCTCTGGGGAATGTGGGCTGCAGAAGGGTAGGAAAGGCAGTGCCCACCTGCTTGACAGTGTTAGTGGGAGTTGGGGGGCTACATGACTTCAGTGGCAACAAGAGACCCAGGCAAGATTCGGGCAATAATTCAGTCACACCAGCAAGGACATCAAGTCCATAAGGAACCCGGCAGGGTCAAAGGCACAAGTTTCCAGACATTCTAGAGTCACAGAAGTTTGAGTGGAACTGGATAGAGATGCCCAGAAAGTAGGGGCACAGGATCTGCAAACTCACCCCTGAGGACAAGGCTCACAGTGGTCCTGGGCAGTGAGTTCACTGTGGGTGCCTGCAGGGCAGGGCTGGGGAATGGCGGTGCCTGAGGGGCAGAAATGCCCTGGAAAGGAAGTGGACCTACACTTTAGGGCCGGAGATCCACCCTGATATTCGGGCACCCTGAGTTCTGGGTGCTGGTTGAACCTGGGTGTTACCCCCCTCCTTTTCAGGCAGCCCTGTACCTGCAGGGCAGGGGCCTCCAGTCTGCTCTCCCAGGGAGCCGCGAGGGTCGAGGGCCCCACTGAGGCAGAAGAAACCTGCACTGCAGAGTCCCGAGGGGCGGGTGAGGCCAGCAGTGCTGCAGAAGTGGCCAGGTGGGCACGGGGAGCAGGAGGCCTGGTGGAGACACCCCAGAGATGCTGAACCTGGGACCGCAGAGAGAGCTGAGGGCTCAAGCTCTCCTTTGGGGACTCAGGACTGTCCCCACCCAACCAGGAGCACTGAGAAGGGGACAGTCCCTGACCCTCGCAGCAGACAGCTGCCACCCCAGGAGAACCACATCCCGCTCGGTCCCTATCTGCAACTCCAGAGCCTGGCACACTCGTCCCAGTTACCTGGGGCATGCTCCTAACAAATTCTGGGGCCCTTCTGATCCCAAACTACTCCTCCAACTCCCACCCTACTGACTCTGCTACAGAGAGAAATGCACTCCCGAGCAGTGCCCACCACTCTGGGACCCCCTGAACGTGGAAAGTACCTGGGAAGTGCCACTCTGGGATCCCCCCCTGGGGAGTGCATGCCACTCATAGCAGCCCTCATTATGAGCCAGAGGTGTTGCTGCTCAACCCCCTGCCCAGCGACTCCTCCCCCAGCAGCCCTGCCCTGCACCATGTCTGTGCCACTGCTTCAGAGGGTGCTTCCTGCTGCAGCTTTCAGCTGCCCCTTGTGCCACCAGTACACATATGCTGGGTGTCTATTTCTGGCCAGTGAGTGAACAAAGTCAACAGACAGGAAAGGAAAAAAAACACCAGAGCTATGTGGCATGTCTTAGTGGAGAAGACAGAGTAAGCAAAAGCAGGAAGTGCCACAGGACATGGAGTGATAGGGGCTACGGGCCAAGGGAGGCCCCGAGTCAGGCCTGAAGGGAGAGAGGCCCCTGGCCAGGAATACGGATCTCCAGTGCTCATGACCATCCATGAGCTCAGGGCCAGCAAGGCTTGGCCAGGTCCCAAGGTCCCCATTAGAAGCCCCCCCAAGCAGGTCCCTACCTCTGATGCAAGCTTGATGCGTGCGCTGACGGTGCCAGCTGGGCAGGGCTGGGGCACAGCTGAGCCCTGGGGGCAGTAGTGTCCCTGAGGACATGGGCCAGCCCCCTCTGGAACAAGAGTTAGGTCAGCCAGCCACTGAGAGGAGAGGCTCTGGTACCAGTGGCATTGACTCAGCCCTGCAGGGGCTGCTGGAAGGCTCCTGCGAGGGTGGTCCCAGACTCGCTGCCCCTCACGCAGCCCAGCAAGAAGCTTTTCCCCACTCCAGCTATGGGGCATCTGGGCTGTGATGGAGGGGCAGGACTCAAACGGCCACGTCAGCTCCCGCACTGCTCTCCCACCTGCTTACATGTGCCCAGGCTCTAGCTGTCCCATGGGGCCTGTCCCAGGACCCAGGACACCCCACCCCCCGGGATGACTCATGGAATTGGAAAAGGCTGCCTGGGCTGCTGCCCAGCGACGGGTGCTTAGATCACCTGGTCAGCAGGACTGGCTCTTGCCTGTGAATCAAGGCATGGCTCAGACCCTCTCCCTCAGCCCGTTTCTTTCTTGCCAGAGATAGAACCATGGGGCTCTATCCGTGCTCCTTGGGTTCAAAGGAGATTTACCTCCACCCTCAGATTAGAAGTGCTGGAATGATCCCTATGAGAATCCCCTCATATCAACAAAGTCCCCATGCCTGGACAGTTCCCCACAGGGAGGTGCTCCCCCTGCCAATCCATGACCTGTATGGTGGTCTCTGGGCTGGACCACGTAGGGTTAGAGTCCTCAGTGGGTGCTGCTCGCTGCACTGCCATGGTGGAGACACCTGTATCTCAGAGTAGGACCGGAGCCCCTTCCTCACTGACCACTGGTCAGAACGCAGTGCTGGACCATGGACTAAACTGTCACTATGGCCTCAGGAAGTAGAAGGTCATGGCGGGGCTCCACTGGGGAGTCGGTACCTTCAGTGCCGGCCTCAGGATTGGGGCGGGTGGACCCCCGGAAGCAGTAGAAACCCTCCCAGCACTGTCCACCTGACGCAGTCGCATTGGCCTCAGGACAGAAGTGGCCCCGGTCACAGGCTGTACATCCCTGCAGGCAGCTCAGCCCAGGCTCAGGGCCATAGGTGCCCGGGGGACAGGGTCTCCAGTCATGTGCTGTCCCTTCCGGGCAGTAGAAGCCTGTGAGGGGGCAGGAAGAGATGGGGTCTGCATGTCTGGGGCTCCCGGCTGCTCATCAGCGTGTACCCACCCTGCGGTGTGCTGTGGGACACTGCTGGAGTGAGGGTCCCACCCCACCCCACCCTTGCAGTTTGGATCCTCTGCCAGTAAGTGCTGAGCTGCTGGTGGCACAACGCACCTCTGGGACACAGCTGTGGCTTCATTCCTGGAACACAGTAGTGGCCTCTGGGGCAGACGTGACACTTCGGTGTGTGGGTGTCAGAGTCAAAGGAGCCAGGAGGACACTGAGGGGGCTCAGCTGTTTCCAGATTACAGAAGTGTCCAGGGGGGCAGGAGTGCTTGGTGAGCCCCAGGAAGGTGCTGGCAGGAGCGGTGACTCCCGTGCAGGAAACACTGGAGAATCATGGCCGAGAAGAAGATCCTCCGCCGAGGAGGGCCATAGGGGAAAGCAGTCAGGGCCAGGACTGACCAGGCATTAGTCTGCTTGCCCCTGAACCCCACTTCATGTTTGGCACCTCCGGCTTGGCTCCAAGAGTGCCCACCTGACCACTGGGCTGAGTGGAATGATGCAGAGAGGGGATGCCACAGGTCTGGACACAGAGTGTCTTCAGTGACTTTGCTGTGATAGCACTGTCCTTACTCCTCTGCCTATGGCCTTGAAGCCTCATTGACCTCTCCTTGCCCCCAGGCTCGCATGACCCAAGACAGTTCCTTCCTCCCTCTATGTACAACATCATCCCTGTCCCTGAGGACGCAAATGTGCCCACCTTTGGTGGCAAGGTCCTGGCAAAGTTGTAAGCTGGTCCCCAGGGCAGAGCTGTCCTCCAGGGCAATCTAGGCATCCTTGCGGATTTCTGGCCCCTTCCTTAGACCAAGTACCTGGGGGACACCGGGCTGGAATGGGGGTTCCTGCAGGTCAGAGAAGTGACAGGGCATAAAGGAATTTTTCAGTTTCCAATGGCTTAAACTAAGCTCTGTCCCCTGCATTTCTCCCTCCTGCCAGACCAGTGGAAGTGGCTCTTGGTCCCAGCTTTCAGGGGGCAGGACTGCCCAGCTTCAAAGTGTCCTTGGGTCAGTGTTACTGGCTGAACAAGAGACGCACCATCCTCCAGGTGAGGGGGTGGGAGAGAGAGCAGCCAGGGCTAGGAAACCCTGTTGGAACAGTTAAGACCTGGGGCCCAAGGATGAGGATCCGTGGCTCAGGGGAGACTTGAGGCCAGGCTGGGGAGGTTCTCGGGTAGGGAGCTTGAGGCCTGCAGGCAGGGTGGGGAGAGGAATCCAGAGGAGACAACTCTGAGCTCAGCCTGCACAGCTCAGCATCCCCTCACTCAGGGACAATGGGGCTCAGGGTCAGCTTCCACCCACCATGTTGGGGGGCCCTAGATAAGTGAGGTACCTGAGAGGCAGAAGTATCCTTTGGGACAGAGTAGTCCCCCAGGTCCGTCGGTGGGAGCTTCACTGCTGGCCCCTCCTTGGCACCAGTGACCGGCAGCACAGTCTCCTAGGAGAGCCACCCGTCAGTTCATTATGAGTATGCCAACCCAGGACACAGACCTGCAACCTTGGAGTTAACACCAAGCTCCTGGGTCAGAGTGGGCCCAGGGTTGGGGCTGCCTGTAGTCTATCTTTACAGCTATCTCTCTGGACTTCCATCTACACAAGCACCCACACACCGCCCAAGCACCCACATATTGCCCAAGTACCCACATGTCGCCCAAGCATCCACGTATCACCCAAGCACCCACGTATTGCCCAAGTACCCAC
Organism: Sorex palustris; assembly: GCA_028565675.1. Lineage (NCBI taxonomy): Eukaryota > Metazoa > Chordata > Mammalia > Eulipotyphla > Soricidae > Sorex > Sorex palustris. Next base: position 19,823,723 of record JAOXYA010000002.1, read on the forward strand.
AGATTGCCCAACCAGCTACGCATCACACAAGCACCCACACATCACCCAAGAACCCAAAGAAAGTGACATGCTCCTTTGCCCACCCAGAGGAGCTAATGGGGAGGTTTGCAGAGCACTGAAGAGCCCCCAGAAGCACACAGAGCCCGTGCTATGGGCAGTGATGACCTCTGCTGAGAAAAGGGGGAGGCAGAAGTAGTTTTAGTTTCCAGTCAAATGTTCAACTACTTAACTGGAGACTTCATACGGCTCTGCTGACTCAGGGGAGGTGCTTAGGGACTTAACCAGGATGAAAGCAGAACTCCATGGGGGCTTTCTAAAACCAACACTGCTGCAACAGCCCAGATTTGGAAAATATCCAAATGCCCAACTACAGATTAATGGATCAAGAATTTGTGTTATATATATATACACACAGTGGAATGCTATGCAGCTCTAAGAAAGGACAAAAATGCAATTTTCAGCAACTTGCATGGAACTAGAGGAGATCATGCTTAGTGGGGTGTGTCAGAAGGAAAGGAATAGATGATACAATGATCTCTCACATGTACAGCTTAAATCACAGCAAGGAGGCAAAAGAAACATAGTTGGAGAACTGATCCACACAATTGAGTTGGTGTTAAGTGGGGGTGAAGTGGAAAGAGTGCTGGGGTCCTAAGGGAAGAAAGGTGGGGCCACTGGTGAAAGGTGTGGTGCTTGATTTGTGTATATGGGAGACCTGCATTAACAGTACTGTAAATCACAGAACCTCAACCAGTAAAAGACTTAAAAAAATAAAACTGAAAATGAAACCAACATTGATAATCCAAACCCATAAAACCGGACTTTAATGGTTGGGGTATGTGTATTGGCAGTGGGGGGTGGGGGTTGTTTTCGTTGTGGGGAGCTATGGAAAGTCAGTGGAAAGATGTACCCCCTCCTGACCTAACGCTGTCTGATCGCAGGTCCGCATTTTCTCCTCCAAGCCTGCTCTCATGAACGTGGTCTGCCAGCCAGGCCCTCTGCTGCCCATGGCTATCCCGCCTCCAGGATGGTTCATACCTGTTGGTGCGCTGAGCCCTGCTAGGGCACAGAACTTTCCGGCAGGGCACAGCTGGCATTCAACGATACTGGTCAGGCCCTTCTGAGCTCCATAAGTGCCCACTGGACAACTGTTCTGTGTGGCCATGGCTGTGCCCAGGGGGCAGTAGTAGCCTTGAGGACAAGGGTGCAGGCTGAAGTTCTGAACAGGCCCCTCCGTGGAGTCACAGTAGTAACCTGGCTGGGAGAGGCACTAGAAATAGCCTGGCCAGAGGCTCTACCCCCCGCAGCCTCAGTTGAGCTGTAAGTGCCAGGGCTTCTCACTGGGCCACCCTCAGTCAGGCCCAAATGCTGACTGCTCACCTGCTGGGCACTGGCCGCTGGGAGCCTGGAGACCTGCCTCCTTGCAATAGAAGCCAGAGGGGCAGGCTCGGCACACGGAGGGCATAGTCTGCTGTGTGAGGCTGGAGAAGGTGCCCGGTGGACAGGGTGTGGGCCTGGATGAGGCTTCAGCTGAAAGTTGGGGAGAGAGGGGCGTGTGGTAGTTCCTCAAGTTTCAGCCTGACTGGAAACATCCCCCTTGGCCCAGCTCCCAGACTCCCTGTTGCGACAGACCCCAGGCCCAGACCTTGCTCTGATGCTGGAGGAGCATAATCAGGGATGAACCACTGCTGTGGCTGGGGCAGCTCAGCCCCCGTAGCACGCCCAGCTGTGTCCTCTCTACACCTCTGCCCCCCCCACCCCAACATCACTGCTGCCTCCTCCTATCCTGTGGCCAGATGCAAACAGGACAGATCCCTTTGGCTACCCCAGCACAGGGAGGAGCCAGAAGGTGGCTTGAGACACTCACGGCAGAAGGTTCCAGGTGGACAGGGAGCCCCTGTCACGCCATCATCTGGGGCAGGGGTCACAGCTCCTTCTGTGCAGAAGTAGCCAGCTTGGCAGGGCCCAGAGGGCATGGCGAGGCCTGGGGTTTGGAGAGGGAAAGGCTGTTGTGAGGAGTAGACTGTGCTCCCCGAGGTTATGCTGAGTGCTGTGCTGAGTGCTGGGTTCTAGCCCCCTCCTATGCAGTGCCATGGCCTACAGGGCAGAGCATGGTTTGAGCATGGCTAGGCTGACCCAGGCTAGAGTCTCTGGCTTTCCAGGAGACTCCGGGCCCCAGATATGGGGTGGGGGGCCCCGTGTGTAGCGGGACCCAAGCCTGGAGTGATGGTGAGCAGAACTCTGCTTGAGGAGATTAGCTTCCGCTCAGGTGTTTCACTCCTCAGCTTTTCAAGAAACTTCTATCCATGCTCAGGGGTCTTACCTGGTCTTACCACACTGGTCAGAACAGGCTCCTTACCAGACCTTGCACAGAAAGTGCCTGGCAGGCAGGGTGTGGGCTCCAGGCTGCCCTCAGGACAGAAGGTTCCTGCGGGGCACTTGCCCCCTGTGGCTGTGGCTGGACACAGACAGTTGGTGCTGGTATAGTTATCTAGGTCGAAGGGACGAGCCGTCCAGGCTGCCGACACACAGAACCAGCCTGTGGTGGGAGCCAAGGAAGTGGTAGGAATGGGGGCTGGCAGGAGGTTGACCCAAATGGCAGGGGCAGAGCCCAACTGGCCAGGCTATTTCAGGAGAGATTAGAGACACACCACAGATGCCAGAGTCCCATGAGGGGAGGGGTGGGAGCCCCTCAGGGACTCCAGGGACACACCTGCATCACAGGGCCCAGAAGGCTGTGTGAGGTTCTCCTGGCCACAGAAGTGGCCTGGGGGGCAGGGCAGGCAGCTGTCCAGGCTCTGGGTCCTCATATCAGGGTTGAAGTAGCCTCGGGGACAGGGAAACTGGGTGGCATACTTGGTACCTGAGAAGCAGAGTGCAGGGGAGCAGGCTAGTGGGGTTAGCTCTGCCTCCAGCAGGGTTGACAACTGGCTATTTGCTCCACTGTAGTTGAGGTGACAAGCATGCCAGCATCTGTGCCCTTGATGCAGAGTAACTGCCCCCAATCCCATGGGTAACCTCTGTTCTGGGGCCCAAGTCCAAGGGTTTCTAAGCATTGGACCCTGTCTGTACCAGCACAGAAGATTGGCAGCAGCCAGACTGGGTCCCGTCCCTCTGCTTTATTCTACTTAACAAGACAGCTTCCAATCCCACCTGCATGGCACAGAGGGCCTGCCTACACTGTCCTTACAGTTGAGCTGTTTTTCACTGAGTGTCTAGCAAAACTTCTTACTCCACTAGTGACCCATTACTCTTCATCTTCATGCCTGGCATGTTCCAGACAAAACCCAGCCTCAATGGCAGGGCAGACATCGAGACAATCACTTGCTCTCACTGTCCAGGCTGTGTGATCTGAGCTGGGGTTCATAGAACCACAGACCACACAAGCAACACTTTCACTCAGGTCTACTATACTGAAAGGAATGGCACCACAAATTACATCACATAGAGGCGAGGAACTTAAAATTCTAACGTTCTTGGCTGATGAGGACCTGTTACTAGTAGGAAGTTAAATGTTCAGAAATATTAATTTTGTAATTTGAATAAGTTTATAGGTTTTTATTTAGATTGATTTTCCCTCCATCATTTTCTTTGTTATTATTATTATTTTTAATATTTATTAGTGAGACACCATGAGGTACAGTTGTAGACTTACAAATTTTGTGCTTGGGTTTCAATTATACAATGA
>JAOXYA010000002.1:19827510-19856238 GCA_028565675.1 Sorex palustris
GGGCCTTCATGTGTCATATGCACATGTGGGTGCAAGCAAGTTATATTATGACATGTGTACAATGTGTTGTTAGCTGCGTGCTCACTGTGTTGTGTGACATGAGCTCATACATGTGTTATATGTGGTATGTTCATAAAATGCTACATTTACAGCATATGTGTTACATGTGTAGTGTCCTGGCAAATTGTATGTGACACTTGTGTGTTCACAGCACATATATCATATATGCTACTTATATGTGTGTTGTGTTCACATATGTGACATGTATGGCTTCTACTCGCATGTGTTACATGTGTGCATGTTGGTCCGGTCTAACAAGCTGTGGCATGCTGACGTGTGTGCGCTGGTCTCTCTGGCACAGCATGCTTATGCGTGAGTGCGTGTGGGGGGTGCTGGTCTGTCTGACATTGTGTCGTGTCTGTGTGTATGTCAGTCTGTCCGGCGTTGTGCTATGTCTGTGTGTCTGTCGGCCTGTCTGGTGTTACGCCGTTCTGTGTTACCCAGCCAGCATTCGGGCCCCAGGCTTGTCTATTCTGCCCAGACCTGAGGTTCTGGGGCTCCTTCCCGGGAGGAGGGCTGGAAGGGCCTGGCTGCCCTGGGGGTGCTGGCTGCTGAGGGCTGACCTCCAGCTCCCGGAAGGCCAGATTCACCGCCGAGTTCTGGGGCAGAAATTCTGCTCTGTCTCCACAGACCAGGACAGCAGAGCCTGGCAGTCTCAGAAGGGGCTGCCTTGTGTTGCAGGTGGGGAAACTGAGGCAGGGGTGGTGCATGAGCCGACCATGGGGCACAGCTTCTTCCACTTCCTGCTGCTGCCCTGCCTCTGCCTGCTCTTCCTTCACCCGCCCCCACCAGGTTCTCCCTAGGTAGGACACTGGGGACAGCAACGGAGGAGCCACCGCACCCGCACTCAGAGAGTCCCCGTTGGGGGCTTTGCCCTCAGCCCCACCCAAGCTCAGTCTACCGCCACTCCTAATTTTATTTTTTAAAATATTTTTGGCTTTTTGGGTCACACCCAGCAATTATCAGGGCTTACTCCTGGCTCTGCACTCAGGAAATTCTCCTGGCAGTGCTCAGGGGACCATATGGGATGCCGGGGATAGAACCTGGGTCAGCATCGCGCAAAGCAAAACACCCTACCTGCCTACTGTTGCTCCGGTCCCCTACCATCCCTCTCAGACTCCGCCTAGCCACCCCCCTCACCGCTTTAGACTGCGCTGCCTAGCCCCCTCTTTAGACTGCCCACAGCCCAACCTCAGACTCTGTCCACAGCCCCACCCAGACTCCGCCCACAGTCCCCTAGACCCCGCCACAGCCCACCCTCAGGCTCCGCCCACAGTCCCATTTGGACCCCACCCATAGTCCCGTAGGCCCCGCCCACAGTCCATAAGACCCCGCCCACAGCCCCTTAGACTCCGCCCACAGTCCCTTAGCCTCTTCCCACCGCCATCCAGACTCTCCCCACAGCTCCCCCTAGACTCCTGTCCCCCGGCACCCATGAATGGACCCCTGCACTCCAGGAACTTCAGTCCCGACCCTGGAGGGGCTCTCAGTGTGGGCAGTGGGGTTCTGGGGACAGGGGCTCACTGATGTGGTGCTGCTGAGCCCCCAGGGTGCAGCTGCTGGAGCTCAGCACCCCCTACTGCCCCCGCCCCAGCCCCAGGCAGCTCCCCTCCTCCCCTGTGGGCGCACAGGCCCGAGCCCGGGTGGGGCCTCTGGACGACCCCCTTCTCTCTAGCAAGCCCTCCTGGTTCCCAGGAGCCTCAGCCCCCACTTCCACCTGCCCCGGGGCCCTCAGTGGATCTCAGACCCCACGCCTGGAGTGACCCCTCACTTACTGGGTGACCCGTAGTCCAGCGTCCCTCCTCTCATCAGCACCACAGGACGAGGCTGGCCACTGGAGGGGGCTGCACTTGCCACCGCCAGCAGCTGCCCCGTGGGACCCACCTCATGCCAGAGTCTGGCCCCAAGGCCTGGCAGGGGACCCCACAGTTGTGTTGGGGGGCAGCTCACTAGGAGCTGGGCCAGGTGAGAGCGTTTTGGGGGGCGTTCTCCTCATGCGCAGCCTGCAGGCATGTGCCTGGTTGGCACAGTCAGTCCTAAGTCTCTGCCCCCTTGCTCTGCCACCCTGGCCGACCCACGCCCTGCTCTCCCCGTCACACCTTTGTCATTTCTCACCTATTTCTCTGCCTGGCTCCAAGGCCAGGTCACCCCAGGGCCCACTGTCCTGTTTCTGCATCACTGGGAGGGCACCCTGGACTCCCAGGCCTTCAAGCCAGGGGGCAGTGGGGCTTGGAGCCCGAGACCATCTGCCCTTGGGGCTCCCAGGTGCAATTCTGGGCCTCCCAGCGGCCAGGGTGGCCTTCCCCACACTGGGTCCTGGTTCTGTTTTTGCCTATGTGACCGATGGGTAAACTGAGGCTGAAAGGAGTCTGCCCCGAATCCACGCGGCTGGGCGGGGGGAGGACTCAGGTCTGGGCTCTGTGCCCTGTGCCAAAGGCGGATAGCAGCGGTGGGAGGGGGCCTTCTTCCTCCTCCCAGAGCTGGGACGAAGCCTGTAGAATCTCAGGGGTCCCGGGCCTACTTCCAGCTGGGAGACCCACAGTGACCTGTCCCGGGTGGGGTTCCACCGTGCTTCTCAGAAAGCCGAGGTCAGGGTGGGCTGCGCTGGGGACGGGGCATGTGCGTTTGTGCTGGCAGGCGCCTGTGGCCCGTCCGGCAGTACGCACTGAGCTCCACCTGGACACAGCCGGTGGGGGGGGGGTTGGATGCTGGAGGCTGCACCCGTCAGGGTCCCCACCCTCCTGCAGTGACCGTCCCAGCTCTGGTCCCTTAGAGACTCCCCAGGACCCCCCACCCTGTCCAGCTCCAGCCCCCCAATCCTTGGGTCCCCAGAGAGGCCCCTTGGGCTACAATAGGACCCACAGAGACCCAGCGTCTCGTGTATTGGAGGGGGGTTGCCACTCTTCCCCCCCCCAGTGCCCAGGGCACGGCTGGAAGTGGGGAGCAGGTCTCAGGGAGAGGTCAAGGGACCCCTGGTGCCCGCATGGACAGGGAAGGGCAGCAGGGCTGGGGCTGCAGGAGGCCTCTGAGGCTGAGGCCGGGCGACCCCCTTCCTGGGCAGCACACGTGGCTGCTCCTTTTTTTTTTGCCTTTTGGGTCACACCCAGCAATGCTCAGGGGTCACTCCTGGCTCTGCACTCAGGAATTCCTCCTGGCGTGCTTGGGGGACCATATGGGATGCCGGGGATCGAACCCGGGTCGGCCGCGTGCAAGGCAGACATCCTACCTGCTGTGCTGTTGCTCCGGCTCCCTTCTTTGAGGCCGAGCAGGTGGTGCTCTGAGTGTCCCAGGCACGCTTGCTTGATTAGACCAGGCCCACCAGGAGAGCCGTCCCTGCCCCCGCAAGGGCCTCAGTCACTGAGTCTTTTTTTATGGGGATTTGGTCACTCCCAGTATGCCTGGACCCTCCAGCCACACACTCCCTCATCTGAGGCCTGGGGTACCTGCGTGCCCGTCTGCCCGCACAGACGCGCCTCTTTCTCATAAGGCGGGTGCAGAGGGAACTTTGGTCCCAGCGGAAGAGGCAGAGGGTCTGGGAGGCGCCAGGCTTGGGCCCGTGACTCAGCCTCTGGCTCTGGGAGCGCAGTCTGTGGGGGGTGAGACTCCCCGCGTGTCGCTAATGGGAAACAGCTCCTCAGTCTGGGGGCCATGGAGGGAGCCCCCGTGCCCTGGAGCTATGCTGCCAGGGCAGGGCTGGGTGGGCATTCCCCAGGGACCCCTGCCAGGCTTGCTGCCCAGCTGCTGCAGAGGTGCCCACCAGGGGCCTGTGCAGGGGCGCAGCCGGGCGGGGCAGGGTTCAGGGAGCCCAGCCTGGGGTGCTGGCAGGTGGGCCCAGCGGAGCAGCCAATGGCCAGCCTGCAGCCCAGTGATCTTGGGCTGCTGGCTGGAGTTGGGTGACTGTGTCTGGCTGCCCTAGGGTGCCCTTGGGCGACTGTGCCCAGCTGTGCTGTGGTGCCCTTGGTCACTGTGCCCGGTTGTCCTGCAGTGTCCACTCACCACACTGCCCGTGCACCTTTCCAGCCAGAAAGCTCTCTGCTGCCCCCTGGTGGGGAGGCTGGGAGGCCCCAATGCTGAGCAGAGCGGGCTCTGGCACCCCAGAACGGGGTCTGCCATCCCTGTTTGGGCCCCCTCCCCTCCAGGCGTGAGGCAGAGAGTGTGTCTGAGCTCACTGTGGTTCAGGCTGAACAGACACATGGAACCGCGGGGGCTTAGAAGTGGAGTTTATGGTGCCATGTCAGGGTCCTGCCCGAATGGGGGAGACCCCACCTGCACGGGACAGGCAGGGGGCCGCTGAGGGTTCGGATTTGTCCCTGCTGCCTCCCGACACAGATGAGGGCTGGGGGCGCGAACGACTCTCCTTCCTGGGGCCCCGCAGGCAGCCGACCCCTGTGCTTCACGTCCTGTGTCCAGGGGCCGGCACCCCAACAGCGGGCAGTGCCAGGGCTGACCCCAGGGACAGGCAGGGCTCACCGCAGCCCAGGAGCCTGCTCGAAGGCCCCCCGTCCCCAAAAACCCTGGTGAGGACAACAGCAGCCATGGTCAGGCTCGGGGGGGGGCTGGCCTAAGACACCCCAGGGCCTCCGGGTGAGGTCACCAGTGGCCCCAGGTCCAGCCAGTGTGTCCCACTGCCCAGAGCGTGAGTGGGTGTGGGGACTGTGCTGGAATCAGAGCAGCGGGGCCTGGGCCAGCCAGGGTGCCCGGCCACAGGGTCGTGGGGCTGCCCAGAGGCCCCGGCGGCCACGGAGCTCGGCCGCAAAGGTCCGGGCCTTCTGGTAGAAGAGGAGGGAGGCCTCGCGGTCACGCAGGAAGTGGTGGTAGATGGTGGCCAGGCGTCCGCACAGCTTCATTTGTGCCTTCTTGCTGCCCAGGTCCATGGCCGCGGCCAGCGCCAGCTGGTAGTACCCGGCAGCATCAAAGGGGTCCTGCGGGGAGACGGATGTGGACCTGAGTCCACAGCTGCCCACTTGGACACAGCTCATACGCCGCAAGGCCAGCATAGCCCAAGGCCACGCGGAACCTTCCCGCAGGCCTCAAATATCCCACGCTGCAGGGACCCTTCTGCACCCGCCCTGGCCCTGCCCCCCGCTGCTCAGCACCTTAAGGTACCCTTGGGTGGGCCAGCCCCCAGGGCCAGCGGAAAGCAGTCGCAGGCCACTCTGGGCACTGCTGGGAGCCAGGTGGATTCCCGGGTGCTGCGAGAACACGGGGCCAGGCTGGGCAGCAGGAAGCTGTGACAACTGGGCTGCCACAGGAGGGCTTCCTGGAGGAGGGGACTTTCCAACAGAACGGAAGAACAAACCAAACTGGTGCTGTGTGCATGCATGTGACTGTGCATATTTGTGCACATATGTGCCCATGTACACATGTGCAAATGGGTGATGAGCGTTAATGAGTGTGTGCACACTTATCCACTGCCGGCCCATCGCTGCACATGCTCACGGCATGTCCATATGCATGTTATACCCACACACTTTTCTACACGTTCATGCATCATGTACAATGCACATGCTATCTACATGTATGAGCATGGCACATGCACATATGTGCTGTCTGCCACGTGGCCAAACACATGTGTTCTCCGTGGGTGCCTGACTGTGCAATCCAGGAGCACCCACACATGTTCCCTGGGCTCTGTGCACACACACATATGGTGGGTGTGTCGATACATGCCCACGTGCTCACGTTTGAGTGTCCGGGCATGAATCATGTCCATGATCCCCATGTGACCAATGCATGTGTGTGTTTGTCCGTGTCTGTACACACAACGCCTTGGACCTGCACAGCAGATGCCTCACACAGCCCCCATCGCCTCTGCAGCCCCTGGCCCCACAAGCCCACGACCCTCCACCCTCTGTCCCTCACACAGTCCTTGTCCCTCACAAACCCCTGTCCCCAAACCCCTGTCCCCGTATAGACCTTGTCACCCTTCCCCCGCACGGCCATTGTCCCCATATCGACACTGTCCCCCACACAACCAGTCTCCCCGCAGCCCCCAGCCTGGCGAGTCCCCCTGGGCCAGGTGCAGTACCACTTCCGACCGCCCGCCAGGTGTCAGCAGCACACAGCCAAGCCCTTCCTGGGGGTGGGGGGGAGGGGCAGGGCTGTCCCGCCCGCTGCTCTGCCGGGAAGCGTCCAGTGTGGGTACCAGCTCCTGCCTCCAGCTCTGAGGGGCTGAGGTGCAGGGCTCGTCGGCATTCCAGCTTCTCTGAATGGGGTGACAGAGCCCACCCACCCTCACCCCACCCCTGGGAATCCAGGACTGGGCACTACACAGCCCAGCAGGCTTCCTGGAGGACTGGTCTGCTCCAGGCAAGGTGGGTCTCGGGACGAGCGGTGACCTTCCCCAGACCCCTGGAATCCTTATGCCCCTCCCACACTCCTTTCATGGCCAAAACCTGCTTGACTAGCCCAGTGAGCCTGGTGGTCACTTCCTCCGGGCAGCCTCCCTGATACACGCACTTTCCCTGTGCCCAGCGGGCCCTGCCCACCTTGAGCTCATAGAAGATGATGTCGCCCAGCGCCTGGTACACCTTGACGTAGTAGAGCGCCTCCTCGTCGGACTGCAACGGTGAGCTGCACAGCGCCAGGGCCTTCAGGTAGTAGTGCTCAGCCAGCTCGCCCTGGCCCAGGCGCTGGTGCAGCGCGCCCAGCCGGTGACAGGCCACGCGCTCGTTCAGCTGGTGCCCTGCGGGGCAGGCGGGCAGGCTGGTGGGTAAGTGAGGCCAGCGGAAGGGCGTGCCTGTCCCCTGCCCCACCTGTCCTGGAAACATGCGGGGGACACGGGCGCCGGCTCCCGGCCTGCCCACAGCCGCTGGATGGGGTGTGCACTAGTCTTTCCAGGAAGCCCCGTCACCCGCCCAAAGGTCAGGGAGCCCCAGGCCCATGTGCCGGCCATGTCCACCCACCCGGGTGGGGGATTCCCCTGGACGTGGAGAGATCAGATGCCTCCAGCTGGGAGACCCTCGCAGAGAACACGGTTGTCTGGCCGACAGAGCAGAGGCTGAGGGCCCATGGGCAGCAGGGAGGCGTAAGGGGGGCAACAAGGAGGGGTGAGAGGGGTAGCAGGGAGGAGTGAGGGAGGGGGCAGCAGGGAGGCGGTAAGGGCTGGGGGCAGCAGGGAGGGTTGGGGGCTGGGGGCTGCAGGGAACGGTGAGGGAGGGGCAGCAGGGAGGGGCGGAAGCCGGGGCCAGGGCGCGGCTCACCCAGGGTGACGCTGAGCCCCAGCGCCATGTGGGCAAACTCCAGCCCCTCGCGGGGCGTGTCCAGTTCGGCCAGCAGCACGGCCAGCTTGTTGCATAGCCTCAGCTCCGCCTCCTGGTTCCTGGTGGTCACCGCCAGGGGCAGCGCCCGATCCTGCCAGCAGGGGGAGGTCAGGCGCGGATCCCCGGACGCACCTCTGGACCTTGGTGTCCCCACACCGGGCTGGGGGAGTGCTCAGGCTGCAACCCCAGACGGTCCTTCCCGGCTCTGTCCAGGGCAGGGGGAGGCAAGAGCCCTGGGGGTCCCCAAGGCTCTGGGCGAGTGAGGGGGCAGTGCTGCCCTGTGGGTTCCCGTGGAGGGTTCCGTGTGGTCACTCACGCGGTAGAAGGACACAGCTTTCTCCCGCTCCCACGCCCCATTGAAGAAGATGTCCCCAGCCGCCTCGAAGAGCTCCAGCCCCAACCGTGGGTCTCCGGTGTACAGGGCTGCGTTCTGGGCCACCTGCAGGGACAGGACACCTCAGGAGGCCCAGGGAGGGGAGGGCAGCCAGTTGGAGGGTTGAGGGCTGTGCAGGGGCAGCCATGGGGGGTGATGTGCAGGGGGGGTGAGTGGGGATGGGGACGGGGTGAGCAGGTTTGTGGTGCAGAGGTGCAGGAGGTGGGGCTGGAGTCGAGTTTGGGGTATGGGGTACAGGACACCAGGGGCAGAATGCGGGGTGCAGGTGTGAGGGGGTGGGGTGGGGCACAGAGCTGGGAGGGGTGTGGGTGCAGGTGTGAGGGGTGCGGGGTGCAGGGGCGAGGCACAGGGCTGGGAGGGGCGCGGGGCGCTCGCCTGCAGGTACAGGTCCACCAGCTCAGTCTGCCGCAGGATGTAGTAGATCTTGCCGGCCTGCATCCAGGCATGCGCCTCCTTCTCCTTCTGCTGCAGGTCGATGAACACGCCCAGGCTGCGCTTGGTGTAGTCCAGCGCCGACCGGTAGGCCCTGAGGAGAGGCCATGAGCTGCGGCCCACCTGTGCCCGGGAGGGGCGGCCCCCCGCCAGGCCTCACCGCTCGGTGCCCAGTGCCAGGTAGAGCCGGCTGATGGTCTCCAGCAGACGCCCCTCCAGCCGCTTGTCGGCCAGCGTGCGGGCCAGGGAGAGCTGCAGCTCGTGGAAGACCACACTGCGGGCCTCGCTGGGCATCACGGCACTGTAGAAGTGGCACAGATGCTGGACCGCCTGCAGCTGGCCTGGGCGGGAGGAAAGTGTCAGCCGCGTGTCCACGCCGCCGCTGCTGCCCCTCTGCGCTTCCGCGTGTGTGCGGGGATACGGAGCCCAGGCAGCTGAACGGTGGACAGGGCTGGAGGCTGGAGAGGGACGCGGCCACCTCCACCCCCACATTGACTCCCAGTCACTGTCCGTCCGTGAGGCCTCGGCGGGCCGGGACCCAGAGGCCAGGTCTCAAGGATCCCCCACCCCAGCCGGCACCATCCCCCATGGCCCAGGGTGAGAGCACCAGCCTCCCGTGCTCAGGGCCCCGTGGGGTCCCCAGCACCGCGCAGCTCCCGGGGACGGCCAGCGAGCATGACAAATGAGCAGGACCCAGAGAGCACTAGGAGTGGGCACTGCCCAGCCGAGATCCAGCAAGGCACCTGCGAGGACATGGGCCACTGTCCACCAAGGCTACTCTGTGGAGGAAGGGGCTGCCACAAGCAGAGGGAGACCCCGGCCTGGGCCACACGCAGAGCCTGGCGGGCCGGCCGGTGGAAATTAACCAGCACAGCAGGGACGAGGACAGGCCACTAGCCCCCACCCTCGCAGGGGAGGAAAAGACGAGGAACTGCAGAAGGAAGCAGCGGGGGGGGGGGAGCGGCAGCGCTGGGAGCTTCTGGAAGCTTCTCCCTGACGCAGCAGGCGTGGAGGAAGAAAGAAGGCGGGGACCCGCCTCCTGATGGGCTGGGCAGAAAGAAGGGTCAGGGGACGGCAGCCCCGTCTCAGGGAGGCGCCCAGAGGCTGAGGCTGCCAAGGGCCCAGAGCCCCGCAGGGCGGCACAGGCTGGCGTGGACCCTGGCGGCGGGGTGGGGGACTCGGAGCAGGATTCTGACCTGTGGGGGCTCCCTGGATGCCCACAGCCTCTGAGGGTTCTGCAGCCCCCAGGACACCCCAGTGCTCTGGAGTGAAAGGCCTGGTCAGACAGCCGGGACCCCCCAAGCCTGCCTGGGCCTCTGGCGCCCCACCTGCCTTTCCCAAACTGGCATCTCCCTGAGCAGAACGGGGGCCACTTGCCCCAGGACCTTTGCACACACCCCCTCGTGTGCCCCCATGTCCATGCTTGCTGCAGCCTCCATGACCCCAACTGATCAGCCTCTCTGTCACATGGTGGGCTGGGCTGCCTGTCCCCCAGGGACCCAACAGCTGTTTTCTGCTCTGACCACAAGGGGCACTGGGTTTTGGGGGTCCTTTGCGGGAAGGGGCAGACCCAGTCAGTGCTGGGGAGATGCTCTCGTCTCCCCGGGCCCCAGCACTCACTGTCGGGGAGCCCCGACCACCCGGCCCGGCGCCCGTCCGCCTGGGCCCTCACAGAGGCTGGGCCTGTCCTGCACGTCCACGCTGGGACACCGACCCCGAGGGCCCAGTGCTGACTTACAGTCCACATGGCCGGACTCCACGGCCACCAGGAAGGCCCACTCGTAGTAGCTCTTGCCCTGGCAGGGGCGGCGCCCACGGGTGCTCCGGTCTCCAAGCGCCAGCAACACGCGGGTGAGGTCGGGGCCACGCTCCCGGCCGGGCAGCCCTGAGAACAGCCTGGCGGCCTGCAGGAGGTAGTGCTGGGCCAGGCACCCCGCGCCCACCTGCCCGCACAGCCCCCCGAAGTTGGCCAGGACCACGGCCTGGTTGCGCGGGTGCCGCAGGGCCCTGGCCAGGCGCAGGGCGCGGTAGTAGCCCTCGGCCGCCTGCCGAGTCCGGCCGGTCCTCCGCAGCGCCATGGCCTCCACGTTGGCCATCACACCCTCCTGCTCCGTGCTGGGCGTGGCCGTCTCCCGCACGGCCTCCAGGATGTCCAGGACCACCAGGCTCTGCCCACTGAGCAGGTGCAGCTGGGCGAGGGACAGCAGGTAGTCCAGAACGTGGAGGCCGCCAGCCTGGGCTTCGGCCTCTGCTGCCTGCACCGTGAGGATGGCGGCCTGGCCATGCTGCCCGTGGAGGCTGTGCAGCCGTGCCAGGCTGGCACAGAGCACGCCCTGCAGTGCCAGGCTCGGGCCGGCCGCCAGTGCCTGCCAAAGGTACCGGGCCACCTGGGTGGGCAGGCCGTGGGCCTGGGGGCTGTGGCGCTGGACCAGGTCCACGCTGTGCAGGGCACTGGCCAGGGAGGCCCATGGCAGCAGCGAGGCCACCTTGGTGCAGCTCAGCGCCAGGTGTGGCAGGCACTGGCGGCCGTAGGTGGCGGCCAGGAGCAGGGCGCAGTGGACAGGCCAGCAGGCCCGGGGGCTGCCCAGGGCCTGCTGCAGAAGCAGCAGCCGCTCCAGGAAAGGCAGGGCCCGTTCAGGCTGCCTGAGACAAATGTGGTGCTGGGCCAGCAGGAAGCAGGCCCGGGCCTCGGCGTGGGGGCTCCGGCCCACCACAGCCCCCCGCAGGGCCTGCCTCAGCAGCTGGGCCTCGGCCTCTGTGCCGCCCCGCAGGCCGGGCGTGGCCAGCAGCAGGGCGGCTGCCTTGGGCACCACCTGGGCGCTCTTCTCCCGGTTCTTCTGCTTCAGGTGTACGGCCGCCAGGTGTGCGTACACGGCCGCCACCAGCGCCAGGTCGCCGAAGCGCCCGCCCAGCGCCGCCTGGGCCTCCTCCAGGTAGACGCGGGCCTGGGAGAGCTTGAGTCTGCGCACGCACAGCCGGCCGAGCAGGAGGCAGAGCCGGGCCAGTGCCATGGCCAGACCGGCCTTCTTGGCGGCCGCCCGTGCCTGCGCCAGCCGCCCCACCAGCTCCTCCTCGTCCCGGCCACCGGCCGCGCGGCTCAACCCGGGCAGGGAGAGAAACCGGGCCTCGTGTCCGGGCGCATTCAGGGCCAGCAGCTCCGTGTGCAGGGTCTCCGGGTCGGCCCAGCTGTCGGTGGCGGCCAGGCAGAACCACGGCTCCTCCGTGTCCGGTACCGTGGTGCCCGTGGAGTAGCTCTTGGTCTGGAGATCCCGGGACTCTGGCTCCGCACAGCCGCTGGGGCAGGACTTGCATCGTTCTAGAATGTTCTTCACCTTCTGCAGGGTCTCATGTGGCTCCGGGTTCAGGCCAGGGGGAGGCATTTCTGTAAGTCACCGGACCCCAAGGTGGATGAGGGTCAGGTCAGAGACCCCGACCCTATGGCGGCAGAACCCTCCCAGCGCTCTGGGCTGCTGCCCCCTCCCGCCACTGTGGACACTGAAGGGGCCCGGCAGGGCTCAGCTGTGTGGGGTCTCCCGGGGGTCAGCATAGTTCCCTGCCACCGTAGGGGTGCCTGGCCTCTGCCCAGCAGCCCCCGGGAAGGAGGGCCCGTGCCAGCCCTGCCTGTGCCCCCCCCGCCCAGTGCCGTCCTGGGGTGAGCTGGTCCGGCCGGACAAACCCACCTGGCTCCTTGGGTTGCTCAGCTTCTTCGAGTGTGTCTGCAAGGGAGGGGTGTGGTGTCACCGGGGCCCTCACCCGGCCAGCTCCAGAGTGCCCACCAACCGCAGCAGCGCCCGAGTGCCCCCGGGAAGCAGACCCCAGCATACCTCCCGAAGCCCGAACGCCATGCACGCTGCGCTGGGGACCCAGAGAGGCTGCTGGAAAGCGAGCTGGTGCCGGCGGAGCGAGGGCAGTTCTCAGTGTGACTAGGAGTGGGTGTGTGAGCGTGCACGAGCCTGAGTGTGTACGTCTGAGTGTGTGCACTTTGTGTGCAGACCTGAGGTATACCCAGTTGTGTGCATGAGCCTGAGTGTGCACCCGGATGAGTCCATAAGCCTGAGTGTACACCCGGCTGTGTGCATGAGTCCGAGTGTACACCCTGGGTGAGTGAATGAGACTGAGTGTACACCGGGCGTGTGCATGAGTCTGAGTTTGTACCCCGGGTGTGTGACAGCCTGAGTATGCACCCTGGGTGTGTGATGAGCCTGGGTGTGCACCTGGTGTGTGCATGAGCCTGGCTGTGATCCCGGATGAATGCATGAGCCCGAGTGTGCACCCTGGATGTGTGCATGAGCCTGAGTGTTCCCGTGAGTGTGTGCAGGGCCTGCGTGTGAACATCTGTGAATGCACTTGTGCTGTGTGCTCAGATAGTTGTGCATGTGTGTGCACCCTGGGAGTGCCCGTAAGTGTGAGAACACCGTGACCATATATGTGTGTGCACGTGTGACTACCATGATTGCACACTTGTGGGCATGCACTTGTCTTTGTGAGCCCCGGGCCGCATGCATGCAAGTGTGACTTGCATGTGTGCGTGTACATGTCTGTGAGTGCATACCTGTATGCTTGTATGTCAATATGCATATACTCCTGTGACCTGTGGACACGTGAGTACACATTTCTTGGTAAAATATAGGTTCATACATGTGTGGCTGCCTCTCAGCGTGTCACATGTGCAGACCAAATGCATGTCTGTGTGGTGTGTACACAGGTGTGCACAGATGAACATGCAACATGTGCATGACACATGAGGGCACACACCTGCATGTAGGGCCTTGTGTCTTTGTGAATGTGCATGTGATGTGTATGTGCAGATGGTTGAGTGTATCTCTGTGTGTGAGGACATGTGATGTGTGTTGTCTATACTATGCACATGTGCAAGTGTCGATCTGATGATGGGGTCATACATATGTGACAGATGAACTTTGGTACATGCGTATTCACGGACAGGCATGTTCACACAGGTGGCAGGTGGCCCACACACATGCCAGGTGTGTCCTGCAGCTGTGGGTGCACAGAGTCATGCCCAGCAGGAAGAGGTCAGCCTGGAGGCCGGTCCAGGGCCTGTGGGGGCGAGTAAGAGCCCCTTCCCCTGAGGTCTCACCAGGCTCACTGGCCACGGCCAGTGCAGGACAGCTAAGGCTGTCCCTGGTCAGTGCCCCCCACTCATGCAGGCTGGCCAGGTCAGTGCCCCCGCTCACCCATGCTGTACTCTGTGCAAGTGTCCAGCCCTGCCATCCTGCTCAGTAACCGGCTGGCCTCGTCCTGGGGCAAGTGTCCCTGGCTGCTGAAGAAAGCGCGTTCCTCCTCGCTCAGGAAGATGGCCTCCTCCAGCCTGGGAAGGGGCAAGCGTGTCAGCCTGGGTCGCTAGACCCTGCCCCAGACACCCAGGGTCAGGGCAGAGACGGACTCCAGGCCACTGTGCCTCATAGACCCTGGCTCCCAGGAGCAGGCACTAGGGACCTTCATACCTCAAGTGGACTCCTGGGCCGACCTCAGAGCCCCACCAGAAATGCCCGTGCCCTGCGAGGCTGGCGGGCAGCACAGGCTGTCCACAGCCGCGCTTCCCTGCCCCCACTCCTCACACAGCTCCCAGCACTGACAGAAGAGGGAGCTTGGGAGGGATGGAGGGCCTGGGAATCTGTGTAAAGGACTAAACAAAACGTGACAGGAAACAGCGAATGTCCTTTGCTGAGAGCGAGCTATTCTGAGATGCGAAAAAAAGTCTTGGCCTAGTTTTGGGGCATCTGAGAAAACAACTTAAAAAACTTAAGAAAACAACAACAACCCCCCCCCCCCCCAAATTGGGAGTGCCTCAAGGAGAAACCAGGACTGTGTCACAGGAGGGGAGGGAGGGGCGGGGCAGAGGGCTCAGGTGAGGAGGGGCAGGGGTGTGGGCCCCCGACTCACTCAGACAAGCAGTCCTGTGCGCAGATGTCGCTGGTCCGCACGAAGCCCACCTGCCCGGAAGCTGTGTGTCTCCCCACACACCAGCGCAGGCCAGGCACGCGGGCGCCCAGGAGCTGGACAGAGTCCCCGGCCTGGAAGCTCAGCTCTTCGGGGCCTGCACCCCGGCAGTTGGTCACAGCGGAGGCCAGGCCTACAGCTGCAGGGAGTGTGGGGGGCTGGTCAGCACTGCAGGGTCCCTGGGCCGGACCCTTGTGTCCTGGGGTGTGGTCCCCACGGGGAGCCGGAGCACCAGCCCAGAGACGGGCTAAGTGGCCTGGGGCTGGCCCCCTCCTCCCACTGGGCAGGGAGCTGCCAGCAGCTGCCTTGTCTGGTGCTCCATTAGCTGGGACAGGAAGTACCCCCCACAGGGCCCTGCTCTGGGCGTGCCCTGCTCCGGACTGGGGTGCCAGGGTCGGGAACCAGTAGGGAGGGCACCGGGAGGTGTCAGGTGAGTTTGGTCTGAGGGTGCAACTCAGGGCCTCCCAGTTGAAGCTGGGTCTCAGCCTCCGGCTGGGGGAGGCTTCTGGGCACGCAGAGAAGCTTCTAGAATCCTGGTACCCGCCACCCCTGACCGGCGCTCCATTTCTGCTTGCTTTGAGGGGGTGGGAGGGTGTGCTGAGGCTCCTGTGTGTGTGCGGGGTAGGGGCCTCTCTGAGCCAGGCCTCCCTGCCCTCGCCCACCCTCCCTGGGCTCAGGGGACACTGACCCATTGGGGACACATCTGGCACTACAGCTGCTTCTTCGGGCTCATCGCCAGGATCCCAGGAGCCCCTGAGAGCCCACCTGCAGTGGACGAACAGACAGGGCCCTCTGCACAGTGCTGAAAGCCTGGGGACCCTGGGTGGGCCAGACACCACAGCTGGCACCAAGCATGTCCACCCATCCTCAGCCTCGCCCCTGCCCGGGCCCACCCGGCGCCTCCCCTTTCTTAGGCCCGCCTGGGGGGCCCTCGGAGTGGGCGAGAGAGGTGGAAGAAGGGGGAGGGCAGGGAGGGGGAGCGAAGGGAGAGGTGGGGAGAGGGTAGGGAGAGGCGGGGAGGGCTGGAGGGATAAGGTTGGGAGGGGTGAGCAGACAGCCCAAGGAGGAGCAGGGTGGTGAGCGCTGGACCGGGGTGTGGGGAGGGTTGGACCCCCTCGCGCCCTAGCTCTGCACGTGGCCCAACGGATGGCAGGAGAAAAGCGGGGGAGGAGAGAAGCAGGGAAGAAGCAGGAGAGAAGGAAGAGTGAAGTGGGGAACAGGAGGGGCAGGGCTGAAGTAGGGGTGAAGGGGGGAGCAGGGGTGAAGCGGGGGGAGCTGGCTGGTACCTACTGATGGAACGGAATCAAGGGCTCCGGGGCGGCCGTCTCTTTGTCAGGTGAGCTGGAGCCGGGAGCCGTCTCTGCCTGTGGGACCCCTGAAGCCCGCCTGAGGGGCTGGGGGCCCGTGCCTGCCCCTGGGGGGCCAGTGATCGTCCTCACACGGTGGTCAGGACACAGGACAAAGAAAGGCCCTTTAGGGGGGGTGGGGGGAGCAGCTTGGTCATGCACATTGACTCAGGCCTGTGGACCCCTGCCCCGGGAACGTCTCCCAGGACCCCCACCGGTCCCCGTCTGCACCCACAGCAGCTGCCCAGACCCCCCGGGGGTGCCATGCCTGGGTGGGAGGAGGGGCTGGGCTGGTGTCAGGATCCATTAGATTCCCGGCCTCAGTTTCCCCGCCTGTGCTGAGCGGCCTCCCTGCTCAGCCCCTGCCCCGCCTCCCATGCACAACCGTGTATGCCTCAGCTTCCTGCTAGCCCCACAGAGTCCTGTGCCCTAGTGTCCAGCAACCCCCTGTGCTGGTTCCCCCAATGCCCAGTGCCTATGCCCAGGGGCTGTCCAGCAGGGGGGAAGTGCCCAATGCCCAGGGGACATCCAGCAGTGGGGCAGTGTGGGCCGCACTCACCTTCCAGGGCCAACAGGTTCTCTTGCGTCCGCTGCAGGGTGGCGGGGTCCACATGCACGCGCACGGCCACCTCCTGGTCGTCCCCAGGGGGCAGCAGCCAGAGGGCCTGGTCCACCAGCATTTGCTCCAGGCAGTGGTGTGTGAAGCCTGGGGACAGGCCGGTTCACCCTCTTGACCAGCGCTGATCCCCTGGGGCCCGCCCTGCCTGGCTCCAGGCTGCATGCCCACCTGTGGTCACCCATTTCCCCGGGGAAGGGGCACTGAGGCCCCGGGGCCCTCGGTCTCTTCCTCGGGAGCCCAGGGAGGTCCCCTCTCAGGCTCGGCCAGAGGCGGGCCAGGTTCTGCCGTCTGGGGCTTCCTCTGTCTCCCCAGGGAAGTGTTGGGGAGGGTTCTGCTGCAGTGCTGGGGGCGCAGGGAGCTGCCTGAGACGGGGTCTGGGCCTGCTGTGCCCACGGGGCCTTGGCAGCGACCTGCCAGCTCCTGCTTGCCATAAAGCTGGGTGTGTGATGGGGCCGCGCCTCACCGAGAGCGTGGTAGGTGGAGAACTTCCAGATTTCCTCAAACGTCTTAAAGGTCACCACGATCTGGTCCTGGTCGCTGTGGATGGACAGCAGCCTGGCCGACAGCTCCTAGAGGGGGAGGAGGAGAGACTGGAGCCAGGAGAGTGGGGCCACACCTGGGAGGGCAGGGCTGGGAGCACTCTGGGCCAGGAGCCCTGGGCTGAGAACTCTGAATCAGGAACATTGCAATGGGAGCACTCGGGGCTGGGAGCATCTGTCACCGAGCGCTCTGTAGGCTGGGGTCACTCTGGCCCTGTGACCAGGAAGGAAGGGCATGCACAAAGCCAGCTCCCCCCTAGGGCAATCCATCCGCAGCCTCAGCTCCGGAGCTCACGGCGGTTTCTGCTGCTGGCTTCCTGCTCACCCGCCCAAACCACGGTGCCCCAGAAAAGGGCCTGGGGGGGAGGGGTCAGGGTGCTGGTGAGGGGCCTAGGAGCCACACACAGGGGTCAAGTCAGGAGTGAGGTCACAGATTAGGGCCCAGGGCCCGGCATCAGGACCTTCCTCCTCCAAGCCCACCCCTCCCTACCCATGGTGAGCCCCTAACCCACCAGGCTCCGCCTCCATCACCCCCAGATCACACCCTCCCAGCCCCATTAGGCCCCGCCCCACTCACCTAGATGCGCCTCTCCCAGGCCCCTTCCCACTAGGCCCCGCCCCTCACCAGGTGCACACTTCCCAGGCCCCGCCCCTGCTAGACCCAGCCCTGCTCACCCTGAAGCGCCTCTCCCAGGCCGCGCCTCTAAAGGCCTCAGGCCACACCCAGGCCCCGCCCACTAGCCCTGCCCCCATCAGATTCAAGCCTCCCAGGCCCCGCCCCGCCTGCCTCGTGACCCGCCCCTCTGCCAGGCCACGCCCTTTATTGAGGCCTCACCCCACTCACCCCTAGGACGTGGGCCAGCTCCTGGCTGTCACTCTCCAGTAGGCGCAGGTGGCCCCGCAGTGCCCGCTGGAGGTCAGGGTCCGGCCGTCCACTCTGTCTCCTCACAGCTTGCAGCCTCAACGTCAGGTCTGCAGAGCAGCGCAGGTCCACGTGAAGGGCTACGCCAGCCCCAAACCCCGCCTCCCAGCCCGCCTCCCAGCCCGTGGCCCACATCCCACCCAACCCTGCACCGCCACCCTGCGCCCAGCACCCGGCACCCCGCACCCAACCCTGAATCTCACATCCCTTGTCCTACACCCTGCGCCCCACCACAACCCTCCTCGCACAACCACCACCACCACCGGGGCCAGTGTGCCTGCAGACGGGGCTGTGCTGGGGGTGAGAGCTGAGTCACTCAAGTCCAGCACATTCCACCCGAGGCAGGTCTCCACTGTCCTCAGGCACCCTGAGGCCAGGCACCCCCACATCCCCACCTGAAGCCCTTGCGCCCCCACCCGGATCCTGGAAACCCATTCAGATCGGACCTGAGGTGCGCCCTTGTGCCACTGAGGCACCCCATCACTCTACAGTGCCTGGGCCAGCAGGGGGGAGGGGAGCCCTGGGCACAAGGCAGGCGGAAGGGGGTCTGGTGAAATAGCCTGTGGGGACAAGCCCCTCCCCACACACTCCAGCAGAAGCCTGGGTGCAGGCCAGGCCACTGAGGGTCCCGGAGTCCCACATTCACTCCAGCACGTGGTATGGCCAGAGCTGCCTGCCGGGAGGGTCCCGGCGGCCAGCACGGCACCCGTGACCTGGTGCAGGGGCCTTGGGGGGAAGCAGCAGCCTCTCCACAGGCGCCCCCTGAAAAGCGCCGTGCCCACACCCCCAAACCACAGTCCCCAGGTCCTGCCTCTGGGTCTCATCTGGCCCTCTGGGTGCCTTGGGGGCCTCACTGGCCACAACAAGGGGTCGTCGTGAGGGGGCAGCGCTGGCTCTCAGAGCGCCTCTCCCACTTCTGCAGAAGAGGCAGCTCCACTGGGGTCGGAGACCTGATGTCTGCACTCAGCACACGCACGGTATCTCACAGCTCCCAGTCTGGGCCCGCACAGGGTGGGGTGAGCGGGGAGTTGTCCCCCAGTGTCGGCTGGCACAGGGCAGGGGGAGTGGGGTGGTGTCCCCCAGTGTTGGCTGGCAGGGGTGCCCACTCCACGCTGGCTTCGGTCTGGAATCAGTGAATAATGCAGGTTTCTGGGACGGCCCAAAAGGGGAAGCGCCTGGCGCCCTGATTCCTGGGCCGCGGGGGCCTGCGCCAGAGGACTGTCCAGGCTTCCGGGGACGGGGTGCCATGGCCCTGCATGTCTCACCAGATCCTTCAGGGGACCCTGTCCCTGCCATCGGGTCCCTGTCCCCTTCCTGGCCCAGAGGGCCTGGGCCTGTGAGTGGCTCCAGGACCTCCCGGTCCCTCCCCCCCAACTCCAGCAGTCCCAGAGGGACCCAGGGAGTAGGCGAGTGGGGGGATGGGAGGTGAAATGGGCAAGGAGAGGGACAGGAGTCGGCTAGGCGCCCCTGGGCACTCACCGCCCCTGACCGTGGCCACTGCCTCTGCAGGCCCCGCGTCCTCAGAAGGGCTCATGTCCTCCTGGTGGACGCGGCTGCCGTCGCTATTGCCTCGCCACGGTCCTGCAGGCCGCTCCGTCCCCGCCAGTAGCCTCAGTGCTGAGGGCTGGGCATGGCTGGCGGGTACCTGTGTGGGGAGAAAGGGTGTCAGAGGGTGGGGGCCCCCGAGGTCCGGCCAGCACTGCCGGGGTGGGAGTGGACGGAGGAGAGGGTGCTCCCCTCACCTGACCCTGGACAGGAAGCCCCCGCACCCCTTCGTGGCAGTGCAGCCCCTCTGGGGTCCCGTGTGGGGCTGAGGTCAGTGGTGCGGCCCCCTGAGACACCAGGAGCTGCCCGGGCTGGCCGCAGACGCTCGTGGCCACTGACCCGAGGTGAGGGCAGCAGAGCTGGGGTGACAGGAAGGGACTTGGGGACTGGGAAGGGCCTCACGGCGACCCCTGGTTTGGTTTCCTAAGTGACCTCGTGACTCCGGCACCCCCTCCCTGAGCTGCCTCGGGGTCTCCGGCTTGGCAGCCCTGGGGACACAGCACAGCAGGGCAAGGTCCAGAGCCCGCTGCCAGGAGGGGGAAGTGGGCTGGCAGGAGGACGTGGGGGCGGGGGTCCCCACCTCACAGACCGGACAGCAGGTGTGGCGGCCCCGCGCCCCCGCCGCCACAGCCGGCCGTTCCCCGCGGTGAGGGTGCTGCTGCCAGTGCCCGGCACTGACCGGGAACTTGCTGTGCCCTCGCGGTCTGCGCTGACCCGGGAGGAGGCGGGCGCTGGGCCGGCCCCGAGCCTGGATCCCGGCAGGGGCTCCCAGCTGCCCTCACGCCGGGCGTCCCGGCAGCCCAGCTCGTCCCTGCCCTCCGGCCCTGCCCAGCTGGGGGTGTGGCACCTGCACGGTGGGGACCAGGAGGCCTTGCCGGCCCCGCCCCCACCTCTTCCTTCAAGACCCGCCGTGAGCTCACCTGGGCCCGCGTGCACGGAGGAGGAGCCCCGACAGAAAGAGAGCTCAAAAGCGGCCCCGCCGGCCCCAGCACCCACGCCCCGGCCTCTCCCCGCGCCCGGCACCGACCCATACCTGCGCCCCGCTCTTCAGAGGCAGCTCCCATGCCACCCGGCCAGGGGACAGCGGATTCCCGGTGGCTCCCGGTGCCCCTCCGGCTGGCTCCGCGGGCAGGCCCCGGTGGCCGGGACAGGCAGTGGCTGGTTGCATGGCGCTGCGCTGCCCCGCTTCCGTCCCTACTTCCTCCCGGGCAGGGGCCGCGCCACTGCCCCTCGCTCCTTCCCGCTCAGGCGCACTCCAGGGCTCCCGGACTGAGGAAGTGACCCTGCGCCAGCACGCCCGCCCACCCTGCCAGCCTCAGCACAGCCGGTTCCGCTTCCCCTCAGCATGCAGCACGCAGGTGTGCGGGACATGCCTGCACTTGGGAAATAGCTTGCACAGACACATATGTGCACATGTGAACATAAGGACGTGCACAGACACATGGCATGTATATGGACACACCAACTTGTCTGTGCAGGCACACCAGACGCACACGTACACACAGACACAATCACACATGATCACACACACGCGCATACAGTGATCACACATACCCACGCACAGACACACCTCATACAGTCACATGTGATCACGCACCCTCACTCAGTCACGAGTGACCAGACACATCCTCACACACAATCACATTTGATCACACGGACATGCCCGCACATGCACGCCTCTGCACACACACCCGGGGTTCTCTCCCGAGCTGGGGCCCACGGTCTGGGAATGGGTCTGGCTCCCAAGTGCAGAAGCCTCTGGCCAGGAGCTGGGGTGGCCCTGCCGGTGGGCAACAAGCCAGAGCGGTCCTGCTGGCCCGGCCTGTCCTCAGCTCCCGCCTCTGCTGTCAAGTCCACTCCACAGGCAGGGAAACCGAGGTCTGACAGAGGAGACGCAAACATGTCCACAGGCCCTGAGCTGTAGAGAGGCTGCCGGGACCACTGCCCCCAGCGAGCAGATCCCCCAACTAATCCGGCTGCAGGGGGCTGCCTCCTGGGGGCTGGGTGCTGCTGGCTGGGCGCCTGGTGCTGAGTGCTGCAGGCTGTGGGCAGGGGGCTGGATGCCAGGGGCTGCGGGCTGGGAGCTGGGTATGGAGGCACCCGCTCCATGGACACTTGCTGGAAGCGAGAGTCCAGGCTCTGGCCAGTCATTCAGGAAGCGGCGTTGAAAGGGGGAGTGGACAGTTTATGTCCACTGAGTGAAGTCACTTCCCATCTGGGCTGTGTCCTGCTGGGACAGAGCCCCACATCCTGTTTGTCTCCACAGCTGTACCCCTGGCCCCAACCAGGGACTTTCCCCAGTCCCCCCCCACCCCATATGGGTAGGCGCGCGCGCGCACACACACACACACACACACACACATCCCGGGGCCGAACTCCCTGCCCCTGCCCAGTGGGGCTGGGTCCCTGCTGGGCACTTCCCCATGAGCCCCTCAGCCCCAGGGCGCCCCTTTCAAAGGTCAGTGGGTTCTGTGCCCTCTAGGGGTGCTGCCAGTTCAAAGCTCTGAGCCCTGCACAGCTGCAGTCAGTCCTGGACGACCAGGCCAGCCTGCTCCTCCAGACTGTCCCCGAGCCCCTCAGAGAAGCTGCGTGCAGGGCCTGTTCAGACGGAGCCGAGGTGGGCAGTGTCCCTCCAGGTCAGGGACAGACAAGAAGCATCTGCAAAGGCAAGTCCGACTCCAGCTGCTTCCACCAGCTCTGGGCCAGGATTCCCTCTTCCCAGAGGCTGCAGTCTGCCCCCCAGGGCCCCAGATCCTGAGTGCCTGGTCTCTATGTTCTCTTGCCCTTTGCCCCTCAGCAGGAGGCCGGAGAGCCAGGGCTCCTCCTAAGGGGGGACCCCAGGGAGGAGGGGCACCGTGGAGGGCTGAGATGGCTCGGCTCAGGAGGCCAGGCAGTGGCCAAGACCAGCCTCACCCACGTGGATGGTGCAGGCGGTGCTGAGAAGCCGCAGGAGGGGCGCGGCACCGAGGGGCGGGGCTCGGGGCAGCAGAGGCGGGGCCGCGGGAGGGGCGTGGCGCCGAGGGGGCGTGGCAGGGCAGCAGAGGCGGGGCCGCGGGAGGGGCGTGGCGCCGAGGGGGCGTGGCAGCAGGGGCGGGGCGTCAAGGGCCTAGCCTGGTCAGGAAGGGCTGCAGAGTGGGGCAGCGGATCAGGGCCCAGAGGAGGCCGGGTGGGGTCCACGTGACCCTGGGCGCTGTCTTGCAGCCTCACCAGGAGTCCTTGAGCGTCCAAAGGTTGGCCTGTCCCCTCTGCCGCAGGGGGAGCTGCCTCGGGACCCCTTTGATGACCCTCCCCTGCCGTCTGCCTCCCTCTTCGTCTCCCCCCAGATGCTGCCAGACTCGTGGGCCAGGCACAGTGGGGCACGTGTGGGGCTGCAGGAAAGCGTTAAGGTCGGGTACTGCGGGATGCAGGGAGGTGGCTTCTACAAGGCTCCAGGACAGGGCTGGGCCTGCCGAGCCCCCCAGACACCCGGTACTGCTCCTGGGGGCTCCACAGCAAGTCCCGTCTCCCCAGTCTCCCTCCTGGGTCCCCACCCACTAGAGGTTCACAGACAGGTGGGGAGACAGACCTAGGGCCGGAATAATAAACTAGGTCATGCCCTTCTGCCCCCATCTCTGAGGAAGCAACAGCCGAGAAGACTGAATGGAAAGCAGCAGCAGAGGGCGAAACCCAGGAGGACTTTCTGGAGGCAGAGACCCCTTGGCTAAAGAGAAAGCAGGCCAAGAGGGGGCAGAGAGGCCTTCCCAGGCCCAGGCCCAGGGCCAGCTCAGAAGAGCTGGCGAAACTGACCTGAGGAAGCCGAGGGAGGTGGGCCTGAGGGCTGGTTAATCACTCACAGTGAATCTCAGGAATGCTGAGCTGGGTGGGGGGAGGGCCTTGGACTTCACTCCCCAGGGGCCTGGGTCTCCAGAGCTCCCGGCTCGGGGCCAACACCCCATTCCAATTAGGGCCCCAGGCTGAGGGGCAGGAAGGGCAGTGAGCAGGTGGGCCGGGGGAGAGGAGCAGGACTGAGGGACGTTGTCAGAGGCAGCCTGGCCAGGCGCCGTCGGGGTCACGAAACCCATGTCAGCTCTGGTGGCCAGTGGTGCGTGGCACGGCGGACTGGCACCCTGTCAGGTTTCCCAACGGGGACACTGAAGCTGGGGGAGCGGCAGGTGATGAGCTGGCTGTCCCCCACCCCCGCACTGTCACTCAATGGGACCCTCAGGGCCCCTGAGAGACAGGCGAGAGAAGACGGCCTGCCCCAGCAGGTGAGCGCCCCCTGCTGCCCGGGAGCTGCCTGCAGGCTGGTGCTCAGCTGTGGGCCTGGGAAGGGGAAGGCAAGTTCCGGCCCTGCCCTGCCTGGACACAGACCACCTGGGTGGGGTTGCAGGAGCTGCCCTTTGCGGAACCAGGGTCTGCCCCCAAACCGGCGTCCCTGCCCCATCTGGGCTGTGGGTGTCCGTGGGTCATTGGTCCTGCAGGGCTCCTGGGCTGGAGTCCCTGCACAGTGCTCCTTCCCACTGTTCTGTGGGGAGGGGCTTCCATGGGCAGAGGGCTCAGAGGAGGAGGCCCCCTTGCACCCCAACGAACACCACTTGGGTGGCCTGGCATGAGGAGAGCAACTTGGTCTGTGTGGGCCCTGGACTGGGCGTGTGACCCACCTGCTGGGTCCCCAGGGCAGGCTGTCCCCCCAAGAGTCCGGAGCGATAGCACCGCGGATAAAGAGTTTGCCTTGCAAGGGGCTGACCCAGATTTGATCCCCGGCATCCCATGTGTTCCCCTGAGCACCGCCAGGAGTATTCCTGAGCGCAGAGCCAGGAGTGACCCCGGAGCACCGCCAGGTGTGACCCAAAAAGCCCTCAAGAGTCAGTCTGTCCCCCCCCAGGCCAGACTCTTTCCCCACAGGTCAGGCTTCCTGCGCCCCCTCCTGCCTGCCTGGCCGGGGCGGGGAGCATAGATGACAGTAGCCCGGAGGGGACAGAACTGGAGCATGTTGGGGCTCTGTGAGCCCCTGGGCTGGCGTGGGGAACAGACACGGGGGAAGATGAATTGGTTTGCACAAACACATGCCCCGCCCTGCCCACATACCCAGGCCCCTGGCCAGGAGGCCCGCAGCCCCAAAGCTCAGACCCTGGGAAAGGCAGACTCACCCATTATTTGTTAGGGTGCAGGAAAGGGCAGGGAGGCCCAGTGGGGATTTGGGAGACTGATCCAGATGGCCCTGTCCTCAAGAGGGCTCAGGCCACAGGGGACAGCACCCAGGAAACTGGCTGAGCATCTGGGTCAGAGCTCAGCAGCAAGACAGGGCCACCAAACTGCACGATCTAACCAGAGACATCCAAGGGGACTGCCTGGAGGAGGAGCTCCCAGCTAGGCAAGGCAGCCAAACTACACATGCAACGTATTCCTGGCCTAAAGTGTGCATGTCAGAGTGCGGAAAAGGGAAATATGGGTTAGAGAGGGGTAGACAGTAGACTAACAGAGCATAGACAGATGGTGGAGGAGAGACGGTGGAACACAGACAGATGATGGAGGAGAAGAGACTGTGGAACGCAGACAGATGGTGGAGGAGAGATGTGGGGCATAGACAGATGGGAAGAGTCAGAGGATGATTTTCAGGTGGCAGACGATTCTTGGATGTAGGACCACTGGTGAGTGACGGGCCTGCTGACAGGGGCCGCAGAGACCGGGGCCAGTGGGGCCGGAGTGTGGGAGCAGCTTCGCTTCCAGCAACTGTCCCCTCGGGTCCCTGATGACAAGGACAGGAAGCCGAGTGGCCGAGAGCAGAGAGGGACGTGCGTGGGGCGGGAGACGCAGAGAAGCGCTTGGCACACGGCTGCACGCTGCTCCCGCGCCTGGCCTCCTGCTTAGGGCTGATGGAGCCCTTTGTCCCTGGACGCAGGCCCCAGCCTGGCCCAGGCAGATGGGACACACCCTCAGCACACACCCCATCCTGGCTTTAGAGGGGCTTTCTGGTCAAATGAAACCCGCCACTGTAACCCTTGCTTTGGTTTGGGATCATTCTAGATTTTCAGGAAAGTTGCAGGACCCCAGGGGAACGTTCGCCCCTTTGGTTTTTGCCCCCCCCCCCAGAGGAGCTTCCTGTCTGCGGAGGGGGCGCTTTTCCAGTGGGGGACTGAGGTGGGCAGGGGAACGGAGGCCCTTCATTGTCAGCCCCCAAAGCGGCCGCAGGACCAGGAAGCAGGTGCCAGACCAGGCTGGGGGCTCCTGTTGGGGCCAGAGCAAAGGGTCCCCCTGAGACTCACGACAGCCATGCCCCCATGAGCCACCCACCGACATTCCCCCCGCTGGCCTTGACCAAGGAGACGGCCGGGTCACAGACCCTAGCGGCGCAGGCCAGGCCCGGCCGATGAGGCCAGTGAGACGAGGGACGGGGCCCACAGCCCAGCAGCGACTCGGGGATGGAGCGTGAGAGCCCATGGGTGTGAGCACAGGCACCACAGACAGGTGCCAGGTAAGGGCCCTCCCTGTCCCCGCGTTCCCAGACTGCCTTCAGGGATGACGGCGCAGAGGCAGCAGAGGGGAGGCCCCCCATGAGACATTCCCCCACCAACCTGCAGCTCCCTCGAACCCCAGCAGGAGCAGTGGACAGTGACCAGCCCCCACCCTCCACGCCATCAGAGTCAGCCGCACCCTGGGCTCAGGAACCCCAGGGAGATGCCCCTCAGGAGGGCGCGGGAAGCGTGAGCGCACAAGGCCGACTCCAAGGCCAGGGCGGGGAGCGGGGGTCTGGGGCGGCATGTGCGGGGGGGGGTAGACTGAGGCACACCGTCCCAGAGGGTGCCCTCGTCCCCCCCACCCCTGGGCAGCCAGACCACTGCCCCTGCCAGGGAGGAAGCCAGTTGGTGGGAGGGCTCAGGCAGAGGCTGGCTCTGCTCACAAATCCCACACACAGGGGACACCGAGGCAGAAGTTTTGGACCCCCCTTCCTGCTCCTCAGGCGTGGGGTCCCGCCCCACAGGAAGGCAGAGGAACGGCCCAGATTTGGCGAGAGTCCCAAGCACGTCCCCGAACCCCTGCTGCACCTCCTGCACCCCTCCCCCACCTCCCTCCTTCCCCAGATCCCTATGCTGGGAAGCCCCCGCCCCCAGAAGGGGCAAAGGGAACGGAGTGTGGAGGAGGACGGGCATGGGTGGCCTCAAGGAAGGCCAGGCCTCCAGGGACCCTGGCATGGGCTGGAGCTGCTGACCCCTGGAGGGCATCAAGCTGGGCCCCTGTACCCATGCCCTCTTCTCAGGGAGGGGGCGGAGGAATCTGAGTCCCCCCACCCGGTGCTCCCCACATCCAAGTGGGGCCTGGGGACAGACAGACGTTGGGACAGAGCCGGTGGAGGTGCCTCCCCTCACCCTGTGGCGCCCAGCTGCCCTGAGGCTCCGGGACGCAGCCCACACCTTCCCGGCCCCACTGTGGCAGCAGGTGACCCCAGGGTGGGGGGCGCAGGAGAGCAGAGGCTGCTCCTGACGCCGACCTGGCCAGATGTTCTAGAACTTACCCTGTCGGGCGCAGACGGGGGACCCCGGTGGCCTGAACCGGCGGCGGCAGGAAGGCGCTGCCCCGGTCCGCCCTCCGCACAGGCAGGTGGCCGCCGCTGCCCATTGGCTGCAAGTGCGCCCGCCCCGGGAAGGGCCCGGCTGGCCTGGCCCCTCCTTATCGCCGGGGGAAGTGTCCGCGCTCAGCAGCATTCCCCAGCCAGGCGGGATGGCCTCCGGCCTCAGGACACCCACCTGCCTCTTGCCCGGGGGCTCGGAGGGGGAGGGGGAGCTGAGCGCCCCCAGGCAGGCCTGGTGGGCGGGCACGGGAGGCCAGGACTCCTACTCAGCCTGACCTGAGTCTCCACGAAGGACCTTTATCCAAGTGGTCTGGGGTCTCCGAGGGGCAAGAACCTGAATTTCAGAGCCTCTCGCTCTGGGGCCTCAGTCTCCCCTCTGCAAATGGGGAGGGGTGAGGCGGGGGTGTGGGATGCGCCCGAGAGGCTGATGCCCCCTTCCCTCAGCCCCATGGGAGACCTCAGCACTGGGGGTCCTGGAGAAGGTGCCAGTCTGCCCCAGGGACCCGCCAAGGACCAGGTCCGCGATGGAGCTCCTGTTTGGGGGTTTTATTTTTGGGCCACACTCGACGGTGCTCAGGACTGACTCCCATCAATGCTCAGGAGCCCACATCTGAGGCCAGGGACGGAACCTGGGGTGGCTGCAGGCAAGGCCAGTGCCCCACCCGCGGGACTGTCGCTGGCTTCAAACAGGATGTTTGAATTCAGACACAGGCTGCAGTTCCGCCAGGGCCAGCAGGGACCCAAGTCCCTCCCCAGCCAGCACCTGGAATTCCTCTCCGGATCCCTCCCGAGTCTGTGGGCAGTACAGGCTCCGCTACAGGGGGAACTTGTCGGGGGAGCCCAGGCACAGCTGCTGCATGCATGCACTTGTGCATGTGCATATGTACACACGTGTCTGCATGTACATGCGTGTGCACACATGTGTGCATGCTTTTGCTGCTACCCCATCCTACTGGTGCTTCCAATGTTCCAGGTATCCCCAAGTCTCAGACACCCCAAGCCCCAGGTGTCCCCCTTTCCCAGGTGCCCGCCTGGGGAAGGCAGGACTTTGGGGTGATGGGCTCTGGGTGTGCTCCAGGGTCATTGGGTCAGGGGGGCGCTCAGGGGCCTTGCTGGGTGCCGCGGCCCCTTCCATGAGAGCGCTCTTTGCAGCTGGAGGCCGGGCTTGTGCATCCTGGAACCCGGCTGCGTGCAGTAGAGACCATGTGATGAGCCCTGGGGTACCCGGGATGCAGCCTGCGGACGCCCTGGGCGTTTGCCATTCTGTGGCCTATTACTGGGGACCCTGCTGCCCCCCCCCACCTACTTGGTCCGGTTGCTCAGCCCACCACTGCCCTCTGGTGGATCTTCTGGGAACAACCGCAAGTCCCTGGGGTGCTCTGGGAACTCCCCTGTGGATGTCAGGAGCCTGGCTTGTGAGGTTGTGGTCATCAGGGGTCCACCTGGTTCTTCCCCTGTTAGGACCCCAACTCCCTCTCACATTATCTCTCCGTGTCTTCCCACAGACAGATGGGATTTGGAGGGAGGGGTCTGCTTTTGCTCAGGGGCGCAGGGACGACCTCTCGGCTCCTTCACTTCCTGCCCCGTCCCGACGGGTTCTGCCAGCCACAGTGACCCAGGCAGCTGAGAGCCTGTGAGTGGCTGAGCGGAGTCCCCGTGGGAGAACTCGGGGAGCTGTGGGCGTGTGAAGGGGGAGGCCTGGCGACCAGCGATGACTGCGTGCTAGAAGCGAGTCTGGGGTCCCGGCAGTAGGTCACTGGGTGCTGGGCAGCCCCCAAGAAAATCTCAATCCTTTTCCCCCTGGCTGTTACGTGATTTGCTCCAGGGACATATCTGGAGGGGAAGAAACATCCAGAAACCTGCAGCTGGGGCGAGGTTTGCCTGGGGTCTCAACTCTCCAGGGCCCAGGTGTGGCCGCCCATCAGGTCACACAATTCAGGCTCCCCCACCCCCACCCCTCCCCCACAGCTGACTCAGACCTGTTTGTCCCTGGCCCCTGGGGTGCCTCACCAGTCCCTGAGGGGGTGGGGCTGGCATCCTTCCAGCAGGAGGGGCGCGGGGGGGGGCCCCGCCCCCCGGCCCCCGTGCCATTGGCGGGG
>JAOXYA010000002.1:19864813-19901448 GCA_028565675.1 Sorex palustris
GTTTCTCTCCCACCCCTCCAAGCGCCCCCCCCCCCCGTCTCTGTGGCAGGTACCTCTCCCCTTTCTCTCTGTCTCTCTGTCTCTCGCTCTTTCTCATTTTAGGCATTATGGTTTGCAGTACAGATGCTGAAATGTTATCATGTATATCCCTTTTTCAACACTCAGTTCTTGTCCAGAGCGATCATTTCCAACTACTGATGTCATAAAGGACCCTCCTCTATCTTAACTACCCTCCACCCCCTACGCCCTTCTAGTAATTCCCTACCATTGACCAGTTCTCCTGACCGTTTTCCCTGGCCCAGGTTTGCTTGTTTTCTTTCTTTCTTTCTTTCTTCCTTCCTTCCTTCCTTCCTTCCTTCCTTCCTTCCTTCCTTCCTTCCTTCGGCCACACCCAGTAATGATCTCAGATCACGCCTGGCTCTGTACTCAGGAATTGCTCCTGGCGGTGCTTGGGGAACCATTTTGGATGCCGAGGATCTAACCTGGGTCAGCCACATGCAAAGAAAATGCCCTACCTACTGTACTATTGCTCTGGTCCCATGTAACACACTTTCATGAGTCCTGAATCTCCCAGGCACCCCCTGGGAGTAGATTTCGTTCTTGAGGCTGTAGCCTTTCTCCTGTCCACTTCACATTAGCCAACCAGGGAGCTTCCACCGGCAACACCTGCTCTCACTCATTGAGGCAACTCACCTTCATGTGCTGGTGGCCGCTCCTCTGTCTTCACAACTAGCTCTGTAGCATCTCCTGCCTCTGTATCCTCCATAATTCATCCCCAACTTCTTATGAGCACCTGCAACTCTACTTTCTTCTCATAAATGCTTCAAGAATACATCAAAATGGCAGATAGTCTCCAGACTTCATCACATGAGGGGTCCTACCCAGAGAGTCTGAAGGTTAGCATGTGGTTACTCTGGGCCATGGGAGAGCTGGCTATAGTCAGCTACTTCCTATTTGTCCCCAGATCTGTCCTCTACCTTGCATGTTCCACCTGCTGCTCTGCCTTCTGACCCTCAGACAGTGGCAGCACCTGCCCCGTAGAGTGAGAGGAGAAGCAGCTGCGTTTCCTGCAGTCTGTGGTGTGGTAGTGGCCGTGCAGTTTTGGCCAGTGGGCACAATGGGTGTCAGGTGACCCTTTCAGACCATAGTTCTTACCTCATCCTGAGCAGCAGGAACCTCTCAGCCCTCCACCCTGGGCTTGGCAGTATCACTCCCCCCCTCCACCCCCCATCCCCGTGCCCATCTCCAGGCTCTCCCATGCACCCTGCATCTCTCCATCCTCATCCCTATTTCCTGCCCAGTCCCCAGAGCTTACCTATTTCCTCAAGTCTGAGCAGCAAGGAGAGCACTCGAGGTGCTATTACAGGACCAACAGGCCAGGGGCAGGGCCGGGGCTTGAATTCAGGTCTGTAATGCCACCAATGGGCATCAGAACCGGCATCTTCCTGTCTTGTGGGGGTGTGGGCCCCTCTCAGGAGGCAGGGACACCCGCAGAGCTTCTTCAGTGAGAAGTGCCCCCTCAGGGTTTGATGTCTGTTCTGAGGCTGGCAATGCAGCCCGGGGTAGGGTATGCTGCTCCCTGAGCCCAGGCTCCTCCTGTCCACAGCAGCTGCATTTTCGAGGGGAGGGGGTGTCACACCTGGCTGTGCTCAGGGCTTGCTCTTGGCTCTGCACTCTGGGATCACTCCTGACTGTGCTCAGGGGACTGTACGAGATGCCGGGGATCAAACCCGGGTCTGCTGTGTGCAAGGCAAGCGCTCTATCTGCTGTACTATTGCTCTGGCCCCTGCAGCTGCATTTAGCCAACAGTTAACCTGTGCCTCTGGAGGCTGCGAGGCTGCTGAGCCCTGCTGGGGACTCCCAGCAACAGTCTCTACTTCCTGGCAGGCAGCACAGCACCAATTGGCAGATGGGCCTCTGTGCAGGGCTGTGTTGGGTCTCACACGGTGAGTGGCTGAGATGGGAAGTGACACGGTTACTTGGAACTATAGCTGGAACCTCATGCAGTTCCCCACAAATGCCTCTGGAGGGGCAACCCCGCAGCCCGCAGGGCAGAGCAGGTCTTTTATTTAACTTTGCTGTGAAGCCTGTGCTCCTCGGGGCAGGATGTGAGAGTAGAGTGAAGTGGGGGATGGGGAAAAATGCCCTGGGCTCCCCCAGCTCAATTCTTCCAAATGAGGGATCCTTCACACCAAGACTCCCCAGGTCACAGCCATGCCACCCATCTGCAGGATGATAGCGGGAAGCCCAGGTTTGGGTGTGACCCCAGATACCTGATCCCCTGCCTCTGGGTTGTGGACTCTGGAATTTTGCCCTGATGAAGGGTCCATGTGTGAGAAACCTTACCCGCACCGCTGGGAAACTGTAGTTTTGGGGGTTTCCCCTTGCTGCTGGATAAAAAAGATGAAGCTCTTTTTTATTCATACTGGCCACTGGACTTTGGTTTCTCTGGCCTAATTACAGGGGCTCCTTTACGTCAGGTTTTCTCATTAGTGAGTGAATCTGATGAACCAAGCATCTCGCCTTGCCTCTGGCCACTAATAAAAATATCATCAGAAGAAGCAGGGAGCCTGAGTCTCTCCTCAGCAGCCTCGTTGCAGGCAGCTTCCACCCGGAGTGACCGGCTCAGTGTTGTTGGCTTTGGTGGGCCCCAAAGCTAGGTGAGTGCTTGACCCCGAGCTGAGAAATGCCGGGTGAAGGAATCCATTTCTCTAGGAAGGAGACTTGCTCTTCATTCTGCACTGTGCTGGCGCCCCCCCCCCCCAAGCAGTGAGTATCACCCTTTACTTTGCAGAAGGGGAAACGGAGACCAGGAGGCGGGTCCCTGAAAACTGGAGCTGGGATGGAGTCTTCTGCCCACCCATTCCCAGTGTGCCATTCTATTTTGATCACAGTTTCTTCTTTCTGCAGACATTTCTTTTGGAGACTTGATATGATTTACTCTATGTTTGTTTTTTTTTTTTTAACTTTTGGGCCATACCCAAGAGGGCATACTCCTGGCTCTGCACTTTGGGCTCACTCCGGGAGGGGGACCATTTGGGGTGCTGGGAATTGAACCTAGGTTGATCCCATTCAAGGCAAGGCAAGTGCCCTACCTGCTGTGCTATTACTTTCTCCTCCTCCTCCTCCTCGTCCTCGTCCTCGTCCTCGTCCTCGTCCTCCTCCTCCTCCTCGTCCTCGTCCTCCTCCTCGTCCTCCTCGTCCTCGTCCTCCTCCTCCTCCTCCTCCTCCTCCTCCTCCTCCTCCTCTTTCTCCTCTTCTCTCAAAACACAGAATTCCCTCTCAGGCTCATTAGGAAGTGAGTTCAGTGACTGAAATAAAGGAGTTTGGGGTGAACTTTTAAAGTTGCAAGAAATGTCCCCCCAGGACTGGTGAGTGGGATCTTCTCTCCTCCTCTCACCCTGCTGCTTCCTGGTCTGGCTTGGGATGCAACTTGGGGATCAGTTGCATCTGGAGCTAGATAAGTTCCTTCCCCTGAGAGGACCCTGCTGTCAGGGAAGGGCTGCCGGCCTCAGGCCAGCCAAGCCCTGGGTGGGGCTCCGCTCAGCTGGCGGGATAGAACTGGACTGGAGCAGCCTTTTGAAAAGGCAAAGCCTTCCAGAAACCATAAAATATTTCTCCTTTGGGAATAAGACCAGAATGGCATGTATCCTGGGGCATAACACAAAGAAAGGAAGATTTGTGTACATGGAGGTATTATAGAATTAGGTATGGAAGCAAACGCTAGAGACATCCCAAATACCCAAGAGATTTAATGGACAAATTACACGTTAGAAATATAGAGGATGTTATGAAATAATCAAAATTAAAATTATAAAGACTATGAAGCAAACTGGGGGAATGTATATCATCTGGAAAAAGGAGGAATTCTGCAAACAATACTATAGCTAAGCTAAAATTGAATACGCAAGACCAAGTGTCGAGAGGGAGAAGAGAGAGAAAGAGTGTGTGGCTGACTCCGCCTGTGACTCCAGGTGTGTCTGGGTGTAGAGGGGGCAGAGGGAGACCGGGTGTGTGACTGATTCCTCCTGTCACTCTGGTTCTGTCTGTTCCAGCACGTGCACAGTCAGACTTCACTTGCTCGAATCTACTCGGATCTGGGTTTTTTTTGGGCAATCTTGTCCAAAAGCCGCCCTCTCCCGACACTCAGACCCTGACCGAGAGGCTTCTGCTGACCACTGTCTGTGACTTCTCTCCGCATTGCAGTTCCCGCTCATCAGCCCCATCGCACGTGAGGCTCTCAGAGTGTCAGTCAAAGTGTTTGACTCTCCTGCCAGCCAAACTCCTCACAGACCCCCGGCGGCTGCCGCCCCCACCTCCACCTTTGCGCTGCCCTCTCCAGCACAGCACCGCCATGCAGCTGCACTTCCTGCAACTTTCTATGCAGGTACCTCTTTGCCCAGATGGGTCCTGGGTCTGTGAGGCTGTTCGTGTGGAAGGGACAGTCTGAGGCTACCCCACCACAGCCTGAAGTGACCCCCATCACACCTGGCAGAAGCAGTCCAGGTCACTCCATGTCTCCAGAACTCAAGGGTTCTGGTCCAAATAGCAGATTTGCTCCGTCTCGGTCTGTTGCAGAAGGACCATCCAGTCTCCGGGTCCTGCCCAGGCCTGGCCTCTGCCCCAGTGGGTGCGTGATGGGCAGTTATGGTTTCCCCCAAGTCCAGCACAGGCAGCCCAGGTGACACAGCTGTCAGGAGCCTCCGAGGCCAGGTGAGGGCGGGCACGGCAGAGGCCTCAGCTCCCGGAGGTCAACACAGGCTGCTTCCTCTTGGAAGGTTCTGGAGTCTTGGCTACACAGCTGGAGGGCAGCGCAGGGGTGAGGTGTTTGCCTTGCGTGCAGCCTGGTTGTGAGTTTAGAGCCGGGAGTCAGCCCTGAGCACTGCTGGGTGTAGCCCTCCCCCAACAAACAAGCAATCTCTGTTATGTCAATGATCTAATGACTTATCAGAAGAGCAACGGCTGTTTGGGTGGGCAGGAGACCCATTTCCCAAACTTCTCCCAGCTCTTGCTTTCACACAGGGAAGGCAGTGACAGTCCATGGGGCCCTGTCCTCCTCGGTGGGGCTGGAGCAGGGCCTCCTTCCTCCGATTTTCCCCTCTGCTGTGATGAAGTACCAGGAGGACTGTTTCAGGCCTAAAAACGCTCAGAACAATTTTTTGGATGCAAATTTTGGTCTCTTCCCGTTGCCTTCCAGACATGTGAGTTTCCCTGAGAACTTTGGTGTGTGTGTGTGTGTGTGTGTGTGTGTGTGTGTGTGTTGGGGTATGTCTTACTGCACCTGTGACCCCCTTCTCCTCCTTCTCCCAGGTAACGTTCTCATTGCAGCCCTCAGCATTGAGGATGCAGGGTCTTGCCCTGCATCCTTCTGTGAGTGGTTCCGGCCCGTTGCTCTGACCCCCCCCCCCACCTGCTGGGGTGGGACCTGAGGTGCAGAGTGTGGCCCTGTGGCTGGCAGAGACCCGCGCTCCCAGGGGTCTGCACACGTCTGGCACGTGGGCCCGCTGCCTCTGCTCCTAGCCAATGTGGGTTGGATGCTGGTTGGCTCAAGGCCGAGCTGGGCATGGAGGCTGTGTGGGGAGAGGAGTCCTGCACCCCTCATGGCCAGGTGCCCAGGAGGGCTGAGGGGTGCCTACACTTTGGCTCAGATTCCAGAAGTTTCCCTGGGAGGCAGCACTGACCAGGGGTTTCTGCCTGTACCAGGGACACAGAGGGTGGGCGCAGTGGAGGCACGACCTGGCGTTGGTGTAGGACATGAGAGACGGGGAGCCCCCTGGCATTGTCAGTGCCCAGGGGAACTGGCAGGAGCTTCCGGAGGGTTCTCATTCCAGAGACCGTTTTCCGTGATGGCCTCTCAGTGTCTGTATTGAGACCATAATGCCCCAAAAGTAGAGAGAGAGTATGGGGGAGATTGTCTGCCATGGAGGCAGGCAAGGGTGGGAAAGGGGGGGATACTGGGGGCATTGGTGGTGGGGAATGGGCACTGGTGGAGGGATGGGTGTTCGATCATTGTATGACTGAAACTCAAACAGGAAAGCTTGTAAGTGTATTTTTCAGTGATTCAATAATAATAATTAATAAGAATAATAATAAGAAGAACAAGAAGAAGAAGAAGAAGAAGAAGAAGAGACTGCTTTTGTTTTCATCTTTGGGGCATCTCACTGTCGCATTCCACAGAGAGAGGGGCTCAAGCTGCCCACCCAGGACTGGGAGGAGGGTGGCGGTGGTGGATTTGGGAGAAAAATGAAATGTGGACCTAAAGGTTCTGAGGCTGCTGAGGCACCTGCATTTACTCCGAAGACCTGGCAGGGCTCTCGGTGTCTGAGCGGGTCCTGGGGGGAGGGGGGGCAGCGGGCATATGCGGACGCCTGACAATCCTCAATGGACACCGTCCCTCTGCAGGCAGTTTGGTCTGAGGACCCCGCGTGGGGCTCAGGGGGCCACACCCAGACTAGGGGTGTCCCTCGCTCCCGAGGAGTGGCCGCTGTCCTCGGCCTTCTGGGGGAGGAGCCATCCTTGCCCTGGGCGGCTCCACAGCCCCGACCTTCAGAACCGCATGCGCAGCTCTTGGTGGTGGATCGAGGGTCGTGCTGGGGCTGGGTGTGAGGCCTGGGGTCAGCACGGGAGTGGCCGGCCTAGAGAAGCCCAGCGTCCTGGTGGCAGGAGGCCCCGAGGGCTGGACAGTCTGCCCAGGTCTGCACCATCCCCTGCTGGGGTGCAGCGGTGTTCGGGAGCACCGGCTCCCCGAGTATTGAGGAGCAGACTGGTGAGGATCCTGCGGTCGATGAGCCAGCGGGGAGTTTCCCATCGTCCATCTCTGGGACGCGGGCCCAGGAGGAAGCTGTTCTCAGCTGGGCACTGACCCGCCCTGCCGGCAGCGCCCTGAAGGAAGGGCAAGGCCCAGCAGAGTGGAGCTGAGCTCCTGGGCCGACTCGGAAGCCTTGTCGGGCTTCACGGAGGTGGGGCCCGCCCCGGAAATCCTGGGCAAGAGGTGAGGTGACCCCAGTGCCAAGTCCCCGCGTCTCGGCCTTGCCGCCCTTTCTCCGGGACGCTGAGACCAGGCAGGGCCACGCCCACAGCCCCGCCGGTCTGCGCCACGTGCCCTTTCTCAGCTGCCCAAAGACACACAGAGCACCACACGTGTGGTCAGGTGGGCCGAGGGGCGAGGGTCCTGCCAGGACCCCCAAGGCCTCTCCCTCCTGAAAGCTGCAGGGCCCACCCAGCCCAGCTGCTCACGGAAGACATTTAGGATGAGACACGCTTTGGGGAGCAGGTGGCAGTCGCTGGGAAGTTTGTCTTTTTATTCTGATTTTTTTGCTTTTTGGGTCACACCTGGCGATGCACAGGGGTTCCTCCTGGCTCTGCACTCAGGAATTACTCCTGGCAGTGCTTGGGAGACCCTATGGGATGCTGGGAATCGCACCCGGGTTGGCCGCGTGCAAGGCAAATGCCCTACCCGCTGTGCTATTTCTCCAGCCCCTCCCCCACTCACTCTTACACTCACAGCTGGCCACCCCCTTACTGAGCCCCTGTCACCCCCGCCTGCCTGCTTCCGCCTCAGTGTCTCCAGGAGTACAGCCCGGGTGCCTGGGGGTGGTCAGAGGCCCCCAGCCCACCCGGCGCCGTTATAGAACCCTCTCGGTTGTGGCAAACGGGTGTGGCCAGAGCTGCGGCTATTTTAGTGACCGAGGGGCACAGGAACAGCTGCCCGGACTCATGGCTGTCCCTGCTGAGGTGCCAGCCACCCTGTCACCAGGTCCCCATGCCAGTCCCTCACGGAGCTCCCGCAGGGATCAGGGGGCGGATGAGTTCGTGCACGTGGTCAGCAGGGCTGGGCCAGGGTGCTGGCCGCTGCCTCTTCCCGTGTGAGCCCAAGCCCCTGGCCCATCAGCACCCACACTGGGGGACACTGCTTGACCCCCGAGGCCCCCAGCCCGGCCGTGTCCTGCCCAGAGCTGCCCAGAGTCACTGCCCAGAGTGGTTGAGTGGCAGCAGACCTGGAGGGGCACAGACCCTTAGGCTGGGGAGGCCCCATTTGGGCTGGTGGCTCGTGGCTGCTGCTGTCTTAGACCTGTGGCTGCGGGTGGGTCCTTGGCTGCGGTCAGGCAGCGGGAACGCGCCGAGGATGCTGCCAGCAGGCCCTGGAGTGGAGGTGGTCTTGAGGGCTGGTCCTGGGAGCCCCGTCCCATGCCCTGAGTCCATCACACCAGCCCTTGAGCAAGAGTCCCGGGGGCGGCTGCATGGCCCCTGTGCTCAGCCTGTGCCAGCCGGAGTTTGGCAAGGAGAGGCCCCTGTTGGCTGCGGTGTGTGGCACCGGACGACCCGGCGCTGGGCCGCTCTAGAGGGTTATAATTAGCCTGACTGCCCCGAAGGAGGGCCAGAGCGGAGCGAGCACCGCCCAGCCGCAGAGAGTTGGGGGAGGGGCTGGCTGAGGCCCCGCGCTGGGAAAAGCACAGGACCTGCCACAGGGACAAGTGTGGCCGAGAGCCGCTCCCACCACCCTCACAGATGCTGAGACCGTCACACACGCTGACACCGTCATACATGTTGACATCGTCACACACTCTGACACTGTGACTCACATTCGCTGACACCGTCACACACGCTGACACCGTCACACGCTGACACTGTGACACGCTACACTGACTGCCACACACTGACACTGTGACTCTCACATTTGCTTACACTGTTGTACACACTGACACTGTCTGTCACGCACTGACACTGTAACTCACACATGCCGACACTGTCACATGCTGACACTGTGACTCACACACTGATTCTGTTACTCACGCTGACACTATCACACATGCTGACACTGTGACTGTCACACACATTGTTATACATGCTGACACTGTCACGCTGACACTGTGTCACACGCTGACACTGTGACTCACACACACTGACACTGACTGTCCCATTGTCAGATGTGCCAAGTGACAGCTAGCCCCTCTCCTCACTCCAAGGAGACAAATTGCTCTGAGTACGCCGTTGGTTGGGGCCATGGAGGGGTGTTTGAACTCATTCAGCTGCATGGTCAGGATTGCGAGTGAGATGAGCTTGCACTTGCCACAATTCTGGAAACACCTGCCTGGCCCACACCCCTTCCTCCAGGAAGCCCTCCCTGACCGCACACAGGTCCTTTTCCTGGAGGCACCACAGCCCTGGCTTCTCCACAGTTCTCTGCTCTCTGTCACAATGCAGGGGCAGGAGTTGTCACCCTGGGCGTGGAAGCCTCAGGGGCGGGTATGTTGTCCAGCACACCTGCTTTCCACCTGTGCTCATAGGTGTCTGACGCAGGTGAGCACTGCAGCAGAGGCTGCTGGCTCCAAGCTGCGTCTCCCTCTAGGGCCTTCCAGTGTGCTGTGTCCCCGACAAGTGGGCACAGGCATTGGGTCTCGCCGGCGGTGCGGTGTTGCCGCTCAGCTGGGACCCCAAGTCCCCACCTGGTGCTGAGCCTCAGCGACCTCACCCGCCGGTTGTGGGGGGCAGCGTTCTGGGGGTCGCACATGTTCTCGGGGAAGCTGCGCCATGGAGCCTGGGCATTTGTGGGTGACAGACACGGGCCTGTGCACAGCAGCGTGAAGAAACGTCTCCTTGTTCGCCGTTTGGTGCCGCATGCCTGTGGCTGTCGGGGTCCAGGAGCCACAGCGACCCACACTGTTCTGGGGGCTCCCGCCAGGCTTGTGCCAGCCGGCAGAGGGGGACGGGCGGGGGTGCTGGCTCCGCGGCCGGAGATCCCGGCATCCACCAGGAGGGAGCCCTGCCCTGGTCCCAGGCTCCCGCTGTGCCTGCTGGGTCTCACTCCGTGCTCAGCTGGGGGGGATGGTTCTGTGGGGGCCCCACTGTCCCGGCTCTGGGAACACTCACCCCCTTTAGTGGAGGAAACGTGGGCGTGTGCGCTGACCTGCACAGGGGACACTGCTGGGTGCCGGGACACGCCCTGCTGTGGGCCCCCTGAGAGCCTGGGAGCTCTGCAGGGGGCCTCTGCTGGGCTCCTCTGCACCCCGGGGCACTGCTGCCTGGAGTCTGGACTCTCCTGGACACCAGCCCCCCATAGCTGCCCCTGGATGGCGGCCCAGCCCCGCACTCTCCCAGTGAGGCTCGCTCCGGTGCGGGGACCGCGGGCAGCAGGTCCTCATGTGGGGGAGCGGGCTGCCTCCTCCCTCCGACCCACTCACGCCCGTTTGTCCCCAGCCCAGACTTGGAGTCGGCACAGCATGTCCCGGGACTTCCTGCTGGGTGTGTCCCCTGCCAGGCCAGGGCTGCACGCCCCTGTTTATGCCGGGGTCATCCTGGGTGGGGCGTGCATGAGTCCTCGCCCTCTGCCGCCGTGCCAGGGTTGGTCAGAGATGCTGTGCCGGGTAGGTGGGACTCGGGGCCACTGGCTGTGGGCCTTGGTGGACATTTGTCCTGTTCATGCGCCCACTGTGCGGGACACTCCTGCCAGCACTCATTCTGGACCCGGGGCCGGACCAAGTCCTGGTGCACAGCTCCCCCTGTGCAGCTTGTGGTCGATCGAGGCCCGAGTGTCTGGAGACACAGGTCACTCCTGCCCTCTCCCATTGTCCCTGGTGTGCCCTCACAGCCCAGAGGACTCCCCTCTAGTGACCCTCACTGGTCCCTCCTCTGCCCACCCTGTGGGCAGGACACTGACAAGGGTCCTGAACTCACCCTCGGGTGGGGGCACTGCTGGACCCGGGGCCGGGGCAGATGGGACATGGATAGAAAAGTGACCTGCTGAGGGCGCCTGAGTCTCAGAGCCCGGCAGCTTTGTGTGTGTGCATGTGTGTGCTCGTGTGCGTATGTGTGGGCATGTATATATGTGTATATACGTCTGGGCTATGTTTGTGTAGATGTGTGCATGCATCTGTTCATGTGTGTATGTGTGGACATGTGCATGTATATGTTCATGTGCGTATACGTATGGATGTATGCATCTGTGCGCTCATGTGTGTATATGTGTGGGTGTGTGTATATGTATGCTCATGTGCATATAGATGGATGTCTGCATGTGTGTGCTCATGTGTGTAATGTGTGCACATTTGTGCTCACATGCATATGTGTGGACATGTGCATGTATGTGCGAGTGTGCGTGTGAGCATGGTCATGTATGTACATGTGTTCACATATATGTAGAGACATGCATGTGTGCTCGTGTATGTACATGTGTACGTGCATGTGTTCATGCACCGTGTGAGTTGGTATGTACATATATGTGCTCATGTATGTGTGTGGACATGTGCTCATGCATGTACCTGTATGTATCTGTATGGAAATGTGCGTGCATGTGCTCATGCATATACATGTGTGTTCATGTGTGTATGTGCATGTGTGTATTCACGTGTGTATGTGTGGATGTGTGTGTGTGTAA
The DNA here is from genome assembly GCA_028565675.1 of Sorex palustris. Taxonomy (NCBI): domain Eukaryota; kingdom Metazoa; phylum Chordata; class Mammalia; order Eulipotyphla; family Soricidae; genus Sorex; species Sorex palustris. The sequence goes on from JAOXYA010000002.1 coordinate 19,876,188, forward strand.
ACCTGTGCATGCATGTGCTCATGTGTGGATGTATGTGTGTGCTCATGTGTATATATGTGTTGGTGTCTGCATGTATGTGCTCATGTGTGTGTAGTGGCCATGGGATTCAGGACCTCCAGGGCCTTTACTGCAACCTCTGATTCACTCAACCTGGAAAGGGGGAGTCCTCCTGAGAGTCACCCTCCCTCGGTGGCAGGAGTGACCATCGCCTCACTCCTGGGCTGTCTGGATCTGGGGACTCTCTTTCGCCTCCACCTCCCCTGCCCCGAGATGTTCCTAATCCCCTGCACCCATCCCGTTCCTCAGCCCCCACACCTCAGGGCACCCGCTGCTATGGTGTTCCAGCCTGAGGCTCTGACGGGGGAGGCTTGCTGGCCAGACAGGGCAGTGGGGGCTCCTGGGGATGACTGTGGCCTGAGTCTGCACTCACACCGCCGCTCTCACCTGCAGTGTCGGAACCGCAGGCCCTGTCCAGCGCCCAGGAGAAGCCGCCCGGCTCTGCCATTCTCTGCCGCACGTGCGGGGCGCCCTGTCGGGGCGAGGTGCTGCGCGTGCAGAGTCAGTACTTCCACATCAAGTGCTTCGTGTGCAAAGGTCAGCGCTCCCCCGAGCCCCCGTGCCCTGTCTTTCCCCCAGCAGCACTAACCTGCGGGGCGAGGCGGGCGTGGCACCAGGCCCTCGCCTGTGCTGAGTGGCTCTGCATGGGGCAGGGTTCCCAACGGGCACGTATCCCAGAGGGTAGGTGGGCCGGGTGGGGGTGGAGAGTGGGGCAGAGGGGGACGGGTGGGGGACAGAGGGGCGCAGAGGGGCGACGGAGGGGGGTCCTGGTGACCCAAGAGGCCTCAATCCTGGCTCTCCATGGACCCAAGAGCCTCAATCCTGGTGCCGTGCTGATGTGGGCAGGTTTGGGGTGCGGCAGCTGGAGCCGGTGGGTTGGATGCCCAGCAGCCAGGTCCAGGCAGGGCAGAGGCTAGGCTGGCCCTCAGCGCAGATGGCCACCACGTGCTGCCCGTCTGGGATGCGTCTCCGGGTGGGGGGGCCGTGCTTCAGGCCCGTGTCTCCCCAGCCTGCGGCTGCGACCTGGCCGAGGGTGGGTTCTTCGTGCGCCAGGGCGAGTTCATCTGCACCAGCGACTACCAGCGGCTCTACGGCACGCGCTGCTCTAGCTGCGAGCAGTTCATCGAGGGCGAGGTGGTGTCAGCGCTGGGCAGGACCTACCACCCCCACTGCTTCGTGTGCGCCACCTGCCGGTGCGTGTGCAGCCTGACCCCGCAGGGGCCCACACCCCTTCTCAGCCCTGCAGCCCTGGTGTGGAGCGGACGCGAGGCCCTGGGCTTCCGAGAGGGCCAGACAGCTCTGGGAGCAGCAGTGGCTTGAGCCCTCCCCGGAGAGCTGGTGGGGCCTGGAGGGCAGCGGAAGCGCTGGGACAAAACGCCTGCCCTGCCACAGGGAGAAGGGAGAGAGGCAGAACTGGGGGGGGGCGTCCCCGTGGGTTCCCCGGTGGGGTGCAGATGGCATTGCACGGAGGCTGCCCTCGCACAGCATAGCAGGGCCGGCCTCTCCGTGGCCTCCCCTGAGGCCCTCGCCAGGCCCCCTTCACTTTGTCCCTTCCACCTGTCGGAACAGTCGGCCCTGAAGCCAGGGTGTCAGGAGCTGGCCGGAGGACGCCTCGCATGTGGTCCCGCATGCTCATGCCCCAGAGTGCCCACGTTCACACCCCATGGTGCCATCGGGAGTCCCAAGGGAGCTGTCGCCCCCCCCGCGGCCCCAGACAGGGGTGGACAGGCCCCCTCCAGCATGCCCTCTCCCCGTGCAGGCTCCCCTTTCCACCTGGGGACCGTGTGACCTTCAACGGGAAGGAATGTGTGTGCCAGAAGTGCTCCCTGCCCCTCGTGGCCGGAGGCGGCTCGCACGCGGCCCAGGGCCTCTGGAGTAAGTGGGGTTGCGGGGCGGGGACTCTGCTGGCAGGAGTGTGGCGGGCCTGGCCTGGGGGCAGAAGAAAGGGGGTGCCTGCGACCGCTTTTCACCTCCCCCCCTGCCTGCCCTCTCCTGCCTATTCCCCAGGCAGACAGAGGCGGGCTGAGCTTCAGTTACCTCCTCACAGTGGGCTCAGGGAAGCAGCCTTGGCTCATGGTCATGGCGGGCAGCTGCCCGTTGCCTCCCACTCCCCACCTCTGTGCCTGGGCCGCCTCTGTCTGTCCCTCCTGTGAGGTGTGTGGTCAGTGTGGGGGTGACCTGGTGGGCTGCCTGGGAGAGCCAGAGGTGAGGCAGGAGCTCAGAGTAGGGGCAGCCGTCACACCCAGGGGCCCTGTGACCTGTCCGCCACTCTGCTTCCCCGCTGGGGCCCAGCTAGGCAGGAAGAGGGGGGACACGCCAGAACCTGGGGTCCCGGCGGGCATGTGCAACGAGGCTGTGTGAGCCCCATTAGCCAACTTGCCTCTGTGCACATGGGTCCTCGTGGGGGTCTTGGGTCCCAGCCCCCAGCCCCCAGCCCCCTGCGCTGTTCTTCCCCAGGCTGCGGCGGCTGTGGCATGGAGATCAAGGATGGCCAGTCCCTGGTGGCCCTGGACCGCCACTGGCACCTGGGCTGTTTCCGGTGCCGGGCATGTGGGACGCAGCTGAATGCAGAATACATCAGCAAGTAAGTGTTGCTCACCCCCTGCCCCCGCACAGTTAGGGGGCACACGGGTGGGTGCTTGCTGCCCGGGCACAGTCTGCCGGGTGGGTGTGGGGGAATATAGGTCTGAGACCGTCCACATCCCTGGGAACCGCCGCTGGACAGTGATGAGGCCCCAGAGCACCAGCAGGACCACATGGGAGCTGGAGCAGTGTGGGCGCTCCTGTCGGGGGGTCGGAGCAGTGTTGGGGGGCTCCTGGTCTCCCCATGCCCGTGCCACAGATGCCACAGAGCCCTGGGGCTTCCGTGGACACACACATGCACACAGACATGCTTACATACGGTCTACATGTGCATAGTCACCTACGGGTAAGTTGTACATGCACTCACACGTGGGCTCATGTGCATACATGCACGTCTACCTGCATGCACGCACACGTGTGCATCTGTACTCACATGTTCGTGCCCTTCTTCATGCTCATACCTATATGCACACAAGTCAGAGCACACGTCCAGGCACGCGCTAGTGTCGGTCGCCTTGGGGGAGATGAGGAGAGCACCTGGCCCCTGGGCTGGCCCTGACCCAGCAGGAAGCCCTGTCCCCAGACCCAGTCATAGCTGCAGGCTCCGGGGGCAGGGTGTGGCACGGGGGCAGGCGCCCAGTGCCGCCCCCGTGAGCCACCTCCTGGTGCACTGAGGGGGGTGGAGCCGGTGTTGCCATGAAGATGGCAGCTTTGCCCTGGCTGGGGCAGGGGTGCCCCCAGGCCGGGCCCCACCTCCTCTCCCACCTGCCCCCTCCCTGCCCGGCAGGCGAGGCTCCGGGTGGCCGAGGGCCGCAGCATCTTCCCCAGCCTCTCACATCTGCAGCCCGGCCTCCCGGGACCCTCCACTCTCCCTCCAGCTTCTCCCTGCCTGGCCTGACCCCTCTGCCCTCTGCCCCTGACGGAGCCTGCCCCAGCGCCCACGAGGGCCCGCTCGCATGCTCTCTGGGGCGCATCTTGCTCTGGGGAGGGTCTGGAGGCCCCAATAGGTGGGAGGAGGCCTCAGGGCCCTGCTGTGCCCGGCACCGCCAGACTTACTAGACTCAACCCCCCCGGGTGGGGGCTCCCAGGGGCGGCTCCCAGCGGGCACCTCTCATTGCAGGGATGGGCTGCCCTACTGCGAGGCCGACTACCACACCAAGTTCGGGGTGCGCTGTGACGGCTGCGGCAAGTTCATCACTGGGCATGTGCTGGAGGTAGGAGACTTGCACCCCCACACATCAAGTCTAGCTCCGGGATTTGGGAGCATCCCCTCATCGGGACCCCTCACTGTCACTGTCCACCTCGTCCTCCAGTTCTGCCGTGGGGCACAGTTTTGGTTCCCAGGGCCACCCAGTGTGTGCCACTGCCTCTGGGAAGCCTTCCTGGATGCTGTCTCCTTGCCCCTTACAAGTTGATGGTGCTAGGTAGGTCCTCCCCCCATCACGTCTTCGTAGGGATCCAAGGGTAAGGATCAGGCTGACCTGGGACAGTGGCCTCAGCGCTTTAGAGGGGCTCCCTGTGGGCACAGCTGTCTACCAGAACTGGGGTCCCTTCCCTCCAGCCCATGGCCATGTGGCTGCTCCTGGCCCTGGCACAGGGGTGGGGTGCAGGGAGGAGGCTGAGCACCTGGTCTTCCCTGCCCGCCCATCACGATCCCCCCTAGGGTCTGTCCTGGGCTGGGGGCAGCCCCTCTGCCTCCCTCCCTGCAGTGGGGTCCCGGAAGGGCCCAGCACACCTGTGCACCTCCGTGCCAGATACCGGGCTGGGACACAGGTGGGGATGGTCCCGTGTTCCTGAGACATGGACCCAGGGGCCAGCCGGCTGCACCCAGCAGTTTCTGCTGTTTGGGCTTGGGGTGCCAACCCAGCAGTGCTCAGGGATCGCCCCTGGTGGTACTTGGGGGACCCTGTGGGATGTGGGACCTCACCCCGCTGGCCATGTGCAAGGCCTCTGCCCCCCTGCCCCTTCCCGCCCCCAGTGACCTCCAGCTCTCCGGCTCCCACCAAGTGTCCCCAGTCCCTTCCACCGACATGCTGTCCATCGTTGACCCTGGACTGGGCGGCAAGTCCACTCAGCCTGCTAGACCCTCCTGGCCACGGGCTGCGGGAGAGGTTCTGGAGTGACCGCCAAGCGGGTGGGGGGGGGGACAGTGGTGTGGAGCCGGAGGTCCTGTGCCAGATCCCCTCGTGTGGGGGCCACCAGGCTCAGAGTGGGGTGCTCCCAGGAGGAGGTGTTCAGGCTTTCTCAGGGGGGCACCCTGGCTACCTGTAAGCCATATCCCAGAGGCCGAGACCCTCCTGCAGGCCCCTGGGAGCCCCGGAGTCCCCTGGGTACCTCACCTCTGACCTGAATTCCAGGTGAACACCAAGGACCCCCAAGGGCGCCCAGGGGCCCCTGCAGTGGGGTCTCTTCTGTGGGAAGGAGACTAGGGGGCAACAGACTCGGGAGCAGCAGACTGGGGGCAGGGCCTGTGGACCCTAGCTCTCAGCACCTGCAGAGCCCAGTGAAGAGCATTCCAGAAAGCCCTGCAGACCCGCCCTGCTCAGTGCTGGCCCAGCTGCCTGCAGCGGGGTGGCCGTGTGCAGTGGGGTGCCTGGCAGGTCCTTCAGGACCAAGCACAGAACCAGGGCGCTGGGTGAGTGGGAGACGCCGGCTTTTGGGGCGCCTGCCACAGCGAACGCCTACCCCGCTGCTCCGAGACGCCTCCCGTGCGGGGGCGGGCGGGCAGCACCTGGCTCTGCAGAGGAGCCCGCGGCACCCGGCACCCCGGGCAGCAGGTGGCAGGATCGGGACAGAGGGCACCTGCAGGTAGGACCCGCGGCCGGCTGTGCTGGGGTGCCCGTGCCCCCTCAGGGCGCTGATGCGGGCAGGAGCGCCCGTGGGCCTCGTGTCGGCCTGGGGTGCCCCAGCCGACAGGCGCGTTCGCAGGGCCCCCAGGTCGACCTGGGTGCCCGCCCCAGGGGTTGCTGGTTGCCAGGGCAGCGGTGCAGATGGGATGTGCCGGGGCAAGGCGCTGAGTGTGGGGGCGTCACCCTCGCACCCTTTCCCCACCTCGCTCGTTTTGTTCTCCTGATGTTAGCTGGAGCCTCCCAGCCTGAGGTGATGGGTGGGGAGCGCCTAGCTCAGCCCCTCACCCCCCTGGCAGCCGCGTGGGCCCCCATGGAAACAGGAGCGCTGTTCGCGACCCACTTCATTCCTTGCCTGCGCCTTCCACGGGCTCCCCAGCCGCCCACCCTCCCTGCCTCCCTCCTCCCTTCCAGTGCTGCTCAGCAGACTCCCCAGAACACTTCACCGCCCCCCCCCCCGGGTGCTGGGTGCTGGGTACAGGGTCGAGGAGAGGATGGCGGTGCGCCCCGCTTAAGGCCTCCTGGGCTCCCCGCCCCCTCTCCCGTGGCCCCTCCCCCTTGCCCGAAGCAGGGGGCGGGGTTCCTTGGGGGCGGGCTGCCCGGCGCATTAGGGGGCGCTCAGCCTGGGTGTCCAGCCCACGGAGAGCCACTGTCCCCTCCACTTCTCTCCGCCCTCGCGGGGACAGCTGTGCATGCACACCAGGCTGGTCGCAGAGCAGGGAGATTGGGGGGCTGCTCACGTGGGACTGGGCTTGTGTCAGGGAGAACTGATGTCAGAGGTCGGAGGTCTGAGGTTATGGGCCAGGGGTGACCTTGGCTGGCACCGTGGGAAGGCAGGAGCTATGCCAGGCTCTGGTCCCTGCAGAATGCTGCCCAGACCGTGTGACTGCCATCGAAGGGCACGGGTGGGGGGAGGGACAGGCAGGTCATGCAAAAGCCAGCGGCACCCCGGGGTGCCAGGGCAAGTCGATGGAGCACCCAGCACCTGTGGCCTTCCTGGAAGACCCAGCCAGCTTCAGCTGGAAAGTCAGGGAGAGGGTGAGAAGGTGCCGGCGGTGTTCGCCCTGGTTCCCCCAGCTCAGGGTCAGACGGGTGGGGGCTCCTCCCAGCTGCAGCCCCAACGTGCTCGCCCGGACGCCCCCGCCCCCACACACTGGGCCCCAGAGGCGGTTTCTGCCGGGGCGCAGCCCCGGATCTTGCACCCCGATGATGCCGCGGCCCGTGGGCGCTGCCCGCACCTCCCAGCCACTGACCCCTCTGCTCTCTCGCAGGCCGGCGACAAGCACTACCACCCCCTGTGTGCAGTGTGTGTGCGCTGCGGCCGCACCTTCGCGGAGGGCGAGGAGATGTACCTGCAAGGTGAGGCTCTTCCCCAGGCCCAGGGGCCCCACTGCGCGCTCCCGCACGACGCCGGGCCCCTGCAGCCCCCGTCCCCTGCAGGTGACCTGGCGAGTTGGTGCACCGCACAGCTCGCCTGCAGAGGGCCCGACCCAGAGCTCGGCCCCACCATAGGCCCGCCCGCCCCAGCGACAGGTCCCCTGCTCAGCCCAGGGAGCGGGCGAGCCGGGCCCCTCCCCTCCCCATTGCGCCCACCCCCTCGCCAGCCCCCTCGCAAGAGGCCCCGCCCGCTACCCGCCCCCGGATGGCCCCGCCCCAGCAGAGCCCCCTCCCACTGGGCCGCAGCGCCTCCCAGTGGGGGTCCCTCCCGTGCGGGTTTCCGGAGTTCTGCTCCTGCCCCTAGCCCTCATCCCCCTTGGCGGGGAGCAGAGTGAGGGCGGGGGGAGGGGGCTTTCCTGCCAAACGTGCCGGGGGGCGGGGGCCAGCCTGGTCCCTATCAAGGGGTGGCACCGTGGGCCGCGTCGCATCACAGCGAGGAGGAGCCCCACCCAAGTTTGGTCCAGGAGGGCTGGGCACTTAGCCTCCCCGTGGGCGTGGGCGCAGGATGCTGGGATGGCCCAGCAGGTGCTGCCAGGGGTGGGGTGGGCAGCAGTGAGGAGGGCGGGTCCAGGCCGTGGGCGAGGGTCGGCCGGCTGGGAGAACGGGGCGGGGTGGCCGAGAGCTAGGGAGGGTAGGCAAGTGGACAGCGTCGACGGGGAGTGGGCAGCGTCGACGGGTGGCTTTACTGGACGGCTCGGGGGCGACCCCTGGTGGCCTGGCCGAGGACTGCAGGAAGCGTGTGCGCGAGGCGTGGGAGAGGCTGGGGGGGAAGAATCCCCTGGAGATGGGGAGACGCCCCCCAGGGCTGGGATTGTGTCCGAGCTCCCTCCTCCCCCACCCCGTTCTGTGGCGCCTCTGTCTTGCGGAGCCTAGTGGGGGCTGGGAATCAGACAGAACCCCCTTTCTGAGCCCACATGGCCATGCGGGGCAGCCTGGTTCCTGCATCCCCAGCTGTCCCTCGGGTCACCTGCTCTCCAGAGGCATGAAAAGATCCTTTGGCCTGGGCCGTGCTGGGCTGCGGGGGTGGGGGCCCCCCTCTGCCACTGGGCGGTTCTAGGTCTCGGCCAGCTGACGGGGCTGCATCTCAGAGTCGCCAGCTGCCCCCAAGGGGCCCTGGCTCGAGGCTGAGTGCCTCTCAGCCACTGTGCTGAGCCTGGGGACCATGAGGACCCCTGGAGTCCCCACGGCACCCCTGGTGTTGTGACTCCAGGCCTGTACGGGGTGCCGGGATGCGGGGGCCCTATCCCCACCTCCTCTGGCCTGTTCCCTGCAGACGCTGTATCCCCACAGGCTGCTGGGGGAGGTGGGGAGGGTGGACAGTGAATGAGCCCCCCCAAGCTTCGTGCCGGGGTTTCTTTGGGGAAGTAGAGGCGTGCTGGGGCGCAGTGCCAGCCCCCACCGTGCCTGCAGCCTTCTGGGGCCTCTGGGAGCTGCAATCGCAGCTGGAACCGTCCTCCCTTCCCCAGGGCCCAGACAGGTGGGGCCTTTACGGGACTTATGGGAGTGCCGGGGTTCAGGGTCCTCGGCGAGTGGAGGGACAGTGCTGGGGAGCCCCATGCGGGCTGTGAGCCAGGCACCGCTCACACCCTGTCCCCCGCAGGTTCTTGCATCTGGCACCCGGCGTGTCGCCAAGCTGCCCGCACAGAAGACAAAAGCAAGGTGGGTCCCTCCTTCCCCGGGCGGGGCGATGAGGCTGACGGCATGTCCTGTCTGTCCTGCCCACCAGCTCTGGCCGGGACGACATGGATGTCACCGGGGTGGGGCCCCACAACAGCTGCAGGGCCCAGAGGGCGAGAGGGTCACGGGAACCAGACTGCATACCCCAGGGGGGGCCCTCAGCTCCATGCTTGGCCGCTGCCCGGGTCACATGACTAGGGTACCCCCACTTCTGGGTGTGGTGACCCTGCTCTGGGTTCGGGGGCCTCTCAGGGGACAGCACCCGGAAGAGCCACCGTCCTCAGTACCCAGAACCCTGTGAGCACTTGGGAGCAGCTGAGGCCCTTCATCCCAGCTCATGTCCAGGAGTGCTGGGCCCTGGCTGTTGGACCCTGCAGGAGCTTGGGGGTGAGGTGTGGGAGTGGGGGTGAGAAGTGGCTACAGCGTTGGGGTAGGCGGGGCCGGGACAGAGCCAGACCGGGAGAGAAGGTTCTGGCCACGCGCGAGGAAGGACGGGGCTCCAGACGGGGCTGCAGAGGAGCCTGCCAGGACACAGCTGCCCTGAGGTCAAGGACAGTGCCTGGGGCACCATCAGGCCAGCGTCCCTCACCTGACTGACCTTGTCGGTGGGGTGAAGCGAGCGCCCTCTCCAGAGGTGGCTGAGTGTCCCCGTGGTGAGGGTCAACGTGGGGGTCACGGCTGACCCCCCATCAGAGCAGAGGCGCTCTGCTCCTGGCGGGCTGTGCGCTGGGCTGGGCTGGGCTGGGCACGGGGCAGGGCCTGGATGCTGGGGCTGTGTCCGGGCACTGGGGTGGGGGCTGGTGGGTGCCAACTCCGGGGTCCGTGCCCTGCCGCAGGGCCCCCGTGTGTCTCCCCTGTGGGCCTGGAAGCTGCACGGGACGGGCGAGCGGTCACCTGCTCCGCCTGCCCCCCTAGCTGCTTCCCCGGCTCCTGTGCTGGCCGTGCTTTCGCCTGTGCTTGGGAGCCTCCCTTGGGCGCCCCAGATTCAGTTCTGCAGAGATGGGGTGGTCTCGCTCAGGTCGGCCTGAGGCCCAGTCCTGGGACCCCCATGCAGCAGGCCCGCTGACTCACGCCACAGGCCTCGTGCTTCCTGGCACGCCTCACATGTCCTGGCGTGTCCTGGCACAGCCTCACATCTCATGGTGTGTCCTCACGTGTCCTGGTGGTCATCTCCTGTCTTGGCCTGGCCTCGTATGTTCTGTCGTGTCTTGGCGTGTCCTCATATATACTGGTGCATATTCGTATCTCTACGTGTCCTGGCGTGTCCTGACTGTGCTCACAGCCCAGGAAGAGGTACCGGCCCTGCCCAGGCTGTGACACGTGGCCGTCTCACGGGCAGGCTCGGGCCTGTGGCGTCACATCATCTGGGCTCCGGAGAAGTGGGGCTGGGGACATGTTCCCCTCCCCCAAGGTCCATGTCCAGACCTTGTGCTGAGCTGGAGCTGAGGGGCCAGGCATGAGGCAGCAGGAGCAGCAGGGGTGGGGAGGAGGGGAAGGAGAGGAGGGAGGACCAGGAGCAGGAGGACCAGCACAGGGGCAGAGAAGGGGCAGGAGTAGGGGGAGCAAGTGGAGGAAGAGCTGGAGGAGGTAGGGCAGGAGGAGGGGCAGGGGGAGGAGGAGGGACTGGAGGAGGAAGAGAGAGGATGCTTAGCCTCAGGGAGGGGGAGGGGAGGGGGAGCCTGGCCAGCCGGGAGTGCTGAGGGCCCGACCCTCTTTCCTTGCAGGTGCAGAATCCGCTGTGCAGTCTGGGGTCCCCGGGCAGTGCGCCCTTCGCCTTACAGGTCGGTCGCTCTGCCCCTTGCGGCCTCCTGTCCCTCACGTATTGTGGGGTCTGGCAGTGTCCCCCTGGTGCTGGGGCAGGCGAGTCCTGGCGTGTCCCTGTGTCCCCACGGCTGTCTCTGTGCGCGTCTCCATGTCCTGGCGTGGGTTCCCCCCGCGGGGCTCAGCAGGACTTGAGCAGCTGTGGGGTGCTGGGGGTTGGGCTGCCCTCACTGTGCCTCACCCGTGTGGCGCTTGCACCCTGCCCAGCTGTCCCCGAGGCCCTGGTAGCCCTCTGGCCCCTGTCAGTCCTGTGGCAGCAGGGAGGCCCCTAGGGGTCTCGTTCAGCTGTGACAAGGCCCCAGAATGCGGCATGGGCAGGCCAGGCCGTGGGTGCTCAGGGAACGGGTCTGAGGGGCCGGTGCGGGAGGGCTGGGCCCAGAGGGGATGGCTGGGTGACGTTGCAGAGGGGCACGAGGCGTGGCGCGTGGGGGGAAGTTCTGGGGGCCAGCCTGGGGGAGAGGGGTGCACCTGCCAGGAATGCTTCAGCATCCTGGGACGAAGCCCGAGGGAGCAGGGCCAGACCCCGGCCCCAGCCTGCCCCCCAGACCCAGCTTCTTTGCCCTCCAAGTTAGAAACCCATCCTGGGCCAGCCCGGCCGTCCTGAGAATGCTTCTAGAAGGTTCCTGACTGTCCACTCCCCCCCCCCCCCAGGAAACCAGGACTTCCTCTGAGAGCATCGTCTCTGCACCCGCCTCCAGCACGTCCGGGTCTCCGAGCCGGGTCATCTATGTGAGTGGAGGGGGGACCCAGCGGGCAGACACCCGGGGACGGGTGCAGGCGGGCACGTGTCGCCGTGTGCGGGGGTGCAGGGCTGTGGGGCTTCTGAGCCCTTGCCCCCTCCCACATGCACGCCGGGTGTGGTGTGTGCGTGTGTGTGCGTGTGTGTGTGCGTGCGCTGTGCGTGATACGGGTGCTGATCTGTGTGTCCGGCACGTCTGCTGGCACAGGCAGACGTGTGTGTTGGGGCACATTCCTGTGTCTTTTGTGCACGTGCGGGTGCTTGTGCGTGTTCCGGCTTGCGTGTCGTGTGTGCTCTGTGCATTTGCTACGTGTGTGTGTTGTGTGCTGCGTGTGTGCATGTGTGCCATATGTTGTGTGTGTGTCTGTGTGGTGCCTGCATGGTCCCCGGGTCCTGCTGGGTCGCAGGCGGGCTTGGGTGCTCCCAGGCTCGGCTCTGGGCGACGGGCCGTCCCCCGTGCCAGGCGAGGCTGGGCGATGAGATCCTGGACTACCGGGACCTGGCAGCGCTGCCGCGGAGCAAGGCCATCTACGACATCGACAGGCCTGACATGATCTCCTACAGCCCCTACGTCAGCCCTGCGCCTGCGCCCGGCCGGGCCGGCATCCAGGTGGGCCCCGGGGGACGCCCCTGCCGTTTCCTCTGTCCTGGGCTCCGGGAACTCGTCCCCCCTACCCTCCCCCCGGTTCCAGCCCACAGGGACACCTGCCCGCCGGCTCAGCAGTGGGCAGGGCCGTGCGGCCACTCACAGGGTCACTTTCTGTCCACAGCCTGCGCAGGTGCCCTCGCCAACACCGACAGAGGTAACTGCGCCCCCTGCCCGCTGCCCCCTGCCCGCTGTCCCCTGCCCTCTATCCCCTGACCGCTGTCCCCTGCCCTCGCAGAGCTGCTGGCCAGACCCCCTCCCTCCACCCTCCCTGTGTCCGGGTTCCGGTGGCTCCTTCTACGTTGCCCCATGCTCGGCTCCCTGCTGCATGCCCGGCCAGGGGCATCTGCCTCTCAGGGACCCAGAGCTTTTGGGGAGCCAGACCTCGCAGTGACCTCCCCCAGAGTGCCACACACCCCGGGCCCAGCAAGGGGTGGGCAGCTGCCCCTCTCCAGCAGGTCCCTAGCACAGGGACAGAGGCGCTTGCCTGAGCCCCGCATGCAGGACCAGGACAACAGGATGCCCACCCTGGCTCTGCACCTTCTCGGGGAAACTGAGGCATGGAGCCTTCCAGGTTGCAGCCCCCTGACTCAGCAGCACATACCCTGCAGGTCCCTGCACCCCTCACTCCCGACAGTGGGTACAGGCTGCCACCCAGATGACTAGGGCAGCACTTGCTGTGGCGGGCCAGGGTGCTCCTTGCACCCCCTTGCCCCTTGTTGGGTCCCTCGGAGGGAGCCCAGAGCCACATGGTGTGCCAGGACCCCCGGGGTGTGGATGTGCACAATGAGCAGTGAGGGGCGCCAGTGAGCACAGCCTTCGGGGCCGCCCATGAGAGCCTCTCCCCCCGAGCTGTGCCAGTGAGCTGCCCTGCATCCAGTGGTGGGGTCACCCGTGCAAGGGGCGCCAGCCTCCGGCTTCCCCTGGCATGTGGCCGGCGAGCCACGAGGGGCCCTGGAGGTGCGGGGTGGGGGGCTGTGAAGACACAGTGTGAGGGCAGAGCCCCGAGGAACGTGGGGCTGGGGCCAGAGCAGAAGCATCGAGTCCCACCCCCCAGCCCCACACAGGCCCTCAGCAAAAGGCAGCCAAGCCAGTGCCCCCTGCTGGCCGCAGATGCACCACAGGGCTTCACACGTCCTGCCAGCCAAGCTTGGGGTCTGCCCGGGGGCCGGGCTGCAGCCCCTGCCGCGGGAGAGGAGAATGTGGACCCTTGCTGGCTCTCCCCGGGGTCTCAGGAACTGGGGTCCCAGGGGCTGTTGGCAAGTGGAGGGTCCCCAGTGGGGCCCAGTGCCACCTCCGCCCCTGCGGGCAGGGGGCGGGGGGGCCAGCGAGCCTTTGCCTGTCTGCAGGGGGACCAGGACGAGCGTTCCTACAAGCAGTGCCGGACGTCTAGCCCCAGCTCCACCGGCTCGGTCAGCCTCGGCCGCTACACCCCCACCTCTCGCTCGCCCCAGCACGGCAGCCGCGCAGGTACCTGCCCAGCAAGTGGCCGCTCCAGGGAGCTGCTCTCCCGCCCTCGGGAGAACTGGCGTCCCTGGCCCGAGGGGAAGAAGGCGGCTGGGTGTGGGCTGGCCAGCAACTGGCCTTTCCTGGGACGCAGCTATGGCCACACAGAGCCGGTAGGGGGCTCTGTCCAGTCTCAGCTCCCGGGCGGGAGGGGCCGGGAGGCAGGTCCACACCGGCAGAGAAGCCCGACTCACCCACTTGCGCCCTCACTGACGTTCTGGAGAAGACCAGGGTCAGCCCCGGGTCCCTTCACCCCTGCCTGGCGTCCAGCTTTGCATCGCTGTCCCTGAGCTTCAAACCCGAGTCCCCTAGCATGTCCAGGGACATGTCACACCCGCCTTTTTGAAGGCTTTTCCCTGGGTGCGGGCGCTGAGCTTGGCAGCCCCTGGGAAAGTCTGAACTCGCTCATTGGCGGGTCTCAGGGAGGACCCGCAGCCAGTGTTCCGGCTCCATCCTGCTCGGCAGGTGTGTGGAGAGGGGGCAAGCGAGGGAGGGAGGGAGGGAGGGGGTACCCACGTGAATAAATAAATGAGCAGGTGAGTGTGCGCGAGAATGAGAGGACGGGAGCGTGAGGGATGCATGAATTGCATGAGTTACAGGTAAGGGAGGGAGTGAACTGGAAAGTGAATGAATGGATGGGAGTGAGTGAATGAGTGAACGAGGGAGTGGTCAACTGACTGCATGAGTCACGGGTGAGTGATTGAGAGAGTGAATGAGTGAACGAACGAGTGAGAGGGTGAGTTTGGGAGTGGATGAATGATGATGGGGTGCGCGGACGAGTGAGTGCCGAGTGAGTTTGTGCGTGTGGGCGAGCAGCAGATGAGCCTGACTGAAGGCCCTTTCCAGGTGCCCTCTGGCGACCCCTGACCACTGCATTTCAGTGGCCTGCACTGGCCTTGACCAGCCCGTGATGGGTGATTGCAGGGCAGGTCATTCTGGGTGCGCCGGGGACCTTCCTCCAGGCCCCACGCAGGGTCAGGGCTGAACCGCAGCAGCCTGGCATGAGCGATCTGCTGGCCCTTCAAAAAGGCGCGTCCTTCCGGGGAAGGGCGGGGGCGGGGAGCGTTGGCATGTCGGGCCGGGCAGGTCGGCTCTCACTCGCTCTCTTGCCCGCAGCTGGTACTGTGAGTGTTGGTACCAGTAGCTGCCTGTCCCAGTCCCAACACCCCAGCCCCACCTCCGCCTTCAGACACCATTACATCCCCTACTTCCGAGGTAAGGCGCGCAGGGTCCCGTCTGCGTCCCGCATGGCCCCTCGTCTGCCTGTGTCCTGCTGTGTCTCATGAGCCCCGTGTTCTGTCAGTGTGTTCGTGTTCCTCGAAGGAGAGCGGGGCAGGGCCGGGGTCCCCAAGTCCATCCGCCCTCGATTGTGACCTGGCATCTTCACCGTGGCCTGTGTGTGCCCCCCCAGCTCTGTGGGGCAGCTCCTGCCTCGTGGCAGCGCTGACAAAGGCGTGGGGAACACTGGTGGCTCTGCTCCGCGGCTACGTCTCCCGCCCACTGGGGCTCCTTCTGAGGGTCTGCGGGTCCGCCAGCTCCACCCCCGGGCCGGCCCCTGGAGGGAGCCTTTCGCTTCCAGGGCCCCAGGAAGTCGCAAAGATTAGGTGGAGCCACATACCTGGGGACAGGCACGGCCCCCAAGATCTCTGTGCCTGCCAGCAGCAGGGCACCCCACGAACGGCTCCCCATGGAACGGGGTGCACTGTCTGTTGGTGTCCTGGGGGGTTGTGCTGCAGCCCCCGACTGCGGTTCAGGACCCTCGGCCCAAGGCTGCAGAAGGGGTCCCTTGGGGGTGCTTGGACGCTGCCATCCCGAAGCTCTTGAAGCCCCACAGCACAGTGGGCCCCTTGGCCCAGGGGTTATCGCCAGGGGCTGCCCCGCAGGCCTGGTGCTCGGCTCAGAGCTGCCCTAACACATGAGGATGCAGTGTCATCGCTGGGCACCTCCAGGTCACATAGGCATTCTGGGTCAGACTGGGGTGATGCTCCCTAAAGGGGGGTCAAGAGGGGCCCTCTTTCTCCTCCCACAATGTCCCCTCGTGCATACGCAGCCCTGCAGGGGGCGCTCTCCTCCCTCACTGTCCCTGTCAGGCACACAGCGCCCTGCTGGGGGAGGGTCATTCTCTCCCCTCACTGTCTCTGTCATGCCCTGTGTGTGTGTGGGGGGCACTCTCTCCCCTCACAGCCCCCCCAGCGTGCACACCGCCCTGCAGGGGGCGCTCTTGCATGCCGGTCTGCCTTTGCCATCAGCTTCCTTCCCTTGGCTACAGCCCCCCAGGCCTGGCTGCGGAGGGCCTGACTCCGCACTCCACTCTCATGGCCCAGCGGTGCCCTCTCTGGGATCAGCCCATGGCCGGCCCTGGGGCCCAGCTGTGGTGGAGGGCGTGGACAGCAGCAGCGCTGCTGTTCGGGATGACAAGGGACACTGGGTGGCAGAGGCTGTGCCCGGCCTGGTGCTGACCCAGGCTAGGGCACAGGTCCGTTGGTAGCTGAGTGCAGCCTCTCTCTGAGAGGCCCCACAGATGCCCACCATGCACCATCTGCCCCTGGACCCGCACCCCGTGACCCACAGCCGGGAGCCTGGCCTAGGGTGGACACGAGGCACACCGCCCTGGGGTGCAGGGGAGGGCGTCTGAGGGACAGTGGCATTCCAGGGACACGGGTCAAGGTCCTGTCCCTGCAGCCGCTGGCGCCCGAGGCGGGGGGGCTCGAGGGTGCCCCCCCATCTGTCACCTCGCTCCTCGGAGGGAGTCCCAGGTGGACACTGGACTTGGGGTCAATGTCCAGTGCAGGAGGAGGCAGAGCCGGGGTGGGGGCGCAGGGGCTCTGGGCGGCTGGGCGACTGCAGTGCCACACTCTACTCTCCTCCACCTGCTGCCCTGTCCCGCCTGGAGGCAGTGAAAGCGGCCGGAGCACCCCCAGCCTCTCGGTGGCCTCGGACGGGAAGCCCCCCCAGCCCACCTACCAGCAGGCCCCGCGGCACTTCCACGTCCCAGGTAGGTGTCCAAAGGCCTCGTCCCCAAAGTTCTGCTCCCCTCCCCGTGAACCCGCCTCTCGGCCCCACCGCCTGGGATCCGTCTCCCCTACCTGGGTGCCTCCTCTCTGGTGCCCTGAACTGCCCCCAGCCGATTTCCTCCTCGTGTGTCCCCCTCCCTCCGGGAGCCGGCCCTGTGCTCCTGACGCTGCCCTCTGCTCCCCCCAGAGACCGGCATCAAAGACAACATCTACAGGCGGCCTCCCATCTACAAGCAGCATGGTACGCCCCGCAAGTGTGAGCCTGAGCCCACCCGTCTCTGCCTCTACATGCGCCGTGGAACTGGGGCGGGGGGGGGCAGCGAGCTGGCCCACACGGGGCTCTGGGGCTCCAGGCCCTGCCCACATGTCGGGGCTCCAAGTGTGTGTGTAGCCAGGAGGCCTCGGAGACCCTCAGGCTGAGAGGCGCCCTTCAGTTGCCAAGGGTGCGGAGATGCCCCTCTGACCCCCCAGTGCTGTCAGGGCCAGGGGCAGCGTCAAGGGCCCAGTGTTCTGCCCCTCGAAGGTGCCCCCCCCCCCCAGTGCTTGGAAGCAGCTAGACCAGCCCGCCTGCAGCCTGTGGTCCCCTTCTGAGTCTCGGCTTCCTGCCTCCCTGCCCTGGGCCCTGAGGTGGATGGGGAGGCAGGGTCTGGGGTGTGACTCAGGATTCCCTGGGTAAAGTGCTCGTCCACACGTCCCGGAGCAAAGAATCCTGCAGTGCACGCACAGCTGTGCAAAGTCCCAGGCCATTGCCTGGTGCTGCATTCCATCCTGCTAGGAAGAGGCTCTGCTGGGCCACTTCCAGGAGGTGCCTCACATCAGGGGCCGGCTCTGCCCCGCTGCAGGGATTGCCCAGATGGAGTGAGGGGTACGGGCACCCTGCTGGCACCACCGTGGGTCCCGTGAGACCCTCTGGGGAGCTTGTCCCGAGAAAGCCTATGCATGTGTGTGCGTGCGTGTGCATGCAGTGCCGTGCGTGCATGCGTCTGCAGTGTGTGCATATTGTCTGTGCACAAAGCCACAGGGCTTTGCTTGGGTCTGTGGCCCCTTGGGAGTCCTCATGGGCTCCTGCATCAGCTGGTCATGGCCAGGTGATGGTGTTGAGTTGTGGGGTCAGGTTATTCCTCGGGTGTGGAATATTCAGAGCTGAAAGTAGGCTTGTGGGGCTGGAGAGAGACAGCTGGAAGGGCTCTTGCCTTGCACGCAACTGTCCAGGCTTCGGTCAAGGCACCAAATAGCCCCCAAGCCTCACCAGCAGTGACCCCTGATCCAGAGCCGGGTGTGGCCCAGGGGCAGGGCAGATGCCATGTGTGGGCGAGGCGCAGCAGCGCGAGTGCATTTCTCATGTCTCTCCAGCACCTGTTCCAGTCACAGGCCTGGCTTGGTTTTGGTCTGCACCATCTTCTCCACGTGTGGGGACACGAGCAGCCATGGGCAGCCAGGCTGGGGGTGCAGAGGAACCCGGGCAGGGCTGAGCGCCGACTGGGCTGGAGCTTGCTCCCTGGCAGCGTCGGAGTTGATGCCCAGTGAGGAGCCGACTGGCATGGGCCGACCCCCAGCTCTGCCTGTGCCTGCCCCTGACTGCGGGCGTTTTACTGGTGGGGCCCGTGCTTGCGCTTCCTTAGTGCTAACTCGGGCTTGTTCATGGCTTAAATTCAGAAATTTTTAGAATCCTGGGACGGGAAGAAAGGAAGTGCTAGGAAATGGGTGGGAAGACGTGTAAATGTGGGCTGGGGGGGGCGGGCTTTTCTGGCGGGCTGGGAGCCCACTGGGCCAGCTCGGCCTCACCCAGAGCCCAAGGATGTGGCCCTGGCCCTCTCTCCACCTCAGGGACCTGTGATGGGACATCTTGTCCTCACCCCCCCCACATGCTCACACCCATGCACACTCAGTCACACACACGCACACCCATACACACCCACTCATGATCACATCCATTCATACACTCCCAGGGATCCTCATTCACACTCACGTGTGCTCACACACCCGCTTCCTCACACACCCACTTCCGGACACTCTCACGTCTACTCATACACCCACTCACACCCACTCACACACACACCCATTAACACAGAGGTGGCTGACCTCTGAGGCAGGGGCAAATGGCCACTCCCTCCCTGCTGGTCAGTGACAGAATCTGAACCCCCACACCCCCACGCTCCTGCCCTCTGTTGGCTGGGGACACAGACATTTGACGTTTGCCAGTCTCTAAGGAGGTATCGGGAAAACAGGGCTCCTGGGGGCTGACAGGAGGGACCCCCAGTGGCCCTGCAGAGTGACCAGCCTTGCAGCTTTCTCCAGCCAGATGGAGCTGGTGTCCTGACCTGGGTCCCACTCACCTCCGGTTCAGCTTGTGGCCAGGCCCTGAGGGCATTCCTGAGCAACTGGCACGGGTGTCTGCTGGGCCCTCCTGTTCGGGTTGAAGGTGACCAATTCCAGGGAGGGCAGTGAGTGGACCAGGACGTGGTGGCCCCCGGGGACTGACTGTGCCCCCCTTGCTTCCTCGCATGCCCCACTGCCTGGCTGGGCACTATGCAGACCAAGGGCCGGCCTGGATGCCGCTCTGCCCCTGCAACCGTGTCGGTGCCCACTCAGCCCCCGCTGGGGGGAGTAGAGAGAAGCAGAGCAAAGCAGGTTTCAGGAGGGGCAGCAGACCGGACCCAGCAAAGGGTGGGTCAAGGAGGACAGGCAAACTGGGATGGGGTGGGGAGTGGGGGAGTGGCTGAGTGGCTGCATGAAAGGTGGGTGACAGCGGGTGGGGTGGTCATATGGGTGGGTGGGTGGATGCATGGATGGATGGGTGGATGGGTGGGTGGATGGATGGATGGGTGGGTGGATGGGTGGGTGGATGGATGGATGGATGGATGGTGGGTGGATGGATGGATGTATGGACGAATGGGTGGGTGGATGGATGGATGGATAGTGAATGGATGTGTGGATGGATGGGTGGATGGATGGATGGGTGGGTGGATGGATGATGCATAGATGGATGGGTGGGTGGATGGATGGGTGCATGGATGGGTGGATGGATGAATCAGTGGATAGATGGATACATGGATGGATGGATGGATAGATGAATGGGTGGGTGGATGGATGGATGAATGGGTGGGTGTATGGGTGGGTGGATGGATGGATGGGTGGATGGATGGACGAATGGGTGGGTGGGTGGGTCTATGGATGGATGGATGGATGGATGAGTTGGTAGATGGGTGGGTGGATGGATAAGGTGGAGGGTGGAAGGATGGATGGGATGAATCAATGGTTGGATGGAGGACTGGGCGGATGGACAGATGACAGGCTAGTGGTTGGATGGGTGGGTGGATGATGGATGGATGGGTGGGTGGTGGAAGGATGGAAAGATGGGGTTGCGTGTGCATGGATGGAGGATGGATGACTGGGTGCAGTGGAGGAAGCATGCATGAGCAGACAGGTACTCACAGACACTTGTGGTCTTCTGGTGGGGGGGTGTGCAAACTCGACTCACGGGTCCCCCACCCCCACCCCCTCGAGGCGGGACTCCCTTGGGCTCGGTCTAACCACACCCGCTCCCTCTTCCCTTGCAGACCAGCCGACGGCACCTCTGGGCCCCTTGGGTGGCACAGGGAGACGGTGAGGAAGGTCGGCGTGGAAGGTGGTTCTCCCGGCTCTGTCCCTGGCCACGGCGGGATCTGATCTGGTTCTAACTGGGCTCCATCCCACGCTGAGACTCTCAGAACCCGGAGGGCTTCCTGCACGACGTCCAGATCCCAGAACGGGCAGAGACTCTCCCAAGGGTGCTCCGGGGGGTGGGGTGGGGCAGAGAAAGTTACAAAGCAGGAAGGCAAGGACGGATCGGAGCTGTCACGCAGGAGGGAAACCGAGGCTCAGACCTTCGCCGGCTGGCCTGCATTCCCAGCGGTTTGCAGGAGAGAAGCTCCACCCGGCGTACGTGGAAGACGCTTCCCACTGCCCTTCCCTGCCACACACCATTCCACCCTTGGAAGACCGTCATCTCCCTTTGAGGAGATGCACGCATGCAGAATCCGAGCCCCCGCCCGGGTGGCCGGCATGGAGGACCGGCTCGTCCACTCGCTGCAGGACGTCGCCCTTCCGCCCACGCCCTGGGGTCACCAACAAGAGCGTGCCTGTGTGGTGCAGAGCCTCCATCCACGCGGCCACGTTTGAGCAGCACCTTCCAAAGCCGCGTTTGAGTCGTGCCTTCCCAAGGCACTTTTGAGCAGTGCCTCCGAAAGCCACATCTCAGCACCACCACGTTCCAGCAGCACCTTACAAAGCCACGTTCTGGCCATGCCTCACAAAGTCATGTTCCGGCAGCACCTCACAAAGACAGGGTCTGGCAGCGCCTCACAAAGCCACATTCGAGCAACATCTCCCAAAGCCACATTCCGGCAGCGCCTCTCAAAGCCACGTTCCAGTAGCACATTACAAAGCCACGTTCTGGCAGCACCTCACAAAGGCACATTCCAGCAACAGCCACATCTGAGCAGTGCCTTCCCAAGCCACGTTTGAGCAGCATCTCCCAAAGCCACGTTCCGGCAGCATCTAGCAAAGTCACATTCCGGTGGTGCCTCCCAAAGCCACATTCTGGCAGCGCCTCCCAAAGCCACATTCCGGCTGCACCTTACAACACCATGTTCCAGAAGCGTATCACAAAGCCACGTTCCATCAGCACCTCCCAAAGCCACATTCCGGCTGCACCTTACAACACCACGTTCCAGAAGCGTATCACAAAGCCACGTTCCATCAGCACCTCCCAAAGCCACATTCTGGCAGCACCTCCCAAAGCCACGTTCCGGCACAGCCACATCTGAGCAGCGTCTTCCCAAGCCACATTTGAGCAGCATCACCTCACAAAGCCATGTTCCGGCAGCACCTCCCAAAGTCACATTCTGGCAGCACCTTAAAACACTACATTCCAGAAGCGCATCACAAAGCCACGTTCTGGCATCACCTTCCCAAGCCACGTTCTCACAGCATCTTCCAAAGCCACGTTCAGGCAGCGCCTCCCAAAGCTGCGGTCTGGCATTACCTCACAAAGCCACGTCCCGGCAGCGTCTTACAAAACCACGTTTCGGCAGCACGTCACAAAGCCACGTTCGAGCAGCATCTCCCAAAGCCACTTTCAGGCAGCGCCTCACAAAGCCGCGGTCTGGCATTACCTTACAAAGCCACGTTCCGGCAGCGTCTTATAAAACCACGTTTCAGCAGCACATCACAAAGCCACGTTCCAGCAGTGCCTTACAGTACCACGTTCTGACAGCGCCTCCCAAAGCCACATTCTGGCCGCACCTCACAAAGCCACGCTCTGGCAGCACTTTGCAAAGAAACATTCCAGCAGCACCTCACAAAGCCACATTCTGGCATTACCTTACAAAGCCAAGTTCCGGCCACATTCTGGCGGCGTGTCACAAAACCACGTTCCGGCAGCACCTCACAAAGCCACGTTCTGGCATGACCTTACAAAGCCACGTTCCGGCAGCGTGTCACAAAGCCACATTCTAGCAGCATCTCCCAAAGCCACGTTCCGGCAAAATTCCGGCGGCGTGTCACAAAACCACGTTTTGGCAGCACCTCACAAAGCCACGTTCGCACAGTATCTCCCAAAGCCACGTTCCGGCAATGCCCTCCAACGTGACCCAAACGACGGGGCGGGCAAGAGCGAAGGCATCACGAAGCTCCCAGGGGCCGTCCCGAGTCCCCAAGCCCATGGACACGGGACGGAGGCACCATGCTCAGGGCGGAAGGCAACTCAACGCCGTTAGATGGCGTGGGCAGGCCTGCCCCCACCCCGCACGGGACACTCCCGACATGGGTCTAGACGTGCCCCAGGACACGCGACACATGTGTGGGGCCCCTGGGCGCGGATGCCGAGACCTGGTGAGCTGCAGCCTCCCCGTGGCCTGGTGAGTGGGGAACCCAGCGTCTGACACAGTGGCCGAGGCGGTGGGGCGCGTCCGGGACGGTGGGGTGTGTGTCTGGGTCCTTACGCCCAGGGACACGTGTGTACCCGGTCAGCCTGGGGGGTCCACGGCAATCGGCTCTTCTCTGCATGACGCAGGCGAGATCCACTCTACACATACCAGCCATTCATTCATTCACTCCTGCCACAGTGGTCTGCCATTCATTCATTCCCTCCTGCCACAGTGCTCAGCCATTCAATCATTCACTCCTGCCACAGTGCTCAGCCATTCATTCATTCCCTCCTGCCACAGTGCTCAGCCATTCAATCACTCACTCCTTCCACACTGGCTCAGCCATTCATTAATTCATTCTGGCAGCATGGATTCATCGTGCATTCACTCACTCAGGTACTCACTCCTCACCTGCCCATTCATTCATTCACTCCTGGCACACTAGCTCAGCCATTCATTCATTCACTCCTACCACACTGGCTCAGCCATTCATTCATTCACTCCTGCCACACTGGCTCAGCCATTCATTCGTTCATTCAGTCACTCCACACTGCTCGGCAATTCATTCATTCATTCAGTCACTCCACACTGCTCAGTCATTCATTCATTCACTCCTTCCACAGTGGCTCAGCCATTCATGCATTCACTCCTGCCACACAAATTCATCGTGCATTCACTCACTCAGGCACTGCCTCCTCACCCATTCATTCATTCATTCACTCCTGCCACACTGGCTCAGCCATTCATTCATTCACGCATCCAACACGGATTCGTCCATCCCTTCATTCACTGCATCAATACCGACTCATGCAGGCATTCCTGAGCTCATTCCATTTATTCACTCATTTATTCACTCAACACCGACTTCATTCATTCACTAGTGTATCCACCCATTCAACTGGTCACAGTCATCCCGCTGTGCTATCGCTCCAGCCCCCTCCCCACCCCCGATGGTCCTCTGACCCAGGCTCATCCTATAACTGTCTGTACTCTCGCTCGTGAGTCTTTCTCTGGGATGAAGACATTAGGATGGAGCACTGTGGCACTGTCCTCCCGCTGTTCATCGATTGGCTCGAGCGGGCACCAGTCACGTCTCCACGGTGAGACTTGTTGTAACTGTGTTTGGCATCGCGACGACGCCACGGGGAGCTGGCCAGGCTCTGCCGGGCGGGCGGGACCCTCTCGGGAGCTGGCCGAGACGCTCTTCGAGAGGGGCGGAGGACTCGAACCCAGGATTACGTGAGAAGGCTTCACATTCATTCATTCATTCATTCATACGTTCAGAGGGAAACTCTCATGCTTAAACATGCTCATATAGACAGTTACGGACTCACACATGCACACAGTCACATGCACACATTCATGCAGTCACACCGTCACACGCTCACAGATTTATACAGTCGAAGTCACATTGGCGACGCACTCACACTCGCACTCATTCACACTCACACACTGTCAGATACACATTCACTCCCACAGACACACGTGCACTCACACACTCACACCTTCACGCACACACTCACAAACTCGGCCACACCCAGACCCCCCACAGCCAGGTTCACACACTCACTCACACTCTCCGTCACGCTGACACGCTCACACGTTCACTCGGTCTCAAAACCACACGTCCACTCGCACGCTCAGATACACACATCGCCACTCACATCCACTTGGACACATTCACCCGCACCCCCTCACTCACTCACACAGTCAGATACGCACAGCATCACCCACATTCACTTTGCAAACTCACACATCCACACACTCTCCCACACACACACCCACACACCCTCAGCCACTCATCCTCTCACACCCATAGTCGCACACACACACACACACAGACACATTCATTCTCACAGACTCCCATTCCTACCCACACTCACACAGACACACACAGCCACACGGTCACACACTCACACCCACTCAGGCTCGCTCACACACAGTTTCACACTCACAGACACACTGGCTTCCACTCAGACTGTCACGCCACAAAACTTTTTTTTAAAAAAAAGGATGGGAGAAGCAAAACCTGAACCAGCAACAGAGAATGATTTTTTTTTCCGGGTGCTTCTATGACAGGGCACCCATACCGCCCACGACAACCTGGAACCTTGCCGGCTTTCTCTGCATAGTCCATGTGTCACGTGTGGTACATGCAGCAACAGCCAGTGTGACAGTGCAGCAGGGAATACATCAATTACCTTATCGCACACTGCACATTGCACTGCAACCATGGCCGGTGTCGCAGTGCGGCAGAGAACGCAGTTCGCTGTAGCAGGATGCAGGTTACACTGCAGCAATAGCAGGCCTGGCCTGCAGCTGAGAACGCATGACATCAACAGTCGGTGTGACTGCGGGGTGGCACGCCTTACACTGCAGCATAGGACACGTCACACTGTAGCATAGGAAGCACCAGACAGCAGCATGGTACACACACACAGTGTACCATAGTGTGCTTACACTGTAGCAGAGTGCACTCACATTCACACTACAGCATAGGGTACTTACCCAAGTATGATACAGTTACTCTGCAGCGTACCGTTACTTATACTGTAGCATGGAGCAGTTAACTACAGCAGAGGATGCTCAGGGTGGAGTATGGTGTGATTACACCGTAGCACAGTGTACTTACACTGTAGCATGGACACTTACACTATGGCAAAGGGTACTCATCCCAGAGCATGATGCAGTTACTCTGCAGCATAGGGTACTTATACTGTGGCAAACAGCACCTAAACTAAAGCAGAGGATACTGAGGTTGGAGTATGGTGCAATGACACTGAAGCAGAGTGTGCTTACACTATAGCATGGTATACTACAGCATAGGAGAAGAAGAAGGAGAAGAAGGAGAAGGAGAAGAAGAAGGAGGAGGAGGAGGAGGAGAGGAGGAGAAGAAAAACAGAAGGAAGAAGAAAGAAGAAAGAAGAAGAAGAAGAAGAAGAAGAGGAAGAGGAAGAGGAAGAAGAAGAAGAAGAAGAGGAGGAGGAGGAGGAGGAGAAGGAGAAGGAGGAGGAGAAGAGGAAGGA
>JAOXYA010000002.1:19923773-19969263 GCA_028565675.1 Sorex palustris
GACGGCGCCGCAGCTCGCGTCTGGGTCCTCTGTCCCCGGGCCCGGCCGCTCGCCCGCTCGGCGTCTGGGTCGGTGGCTCGGCCGCGGCCCCTCGCGGGCTGGAGAGGGGCCCCAGGTGGCCGCCGGCGGGCCGGTGCCCGTGCCGGACAGCGCCGTGTCCCCCTGCGCGCTCTCCAGGGCCGGCCGCCAGCAGCTGCGCCGCGTCCAGCACCTCGCCAGCTCCGGGATGAAGCCCCTGGGTGCAGACCGCGGGTCACCCACGTTTCCTCCCGCCCTGGTGTCCGACGGAGCCGGCCAGCCGTGGGCTTGGGCCTGTCTGTCGCTCCCGGGCCGAGACGGTGCTGGGGGCGCCCGAGGGGGCGTGGGCTGGGTGTCTCGCCTGGAAAGGCAGGGGGCTGGAGCAGTGGCGCGGCGGGCGGGGAGGGGAGGGGAGGGCGTTGTGCTGCACGAGGCCGACCCAGGTTCCATGCCCAGCATCCTGTATGGCCCCGAGCACCGCCTGGAGTGGTTCCTGAGTGCATCAACCAGGAGTGACTCCTGTGCGTCGCGGGGTGTGACCCAAAAGAGAAAAAAAAAAGTCTTCGGAGCCCCCTGTTCCCCGGTGGAGTCGTTAATCCTTTAGAATCTTTATCCTCTTCATATGCGTGTGTGTGTGTGTGTGTGTGTGTGTGTGTGTGTGTAGAGGAATCTGGCATGCTCTGTGCTCTCGAAGCCGCACATCTCTGAGACAGGACAGGGTCTGCTGTGGCAGTCTGATTTGGGTGATTACAGGGAGCAAAAATAGATGCTCGCTGTTTGGTCAAAAGCGATGATGCTACCAAATCACCATTTTCACTTAGCCAGTGGGAATTGAAGTTGTTTCTACTTAAAAAAAATTTTTTTTTTTGAAGAAAGGGCTTTGTTCCTGAGCTGTGCGTTGCCGGGCGAGGGCTGGGTCTTACGTTTGGAAGTTTTTTTGTTTTGTTTTTTGTTTTGTGTGTGTGTGTGTCCGTGTGAACTCAGGATTTCTGAGCCTGTGTTTACATTCCCCCAGAAACACCCCCACCCCAGCCCTCATTGATGCTGGACCTGCCTGAGCAGCTTGGCTGGGCAGGCCCGTGGACAGTGCTGCCTGAGGGGACAGAGCCTGACCTCGTTCCCCTGCCGGGGGGATGATGACTCCTTCCTTGTTCCCCCGGCCCCACTGCTGGCACGGGAAGGAGCCCACGGCCGTGTAGCTTACGGAACCCAAGTTGCTTCAGCGCGACTTTAAGGCAGGTTTTGTGGTTTCTATCGTCAGCCTCAGCCATCACCCGCCCCCGGGGGCAGCATCCTCTCCCGCTGTGGGTCCTTGTCCCGTGTGTGTGCGTGTGTGTGTGTGTGTCAGTGCGTACCAGCCTTTCTCTTGGTGAGACGAGATGGGAGCCGTGTGTTCCACAAAACCCACTAGGTGCTTCAGGACAGGTCGGCAGCGGTAGGCCAAGTGCCCCTCCGCTGTCTCCCTGGAGGGCAGGTGTGGCTCGGAGCCTGCACAGCACCTGCCCCGAGAGTCAGCTTTGGGGGACCCGCTTGGCCTTTTTCCAGAGGCTGATGCCCAGTGTCAGCCAGGGAGGTCACCTCGGGGCTGGCAGGGCAGCCTCCCCCCTTCTTGAGGGTGCTGCCTGAGATGCAGGCACGGCCGCTGGCCCCTGAGACCACAGCCCCTGCCCTTTGTCACAGTGTTCTGCCAGCCCGAGCACCTTCCCTTCAGCTTATAGGAATGGCCCTGAGATTTCACCCTGAAGATCCCCATCTGGGGTGCTGCGGGTACCCGGAGCGCAGAGCAGAACTCTCTGTGGGCTCTGGGAGAGTTCGAAGGGGCCTTTGAGAGGACTGGTCTTTCGCCAGGAGTCAGGCTGGGTATCCTTCCCCTGGGAGCTGCCTGAAGCGTTTGGGGCCTTGCCTTCAAGGGTCATTGTGGGGTCTTGGCATAGGGAAGGGAGCTTACAGGATCCAGGTCTGTTCTAGAAGGCTCTTGCAAAGGACCTTCCACAGGGAAGGCTGTGTCAGCTCTAGAAGATTCAACCGAAAAATCCCTTTCTGTTCTAGAAGGTTCATGTGAAAATCCGTGTCTGTTTATAAGAGTCACATGGAAACCTATGTCTGTTCCAGAAGGTCCGCACAATGATCTTTCTGTTCTAGAAGAAAGTTCGCGTGAAAATCCACTACTGTTCTAGAAGGTTCACGTTAAAATCTGTGTCTGTTCTCAAAGGTCCACATGAAAATCCATGTCTGTTCTAGAAGGTTCCCATGAAGATCTGTGTCTGTTCTAGAGAAGGTTCACTTGAAAGCCTACGATTTTTCTAGACAACCCATGTGAAAACCTGTGTCTGTTCTCAAAGGTTCACGTGAAAATCCATGTCCTAGAAGGTTCATATTCTGTTCCAGAAGGTTCGAGTGAAAATTCATGTATGTTCTGAAAGGTCATGTTGAAAATCTGTGTCTTCTCTGGAAGGTTTGCATGAAAATCTGTCTGTTTTAAGTTTACATGAAAATCCATGTCTGTTCCAGAAAATTCACCTGGATATCCCTGTCTTTTTTAAGAGTCACGTAAAAATCCTATGTTCTACAGGTTCATGTGAAAATTCACGATTGCTCTAGATGGTTCACATGAAAATCATATCTGTTCCAGAAAGTTCCCCGGAGAATTTTTCTGTTCTGGGCCCTCTCCTGCTGAGGACAGAGCATGTTGGGGGCAAAGATGAGTGAAACCAGCAGGGCCCACTTTTGGGAGCGTCTGTCCGCTGGGCGCCCTGTGTTGTCATCTGGTGGTGGTGGCGCTGTGATCTGGAGTCAGGCATGTGAGTGTCTCTCACTTGTCCCAGGGGTGGCACTGAACCAAATCTGAACGCATTTGCTCATGTTATGGGCTTCGTAGTCTTCATTTGGGTCCTTACAGCCGTGTTTGAGGAGTCTTGACCAAGTGTAGCCGGAAATGCAGCTCAGATGCTATTGGGAGCGGTGAGGGGGCAGGGGGTGCTAGCTGAAAAGACTCAGAATTCCAGTCAGCGCGCTATGAGGTGGGAGCCAGGACATGTGTCCTGGGAGTGAGCAGTGGTCAGCATCAGCCTCATGCAGACTGGCTGTCGGCTTGGAGAACACGGATATTCCCCCAGCCGAGTGGGGGTGACCCCGAGGTGGCCGCACAGGAAAAGCTGACACTTTCCCCCATTAAAATCTACATATCCCAAGAGTGGTGCCTCCCCCGCTCCGGCTCAGGCCAGGGCAGCTCAACGGAGGCCACCGGGCGCCCTGCATCCGGGGCTGTTCACACACACACTCGGTGCAAGGAATAGGTCAGTGGGGCATCCAGGACATCGTCATGGCTGAAAGAAGGCCAGTGTGCAGTGGCATGATAGAACATCCTAGAAACAGGTTGACGGGAGCAGTTGATGGGAGGGGCTAGGCAGTGCCCCACACTAGGGTGCGTGGCTCCGTCCCCAGCATGAAGGAAGGGTCGGGGTTCGGGGAGCAGAGGATGGAGTTCTGTGGCCTTCTGTGGCTTTGCCCGCAGCCAGGCCGGTAGCGGTGGGGCGTGAGTTTCTTCATCCTGCCAGTCCTGGAAGTGTGGCTTGTCCCATGTGGGTGTGCACTGCGGTGTGAACCGCCACTAACTCCAGGCTGCGGACGTGCTCGTTGTCTGTCCCCGGGTGCGAGCGAGTCTCCACTTCAGGCTCCCTTTGCCGCCTTGTGGGGCTCGTCCTCAGGCCTCAGCGTTACTCCCTCCTGTGCGTGCCCCATGCCCACCTGCCGTGGCCCCTGTGCCCCTCGGCGGAGGTTCTCTCGGGGCAGCTGTCTGTGTCCATCCAGGTGCTCCCTCTGTGTGGAGCAAGTGTGATCTGCTAGAACAGAGGCAGGCCAAGTTCCTCTCCCAGCAACCCCCGAAAATCTGAGCCATGGGCGGCCCAGTGGGCTCCAGCCGCCTCGCGCCCCACCGCTTTGCTTCCCTGAGAGGAGAGTCTGTGATGGGCGCGGAGGAAGAGAGGGTCCATGGGGCGGCTGCTCTGTGCGGGTAGCCTGGCCAGGGGCCAGGGAGGTGGGCGGGGGCGGAGACGCGGCCTGGCTCCCAGCCTGCTTCCCTGGCGAGGCAGCAGCTGTCCGCCCGAGGCACGGCCCTCGTATTTGTTCTCGCTCCGGTGCCTCGGCTGCCCAGATGGCCTGCCCTCGCTCCCTGCTGGACTTGGTCCTCCTGCTCAGGTGCGCGGCTGCTCATGTTGGGGGCGCCTGGCCTGCCTCTCACAGGCCCCTGTCGGCGGGGAGCAGGGGCTGCACTCACTGGCTCAGCCCTCGTGTCTGCAGCGGTGAGGGTCTGGGGTGGGGGTCAGAGACGCGTTTGTTTCCCAGGGAGGTGGCACCAGGGCACAGCCACTCCCGGGTGGCCCGTCTGATTCTGTTTCCTCGAAAGTGGGCATGAGTGTGAGCCCTGCTAGAGAGCGTGGTGTGTTGGCTGTTGGGGTGCACGCGCCGGCCCTGGGCCCCGTTGCCCCCACCCCACGCCGCATCACAGGGAGGCACGAGCATGGGCAGGTCCCGGTGTGGGGGCTCGTGCGCTCTGGCCCGCCTCAGTTGTCCCTGCTGGTTTGTCTCTGCAGACTCTGCTCGCTGTCTGAGGTCCTGCGTCCTGGTGGGGTGCTGAGGAGGCCCCGAGGTCAATTCTTGGTTCCGTGGTCCTGCCTTTGGTAATCGTGTGACTTCTGTGAAGCCTGAGCCTTTCGTCATGTGGGATCAGGGCTTCGAGAACACGGGTGTTGCCAAGCGGGGGGCTTGTAGGCCGGCCAGTGGGCTGGACGAGGCCAGGGCCTAGAGAGATCTGTGTGTCTGGGGGCGTGGCCCACTCTCGGAGGAGAGTGGAGGTTTTGGGGTGAGGCTGCCCCGACTTCTCGTGATCTCGTTCTGGGAGCTGGTGCCAGGTGGTTGGGGCAGGTGCATGGGAGCTGGTGTCGGGGTGTCCGCCTGCAGCTGGGCAGTGAGTGTCCCGCGGTTCACTGCTTGTGGGAAGTCGTGGCTGCTGGTGGAAAGTACGGCTGAGAGAGCCTGTGGCTTTGGGAGCCATGGACCGTGAGGCTTGTTGCTTGGGGCTTCTTGGAGGTGGTGTGGGAGGCCTGGCTATAGGGATGCAGGGTCCAGGACACCAAAGTGGCTCTGGCGATTTGTCTTTAATGTGTGAGCATGTGTGCGTGTGCACATACATGTGTGTATGTGAGTGCCTGTTTATATGTGTGCATGTTCCTACATATGTATATGTGACAACTGTGGGGATAGGTATTCCTGTGAGTGTGTATGTCTGTGTGTCAGTGAGTTGTGTGTATGCGTGCACTTGTTGATGTGTGTGGGTGCTTGTGTATGAGTGTGTATGAGTGCATGAGTGTGACATGAGAGTTGTGTAAGCATGTGTGAGAGTGCATGTGGGGCTCTGTATATCAGTGTATGTGTGCATGTGTATGTGTGTATACATTTGTGTATGTTGTGAGTGTATGTGTGAATGTGTTGATGAGTTTGCATGTGTATATGAGTGCACATCTGTGACATATATGAGCACATGTGTCTCTGTGTGTACATGAGTGTGCATATGTGCGAGTACTTTGCATATGAATATGAGATATATGAATATATGTATGTATACATATCAGAGTACATGTGAAATTGTGCAGTGAATCTCTGAGTAAGTGCACGTATTATATTGTGTGGATGTGTGTGGGTGGGTGTGAGTGCATATGCATACATGTGCACGAGTGGGTATGCATGTGTGTGAGTAGGTATGTGAGTGCAAGTGTGTATATGTGAATGTGCATTTGAGTGGGTGTGAATGTGTGATTAGGTATGTGTGTACATATGCATACATGTGTGCATGTGTGTAAGTGCATGTGCCATATGTGTGAATGTGACTGCATGTGTACACACAAGTGCATGTATGTGTGAATGCATGTGCATGTGTGAATATGTGTATGTGTGTGCACAGCGTGTGCACATGTATGTTAGTAGGTACGTGTGTGAGTGCATGTCTGTGTGTGTGTGTGTATGGCTGTGTGGGTCGGGGTGAGAGCGCCGTGTTTGATCTCTGAGCACGGGGGGAAGCTCTGTGGAAGAGATTTGGTAGGGGAATAGGGTGAAGGGACTATTTCACTGTTTGATTCTGAGTTTTATGTCTTGTTTCGCAGGAACTTTTTGAGTAACACCTGGTGATGCTCAGGGGTAACTCCTGGCATGCATTCGGGAATTACTCCTGGTGGTTCTCAGGGTACCATATAGGGTGCTGGAGATTGAACCTGGGTTGGTGGCGTGCAAGGAAAGCACCCTACCCTCTGGATTATAGTTCCTACTCCTGAATTTCACTTTTCGATGGTATGTCGCAAGGTTTAATTGCTCTCATGTTTTAACACTGGTACTGAAAACCATATATGCTTCAGAAGGTTTGAAAAACTGCTCAATGCCCCATGACTGTGGGCCCCTAGCTGATCTATGCCTCAATTTCTCCATGTGCTGGAGCGATAGCACAGCAGTAGGGCGTTTGCTTTGCACGAGGACGACCGGTTGACCCGGGTTCAATTCCTCCACCCCTCTGGGAGAGCCCGGCAGGCTACCAAGAGTATCTCGCCGCACAGCAAAGCCTGGCAAGCTACTCATGATGTATTCGATATGCCAAACATAGTAACAATAAGTCTCACAGTGGTGACATTAATGGGCCCGCTCAAGCAAATCGATGAACAACGGGAGGACAGTGACAGTGAAGTGACTCAATGCCCATGACTGTGGGCCCCTAGCTGATCCATGCCTCAATTTCTCTGTGTGCCCTGGGGTGGGGGTGGAGTCCCTGGGGTGGTTGTAGGAGGTGCCGTGGGTGCCTTGGGTAGTGGGGAGGCTGCTGAGGGCTGCGAGAGGCCCCGACCCCCATCCTGCATGCGGAGGGGCGCCTGTCACTTGGGCTGTAGTGTGGTAGGTCGTCCTGGAGTGCCTGCCCTGTGCTGTCCTGCTGTCTCCAGAGGCCTCGCCGGGTTGCCCGGCTTCCTGCAGGGATAGCGATGGTGCCCTGGGCTGGGCAGCGCTGCGCAAACAGACTGGGTGGGACTGGGTTGGCAGAGGTGCAGGGAGTTCCCCAGAGGCTTGGGGGCTCTGGGCAGGGCTGCCCCTGTGTGGGCTGATCCTCACTGGGTGCCCTTAGGGTCCCTGAGGCGAGAAGGTTGGCGAGGGGGTACTGTGCGGTCCTGCCCCGTCCAGTCTCCGCGGCTACGTTCACGCCCCTCCCGGGGCATGCCCAGCTCTGCACCCAGGCTCCATTTCCTGTGCGGCTCCCTGCGCCTCTGGCGCCGGCCTCAGATTTGTGCAGTAAGGGGCACAGACCCCACTGCCCTGCCCACCTCCAGAGGGCTTTGGGGAGAAGTGGGGTGGGGGTGGGGGGACGACAATCGGAAAGAATGGACAGTTGGGGGAGGGGGAGGACAGTCGTAGGGAGGGAGGACAGTTAGGAGGAAAGGACAGTCGGGGTGGAGGTCAGTCTGTGGGGAAGACAGGGAGGACGGTCAGGGGTCGAGGGCATTCTG
Source organism: Sorex palustris (assembly GCA_028565675.1). Classification (NCBI taxonomy): domain Eukaryota; kingdom Metazoa; phylum Chordata; class Mammalia; order Eulipotyphla; family Soricidae; genus Sorex; species Sorex palustris. Next base: position 19,931,330 of record JAOXYA010000002.1, read on the forward strand.
GGGTGTCAGCCGGTCGGGGGCAGACAGATGGGAGGAGGACAGTGAGTGGGAAAGCTGGTTGCGGGGGAGACGGTCAGTGGTAGAGGGCATCCTGTGGGGTGGAGGGGGACAGTCGGGGGGTAGAGGTCAGTTGGAGGGTCAGTTGGAAGGTCTTGCAGGCTGCTTAGGGGCTTAGCGCCCTTCCCCCATGCACTGCTGGGTGGGGGTTGTGGGTACAGCTTTGAGTCTGGGAACTGTGTATGTGTGTGTACGTGTATGTGTGTGTGTGTGTGTGTGTGTGTGTGTGTGCGCGTGTGGCCCTTGCACAGCTGCCGAAACAGCTTTGTGCCCACAGCGGCAGAGCCTGGCCCCATCCCGAGTGGACAGGGCCCTGTACCTGCGGCTCCTGGGCTCCGTGCACCCGCAGCATGCCATCCTGGGGGCCTTTAGAAGGGGGGCTACCGGGGGACCTGTGGGGCGCCCAGGCCCTGGGGGACAGCTGGGACAGATGGCCAGGGCTGTCTGTTGCGGTGGCCGGCCTTTGTCTGCCCACAGCTGGCATCTCGGCAACTGTCGGCCCTCTTGGCGCCGCCCACAGTCGCAGGGACGAGGGGGTGGGGTGGGGGGTGGGGGGGAATCTGGGTGGTTTTCACCAGGGAGCGAGAAGGCCTTTCAGTGCCAGTGGGAGCCCTCTCTGCTCCCCGGCTCCATCTCCACGAGGACCCCCATTGTGGGCCCAGGGATTGCCCAGATTTAGCAGTGGACCCATAGCCGTGGGTGTGAGCTCGGGTCCCACCCTACAGCCCAAGGTGGGTTCTGTGGCTCCTGTCCCAAGGAAGGTGGCCACAGGAGGTCTGTGTCCCTCTGGTCACCCAGGGCATAGGGCAGCCCATCGGGGGACACCGCTGTCAGGATGTTACCCCCAGAGTTGGCGCCAGGAGGGCATTTAGGAGGGCATTTGGGACGGCCAAGGGGCCGTGGGCTTCTGAAATGAGAGTGCGGGGCCTTGCCCCTTCTGTCTCCACTGGGCATGTGCACACACGTGCACACACGTGCACATGCTCACAGACACACCGCTCCGTGTGCTGTGCCTGGACCTCCGGCTCCCGGAGGGCGCCTGTGGCTGCCTCATCCCCAGAGGATCGTATTTTCCCCGCATGCGGGTTCTGGCTGTGCCCACCCAGGGCAGTCTCACCCGTCCTCAGGCACTTGGGGGTACAGTCTCTGTCACCTGAACCTTGTCCTAGCTGCCCGTGCCCGTCCCCAGAGAAGAGGCCAGAGAGGCGTGTTTGTCCGGGACCCACTCGCCTGGAGTGCTGGCCAGCAGCACTGCGGGTCCCCTGCTCCGCGCCGGGGCCAGCGTGGTCACGGGCATGCTTCGGTCTGAGGGAGTTCCGTGAGGTGTTTGGCGTTCGCCGGCTTCCTGTTGATTTGTGTGTCTGTGGGGCTGAGGGGAGTGGTTCGGGCTGTGTCTGTCGGTGTTCCAAGCTTTCTCCTGGCAGTGTTGGGGATGGAGCAGTGTCCTGCCCACTGCACGTCTCTCTGCCCCCGGCTGCGGAGAGATTTGAAATAAATGAGCACATTTATTTTAGGGCTTCTTGGTTAGAACCTGCCTCCAGCAGCCAGGGGCTGGGGCAGGCCTGTCCTGCAGGATGGCCAGTGTGGGGGCTTGGCGTGCGCTTCTGCCTCTCCAGTGGGTGTCGGTGGAAGCCAGGCCAGCACCCGGATTCAGCCCTGGTTAGGTGCGAGGGTGTCTCAGCCTGCCATTCATCGTCCTCCCGGAGCCTGTCCATGTCACCGGCTTGGGTTCGAGGCCACTCGAGCCCCGTCCCTGGCTCCTGCGGTTCATCTCTCGGCCCTGCTCTCTCGCAGGCTGGCACAGGCTGGTTTTCTCCAGCCCTGGGGCCGCCTAGCTGCCGCGCGCGCCAGGTGAAGCCATGTGGTAGGGTGGCCTGGAGGGCAGAAGCCCCGTGCAGGGCTTGCCCAGCCGCCCGCTGAGTGCGCACAGGGTGCTGGCAGTCTGTGTCTTCTGCTGTCGGGCTCGCCCAGTTTTCTCTCAGCCCTCTGCTGCCCAGCAGGCCTCAGCTGTCCTTTTAGCAAATTCACTGATGGCGGGGCTAGTGTTTAAGGCAGCGGTGGTGGTGGTGGTGGGGGTGTTACTGGTGGTGGTGATGGTTATGGTGGTTGTGATGGTGTTGGTTAATAGTGGTGAGGATTATGTGGTTGTGGTGGTGACGAAGGTGGTAGTGATCGTAACAGTGGTGGTGGGGCACTGGCCCTGGTGACATTGATAATCCCAAGGCCATCCCTCGCGAGTGTGATGACGCCCGTTTGAGACAGCGGGGCCGTTTCCCGCCATGCAGACTGCCCTTCCTCCCCTTCTGCATGTGCGCGGGGCCTCTCGCCTCCTCTGGGCCAGGCGGCTGCTCCCTGAGCAGCTGTTGTGAGGCCCCCGCAGTCTAGGGGCATGTGGCGCCCAGATCCGCGCCCAGCCTTGTGCATCCTGGGAGGCTGGGGGCCAGATGGCCTTGCAGCCCTCCCGCCCTGGAGGGGCACTGCTGGCCGCCGAGCCCCTGGCATGATGAGCTGCTGAAGGTAGATGTGCCCCTCGAGCTTTCGGGGACACAGAGGGACACAGAGCTGATGCTAAGGCCACTCGTGGTGCATGGTGAGCTGGGAAGCCCAGCTCAGGACTCCTGCTGGACGGGCCATCAAGAACAGGAGGGCACTGGGCATGATGGAGTGGACCATCCCGCTCGTCTGCCCTGTGGGCGCAGCGTGGTGGCACCCCTGCGTGGACAGCAGCATGTGGCTTCTGAATGGACCTGCCCTTCTTTCTGACTGGTCCAGTGCAGAAACGTCCGTTTTCCTGCCCGGGCCGCCTGTGTGGCCACAGCCTGGTCCTCCTTCCCGCTGACCCTGGGTCCACCCACGTCTCTTTCCCCTTCCCTATGCCTGCCGTTCTCCTGTGCTTCTCCCTTCCTCCCCTTCCCAGCGCGGTGGTCGCTGGGGTGCAGGTGTGGGAGCCTCCTGCTGGCGTGAAGAAGGAAGATTTCCCAGGGGTGGTCTGGGAGATGCTCAGGGACTAGGCACGGGCTCTGCGTGCTGGAGGCCCCAGGGACCCCGAGCACTGCCGGGAGTGACCCCAGGCATGGACCCTGATTGTCGATTTGCAGCTTGGCACTGAGTGACTCTCCTGGGTTGGCGGGCCGGGCGGCCTGGGCACCTCTGCCGACTCGAATGCCCGTGCCGGTGTGAGGTCACAGTTCACCCGGCTCCTGCGTACCCGGGTACCCGTTGTAGGCGGTTTCTCTTAGTCACTGTGTAAAGCAGCGCAGACCGTGAACCCCTTGGACTCCTCCCGTGCCCGTCCCTCGTGATGTTGTAACCCGCAGGCCGAGGCTGCTGCAGGTGGGGGACGGTGCGGCTGGCGTCTGGCGGACGGAGCGGCCTTGGGGCTTAGGCGCCAGCCCCTCCTGCTGTTGTCCGGGCCCCGAGTGTCGGGCTGAACCCCAGCTCGCTGGCCACGTTGCCTACATGTGGCCGTCCGCCTCCCCGCGGCCCTCTGGAAGCTTGTGCTCGCCTGCCAGTGCTCGCCTGCCCCCGCTCCCGTCTAGCTCCCGCCCATTGCTGCAGAGGACGCGGGCCTTCTCCTTCCAGAACTGATTCAGTGGGATTCCTGGGCCTCGGCAGGCGTTCTTGTGCGGACTCGGTGCCCTGGAGGGCAGATGGGTGGAGCCCTGGGCGCCTGAGGGCCCGGTCTGCAGCAGCCCTGGACTCGGCCTCTGGCTGCCTGTGTCCCTATAAGGGAAACTATGCAGTGCCCCATGGGCGGGCCTGCGGCTGCCTCCTGCCAGCCGCGCTGCTTCCTGCTGCTGCCTCCCACCTGCCTGAGACCCCGCAGAGCCCCCCTCAGCCTGTCTGCTGCAGAGGCGTGAGGCAGGGCGTCTTCTCCGTCCCACCCCTTCAGGGTGGGCCGCCGTGGGGTGCAGACCTGTGTGGGGACGGGAGCAGCTGCGTCCCCGCGGAGCTTGGGAAGGGCAATCCGGGAGCCGGGGAGCTCCTCGGGGAGTCGGGGTGGCATTGGGAGCAGGGGGGAGTCCGTGATGCTGGGCGCTGGCATGGGAGAGGCCCGAGCTGAGCCTGACAGGAGTGCCCACCTGGGGCAGTGTGGCACGGCGAGGAGGAAGAGCCCGGGCGCCAGGACAGGCAGAGACGGGCACTGGGGCCCAGCCGTAGCCCACGCCTGGTTTCTAGGCCACTTCCGCAGTAGACGAGCGGCTGCAGGGGAGCGCTGAGCACTCTCGAAGACCTGACGGCTTCTGGCATCTCCAGAACCTGCGGGAGCCGAGCACGCCAGCAGCACATGATCAGCACATGCGACTGAGGCGGGTGGCGTGGCATCTGTCCCAGTGTGTGGCCTGTGGCAGGTTGGGTGGGCACTGATACGGGAACTGCTTCTGGCCATGTGTGTGAGACCAAGCAGGAGGCTGTGAGGTGGCTGCGTGCGTTTCTGAGAGCTGGTACGCGGCAAACTGAGGCCCTGGAGGAGACTTTGGAGTTCTTCCTGGGTCCGGTCTGATTGTGTGAGGAAGACTGTGGTACGAGGAAGGCTGTAGTCTGTGAAGCAGGCTGGTGTGTGTGAGGAAGACTGTGATGTGTGTGTGTGTGTGTGTGTGTGTGTGTGTGTGTGTGTAAGATATGAGGAAGACTAGTGCATTTGAGGGAGGCTGTAGTGAGTGTAAGGGAGACTGTATGTGGTGTATGAGGAATGTTGTAGTGTGTGAGGAAGGCTGTAGTGTGTGTGAAAAAGGTCATATTTTGAGGAAGACTGTAGTGTGAGTGCAGGTGACTCACGTGTCTGTCTCCAGAACCGTGCGAACACCCCAAGAGCATAGGAAGAAGTAGTGCGTCGGCCCCTTTCCTGGAATCTGATGCAGGAACACCGTTTCCTGTGGTGATGCAGTATCTGGATCCTGTCAGGGCCGTTCCTGTGGCCCTGCTCGGCCTCCTCCCGTTTACTCATCAGGGTTTCCAGGATTGTCCTGGTGCCGACACAGGGCTGATGTCAGGTTCCAGAGTTCTTGGCTCACCAAAGCTCTGTCTCCTTGGCGCAGTCCCTCGTTTCTTCCCCGGACTGGCTCACGCACTTCCACTGGGAAATGCTGGTTTAATGCTCGTCGGAACAGTTTCTGGCGGCAGTGTCTGTCACTTCCTGCTCTCGGTGGATAAGCCTTGTGCACGAAAGTGTTGCAGGCACAAGGTGGGGCACATTAGTGAGCCAGACGGCGCCATCAAGGCTCTCAGCAAGGAGCCATCATTGTTTGCTGTGAGGGTCGGAAGAAGGGCCAGGTGACTCCTGGCACCAGAGCCTGGTGACACCGCTCGGCTCATCTTTAGCTGCCTGCACTGGCCGCTCTCCGCTGGTGCTGACGGGCAAGAGAGACGGGTACCTAGCCCGTGGCGATCACGGAGCTCCCTGCAGGGCACTGGGCCTGGTCACCTCGGGCGGCTGTCCCAGCAGGGAAGGCGGGGAGCATGTGGCCCCAGCACCTGCTTCCAGTCCACGTAGGCGTCTCAGACGCTGCTGAGCTGGGTGCAGCGTTTCCGAACCCGCCCCCTCTCCTCTGGCACTGAGGCTGGATCATACTCGACACTGCAGGCGACCAGCCTTGCAAGGGCCCGGACCCATCTGCGGTGCTGTGGCTTCGCAGGTGAATCCTGTGTGGGGTCGAGGCCTGGAGCAAAGCTTGGCCTCAGTCCAAGACGAGCGGGGAACGGTGTGGTCGGTTCTTGCAGGGCCAGCCTCACTGGGGCGGGGGGGGGGTGCCATGCTGACGCTGGGTCTCCTGTCCCCCGTTGCTTTGCAGTCATGGAGGAGCTGATTGTGGAGCTGCGTCTCTTTCTGGAGCTCCTGGACCACGAGTATCTGACATCGACGGTCAGAGAGAAGAAGGCCGTGGTCACCGAGATCCTGCTGCGGGTGCAGTCAGCCAGAGGTGCGCCCGCCCTGGGCCCCGCCCGCTGGGCCTTCCTTTTGAACTTGCTTTTCTAGGGCCGCCTTCAGGGCCAGGTGGCTCCCTGCCCCCACCCCACAGCCCTCCCGCCTCGGTCCCTGGCGCCCCTGCCCCCAGCCCAGCTCTCCACTCCCGCTCTCGGGCCCTCCTGTGCCAGGCCACAGCGTCTCTCGGCCTTGAGCCTTGGAGCCTTTGGGGTGCAGTGGGCAGTGGGGGTGCCCGCGGGCACAGCGAGTGGACTTTCCTCGGGGCAGCACGGCTCTGCCCTGGGGTTTTTGCGTCCAGCTCCTGGCTCTCACCGCCAGAAAGCCGGGCACGGCCAATCCTGGGGCCTGGTGAGAGGACACTGCTGACCCTGCGCTGTTCCTGTCCCTCACGGCCCGTGGTCCCCCGACAGGTTTGGATGTCAAAGACCCTCCACAGAAACAGGAGCCCCCGGGCCCCCTGCCAGCCCCGCCGCAGATGCCGCTGCCCGAGATCCCTCAGCCCTGGCTGGTGAGTGGGCCCTGGGCGGGAGGCCCCGTGGGCTGGGTGGGGACTTGCTTCCTGCGTGTGTTCGGGGCTGCAGGCACCGCCCGTGGGGTCCTGTTTGTTTTGCTTTTTTATTTATTTTGGGTCACACCAGTGATGCCCAGGGCTGACTCCTGCTGTGTGCTCGGGGGCGTGCTCTGGGTTCGGGCCGGGCAAACGCCCTCCCTGGGGACTGTTGCTCCTGCCCGCCTCGTGGGCTTCTGATGTGACCTCTCTCTGGAGGTGGCGGCTCCTGAGAATAGGGCCTGCACCTGAGAGAGGGGTGTGGGCCAGGGCATGTGGCAGCTGACCCCCGGCCTCACCTTTTTGTTCATGCGGAGACCATCGCTGCCAGTGCTCAGGCTTGCTCCTGGCTCTGTGCTCAAGAATCGGCCCTGGCGGGGCTCGGGGACCCTATGGGGTGCGGGCGGACGCCTCCCGCGGTGCTGTCTCCCCAGTCTTGCTGAGCAGGGATGGTAGATGCGCGCCCTTTCCCTAGAAGGAGAAGCCACGCGTGCGCAGAGGAGTCTCGGCCGGCGGCCTCTCAGGGGTCGCGTTGCCATTTTCCTTCTCCCAGGAGGTTCACCTGTGCAGTTTCTCACCTGCCTGTCAGCGCCTCTGTCTTCCGTTGGTGTTAAGTGGCTGGCTTGGGGAAACGAGAGCTTATTCAACTGGGGGCCAATTCAGCTCCGTAGCCGCTGGTGGGAATCGGGGAGTTTGCTGAGCCGGGAGCCGCGGGGTGCCGTGTCCTGCCTGCGGGGCCGGGGGCGAGCCAAGGCCCCAGCCACACTGTAGACCGCGGGCTGCAAGACGCTTCTCCCCCCACACTAGTGGTTTTCCCTCGTAACGGTGCTGGTGGCGCCCCACAGGTGCTCGGAGAACCTTCAGCCCCTGTGCCCGCGCATCACCCAGCACGGGCCTGTAGTGCCATGACCGTGGGGCCTCCCTCCAGGCCAGGCTATCGGGGCGGGCCACACAGCCGGTCCAGTAGGTCTTTCGTCCTGAATCTGGGCCAGGCCGATGGGGCGGGTCGGCCACTCCGCTGGCGGGGCTGTGCGCAGGGGCGCCCCCAGGCAACCCCCTCTGCAGGGGGCCGTCTCAGGTGGGGACCCTGTCTCAGTAGGCGGCGTGAACCCCTGGGTTAGGCCTGTGACCCCTTCAGCACCCAGTGAAGCCAGGATGGTCAGGGATGTGGGGAGGTTTGCTGGGGCGGCAGGACCAGGAGCTGAGGGTAGATCCGCACCCTTGTCACAGAGCAGCAGGGCCTGATAGCTCGCACCCTCCCCCTTCACCCTCCCAGCCTCACTCTGTAAGCCTCACCCGCTCTCCCTCTCACTTCCAGCCTTTCATCCTGAGCCTCGAGCCTCGCACCCTTACCCTCCCTCTCTCACCCTGTCGTCCTCCCCCTCCCTCCCCCACTCTCTCTCCCTGGATCCCCTTTGAGGGCTGCTGCCACCCACTGGGCCCCTGGCGCTTGCTGTCACTGGGGTGCAGGTGTGGCCTTCAGTGTGGTCTGTGGGCTCTGGAGGCAGGGGTGGGTTGGGGTGCCGTGTGCAGGCACCTCTGTGACCTCTGACCTTCTGGCCCCTTCCCTGCTGCCCTGAGCAGGCCTCATGCGGCTCCAGTGCTGGAAATTTCTGGAAGGCGCTTGTTTGTGTTCTCTCCGGACCACGCGGTGCTCACTGGCGCTTGAGTGTGGCCAGCTGAGGAGCACGGGGGTCCCTCGGCCTGGCCGGGCTCGTCTGTGGGGCCTCCCTCGGCTGCGTGCGCTGCGCCTGGCTGTCAAGCGGCACCTAGGCTGGGCCCCGAGCAAGGCTCTCCCCTCCTCCGGGCTAAGGGGGCTTCTCCGCCCTCTGGGACTGAGGGACAGACCGGCGCGGCTCCCCGGAGCGCCCACGGTCAGCCTGAGTCACGGTCATGGCATTTTCTGGAATGTTTTGATAAGCCGCAGCTGGGCCCCTGCACTGGAGAGCCTTGACTGCGTGTGAGGGAGGCCCAGCACCCCTTGTCCCCACGCTCAGCTTCACCCTTCGGGCCCCCACCCCGCCCTGTGCCCTCTGCCCTGCCCCTTTCTCCAGCCCAGATCCGCCTCGCCCTCCCAGAGGCTGCCGGGCCAGGCTGTGGATGGGGGATGCACCCTGAGCCACGTGGGGACTGTCCTTTCGGCCACCTGGCCCCCGCTCCATGTCCTGTGCTCCAGCCTCGGGCGAGTCCTGGTCCTCCCTCCTGTCTCTCCTCCGTCTCTCTCTGAGTGTGTCTCTGTGTCTCAGTCGCTCTATCTGTGCATCTCTCTCTGTTTCTGTCTCCTTCCGTCTTTGTGTCTGTCTCTCTGTCTTGCTCGCCTGCTCTTGCTGTCTGGTTCCCGGGAGCTCATGGCTGTCCAGGATGAAGGCTGGCACAGCCCTGGGTTCTCTCTGCCACGTACCGAGCAGGAGTCGGCTGACACCTGGCGTCTGTTTGCCGAGTCCACACAGAGCCGGGCAGACACCTGCTTGGGGCGCTCACTGCCCACTGCACAACCCTCCGTAGAACTGGGCCCTGTGCCAAGACCACCTCCACCGCATCACGGGCCAGAAGTCTGCCATGTAGACTGTGGAGCGGCTGGGCCTCAGTCTCCCTCTGCTTTCACAAGGCCTGATGCGGCTGTGAAGATTGTCTGAGCCGGCTCGCTGCTGGCCAAGGTGTAGGAACAGCAGCGTGAGCGCTGGCTCTGGGCAGCCCCTCTGCCCTTGTGTGTTTCCACCCCTGGCACCACTTGCCTCCGGGCGGGTTTCTCTGCAGTGGGCTCTGGGGTGTAGACTCGTGCTCTGAAGCCGCACGGGGTCTTGCTGCAGGGCACTGGGAGGGCTCATCGCTGGCCTTGATGGCAGCTGGGGCTGCTGGCACCAACCCCAGGCAGGGCAGACGGTGCAGCTGGACCTGGAGGAGAACCTGTGAGGCCGGTGGTGTTTCTCAGGCGCCTCAGGCAGCGCCTGTCCGTGTAGACGGTCAGGAGCCACAGGAAAGTTGGGCTCCTTTGGAATCACAGGGCTGGACCTGTCCAGGGTGGATCAGGGCCACGAGGCCTAGGACAGCCTTGGGCAGCCACTGAGCCTGGGACACGCGCGCGCACGTGTGTGTGTGTGTGTGTGTGTTGGGGTGGAGGTTTGGGGGCAGAGAGCCTGCCAGGGCGAGGTCGGTGGTCCTGGCTCTGCTTCTCTGAGGGAGTGGCTGGGGGTGCTGCGGGCCCCATCCCTGAGGCCGTGCTGACACCCCATGCTTTCTTGGCGTGTCCAGATGCCCCCCCACTGCGGCTCATGTTCGCGCTGCGCCCCATCCTCAGGAAGGATGAACCGCCCCGAGGCAGCGCCCCGTGCCTCCGGAAACAACAGATGTGCCAGGAAGGAGATGGGGGGGGCAGGGGCTCGTGGGCCTGGCGCGGTGCCGCTGCCTCTTGCCCAGGCTGAGGGACTTCAGTCCTGGTGCCTCGATGGGCCCTGTGGGGACCCTGTGCCGCCAGTGGGTCCTGCCTGCGGGGTCACAGCAGGGCTCCGTCCAGGCTGCGGTTGTCAGGGTGGCGGGCACACCCCCTGGAGCTGGTCGGAGGATGGGGCACCTGGCCTGGCCCTGCCGGGGGCGGAGGTACAGTCCACTTCCTGGGGGCCCATTTCCTGCCGAGGTCGCACTCCTGGGCCCTCACGCGCCCCTCTGCTCTCCCGCAGCCCCCCGACTCCGGGCCCCCCCCGCTGCCCACGTGCTCTCTGCCCGAGGGCTACTATGAGGAGGCCGTGCCGCTGAGCCCCGGGAAAGCCCCAGAGTACATCACGTCAAGTGAGTGCCTGGCGAGGGTTCTGGGGTGGGGGCTGCCTTGCGGGGCCCCAGGTGAGGGGCGCTCCCCACCGGAACTGCATGCGGGGGCACCGCGGGGCCGTCAATAGCCCCACGAGGGGCCTTTTCTTCCCCTCACAGGCTGTTCGGGGCCCAGCTGGGGTTTTTGACAGGCTCACATGGGGCTGACGCCCCCACAAACCAGTCCCTGGGGGTGCATGTCTGACACGGTCCACAGCCTGGGCCTTTGCCATGCAGACAGCAGTGGGCCCCTGGGCCTGGCCTGCTCCGACTCCATCTGGCCCTGATGCAGCATGCTGCTGGGAACCCTGTCACATTTTCTGAGACACAGAATCCTGTCGGAAGGCAGTCCCCAAGCTTTCTCCCTCACGCCACCCGGTTTCTCAGCTGCCGGAACCTTCTGCCCCACACAAGCCCACTTGACCCAGGCGCGTAAGCCTGAGGGGGGCAGGAGAGCAGATAGGTTTGGGGGGTTGTGCCCCACTTTTTCCTTTCTTCTTAATGGAAAAGCTTTCTAGAACCTTCAGTGTTTCCTGTTTAGAAGCTAATCTTTGGCAGCCTGGAGCTGGGCACTGTTTGGGTGAGGCGTTTCCTGGTGCCCCGGGGATGGGCCAGAGCCCCACCTTGTCCTGGCGACATGGAGGGAGCTCGGCCCGTTGTCAGGCACTCAGAGCCGCCTGTTGCCTGGGCACCAGGGCGCCATGTCCTGTCGGACCCCCAGGATCCCCACCCTGGGCCTCGGAAGCGAGGTCCTGGCTGAGCTCCTGCGAGGTGCCCTGCTGGTCCTGGGGGTGCAGAATTCTCCAGAAGGCCGGTTGCTGTGTGGGGGTGGCGGGGTGGGAGAGACGGATGGCAGCTGGCACGCAGCCCCCCTGCAGCCCAGTCCTGTGGACTGCCCTGGCCGCTGCTCACTTGGAGTTGGCGCTTGTAGGCAGACCCTCCTTCCCTCTCCCTGCTGCCTCCCTCCCTCCCTCCCTCCTGCCCTCCTCCCTCCCTTCTCCCCCTCTCCTTCCTCCCTCCATCCTTTCTCCCCCCACCCCCGCGCTCTCTTGCCTTCCTGCAGATTATGACTCAGATGCTATGAGCAGCTCTTACGAGTCCTATGATGAAGAGGAGGAAGATGGGAAGGGGAAGAAGACGCGGCACCAGTGGCCGTCGGAGGAGGCGTCCATGCACCTGGTAAAGGATGCCAAGATCTGCGCCTTCCTGCTGCGGAAGAAGCGCTTCGGGCAGTGGACCAAACTGCTGTGCGTCATCAGGGACACCAAGCTGCTGGTAGGTGCAGGCCCCGAGAGCTGCCGCAGGGCTCCCCGGCACCCTCAGCGCAGTGGCCGCTGCTGGGCGGGAAGGTGGGAATGGGGAGGCCTCACCCTGCGGGGGCAGGAGGCCCCGGCCAGCCGCGGACGATTCCAGGGACACACGGGACCCGGGATCCGCAGCCTGCGCGGAGCCTCCTCGGGGCTCCAGGGGGGACTGAGGGCTGGGAGAGGGGCAGGACTTCCCCTTCCTCCTCCTCCCTCCTTTCCTCCCCTCCTCCCCTTTTGTCCTCTCCTTCCTCCCCGCCTCCCACGCCCCTCTCCAAGTATGCACTTCGGAATGTCTCGCCCTTGCCCCACCCACAGCTTGTTTTCTGAGGCATCTCTTCCCGTTCCATCACTCTAGATTGACCCTTTGGCTCCGTTTGTGCTTGAGCTGTGTGTATTATTTCTGCGCACACGCGCGCACACACACACACAGTCTGATTTTCCCCCGGATTTAGATTATAAAATTGACGCCGGAGCAGTTTCTAGGAAGGTGGGAGGTAGACTGAGAATGGGGGCGTGTGCAGCTCCCCAGGCTCCTGCAGGCATCAGAGGAGGAGGAGGGATGCCGAGCGCCTTCCCCGCCCTTCACGGCTCTGTGTGGGGGGTGGGCATGAATGGACACCCGGGGGTGCACCCGCTTCAGTCAAGCGTGGAGCACCGAGGTTGGCCACAGCCCCAAGCCCTGTGGACATGAGCAGGAATAACCCCGAGAGCCCTAGATGACCCACAGTGGCCTCTCCTCAGCCCCCTGAGCCGAGAGGCCCGAACATCACGGTGACACGGCACGGCCCTTCCTCTGGGCAACTTGGGGACCTGCTCCCCAGGCCTCGGGTCTGGGCTGCGCCAGCGCCCGTAAGCGTCCCCCAGTTCATGGGACTGCCGAGATCCGAGAGCTGGTGCCCAGCAGGGTGCGGCGGGCACAATTGTGTGTGAGGGGGACGTGCAGCTCCTGAAGGGTGCAGAGGCAGGCCCGCAGCAAGCCTTGGAGAAGCGTCCAGCTGTCTCCCTCATGCGCTGGACATTGATCAGGTGGTCAGCGGTACTCGCAGGCCTGCAGGAGGCTTGGCTGGACACGTTCTGCAGGCCCTAGCGGGCGGATTTCAGGCAGGCGTGTGCCTAGTGGGCAGCACACGTGTGCGTCATCGGGGACCCACCTGCTGCCAAGTGCCGGCTGGCCTGGAGTGGGCCCCGGAGAGATGCGGGAGCCAGCACGGACCCCCAGCACGAGGAGGTGCAGCTGGGGGCACAAATGGCACAGGCGGCACAGGCGCTGCAGGCGCTGCAGGTGGTATGGATGGTGCGGTTAGCACAGGACGGGCAGTGCAGGATGTCCAGGTCACAGAGGCGGTGCAGGTGGCCCCAGGGGTCAGATGGCGTAGAAAGTGGTGCCAGTGACCGGGGACACAGGCTGGCGGGGGTGCAGGCAGTCCCCCCCTCATCGCCTACCGGGGCCACTAGCACCCCATTTCCTCGGCCGTGGCTGGTCAGTGCTGCTGCTGTTCCCCGGCCCCTGTTTGATTTTCTGGGTTCCCTGCAGTGTTACAAGAGCTCCAAGGACCAGCAGCCGCAGATGGAGCTGCCGCTGCAGGGCTGCACCATCACGTACACGCCGAAGGACAGCAAGAAGAAGCAGCACGAGCTGAAGATCACACAGCCGGGCGCGGACCCGCTGGTGCTGGCCGTGCAGAGCCAGGAGCAGGCGGAGCGGTGGCTGCGGGTGAGTGGCCGCCAGGGCACCTCTGGCACCCACTTGCTCCCTGTGAGCTCTGGGCGACTTCCGGACGTTTCGGCTCTTGCTTCTCTGTTGTGTCTGGGTGTGTCCGCACGAGGCCCCGCTTCCCGTGGCCCCTGCACCCCGACGTGTGCCGAGGGCTGGGCCCCAGAGGCCTCAGTGCGCCCTGGTCTCTTTCCAGCCCTGCGAGCGTCTGTTCGCGTCACTTCTCTACTTGAGGGTCCTCCCGACTGGATTGAAGTGTTTTCCTCCCTTCCCTGCGCCCAGCTCTTCCCTCCCTCCCTGCATGCCCTCTCTCTGCTCTGGGGGTGGGGGGCCGTTGCATTCCTCTGTCGCGCCCAAACAGCGCCTTTGTCCATACTCATTCACTTTTGGATGTTGAGCATAGGTTTTTTCTTTCAGTTCTGTGGTTTTTAGTTGCTTCTTTTTTAAGTTTTTTGGGCCACACCTGGTGGTGCCCGGGGCTGACTCCTGGCTCTGCGCTCGGGGATTGTGTGTGGTATCTGGGATCAAGCCCAAGCCGACCATGTGCAGCCCGAGTCCCGAGGCCACTGCACTCCCTGTCCGACCGCTGGGAACCCCAGTTCTTGGCTTCCCTCTGGGGTGCGTCTCTCGGGAAGACCCGCTGGGCTTCTTAATCAGGGCCCGACGCTGTTGCTTGTCCTGGTGTCCCTGCTCGCCAGGCGCCAGTGAGCCCGATTTTATTTCAGACCTCTCCACCACCCTGGGGAGAGAAGCCCCAGCTATGCCCTGCCCTCTGCCCCCCCTTCCCTCCCGGATTCTACATACAAAGTTCCCCCCTCTCCCCCAACACACATGTGTGCACGCATACACACACAGAACACTGTCTCTCGGGGGCCCCAGCGCAGGAAGCCCTAGAGGACCCCTCTTCTCTTCCCGGAAACCTGCCCTGCTGCCTGGCACTCGGGGTGCCTCTGGGCGGCTCTGGGGCACTCCTGAACTCACAGGGCACGGCGGGTGTGAGCTCTGGGTTCCTGGGCTCTGTGCAGCTCTGGCACTCGGGGGCATTAGACCGGGGCAGGAACAAGCTGTGCACGGGGGCTGTGCCCACCTGCCTCGGAGTGCGGCAGCCTCATCCACCCGACTGGGAACAACCCTGCCCTCCATCTGTCTCCTCAAGAGCAAAAGCAAACAATCAACAAAAGCACACCTTTGGGGGCCGGGGGCGCTCCCACACCCTGCGGTGCTCAGAGGTCACTCCTGGCTCTGCACTCGGATCGCTCCTGGTGGTGCCCGGGGAACATATGAGATGCCGGGGATCGAACCGGGCTCAGCCGCATGCTCTGGCTGTGTCGTGCCAGAGCATGCGGCTCTCCATCTGGTTTCCCTGCGGGGCTGACCTGCTTCTCCTTCCGGTGTGTGATGACTGAGGAACCTGCCGCTACTCTGCCCCGTCCCCTCCGCTGCTGGCCCGGCTCCCTCACTTCCCGAAGCCCCCGCCGTGGGGCACTTGGCGGTGGTGGGTGGCGTCGGCTTTGTGGCTGTGTTTGTCTTCTGGGCGACAGGTGGAGCGGGTGGCCGTGTTGCGTGGGCTGGGCTTCCTTCTTCAGGCCGGCATCTCTGCGCCGCCCCGTGTGCCCGAGACTGCTCTGTGCAGCCTCGGGCAGCGCTGACTCCTGTGGAGGGGGACCCTCAGGGCGCAGCTTCAGAGGGTGGCTGTGGCCAGGCGTGGCCAGCCCAGCACCTTCCCAAAGGCCTAGGGGAGCTGATGCCCAGAAGCTGCCCCCGTTCGGCACCCCCAGGTAACCCAGCCCCAGTGGGGCTCTGTGCCTCCCCCGAAGTGCCAGGCTGTGTTCTCAGACGGCACATCCCCTGCGTCGGGTGTGGCTGGTTCGGCTCCCTTGGCCCAACGCACTGCCCGCCTCGTGCGTTTCCGATTCCTTCTCCCGGCAGCGTGGCCGTCCTGGACACAGCTTTATGGTCTCAAAATCAGGCAGTGGTGGGGTTGGGCCTTCCACATTTACTCTGGCATCGTAATTCAGAATCGCATTTTCTGTGGCCAGGTCACAGCTGCTGAGGACTTGTGCCCGTGTGGATGGCCCTGTGGGGGCCTCGTGGCCACAGTGCAGGAGGGACTCAGTGAGGGTCTGGGGTCCGCGGCTTGTCCATGCGGCCCAGCTCCACGTCAGGAACGGGGAGGAGAAGGGGTGCCTGGGTCAGGAGGCGGTATGTGTGCCACAAGGGCCACGTGAGAGTGTGCTCCACAGTGTGCGACAGACCTACGCTGCCCTGAAACAGGCTCCAACGACCAGGTCCCTGACCAGCTGACACATGCCTCAGGCGTGGCCAGCTGAGCACCTTCCCAAGGCCTTTGCCACTGTTGCCCTCTGCCTGCGGCTCCCCGTGGTGGCTGCGGTTCCTGCCGGAATAAACCACCTGCATACGCTACCTGCACATATGCATATGTGTGTGTGTGTGTGTGTTCACGTGTGTTTCATGTATGCAATCATCTCTGCACATGGGCAGTGTGTGTGTGTTTGTGTGCCAACTTGCTTTGCGTATGCTTATGTGCCTGCAAGTGTGCATGTGTGCATGTGTGTGCACACGTCACTGCGTGTGTGCGTTGGAATGTGTGCTTTGTGTGGTGTGTACAGATGCTGACACTGCGCCCTGCAGGTCACTTAGAAGATGAGGGTCAGGATCTGCAGAAAAAAGGCGGCAAGTTCTTGAAAGTCTGGGCAGAGACTGCGACCAGGGCTAAGTGAAAAGCAAACAAAAATCCCGTAGGACACGGAGCGATTTGTTTTTTGAAGGTTTTGGCAGCTCTGATCTCGGGCCCGGTTCTCGTTAAATGCATATTGGCCAACTTCTCTGAGAAAGTGGGGCCAGAGACGGGGACTCGGGTGGCTGGGCCGTCCCAGGCGGGTCACGGCTGGCACCGTGGACAGGGACGTGTGCCTCCTCGGAGCTGGGGCTCACCTGGTGTGGGGAGTGGGAGGGCACGTGGCGTCCTGCCCGGAGGGCCTTGGGGGCCATCTGCTGGGGACCCGCAGGAGTTGGAGCTCACGTCCTCCTCTCACCTGGCTGCGGGCCTCAGGCTCGTCCTCCGTTGCTGCCCGGGATGCTTGGGTGGGTGAGAACTGAAGGGTCTCCCCTCACTCCAGGGACACCTCTGCTGCCTGATGTTCTCCATCTCAGTAGCGCACAGCACTGTGGGGCTCAGGGCTCCTCCTCTTCCTGCTCTGTGCCCTTCTGGGAAGACCCTTGGGGCCACCGCCCACCCCTCTTCCCCACTGCCCTCTATGGTTGAGCTCCAGTCCAGGAACTGGTGATGGTCTGTTAGTGCCTTTTGCTTTAGTTGTTCCTGCTCACAGGCATGAAAGCAGCCTGTGTAACTGTCCTTCTGCCTACCTGTCACTCTTGGCTTCCCCCAGATGGCTCCATGTCTGCCCCTAAAGGCTCCTCCATCCTTTTCACAGCAGCATAGTATTCCACGGGCCATGTGGCTCCCCGGCTTCCTCGATGTTCCCTGGTGCTTAGGGCAGGGTCTGTGTCTGTGCTCTGGCTGCTGAGGATGAGATTGCTGGAATGTGGGGTGCAGACCCCCTTTCCAGTGGGGTCCATGACCTGTAGCTCAGTGCCCAGGAATAGATCGCGGCTCAGGGAATTTCCTCCTTATTCTTTAAGGGACCCTCCCCCACCCCGGCCACATGCTCCCCAGTGCTGAGCCCCCTTGCCTGTCCCCCACAGGGCCTGGCTCCTTCCTCCCACCCCCTGTTGTTCCAGATGTGTCATTCTCTGGCACTGCTGCTGGCTCTTCCGTTAGGGGGTTGGGTACTCCAGGAGCACGACTGTCTCATCTGCCTCTTGAGGAACCCTGGCACTGCAGCACTGCAGTGGTCTCCACCAGCACCCTCCCCACCACACCCATCTCTCCCATCCCCAGCAGCGGGTCTGCTCTGAGGCCTCACCCAGGGCTAGTCCCTGGTGCTCTTCCCACTCCCTCTCGGTGTTTTCCCAGGTCCCCCAGCCTCCCTGGGCCCGGCTCCCTGTCCGGCCCCTCCGGAGTGGTAATGAACCATGTGTGGGCCGGCCCCTGCTCCTCCCGGGCCTCTGCTGAGGCAGGGCCAGGACCTGTGGACTGAGGCGTGAGGCGGCGGTTCGTTCTCTCAGGGAAGGCCAGGGATCCCCGGAGCTGACTGACTGCCTGGAGCTCTCGACCCGTCCCCAGATGCATGGCTTCCCCAAGCTGGGCACCCTGCCCTCGGCTCTCCACACTGTGACCTTTCTGGCCCTTAGCGGGTGCCTCTGCAGCCCCCAACAGCCTCCAGTTCTGTCAGCCTCAGCCAAGGATCCTGCTGTCCTGGGCTCTCCCTGCAGGCCCGCATGGCCATGTCCGCAGGGGTGCTCGCTGCTTCTGGAGCCTGTGCATGATTTCGAAGCGGATACCAGCAGGAGCGGGTCACTGGGCTCCTTTGGGTTCCCGAACTGACATCAGTCAGGGTTTGCGTGGGTGCGGTGAGTGAGGGAGCGAGTACATGAGCGTGTGAGGGAATGCCGAGGGACGGGAAAGCGAGTGACTGAGCGGGTGCTGAGGGAGTGCGTGAGTGGCAACGAACCAGCGATTGGGTATTTGAAGCTGGCCTCTGGGGAGTGAGTGGGCACTGAGCCTCCCGCCAGCCGTTCCCGTTGCTGTCTGTGCTGCGGCTCCGGGGCTGCTCAGCGCTGTGTGTCCTTCTGCAGGTGATCAAGGAGGTGTACAGTGGCTGTGGCGGGCCCGCGGACCCCGAGGGGCCTCCCCTGTGCAGCTCCCCGGTGCACAAGGTGGAACTGGAGAAGGTGAGGCATGTCGGGGCCAGAGTGTGCGCCCCCTGGGGCTGGGGCTCCTGGGGTCCCCGTGAGCTGGCCTCCATCGCTGTGTCCTGCCTGCCTGAGGATGGGACAGTGTGGGCAGGACACGGTAGAGCAGCAGGCACTGTACCCTGTGCCACCCAGCAGGTCCTCAGCCCCTCTGGCCCAGACACTCGGGGGGCAGAGCCCCGCTCCAAACTCCGAGTCTTCTGCCCGTCAGATTCAAGCACAGCTGCCTGGAGTCCAGCCCCGCTTACATCCGCCCGGGCCGTCGTTGCCTGGTGCCGCCAGCGGTAGGGGCGTGGTGGGCAGTGGGGCCCTCGCTCCAGGGTCATGTGACTGACTGCAGGCCGGGCTGCCAGCTCCAGTGACAGTGGCGGGGCCCCAGTGCCCCCTGGGATGGGGCTGCCCCTCTCGGGGTGGGTCGAGCGTGACGCGCCCTGGTCCCTGTGTCCCCACAGAAGCTGTCCTCCGAGAGGCCCAGTTCGGATGGGGAGGGTGCAGCAGAGAATGGACTAGCCCTGTGCAACGGGAAGGAGCAAGGTGAGAAGCTGCGGCGGGCAGGGGAGCGCTGGCCTGCGATCTCAGCCCTCCAGCGTGGGGTGCTGGCTGGCAGGCTCTGGGGCCCTGCCCTGCCCACGACCCGGTGCAAGGGGGTGTCTGAGCTTAGACCCCAGAGCCCCTACAGCGAAGCAGCTGGAGTCTCTGCATGACAGGGTGACCTTGACCCTAAACGCGGGGGAGACCTTGGCTGAGAAGGACGAGGTGACCTGGCTTCTAGGTGATGGGGCGACGTGGCTTCCCTGAGCCTTCCTGGCCCGTGCTTCATCCCGAGCAGATGGGCCGACCTCTTGGAGGATGAGGAAGCACCTGGTCCACCCGTATGGCACTGAGGTGTCCCTAGCGCCCATCTAGCCTCACTGGCCAGAGGCTTCGTGGGGCCCCTGCTCCCCAGCGCACCAAGGGATGCAGAGGTCCCCAGACATGGCTTCTCTCGAGTTCTGGGCTGGGGTGGGGGTGGGCTGAGGGTCCTGCTGCTCTTCACCCGGGAATCTGGGCCAGAAAATGGCCTCAGGAGATGCAGGTGAGGGGAGGATCCTGCTGAGGGCGAGGGGGAGACGTGCCGCCGTGGCGGGCTTTGCCTTGCGCGTGGCCCACCCCTCATGTCTCCGCACCACGTGGTCCCCCAGGCAGCCCCAGGGGTGACCCAGAGAACTGAGCCAGGAATAGCCTGAGCACAGCTGGCTGCCCCCCGCCCCGGGAAGGAGGAGGAAAAGCATTCCAGAGAGGAGGGAACACCCCGGAAGGTCGGAGGGAGTCACCCACACCCCGGTTTGGCCCGCAGGGGAGCGCGCTGTGAAACGTCCCACCGGTTCCCCTCGGTTTGATGGACTTTTCCCGAGCGGCCTGGCTGGGCCCCAGGGCTTTCCGGTCAGGCGCTGGGCACTGGCAGTGACGGGCAGGGCCGAGCTCGGGGCTGAGTCTGGCCTCAGCCTTGGTGGTGCCAGATCTGGCGGAAGCAGCTCCTCTCTGGGGTCCCAGCCTTCCCCCGGGGCCGCCCTTGCTTCCTGCGTCCCCAGACAGCCCAGCCTTGGCTCTTTGGGTCTGGCAGGAGGGCACGCCACACGGTGACCTCTCGCGGCTTTGCCGAGCTCCCTGCCTGCCTACCTCCCAGCGTCCGTCAGCCGAGCACCGCGAGGACTGGCGCTGCGTGGCCCGGCGCCGCTCTTGCCGGCGCTGCCCGGTCCCGGGGTCCCTCTCGCCGGCGATGCCCGGGCCCCTTCTCAGAGGCACCGCCTGCTCGCCCAGCTGCAGTTCATTCTGTGCAGCCACCATCCGGTCCGTTTTGTCCTAGAGCTGAGTGCGGTGTCCGCGATGTCGAGACTGGGGCAGAAAACGCTGAGAGCCAGCCTGGCTCTTGTGCCGTCCTGCCCCTGCCCACCCTGTGCCGCCTGTTGCCCCCGCCCCCTGCCCCCGGGCTGCTCCGTGTTCTGAGCCCTGTGCTTCCGGCCCAGCCCTCTGAGGGCCCTCTGGCCACTCCCACTCTCATCTCAGTCCCTTTGACCACCAGTGTGTGAGCCCGGGGCGTGTGCCTGTGTCCACGTGTCTGTGAGTGGTGTGGGCAGGTATTCACATACGTGTGTGTGTGTGTGTGTGTGTGTGTGCAGGGACCTGTGTGCTCCCGCCATGCCCAGCGCTTCCCCTTGCTGCCCCTCCCAGTGCCCAGCCCAGCTCCGTGGGCAGACTCGGGAGAGAGCTGCTGGCTGGCTCGACGGCCGCGTTTCTGCCTGTCCCTGACGCCTGCCTGTCTGTCCTCATCATTTCTCGACAGTTAAGAGGAAAAAGAGCGCCAAATCCGAGACCAAGGGGACAGCGTCAAAGGTGGCCGGGAAGAAGATCACCAAGATCATGGGGCTGGGGAAGAAGAAGCCATGGACAGACGAGCAGACGTCCTCCGCCGAGGAGGACGTGCCCACCTGCGGTAAGACTGCCGCGGCCATTGCTCCCGGCGCGAGTGAGGGCAGCACGTGGCGGGGCCAGCAGCGCACAGGCCCTCACCTTCACGGTGACAGTCACACACTTGAAATCTTCCCCGTGAAGCGCTTTGTTTTTTTGTGTGTTTTTTTCTTTCTTTTTGGGTCACACCTGGCGATGTACAGGAGTCACTCCTGGTGTTTCTCGGGACCATATGGGATGCTGGGAATCGAACCTGGGTCAGCCACGTGCAAGGCAAACGCCCTACCAGCTGTGCTATCTCAGCCCCGTTTTGTTTTTCTAGAACTCGAAGGCCCAGTCTGGAAGCGCAGATGCGCAGGGAGGATGGGACGCACCTGTCCCCCCGACACTTTGTTCTTTGTGGCATCACAGTGGTGCTCAGGGCTGACTCCTGGGTCTGCACTCAGGGATCACTCCTGGCAGGGCGTGGGGGACCCTGTGGGTCCGGCCTCTTCAGGGTGAGCGCCCTCCCCACTCTGCTGTCATTTCCCTGTTTTGTTCTTGACCTTGAGTCCTGGTATTGGGTGTTGTGACCAGAATGCCAGGGCCCACAGCAGCTTTTCAGCTGGACTAGGAACCTGAGATACCCCCAATTCCCTCCTCCCCTCCCCCCAAACACCCCAGGACGCTGACAGTGTGCCGTGTGTGGCTCTCAGGCCCCTGGACACATGCTCTGGGGGTGTGTGTGTGCAGGACCAAGGTGCTTCCCATACCCCCTCTCCTGGGGCCTTCCCTGAGCAGATTCTAGCCCAGAGCTGCCCCCCGCTGGACAGGGTCCCCCCTCTCACACCCCTTGCCTGTCCGGCAGCCTTCTGCTGCCCATCCTGAAGGACACGGGCCTGAGACTCTGGCCACCATGGCGGCGCTGCCAGTGCTGAGAACAGAGCTCCCCGGTGCCTGCCCTCCCAGGGGACCCCGGACCCACAGCCCTAAGTTTTTTCCTTAGAATTGCTGCAGAAATCATCTTAAACCTCGCAACTGAAGTTTCCAAACTGATAGTGTGCAACAAGTAAAGCTGACTGGCAGGTGTGGAGCACAGAACCCAGAACCAGCCGGCAGGACCCAGAATCAGCGGTGGGACCCAGAACCAAATGCAGGGCCCAGACCAGCTGGCAGGACCCAGAACCAAAGGCAGGACTCAGAACCAAAGGCAGGGCCCAGAACCAGCGTCGGGACTCACAACCACACAGCACCACTCTGGGCTGTGGGCAGAGGCTGGGGGGCACGGCTGGCGGGCGAGAGCAGTGCGGCTCCTTCCTCTTGGCCCTCTTTCCTTCCTGAGTGACCTTCCCTGCATCTGCCCGAGCCCCACCCAGAAGATGGGAATTTTGAGGCTGAGCTGTCCCTGTTGGGTGACCCTGTCAGGCCCCCACCTACACACTTCCTCCCCTTGCTGGTCCCCGGGCGCTTGGCAGGGACAGAGGCAAGGGAGCGGGGCTTCATACACCACCACGGGCCCCAGCACGTGCGGGTCCACCACTCCTGGCACCCGCGGGGCTGCTGGGCGCTCCAGGCAGGTCAGAGAATCTGGCGCCAGGCCAGAGACAGCACGGACCGCTGAGGTTCTTGCCTGGCACGCGGCTGGCCCAGGCTTGATCCCCAGCACCACACAGGGCCCTTCAGGCTGAGCTGGGAGTGAACCCTGAGTGCAGAGCCAGTGAGCCCCAGCCACCACTGGGAGCCCAGGGCCAAAGAGGAAGAGAAAGTGACAGGGTGTCAGGATCTGCGGGTTCTCAGCGCAGGCCAGGCGTCACTGGGTGGGCAGGGGCTCGACCTCGGGGAGCTGAGCAAAACGGGGCACCCTCTGCCGGCCACCTGGAGCCGCTTAGCACCAGTGCCCGCGCCCGCCCTCCCACCTGAGCACATTGCCAGACCCGCTGGCCACACCCCTGCGGGCTGGTTGTGCCGAGGCCTGGGATTGCCCTTGCTTTGGCTCCTGTGCGGTTTGCCTGGTGGCACCAGCCTTTGGCCAAGGAGGACGATTCCCATGTGCGCCGTGGCCTGCAGGGAACAACCCTGGGCTGGGGGTGGCATCACACCCGTGCCTGGGATGGCCAGCTGCACGGGGTCACAGCAGACACCCAGGCCCTCTTTGGGTGTCAGTGCCGCCCCTGTACCCAGCTCTGAGGCCGCGTGCGCTGTTCCCGAGAGCATCTCGGCACTGGCCAGAGGAAAAGTTGGTCCAGACCAAACGGGTGACGCAAGGCCGCAGTGGGGCCCTGCCATGCCATGCCACACCTCCACTCTCCAGACCCAGGTATCCTTCCTGGAAGGGCCGCCGGCTCTGGGCCGAGGGGCTGTCGGGGAAGTGGCAGCCCTGCAGACAGGGCGCAGGGGAAGCCTGCCTCTGTGGGCACTTTGCTGTTGTGTGGAGCCCCTGGCCATGGCTGCCAAGTTGTAAGACTTGAAATATGAAAGGAGCCGGAGCCGCTTCCCACAGCACCCGGAAGCGTGCTGCTCCTGAGCACTGTGTGTGTGTGCACCTGACGACACACGATCTGAAAGAGAAGCCGTACGGGGGTGTGAGGCATGTGCCCCATGTGCTGTGAGTCTGATACATGTTCCATGTGCCACGTGAGGTGTTTTCGTGCCGTGTGAGCTGTGTTTTTTGTGCCATGTAAGGCATGTTCCATGTGCCGTGGGAGGTGTGTTCCACATGTGTGTGAGTTGTGTTCTTTGTGCCTGTGTGAGAGGTTACTCCACATGCCATGTGTGTTCCACATACGTGTGTGGGCATGTGCCCTGGTTCCGCATTCTACACACTCCCTTCCCCGGAGCAGCTCTTGTATAAGCCCAGCACTGTTGGGGCGACCCCCACAAAGCCCCCCGCCCCTGTGCCCCTCCAGGGCTCACGTGGCCACCGTCCCCACAGGCTACCTCAACGTGCTGACCAATAACCGCTGGCGGGAGCGCTGGTGTCGTGTCCGGGACAAGCAGCTGGTCCTGCACAAGGACCGCACCGACCTCAAGACCCACCTGGCGTCCATCCCACTGCGGGGCTGCGAGGTGATCCCGGGCCTGGATGCCAAACACCCCCTCACCTTTCGGCTGCTACGCAACGGCCAGGAGGTGGCGGTACTGGAGGTGAGTGGGGCGGGCCGGTCTGGGGACGTGCGGGTGTGGCCGTGCGAACGAGGGGACCAGGACTGGCTTTGGACAAATGGCTTTTCTGGGTGGGCAGCCGAGGGCCGCCTTCCACGGAGCCTGGGGTTTCAGAGGTGCCCTTGAGAGCTGGACTGCGCCCAGGAGCCGGCTTTGCTGGTGCACTGGGCAGCCAGCCGCGGTTTCCCGTGCTGGCTCTGCCCTGGACTCTGGCTGGCCAGATCCTGTCTCTCGGAGTCTCAGCTATTAGGAGCGTGCGGGAAGCTCCTTGGGGTCGCACTGGCAGCGGGGTACACACGTGGATCGTCAGAGAGGAAACTGGCCTCGATCCGACAGCATAGGTGTGCATTTGCACCTGTGTGCATGCATGTGGGCACGCAACAGCCTTTGCCCCAGCAGAGTTCTGCTATGGATGGGAGCCGTGTCGATGGCCAGGCATGGTGGCATCACATGGTTCTTGGACCTCTGATTCCGAAAGACAGATTTGTGGGCCAAGGACAAGAGCCCGATGTCCCCTGTCCCCGTGTCCCCCAAACAACAGGCAACCTTGTTGGGACTTTGGCTCATTCTCTGAGTGGATTTTCGAAACTTCCAGGGATGGCGGGGGGCGGGGGGGGGGTTTCGTTCCCAGGGAGTGCAGCGCAAGTGCGCTTCCAGGACGGCTGCAGGAAATGACCGTCCGTACACGTTCTTCAGTGCTAAGGTCCTCAGCAAGATGCCCAGTAATCCCACAGCCGAGAGATTCCATCCTGGGGCTGGAGCAATAGCACAGCGGGTAGGGTGTTTGCCTTGCGCACGGCCAACCCGGGTTCGATTCCCAGCATCCCATATGGTCCCCTGAGCACCGCCAGGGGTAGTTCCTGAGTGCATGAACCAGGAGTAACCCCCTGTGCATTGCCGGGTGTGACCCAAAAAGCAAAAAAAAAAAAAAACCTAATTAAAAGAGAGAGATTCCATCCTGCTGCAGCTGCTCTCCTCTGCATCTGTAAAGAGTCTCTGTGAATTTGTGGGACTGCCTGTGGTGTAGGACTACATTCTTTCTCTGGGTGTGGGGGAGGTTCTGTGGTGTGGGGTAGGGGTAGTGTTATCTCCAAGAGTGTGGAAAGTTCCATTGAATAGAGCAGTCTCACTGTGTATGGAAGGATCCCGGTGGAGAATATTCTTTCACGGAGTGTGTGGAAGGTTTTGTGGTGCGGGAGGACTCCCCGAGTGTGTAGAAGGTGGTGTGGTGTGGGACCACACTCTGAATGTGTGAAAGGCATGAGCGCAGGCCCGGAAGGTGGTGGAGAAGGGCCTTGCACACAGTGACCGGGTATGTGTACGTGGCCCGTATACAGTGTATGTTACTCCTCTTAGTGGTTTCTGCTGCCTGATTGGTTACACCGTATGAGTTCATCCATTTGGAACAAAGGTTCTTTTCATATATGCAGACTTTAGCGTGGGATGATTGTGGGCCTGCCGGGCAGCCCACAGTGCCTGGTAATGTACATGCAAGATGAGTCATCTGCTCTCATGGGGACCGTCCGTGTCACACATGCAAGTTCGGTGTGAAATATGATCCTCGAGGTCTGGGGCTGCCTCGTTTCCTGGTCTTCCTGCTGGCTTTCTCCTGAGCGTGGCGGTTGGCCCTCTCTCGGGGTGTGTGGAAGGTCCTGTGGGGACTGAGTGGAGTGGGTTCTGCCGCGGGGGTGGGCGTGGCCGCCTCTCGGGCGGCAGTAAGGTGCTCGCCTTCCTCTCTTGTGCTTCCTTTCTCTTCTCTTCCCACTTGCCCGTTTCCAGGGGCCGAGGCTTCTTTTCTTTTCCTGCCCTTCCTGCTCTCCGCAGCCTCGAGGGGGGGGACTAAACTTCTCCCTGCTAACCACCCCCTTCTCCCCGTGGCCAGGCTGCCTCTTCTGAGGACATGGGCCGGTGGATCGGCATTCTGCTGGCCGAGACGGGCTCTTCCACCGACCCTGGGGCCCTGCACTACGACTACATCGACGTGGAGCTGTCTGCGAATGTCATCCAGACAGCCAAGCAGACCTTCTGGTAAGGCCAGGCCTGGGCCTGGGCGCTGCCCGGAGGGGTTTTTTTGCCTTTCTCAGCCTTTAACTTTCAGGGACTCTTGCTGGGAGTGGGATAAGCAACTTGGGCCTGGTTTTGCCAACAAAAGTTAGACCCAGGTTCGTTGTCAAATATTTGTATGTTTCCCTTTGGAAGAGGAATGACAAAAAGCCCCTGTATAAGGTAAGATTCTAGAAATAATCAGCAAAAGAATTATGTCATGAAGAGCGACTGGAGTGGTGGTGTAGTGGCAGGGAAGACACTTGTCTGGAATGTGGCCAACACAGATTTGATCCCCAGCATCATACATAGTTCCCCGAACTCCTCAGGGGGTGCTCTTCGAGTGCAGAGTCTGGAGTAAGCCCTTCGTGCCACCAGTGTGCACCCCCCAACACACACACTCTCTCACACACACACACACACACACACACACGTGTGTTATGGAATGTTCTAATGCTGTTATGTTTGATCTTGTTATTTCGGGGCCTCCCCATAGTGTTGGGCACCACCAGAGCCTCATCTGGCACCATCCTGTTGTGGTCAGTGAGCAAAGAAATGTCCGTCTGGGGCTGGGGAGATGGTGCAGTTCAGAAGACCCCAGTTCCACCCCTGTCACTTCGTAGGGTCCCTCAGACACAGCCAGGAGCGATTCCTAAGCACAGCTGAGGAGGGAAGGAGGGAGAATAGGAAGGGAAGGAGGAAGGGAGGGAGGGAAGGATGGTAGTGCATCAGGTAGGGCGTTTGCCTTGCACACGGCAACCCGGGTTCGATCCCTGGTTTTCCTACAGTCCCTCAAGCACCTCCAGGATTAATTACTGAGTGCAGAGCCAGGAGTGACCCCTGACATTGCTGGATCTGCCCCAAAAACAGTATGGAGGGACGAAAGGAGGAAGGAGGGAGAGAGGGAAGGAAAGGAAGGAAAGAAGGAAGGAGGGAAGGAGGCAGGCAGACAGCTAGGCTGACGGCTCACGAGCTCCCCTGCAGTTTCTTTCGACCCAGTTTGCCCCCGCCCCCCAGCACAGGACCAGGCTTCCTCCTTCCCTAGGGACTGGATTCGGGGTTCTCAGGGACTGATGTGTTCTAGGGAGAGGCCACCCAGCGTTTCTGGAAGCAGCAAGGGTGACCTCATAGGCAGCTCCTCTGGGCTGTCACTGTTAACTTGGCCACCAGCAGCCACCAGACCCCCGACCCCACGGTCCTGCTGTGCGTGACCAGAGGCGTCTATCCAGTGACCGCAACTTCCCGGGGGCAGAAAGCAGAGGGTGAAGTGTGGGCCAAGCCCAGGCCCTCTTGCTGCTTGCTGATTGGATCCCTGCGGGGCCACTCTGCCCGACAGAGGCTGGGTGCATGGGGGAGAGCAGGGGAGGGGCCAGGGACTTCAGGTCCCTCTGCCACCACTGGGGACAGCCTGGAGAGGAAGATGGTACAGGTGTTTGCATTGAAGTTTGCTTTGCATGAGCCACCACCTTCCGCTCGTGCCCAGTGGGTGTGAAAGGTCTGAGCAGGCTTCCCGGCATGGGGTGCGGGGGGCCCTGGAGTGCTGTGGCCCCTCAGGAAGCAGCACATGTGGCTCCCACAGAGGCCTGAGCGGATGGCGCGGGTTGGCCTCGTGCAGTGCACAGTGATGGGTAAGCGCCTCCAGCTGACAAGACCCTGCTTTGCCCACACAGCCCCAGCCACACGCCGCTGTCCTGCCTGTCTGCCAAACTGAGTGGGGACTGGCACAGTGGCCCGCCCTGAGGCAGCACCGTGCCCACTTCCTGGGAACGAAAGTGCCTCAGGGCGGGTTTGGGAAACCATGGGCTTGGCCACACCCCACGCACTCAACCACTGAGGGGAATTGGCTGTGAGCGGACGGTCTGGAAGTCAGCAGACACCCCAAGTCTCGGGCCTCTTTCACCCGATGTCATGTTAACATCTTCAGCTGGCATCAGCAGGCTGGGTGGCACTCTCAGGGGGAAGGCTGAAAGTGTCTGTCCCCTAGCGAGGCCCGTGGACAGCAGAGTGAGACGCAGCTAGAGCCGTGGCAGTGAGGCCTGTGGCTCCCCCTCCGGTCTGAGCAGGACACTTGTCCTCGATCCAGTGCCGTCGTCGCCCTGGGCTGCTTCCCAGGGCTGTGGTTGTCGACTGGGCCCTCTGTAGTGTCCAGGGGGCAGGGGGATGGCAGCCTCGCTTGGACCTGCACAGGGCCCAGGCAGTGAGGCCACCGTGGGGAAGCCCCCACTGTGGGGTGTTCATGCCCCGCTGCTTGGCAGGGCGGGGCTTCCTGCCCGCGTCCTCCGGTGGGACCCCCGCTTCTGCGGCACCCCAGTCTCCACAGCACCCACGTGCCGGTCAGAGGCAGCCTGACCTGTGCTTCCCTTCCAGCTTCATGAACAGGCGTGGCCTGTCCACCAACCCCTACCTGAGCGGCTCCGCCAACGGCTACGCCCAACCCAGCGCCTCTGGGCTGCACTACGACGATGTCCCCTGCGTGAATGGCACGGTGAGTGCCCCCGTAGCCTGCCAGCCCGGAGGGTAGGAGAGCAGGAACCTTCTGGAAGGTGCGCCCCAGCCCTCTGCCCCGGGCTGCCTGGTGCCTGTCCTGTCCTGCCCTCTCTCCTGGGGCTGGCCTGGGCTTCCGTGACCTGCAGGGGAGCAGGCAGTGCTGACCCAGCGCAGTGCTGCGGATCCCTCGGTGCTGGCTCGGGGCCGACACTGCGCCTGGGCCCAGCCTGTGGGAAGGACACCATGTCCCTGGGCAGCCGCGTGGCACCTCCAGGGGACCGAGCTTCCCTGGGCCCCCAAATGAGAGTCCAGAGCCCTGACCACCCCCACACCTGGGGGCTGGGGGGCGGCATTGGATCGAGGACAAGCATTTGTGACCCAGTGGTCAGGCCCTGGCCCGGGGTTGGCTGTAACGGGCACAGCTGAGCCTCAGCGCTTACACTCCTGGGGCACCCTCAGACCAAGCCATGAGCCTGGGGTTCCCCATCTTCTCTCCAGCTCCCTGCAGATACCTTGCCAGCTGAGTTTTTGGGTCCCTGCTGGCATGGTGGCAGGTCCTCCAGTGTGACCTGTGTGGGCAGACCTGCGGTCAGCTCTGCCCTGGCCCAGTCCTCCCAGCTCTGCCACGGCCAGTAGGCGCTTGGGCAGAGCCTGAAGCTCCTCACCTGGGCTGCGTCTCATCCACTGTCTCTTCGTCCCAGCCTCGGTGCCCTTCCGGCACCCCTGCCTCTCCACCCTCAGGCTTGCAGACATCTGTGTGGCCTGTCCCCCATGCTGGGAAGCAGCCTCTGGATTCTCCGGGCCGCCTCCCTCCCCCGTGGACATGAGTCCAGCACTGCTGACCTCAGCCCCGTCCCTGAGGTCATTCATTCCCTTCCTGGCTGTGCTCCACCCGCCCTGCCCCAGTGGAAGTTACTGTGTGTGTGTGTGTGTGTGTGTGTGTGTTGTGGGGGGGGGGGTTCCGGGTGTTTGCTGGGCAGCTGGGACAGTGGACTTTGCTCCCATGCTCCTGGGCGTAAGGGTTGCCGTGTCACCGTGGCCCATTCCCACCTGACGGCCAGACTTGCAGGCCCTCCTCACACGCCCGAAGGAGGAAAGGGCATCACCAAGAGAAGACACGTTCCTCCCCCAGATCCAGAAGCTTCCCCAGCATTTTCGCTGCCCGTGTGCCTTCCTCGTGGGTATTTTAGGACAGGCGGGTCAAATCTAGACGGTCTAATGCCAGACGAGCCCAAGGCTGGTCATTACGCTGCCACCGGCCCCTGCAGTTTCCATTCCTTGAGATAAGTGGAAGACGGGTACCCGGTACCATAAACAGACACAGGGACTGGCGGGCTGGCGCTGGGCCTCTGCGGGCTTCTAGCAAAGGCTGTGCTCGGCACGGGAGGCCGAGGACGGAAAGGACAGCCTGAGGGTCATGGCGGCACGTAGGCCTCTGCATGGGGTGTGGGCAGTGGCAGTGCACAGCTTCCGTGCCCGGCCCTTCCTCTTGACAGCTAACCCCTGGCTGGTGCTCGTGAGGCTGGGAAGTGCCTGCCAGCCCCAAGGCCTGTTTCCTATTGCAACTCCACGTGTCTCTTAACGGTTTGGTTCCAGCATGTTCTGCAGGTGCACCAAGCATGGAACGCGGGATGTGGGTTGTCACCCCTGCCGGCAAAGCCAATGAGTGTGGGTGGGGACACAGCCACAGCCGGGGGCCTGAGGCTCTGAGGCCATGAGCACTTGCAACTGAGTCTGGCTTTCGGCTCCCGAGGACCTCTGTCTGCATGTGTGCCAGGGTGCGCGTGCGCGTGCAAATCTGTGTGTTGTTATGCTCTTGCGTGAGTCCATGTGTCTGCGTGTGCGTGCGTGCGTGCGTGCGTGTGTGTGTGTGTGTGTGTGTGTGTGGTGCTGTGCATGCCTGGGCCCTCGGCCAGCGCACGGAACTGCTAACCACTCTGCTTCTGCGGCCGAGGCACTAACCACCCCCGGCTGTGTGTGTTGCAGTGGGAACCGGAAGACGGCTTTGCTGCTGCGCGAGGCAGAGGCCCGGGAGAAGAGGTGCTTTATGATAACGCAGGCCTGTACGATAACTTGCCGTCTCCGAAAATCTTTGCACGCTACCCACCTGCTGACAGAAAGGCTGCTAGGTCACCTCCTGACAAACTGCCCTGTAACCATTACAAGCGGCCCGCCTGCGGCCCGCCCTGCTCCCAGTCTGTCACTAACACCTCTTCCGTGGGGAGGGCATCTCTCGGGCCCAACTCCCAGGTACTGCACCCCATCCCCACGGTTCTAGAATGATCCCTAGTTCGCAGTGCCACTGAGCGTCCAGCTAGTGTAGAGCCGACCAGGGTCTTGGTCTTCTGAGATGTGCCTTCCCCGGGCCAGCCCTGTACAGCTCCTGGTGTCCCTTGGGCCGTCTGGGCTCCGCGGCCTCTCGAGTCGTGTCTGTGGAGCCACAGGTCTCCCTTGCGGGCGGCCCCCAGCATCAGAGGAGGTCCCCGAGCCTGGGCCGGGGAGGGTGGCGGTGGGTCTCTGCCCAGAGCCGGTTCCTTCATGGGGCGCTCACAGGGCCCCCTCGGGCAAGCTCTGGGCTTCTCGAGGAGCAGTCAGCTGGGCCCCTCAGACTGGAGGCCGGCAGAGGCGTCACAGCGATCCATCTGTCGCGAGGCCCCACTACTGCCTGCGCTCCGTGGCTGCCTTGCTGCCCTCCCCGCCCAGCTCCCAGCGGCTTTGCCCTGGCGCGGGTGTCTCGGGACAGGGCGTCCAGGCTAAGGCAGGAGGGCCTGGCTGGGGGTCTGAGGCTGTCCAGGGCTGTGGTGACCTTAACAGACTCACCCGGCAGGTCACACGCCAAGCCCCCGCTCCCTGGCCTGGTGTCACCTTTGGTGAGGCATCTGGATGCCATCAGCACCTCCAGCGTGGGCCACATTCCTTGAGCCTGGTCGGGGTCCCAGGTCACTGCCCGCAGGGCACCCTGGCCGTGGGAGGGCGTGCCCGAGGCTCCCCTGTGCCCGTGCATGGGTTCATGTTCCCTGCATGTCGCCTGCATATCCTGGACACGGGGTGCTGGCGAGCTGCCGGTGGCGACAGCCCGAGGCTCCTGCTTTCACATGGGCACACAGGAGTAGAGAAAGCTCCACGCGGTCTTGCCAGTGGCCCGTGGCAAGGCCTGTGCCCGGGTCGCGCCCCTCGGGGGAGTGGGTAGAGTCGCACATGGGCTTCCTTTTGGTGCCCTGAGTGATGCAGCAGCTACATAGATGCCACTTAAAAACGTCAGTGCTGGGGCTGGAGCGATAGCACACGGGTAGGGCGTTGGCACGCAGCTGACTAGGGTTCGATTCCCAGCATCCCATAGGGTCCCCCGAGCACTGAATGCAGAGACAGGAGTAACCCCTGCACATCGTCAGGTGTGACCCAAAAAGCAAAAAAAAAAAAGTGCTGGCCTGGAGCACCAGTGGCTCACATCACATCTCAGCAGCGGCTCCCCCTGAAGCAGAACTGGCAGCTGCCCACCCTCAGGTGCTCGGCTCGGGCAACCGCCACCCGTCCCGTCCCCACAGAGCTGCCAGGAGACCAGGCAGTGCTGAACCCCAGACGCAGGAGGCGCCACCCGTGCTCATGGCCCTCGTTCCTGGGTTAGCGCTGCCAGAGAAATCCTCTCGCACCGCACTCCCCGCTGATGCCCAGAGCACCTTGTGGGTAGAACCTTGTGGCCGCAGCCCAGACTCCTGCTCGGAGATCACTGGGGCGGCTGGTGCAGGATGCACAGGCCCGTCGCGGTGCTTGATTCCGCTCTGTGTCTGTCCACAGCTGAAGGGGAAAAAGCCCCCCCTCGCCTCCAACGGGGTCGCGGGCAAGGGGAAGGCTCTGAGCGGGCAGCCGAGGAAAGTGGACGCGGCCACCGGAGTGAAGCGCAGCGCCTCAAGTGAGTGGGGCCCTGGCCTGTGTGCTCTTCCCCCACGGCCGCCGAGGCTGCTCAGAGTCCCCCATCTGTCTGGAGGTCGCTGGTGACACAGTGCCCAGGTGAAGTCACTGGGACGGCTCCTGTGTGCCCAGCTGCCTCTCTGGGGGGGGGCCCGAGCAGCCACCCTGTTTGCTAGCGGCCGGCAGGCTGTGCCTTACCAGGAAGGCCCATCACGTGGCCGGACAGTGGCGGGGCTGTGATTGGCGCGGTAGCCAGCAGTGCCGCCGCGGTCCTGTGGGGTGATGGGCGGTGGTGGCGGGGCAGGGAAAGGCTCTGTGGCTCTTGGCGCCCCCTTAGGCCCGGACGCAGCGCTGTGGCTGCCCCATGCTTGATTCGCCTCGCCTGGCGGCTTTGCCTGTGATTCTGGAAGGCTGTGAGCTCAGCTTTCCGTCTGGGGCCGGCCGGCCCTGCCCTGGATGTGTGTCCAGCTGAGCCTCTGCCCCTCTCGTCCAGCCACCCCCGCCCTGGAGCGGGCCCAGCTGTGCCTGCCCTGGGGGGTGGCGGCCGGTGGGTCCATGCGCCTTCTCCCTGCGCTTTGCCTTCGAGATGCTGACCAGTACAAGTACGGCAAGAACCGCGTGGAGGCCGACGCCAAGCGGCTGCAGAGCCAGGAGGAGGAGCTGCTGCGGCGGAAGGAGGCGCTGCGCAACCGGCTGGCGCAGCTGCGCAAGGAGCGCAAGGACCTGCGCGCGGCCATCGGCGTGAACACGGGCGCCAGTGGTGTGCGGGCAGTGGGCGGCAGCGGGGGCGGGCGCGGGCGCGGGAGACGCGCATGGCCCTCGGGAGGGGAGGGGAGGGCGCTGCGGCCGCTCTGAGGCGGTGCATGTCGCAGGCCGGAGGACGCAGCAGGCCCTGGAGGAGAAGCTGCGGCGGCTGGAGGAGGAGTGCCGGCAGCAGGAGGCCGAGCGCGTCAGCCTGGAGCTCGAGCTGACCCAGGTCCAGGAGAGCCTGCGCAAGGCGCTGGCCGGCGGCGTCACGCTGGGGCTGGCCATCGAGCCGCGCTCGGGGACGTCCAGCCCGCAGGTAGGCCCGGCCGCTTCTGGGGCTGCTGCCCGCATGGGCCTGCCATGCCCGGGGGGACCCGCTGGACTCGAGCCTTCACTTGCCCGGACGGCTGGAGTCCGGCTTGGCCCAGAAGGGAGCGTGTGGCACTTGTGCCGCACTTGGCCACACACCCAGCACGGGCGCTGTGCCCCTGCCCTCTCCTCACTCTCGGGCAGAAGGGGCAGTTGGGTGACCCCGAGCCCCGCGCCGTGCCGGAAGAACTGCCGTGTCCTGCACGCGGCAGACGGTGTCCCTCTGCTCCAGACAGACGAGTTTCCCCTGGAGCCTGGAGCCCCCAGCCTCAGCTGCCCCATACGCAGGGTGTGGGCAGCTGCAGGGATGCATGAGGGGAGGTGCGGGGCTGGTGACTGGGGGCACCAGCTCGGGGTCCCGGGCCCCGAGTGACCCCTTTCCTGCCGGCAGCCTGAAGCTCACCCTGCTTTGCCTTGGTCCCCAGTCCCCAGTTGCTCGGCACCGTACACTGGAGAACTCACCGCTGTCCAGCTGCGAGACGAGCGATGCCGAGGGCCCGGTCCCCGTCAACAGCGCCGCGGGCCTGAGGAAGGGCCCACCCGGCGCCCTCGGCAGCTCCCCGTGCCGCGGCCATGTGCTGCGCAAGGCCAAGGTAAGCGTCAAGTGCTGCTGCCAGCGTGGCACGGCGACGGACCCCAGCAAGCCGTGCGGGGCCGAGGCGGGTCTGACCTGGAGCTGGTGGGTACTGGGTGAGCCAGTGGCCGGGAAGGGCGTCTTCAGCGCGGACCCTGGCTGAGGGACTGTCCTTGGGCGCCCCTGGGCTGGCTGGGCCAGTGGCTCTGGGTCTGCTCTGGGCCTCCCAAGCCGGTGCTGGTCCGCAGCAGGGGAGGGGGCCGCTGGCTGTAGAGACTTTCTAGCTAAAACGCTGGTGGCGTCACCCGGAGCCACGGGAACTCTGCGCGCCCGGGTCTCAGGGAGGCTCCCGCTGCCTGTGGCGGTGCTGTTCAACCCCAGGGCCCCGGGGTCTGTCCGGCACGTGGGCCTGGTGGCCCCTGCAGGGATGGGTGGCGTCAGCGAGTCCCTCCGGTCACGGGCTTCTCTGCGCTCCGTGTTCCCGGGGAGGCCCCCCTTTTCCACACGTCCACGTCCCTAGAGGGCTGCCGCCTTTGTCCCGGTCTGGCCCGTGGCCGCCTCACTGTGACCCCGTCTCGCCTGCTAGGAATGGGAGCTGAAGAACGGGACCTAGAGGACGGCTGGCCACGAGGCGGCCTGCAGGCTCCGCCCCCAGCGCCCCCCTCAGGACACCCCTCCGTGGCCGGAGCAGCCTTGTCTTCCCTGCCGTGTGACGGAGCCCACAGACACGGCTTCTCTGGTCCCCTCCTGCCTCGCCCAGAACCAGAACGAGGCTCCGACGCCATGCCCGGTCCCCCACCTGGCCTTCCAGCACAAGTAGGACGAGGCGTGAAAGGTGCACCCCGCCGCACCCCATGCTCCGGCTGTGCTCGGCTGCCAGAGGGCTGACCTTGCACTCCTGCGGCTGCCACTGCCTGGCCCCCTCGCCGGCCATTCCTGCAGCAGCTTTGACCTTCTGGTCACTTTCTTCTGGACAGAGACCGTCGTTCCCAGGGACGGGGAAGCTGCCAGTCTGGAGACTGTGTCTGTCTTGTGTCCTGGGTCCAGAGCTCCCACCCCCTGGTCCATCATGTGCCCAGCTCTGGGGAGGTGTCCAGAGTTTCTGCACTGTCAGGACGGAATGACTCAGTCTTGATCAGAACCAACCTTGGACACAGAACCTTCTGGAACTCCGGCCTCTGACTGTGGCAGTGCACTCCCCCGGCTGCCTCTCACAGGCCTGTCTCTGCTCTGCCCTGCCTTGGGCGTTTGGATGGGTGGGTGGGGGGACAGACGCCACCCCTTGAGCCAGGTGAGGGGGAGCATGTGTGTGATGACACCCCAGATCCTGTGGGGCCTCATGGGCAGGCAGACAGACCCCCCCACTGTCTAGCATAAGGCCAGGGTCCTGCCCGCTGCCCCAGAGCCGCCTGCTTGTCCTTCTCTGTGGGAGACGGCTGCCGAGGCATGAGGCTTGCAGGAATCGGGTGGTGTGCCCCTGAGCCCAGTGGCAGAGCCAGCCCCAGGTGTTTCTGCGTGTTGGCGGCCTGTACCCTCTTTCCAGAGCTTCCTCCAGGCTTCGCCACCCTGGCTGGCGCTCTCTGGCACGCTGGTCTGCGGCTTCCTCAGAGCGGGCTTCTGGGGGGAGACGACCTGCCCGGCATCAGAGGGAGCACTCCCTGCCAGGATCACCCAGCCAGAGCCTGCCTCCGGGGCACCCCACCCCCAACACAAACCTCGGGCCTGCCGGCTCAGCTGCAGGTTCGCCCCTTCATAGCCATAACCCCCGCGTCCTGCTGCCCGTCCCTGCCGCCCTGGCCTGGGCGGTCACTGC
Organism: Sorex palustris; assembly: GCA_028565675.1. Lineage (NCBI taxonomy): Eukaryota > Metazoa > Chordata > Mammalia > Eulipotyphla > Soricidae > Sorex > Sorex palustris. The sequence continues at coordinate 19,967,052 of JAOXYA010000002.1, forward strand.
CAGTGTTTGTAACCGTAAGTTATTTATTTGTACATGTTGTTAGTCGCTCCTCTAATTTATGTGTGTACATAGTAGGCGCGTAGCTTCCTGCAGCCAGCCCTGCCCTCAGCCCCACTGGCGCCCGGTCCCAGGAGCAGCCTCAGGGCAGGTGGCCCCTCCTGTGACCGGCCTTCCCAGCCCCGAGCCAGCCCCTTCACCCACACAGCAGGCGTCTGGGTTTGGGTGCGGGGTCCAGGGCCGCCAGCCTCAGCCCCCGCCACATTTATTCCGACAGAAGCTCAGACACACCAGCAAAGAAATGGTGACCGCATGGCCTCTTTGTGCCCTCCTTGGGGCTGTCCCCAACCCCTGCTTCCTGACTGGCAGGAGTGCTTCCCCCACCGGAAAAGTCTGTTCCAACCACGTGTACCCTGGGCCAGGGGTGGGAACAGATGCAGCCCTGACCAGCTCTGGGGGTGTCCGCTGCCCTGTGGCCCACATTTCCTCCTTGAAGACCAGCGCTGCCAAGGGTGGCCCTCTCGAGGGCATGCCCTAGCATCCTCCTGCTGCTGGGGTCTGGTCAGCCTCCACCAGGCCCGCACCACAGGCCGTGCCTCAGTTGACCTAGTGTCCCCGAAACACCGGGCTCAGAAACTGTTGCCTTCCTTTTTTTCCTTCAAATAACACTTTCAGGGGAAAAGCCATTTCAGATCATGGCCCACACTACTTGTTATTCTGCCTCCTTCGGGGGACCAGGGGTCACCCCCACCCTGCCAGGAAGGGCTCGGTCCCCTTTGCACATCCTGGGCAGTGGGGCTGTGCAGTCATGTTTGGCTCTGCAGTCTTAGCAGCCCAGGGCGTTATCCGGGGACCTGATGTAGGACCAGCCAGTCCTCTTAGCGGCCAAAAGGTTTGCAGAAGACCCTTCTGGACACGGTTTTCTAGAAACTTGAGAAATCATCACTTGGAAATCTGCACCAGCTTTTCGAACTCTGGGTAAAGTATTCAGGAGTTCACTGACCTTGGCCCTGTGCTGTCATGTGTTTTCATAGGACGAATGTAATGACTTCCTTATTTTTTAAAAACAAGAGTCATGCGCGAATTCTCTTTGAAAGAAGCGCGAAGGAAGCCGGCGTTTGCAGTGGACCCTGTTCACTGCGCCCAGTTAAGTGACTGAGTCTGATTCATAGGGCCCATGTTGGGCAGATGGACACCTGGAATGTGGGCTTTGGACCGTACGCCCAGTTTTGTGACATCCCATGGGCCTCTCCTGCCATTTCTGTGGTTTCCCACGGTGCCCCGACGGGCGTCTCCGGCGCGACCCTCGAATATGTGGAATAAAGCTGGTTCTTCCGACCCTTCTTGCCTCTCGAGCCCTGGTCCCATGTGCGGACGTGTTTGGGTGTGGCTTTCATTCCTGGGCCGGAGCACCCCCAAAGGTGAAACACGGCCTCCGAACATGGCTCTAGTCGCAGACCCAAGACTGAGTCACGCAACCACGGTCTTGCCGTCTGTACCTGCAGGAGGGAGGCAGGCATCTGTGGGGGCTGGGCAGGAGGGGGCAGGAGACGGGGTGTCTCTAGGCACACGGGGTCAAACAGCTGCTAGAGTGGCCGCAGCTGGGTCAGGTCGGCCCCTGGCGTGGTGTGGCCCAGGGCTGCCTGCTGATAACTTGCCTCTGTCCCCACCCCAAGACGCAGCTTCTCGGCGGCTGTCACTGCCCTGTCTCCCACCCCTCTCCATCATCATGCTGCCTGTTTGAGGGGTGAGACGCCCTGAGGTGGGCGGTGGGCAGCGGTCTCCAGGCCTCTCCCCAGGACCCCCATCCCTCCCGCAGGAGCCACCTACCACTCCCAGCCCCACTTCTCACTGGGATCTCAGCTTGGGGTCTTCAAGGTGGTTTCACTTTTTCTGTTTTGACATTGAGTTTTCGCTTGTTTTTGTTTGGGTACCACACCCGGTTCTGCTGAGTGCTCCCTCCTGGTTCTGTGCTCAGGGGTTACTCCTGGCAGTGCTCAGGGGACCTGTGCAGTTCTGAGGATCGCTTGGGGTGGGCTGCACGCAAGGCAGGTGCCTTCCCCGTTCCTGTCTCTGGCCTCAAGCTGATTAATCTAATTTTTAAGACCACTTGATCACTTGACTTCCCGTTAATCATTGATTTGCTCGAGCAGGCACCAGTAACGTCTCCATTTGTCCCTGTCGCGTGCTAGTGTAGCCCAATGGCGTCTGTTCG
>JAOXYA010000002.1:19972031-19997310 GCA_028565675.1 Sorex palustris
ATGCATCTGATGCTAGTGTACGTGCATTGAAAGTACAGACGATCATTTTTGTCTTCCTTTGTTGTGGCAGCCTAGTTTGGCCTTGAGATTTTATCGGCCTCTCCTTTCTCATCCTTCTCAGTGCTGCCATATTGGTGATGCCTTCAGGGTCAGGGGAACGAGACCCATTGTAATTACTGGTTTTGGCATATCGAATACACAACGGAGAGCTTGCGAAGCTCTGCCGTGCGGGCGGAATACTCTCGGTTCTTTTAAGACCACCAGCCACATAGGCAGCCCGCATTCGCCCTCCCCCACCTCGTTACAGCCCCTCCTTAGTCTCCCCTGCACTCCTGTCTCCTGACAGCTGCCGTCACCCATGGTGCCTGAGCAGCCCCTTTGATGCCGTAAGGGGCTGGCAGGGGGTGTGTGCTCCACCCCACCAAGTCCTGCTGACCCGCTAATCCAGGCTTCCTGTACCCAGCAGTGGGTGCACCAGCGGTGGGCCCCCAGGCCTGGGCTGCTCCGCTGTTCCTCACCAGGTTGGGGGGGGGCGGGGGGAGCTGCAGCGCCGATGGAGAAACTTTGCTTCCCTGCTCCCCTGGCCCCGTTGAAGGGTAGGGCCTGGCCAGCGGCTCAGCCTGGGGAGAGGTTCCTGGGTATGTCCCTGAGGGCTCAAGCACTGGGGTGGGGGGCACATGCCTTGCACACAATCAACCCTGGCTGCATGTGATTCAAAACCATAAAAGAAGTAAAAATTTCAATTAAGGGGGGAAATATCTTCCAAAAAATTCTTAAAAAGTTTTAGAAAACAAGAATTTGCTGGTAGCAAGGCATGTGAGTGTTGGTGTGTGAACGTGTGTGAACGCGTGTGGAATGAGTGTGTGGGGAGAATGACATGGGAATGTGGGAGTAGGTATGAGCATGAATGAGCGTCCATGCATGCATGTGCGTGACCATGTGTGTGTGCATGTGTGTGTGCTTGTGTGAGCATGTGTGTGGGGTGAATGTGCACACCCAGGTGCTGGCCACCCTCCATCCCTCCATGCCTGAGGCAGTGCCCCCCAGGTGGCCCCCTCTGGTGGCTAGTTGGGCCTGAGCTAGGTGGGGGTGGTGAAGCTGGAGCCCCCAGACCCTGTCAGGGCATGCACCAGTATGGGTTCGCTGCCTCAGACCCAGGATCTGTGCGTCCCAGGAAGTACAGAAAGAGCTTCAGGAGGCAAATGCAGGTCATCTTCGTTTAATCTTTGTTAGCATCTCGAACGATTTATTGGTCTTTGAAAAGGAAAACTAAGAAGGTTGGCATCTTTGGGTGCCAGCTCCAGCTGGACTCCTGGGGAGGGTGACAGTGGACCCCACCCCGAGGCGTCACCCCTGGGGTCGCTGCAGTCAGCCCAGCACCTGCCCCACGTCCCCTGTGTCTCTCTCAACACGCAGAGAGAAAAGTGAACAGGAGTGAGCTGCTGCTCTGAGGGGTTGGGGGACCCGCGGGCAGTGGGCACAGGGCGGGCACCAGGCGTGTGTCTGCAGGGAGCTGGCGGGTCTGACCCTGACCCTGTGAGGGGCAGGCCAGGAGGTGGAGGGTGGAGCCCAGGTGGAACCCTGGAGTGGGCAGGTGGTGGGATCAGGTAGGTTCCCACAGCGTCCCCTGCCCCTTCCTGTACATCTCCGAGGTCCTGTTCGCAGCGGGTGGTGGCCCTGGGCAATGCCCCCCTGCTGGCCGGTATCGTACTGGGGCCCTGGGGATCCCCGAAGCGGTAGGGAAAGCCCCTTCCCCAGCCCCGCCCCGGCTGTTTTCAAGGCAAAAGGTGAAAATCTCCCGCCTCAGGTTCACGGGCGCAGACGTGGGGGCGGGGCAACCCTGCTCCAGCCGGTGCCAGCAGATCCGACCGCCCTCTGCGCGCCCGGGCGCCCACCCCCGCTCGACCTCGGACCTCGGGCGCAGGCCGCCCTGCTCGGGGCCTGCAGGCGCGACGCCACCCCGGAAAAGCAACCCTGGCGCGCTCCGTCAGCTGCGGCCCCCTGGCGGGAAGTTGAGGCATTGCCGGCAGCAGACTCCGAGCCGCAGTTCCGGGGGACACGGCGCTAGGGCTGGGAGGGGGGCTCGGGCGGTTCTGGGGGCTGGGGCTGCAGTGCAGGGGGCTCTGTGGGTCTGGTCGGGTGGCCAGGCAGGCTCGCCGGGAGCCGCGGGAACCGCCGCGAGGGGTCAGGGCCCGGGCCTGGGCGACCTGGGGCGGAGACAGCAAGACCCCAGACGGGTGAGGCCTGATGTCCAGGGAAGGGCCGTGGAGCCCGGGGCGGGGGCTGCAGCGGAACCGGGGAGCCCTAGGAGGCCTGGCGTGGGGGCCGCTGGAGAAGGAGGCGTCCGGGCGGTGGCCACGGCCGGGAAGCGAGGAGGGGGGCATCAGCTCACCAGGTAACTGTGCATCTCCCGGGAGTTAATGCTCAGCACCACGCCCGAGTGGTTCCCTAGGAGACAGAGACGCTGCGTCAGCGGTTCCCTGGGAGACGGAGAAGCTGCGTCAGCGGTTCCCTAGGAGACGGGGACGCTGCGTCAGCGGCTGGAGCACCAGGGTCGCACGCACTCTGTTGGGGAGCTGGGGGCTGGGCACCCGGAGGGCTGGGGCGAGAGAAGGGCTCTGCACCTTGGCTCCGGAAGGGGATGGGCACGCCCTGGAGCAAGCAGGACCCTTCCTGCCCCAGGGCCATACTGGGTGAGGCCAGGGAAAGTGACATGCTACCGCCAGTCCCCGGTGGCCCCGGGAGCGGAAGTGGCACAATCATGCCGTTGTCTGATGTCTGACCCAGGCAGTCTGTGCTGGTGGGCCAAACCTTCAGGGTCCCACTGGACGGGCCGACCTGGCAACCCACTGTTATCGCTACGGCTGAGTGACCCCTGGGCAGGGGAACGGTGCTGCTGCTGAAGGCTCCCTGGGTGCCCTGACGTGGTGGCCTCCTGGGATGCAAGGGTCCCGCTCTGCCCCGAAGCAGGGTTGGGGGTGCATTGCCCAATTCTCCACCACTCGTCCTAGGCCTCTCCTGAGTCTGGCCATGCCGGGAACCACATGGGAGTCCCCTCCCCCCCAGGGCCCAGGAAGTCGAGGGGGTTCCCGGGACCCCCACACAGGTCCGCCCAGGCATGTGCAGGGCAGATTTTCACGGAAGGCAGGGCCTGGGAGAGCTGGAGCTGGAGGGGGTGGGCCCGCACCCCAGGGAGCGCGAGGAGACCCAGGAGGGACAGGACAGCCGGGGAAGGGCCCTTCCCTGAGCCCCTGGAGAGACATCAGGCCGCTGAGGAAGCCCACCCCTGGTTCCTTCCCACTGACGCCCCCCCCCACACACTGACACTGCGGAATCTCCTGCTGGGTCCAGGGGCTGGTCCCCACGGGCCAGTGGGGCGGCACAGGGCGTGCGAGAAGGGGTCCCACACCTCAGAGCCAGTCGGCTCCTCTTCTCTCCTGGCCCCTGCCTGGGTCCCCACAGCAGGGCCTCAGGGCCACTCCCGCTGGCGGCCGCGGCCTCGGCATTACCTAGCGTGTGTGAGTCCAGATCGTCATCCCTGAACTCCTCGCCCCGGCTGCCACTCTGTGCCCCCTGCGGTGGCCCCAGGGGGCTTGTCATCTCCTGCTCCTTCTCGTTGTGCATCTGGGCATACACGGTCCTGCTGGGGCGTTTCCTGCAGGCAGAGGGGAGCTCAGGGCGCTGCCCAGGCGGTCTGCCCCCAGCCCCTCGCACAGTACCCACGTGGCTCCTGGCACCTCCTCCAGGAAGCCCCCTGCCCCCACCCGCCTCCTGCGGGCTCCAGCAGCTGGAGTGTCCTAATTCTCCAGGACTTTGGACTGGAGCAGGGCTGGGGCTCTGCTCAGAGGCAAGCTCTAATGCAGTTTGGCGGGGTCACAGCACCCTGAACCCTCCTCTGTGTGGAAGGTTCGATGGCACCCCTGGACCCTGGGAGCTGGAGGGCCAGGGCCCTGAGCTCCTCTGGAGATGAGGGCAACCCCTGTTCCAGGAAACCCCCAGCACAGAGACGCGTCTGCACAGCCTGGAAGGGTTCGCAGTCGAGACGGGAGCACGCACTTCTGAGTCCTTTACTATATTTGTCCTTGCGACAGAGAGACAGAGTCCGAGATGGCGGCCACAAACACTTCCCACACGTCCATCCTGACCTTGATGATTCCATCCATGTTGGCTGAGACCTTGGACAGACTCAGCGCCCATCCCCACTAGAGGAGCAGTGAGGGCTCGTCTGCCTTGGAACGGACCCTTTGCTTCATGCCAGCGCCAGAGCGATTGCAGCGCCGGGAATGTCGGGGGTGGAGGGTCCGGGCAGGGCAGCCTCTACGTCCCAGCGTGGTCCTGGGTGGCCCCTGCTGGGCCAGGCCACACTCCTGCTGGGATTCTCCCCTCAGAGTGGGCCCCGAGGCAGCCGTCGTGGCTGAAGGTCTTGCGGTGTGGGCAGGCTGGCCCTGGGCTTGGTGGGGGGGCTCGGCAGGGCAGAGGCAAGGGGTGCCAAAACCAGACCCTTTTCATGTGCGGGTGGTCCCGGACCCACCCCAAGCCCAGTCTGGACTCTGTCCTCCCGCCCACCCCAGCCTGGAGAGAGACGGGTGTTCTGGGTGCGTGCACAGCCCCAGGCCCAGCATCCAGCTCACTTCTGCACCCTCAAAGGCCAGAGTGGGCCCCGAAGGGCTCATGCACTGAGTGCCAGATGCCCCCCTTGCCCACCCCGGGTGTTATTAAGCACAGTGCAAACACGCCGGGCCACCAGCTCCCCAGCCTGGACTCGCCCTGTGCTCCGTCCAGTGCTCTCTGCTGTGGCCTCCCGTTGCCCACGGGCCCAAGGCCCCCCCACTGGCCTCTGCGCTTCACAGTCCCACCACATTTCAGAGGCGGTGGCGGGGCCAGCTGCACGGCTGCTGCCCACACAGCTCCCCCGTCTGCTTCCTTGCTCTCTGGAGGGACCCAGCAGGGGCACAGCCGGACAGGTGGGCACAGCCACAGCCACAGCCCCGCAGTACCTACGCCCCTGCCCCCATGCCTGTCGTCCCGGCCTAGGTGGTCCTGCTCGCGGCCGTGGGGTCCAGGTGGGCTTCATTCCGCTCCTGAGGGCCAGAGATGCGGCGCTGCCCTGGAGAATCCCTGGTCAGAGCGTCCGTTGGCACAGGCGCACGTCTGCTGGGTGAGGGGTCAGCGTCGCGCTCCCGGGGGGTGTGGGTCTTCTCTCCCAGGACCGAACTGTGCCGTGGGCTCAGCCGTCTCTGGCCTGAGGTGGGTCCCATGCGGGGAGGCTGCCCTGGGCCCGGCCATGTCCCTTCGCGCCCTCACCTGGCCTGGCCGCCAGCTCAGCTCTGTGGCAGCGTCTGAGCTCAGGTGACAGAGGTCTCCGCTGCCCTCTGCTCCTCTGCATTTCCATGAAGCTGAGTCCGTCTGTCTGTCCCCGCACCAGTTCCTCAGAGATGCACCGTGACGACCCAGTCCCAAGGAGCCATCCCCCTCCCAGGAGCCCCCTCCCCCGGGCTGTGCTCCTCCCTGCAGGACAGTCCAGCGGTGTGAAATAGCCCTGGACATGTCCAGGGGCCCATTTCCCAGGGGCCGTGCTCCGGGGCCCAGCTAGGGTCAGGTGGCCGGGCCTGTCCTTTCTCCAGCCACTCTGCAGGGTCCTTCGGCACTGTGGACAGCGAGGGGCCAGGAGGCAGGCATGTCCCTACAGGGTCTCAGCTGCCCAAGCTGGGGAGCCCTGCTGACTGGCCGGGAGTGGAGGGGGCCTGGTTTCTGTGGGCGGAGCTTGGTGACTGTGGGCGGGGCCTGGCGGCCATGGGCGGGGCCTAGCTACTGTGGACAGGCCTCTCTCATGTCGGAGCCCCCTGCAGCCAGCCGGGAGGAGTGTGGGGAGCCTGGCCCGCCTCTCCCCCGCCCCCACAGGTGAAGAACCCCCACCAGGTGAGACAGAGGCCCAGGGACCCTCAGTTCCCCAGAGCTGCAGCCCCGTGCTCTGTCCTCAGGGAGCAAGGTCCAGGCAGGCCTCAGTCCCTGAAATCCTGAGTTGTGTCCAGGGAGTGCTGGGTCAAGCCTCTGGCTGAGCCCTGGTGCCCGCAGTGGACTGCCCACCACCCAGCAGGGCCTGGAGGGTGAGGTGGTGACTGTGGGCCATGGCCCTGACAGAGTGAGCTTCTGCCAGGATGGGAGCAGCAAGACACCACAAATGCCTCTTCCTCCTTCTGATCCCTACTCAGATGCCACCTTCTTCAGGAAGTCCTCCAGGTTCTGCACACAGATCCTCAGGTTGTGGCAAGCCTGCGGGCCATCTCTGCCGCAGGGACAGAATCACGGGGCAGGTGCCTGGTTGGGGGACCAGCTCCCCTCCAGGAGGCAGTGCCAGAGGGCATAAGCCTCCTCTGAGTTCCACAGACCGGGCTGACTGGAGGTGGGGGCTGACTCAAACACCCCCAGCCAGCCATGGGGGAAGAGGACTGGGGTGAAAGGAAAGGCCGCGGCACCTCTGGACTGGCTGACCCTGAGTGGGGACCCGGGAGGCAGCACTTGGGGCGAATCCGCTGCTGTTTCCTGTCAGGCCCTGTCGCCCCCGAGTGCGGCCACACATTGAGCACTGGGGCACCTGCACCCATCAGCGGCTTCCCTGGGTGGGGGCGAGGCAGGGGAGGGTCCGTGCTCGCGGGCCTAGATGGGTGCCCGTCCCCACCCCGGCAGCACCCAGCGAGGGGACGGCAGGTGGCCTTGCCTTTTGAACTTGAAGAGGATGAAGGCGCCCACGGCAAAGAGCCCCATGGCAAAGAGCACGGCCACCGCCCAGTAGCCTCCGCCGCCTGGCCGCTGCACATCTGCAAGTAGGGCCGAGGTCAGCGGGATGGGAACCCGCCCGGCCCCTAGCACCCCGCCCCGCGGGTCAGGGCTTCCCCTCCCAGCAAGTCCAGGGCCCTTGGTCATGCCCACCCCTGCGGGAACAGGCCACATCTGCCCACGTGAGGGCTGGCCATGTCCACCCACACGGGGACAACCAGATGGAAACGCTTCCGCTTCTGCGGGGTTCCTGTGGCCAGTGAGTCCATGGTGGGGGCACTGGGCACTGTGTCAGGTGCCGCTGATGCCCCACTTACTTTTTTCTTTGTGATTGGGGGCTGTGCCTGGGGTCTCCCCTGGCTGTTGTGCTATGGGCCGGGGCACATGGGGTCAGGTGGGGCTAGGGGCCCTCGGGGGCCACTGGTCTGAGCGGGGCAGGGGCTGCCCTCCCCAGGGCCCAAGGGCTCACCTGTGCCAGCTGCCCGCTCGCCCACCAGCACGCGCACGCCACCCCGCAGCAGGAAGCTGATCTTCTGTGCCCGCAGAGCCTCCCGCACGGCCGCCAGCCTCTGCAAGCAGAGAGGGGTGAGGCGGGCCGGGCCCCTGGGGCCGCTCTGCAGCCAGACTCGTGGGAAACCCAGAGGGGACGCCCAGGTCCTCCAGCAGGCTGCCTCCAGGGCCACTTGGGCCCAAGGAGTGGGGCTCCCGGGGTCCCGGGACCGGCAGCTGAGCTGTCTGGGGGCAGTGGGGGGGCTTCACCCGCAGCTCCTCTGTGCGAGCCTCATCACCATGTGCTACAGCCCCCACTCCCTGGTTCCAGAACATTCTTGGCCCTAGGCTCCACCCCGCAGCCGCTGGGCCTGGAGGTAGGTCAGGCCCCCACATGGCTGCCTCCCTGCCCCACTGTGTCCCCCTCACGGATGGCCAGAGAGAGCACTGCCAGGGGCTGGGCTGTGGCTCTTTGGGACCCCCGGGTCTCAGGTCTGCCCCATGAGGACGAGGGGCTCACAGCGGGGGTGTCCCCCACCTGCCTGGAACCCCAGGCCCCAGTATCCCTGGGCCCGGCCAAGCCGGCTGCCACATGGCGGGGGACAGACGGCGCCCTCCCCGAGCCCCTGACAGTGGCGGGGAAGGGGGGCTGCTGAGGTGGGCCCCACGGGCTGAGGAGTGGTGGGAGGCCACAGGGTCACACCTTGTCACTGCTGACGCTCCGCTTCCGCGTGGGCCGAGGAGGGGGCAGCAGCACGTGCAGGTCAGCCAGAGTGGGCAGCCCCGGCTTCACCACGGTCACCAGCAGCTCCTCAGGGACGCCGGCCTCCTGCAGGGAGAGGGGGCACCCGACAGGCCCTGGGCTACCCTCTCCCCTCTGGCTGCCAGGGGCCTGGTCACCAATCCTGCCTGGGTTTCCGCTCCACCCTGCACTCAGGCCCAGACCAGGCACCAGGCTCCTCGACCACAGAGCTCTGCCGGGGCCTCTGCTGCCGCTGGCTGGCAAACCCCTCTGCAGCCTTCAACGCCGGGCAACACCCCCCTCCCCACACACACACAATGCCTTGGGCGGGGCTTGGGAAGACTCGGAGTGGTTCTGCTCCCCTCACTGCTCTGCCCGTCTGCTGCTGCGGGACCTTCCTGCCAGCCCAGACTGGGGGACGCAGGCCTGGCTGGGCTGCCCCGTCCTGGCAGTTGCAGGGGAGGAGGCCCTCGGCTTCAGGGGGCTCAAAGCACCTTGGAGAGGAGCCGGGAGACCACCAGGCCGACGTCCTCTCTCCACTCTGGGGTGTTGGGATTGTGTGCGTCCAGGACCTGGGAAAACTGCAGGGGCACCACCGGGAACTCATCTGCGAGAGGAGGGAGCGCTGGCCTGGGGCTGGGCCAGCCCCCTCCCTCCGCTGGTTAGCCACGCCCCAGGGCAATTAGCCACGCCCCTCCGCGCGCGCGGTGTCTGCAAGCCCCGCCCAGGGAAGGATCGGCCACGCCCCCACGCCCCTCTGCACAGGCCTGGGGGTGGGAACCGAGACTGGAAGCGAGAACTTGGGGCCGCCCTTCCGAGTGGTCCCCAGCCCCAGCCGGCCCCTTGCTCCTGTCTCATGCTCCTGGGCTCTGGGACCTGCGAGGCTGGCAGGGACGCACGTGGGAGCTGGGCCGCAGGTGGGGACAGGCCAGGCTCTGGCCTTGAGGCGGGACTGCGGGCAGGGGGCCAGCAGGGGCCGGCCCGGGCCAGCCTGCTGCGGATTCTGACCTGGGCACGTGGGACTCACCAAGCACTCGGACCACCCTGGAGTCCTGCAGCACAGAGTTCCCGCAGGCCGCCTGCACTGTCACGCGCACCTCCCCGGGCTCCGTGAACCGCGTGCTCACCGCGTTGTCCAGAGACAACAGGGGCTGCAGGTAAGGCGGGCTGGTCACGGCCTCCGGGCGCCTTCAAAGTGCCCCCCACCCGCTCAGCACTGCCCCTGGGTGGAACAGTCTCCTCAGGACCGGCTGGTGGGGAGGGGTCCTCTGGGAGGCGTGGGGGAGTCCCTTCTCACTCCCCTTCCTCCTCTGTCCCAGTCAGCACCCGCCGCGCAGGTGCCCGGACTCAGCGCTGTGCTGCCCCAAGCCCAGCCCAGCCCCGGGATGAGCCCACGTGGGCCCACGGACCTGCAGGCTCTGGCCGATCCACCAGTAAAAGACCGTGAGGTTGGGGTTCAAGGGCAGCAGCACGGCCGTGAGGGTCACCTCCTGGTTGACGCCAACCACAGGCACCACTTCGAGGTAGAGGGCCTGCAGGGGAGCTGCGGGGTCAGAGAGCTGGGTCAGGGGGCATCCGGACACGGGGCACTCCCAGGTTGCCTACTAGGCACTACTACGTCAGCTAGTTACTGCCACCACTACCTCCACTGTCAACACACACCAGCATGTCACCATCACTACCGTCTCACTAGCACCACGTCAAAGCCACCATCTCCATCAGCACCACCGCCACCCTACCACTGTCGCCATCACCATCAGTACCTCACTGCCGCCATTGCCCCATCACATCGCGACTATCACCACCACCACCACCGCCATTACGTCACAATAATCGCCGCCATCACCACCATCGTTACCATCACCACCATCATTACACCATGACTCACCACATCACCACCGCCATCATTACACATCACCATCACTAACATCACCACATCACTACAATCGGCAGCACCATCACCACTGTCGTGGTCATGTGACACATCAGCGCCATCGTCACTACCAGTACCGTTGCCATCGTCACTACATCAGCACCGCAGCTATCACCACCAGACCCCCTGCTTGACGATCCCCACTGCTGTCACCGCTGCCATCACCACCACTGTCACGAACACCATCAACACCATTCTTTGTCATCACCTTCCACTGCCCCCATGGCCAACAACAGTCCAGTCACCTCCTACCACCACCACTGCCCCCAACCCCCACGCACCGCCACCACGGTCACCACTCGGCCGGCCCTGGCCCCCGGGTGTGGACTGGAGCTGCACCACCAGCCTGAGGGCCCGTTCCCAGCCCAGCTTCTCGGTAGCAGTGACCAGCTGCACAAGGGCACTCACAATTGACCTGGACGAAGAGCACCGCCTCGTCGTGCCCGGCTGCGTTCTCCGCCCGGACACACACGCGGTACACACCGGGGCGCTCGTAGCGGTGGCGGAGGGGGTCCCCGCTCAGCGTGAGGTTCACGTACATGGCCTTGAAGCCGTCCCCAAGGTCCACCTGGTACTTGGTGGTCAGAACGTCGCCCTACAGAGAGCAGCAGGGTCACTTGGGGTGAACTTGGGGTGACTGCAAAGCGGAAGGCCGGGGGATCCTTTGTCTCCTCCCCGTCCATTCATTCCCTCCGAAGTGGTGAGCGGGACCTCCGGGGCCAGCCCTCTCTGTCCCGTGGGGGAGCACCCGGGCAGTGATGCGGGCTGCCCTGGGGTCACTGGGCTTTGGCCATGAGACCCACAGAGCCTGGCTCCTGAGGCCACGCTGTCCCCTGACGGCGTGGCGTATGTGGGGTCCCTTTGAGCATGTGTGAGGGGCCTTGTCACCCTGTCTATAGTTACGGCTCAGTGTCTGAATGCTTCCCCCTGGGGTGTGTCAGCATGGGAGGACGCCATCACTGGGAGGGGGTCACTGTGTGCTACTCTGAATCTGTCCCTGTGGGAGTGTCTCCCTGTGAGGGTGTCACTATGTCAGTAGGGGAGTGTCATTGTCAGAGTGTGGCATTGTGTGAATGTGTTACTGTGGCGTGTCACCATGTCACTGTGGTGCGTCACTGTGTGGGAGTGTCACCATGCCATTGTGGGAGTCTGTCACGTCACTGTGAAAGATGTCAACATGTCACTGTGGAAGGTGTCACTGTCACTGTGTGTCAGTGTCACTCTGTATCACCATATCACTGTATCAGTGTGTCACCTGTCACTGTGAAGGTGTCACTATGTGTCAGTGTGTGCGTCACACGTGTCACTGTGTCAGTGTGTGCGTCACACGTATCACTGTGGAAGGTGTCACCATGGCACAGATAGGTAAGGGCATGGCCCCAGCTCCAGAATCCACAGGGCCCGGAGGTGCAGGCTTGGGCACTAGAGGGCAGCAGAGACCACTCCTCTGCACAGTCCCGGGCAGGGGCCCTCTTGCCTGCCTCCCTGCCTCCCACACACAGCCCCCTCCCCAGGTCATGATGAGGCTCAGGGTCATAACACGGGGACAGGCCAGACTCCAAGTGTGCCCAAGCCCGCTCAGACGGGCACTGGTCATGCAGCCCCAGGCCGGCACCAAAGGCCACGGCCACCTCAGTTCCCTCAACGTGGAGCGAGGCAACAGACCCAGAGACACAGGGAGAAGCACAGAGTGTGGCCAGTCACACAGACACACAGACACACACACACGCACTCACAGACGCACAGACACACACACTTACAGACAGACAGACACACTCAGACACACAGACTCACAGAGACACAAATACACACTCATAGACTCACACACTCATGGACACAGAGACACATAGCTTCATGCAGACACACAGACTCACAGACTCAGACACACAGACACATGGACCAATAGACACACAGACTCACACAGACACACAGATATACCCACAGATTCACACACACACACACACACACACACACACACACACACACAAACTCAGACTCCTGCAGACTCACACAGACACACACACATGCTCGTGGAGTCATTCAGACACGCAGACGCGAAGACTCATGGGGGCACCCTCTGTGGGCTCCCGTCCCTGACCTGGGGTCCAGGCCCCTACCTGCTCCTGCCGCACCTCGAACAGCACATCCTCGCCTGGCCGCACGGCCACCGCCTCGCCGCGGATGCTGACCCGCAGCCCCCGGGGCGCCGTGAGCGGGCACTGCAGCTGTGCCGGGCCCCGCTGCAGGTCCACGCCACCCTCACACACGCTCGACACCACCTTGCGGTACCTGTGGCCGGAGTGTGGGAGGCTCACACGGGCACCCATGGCCCCCACCCCCACCTGCCACCCTCCCTGCAGAGCACAGATGGCTCCCTGGGGCACCCATGACCCCTCACAGCTCACTCTGGCACCCATGGGTCCCGGCCACCTCCTGTCTCCTCTTCTTCCCTCCCAGCCCTTGGACAGACGGGGAGGGAGCAGGCGGGCAGCGCCTGCAGAGTGGACGTCAGGGCTGATACTGCTGGCTGCGGGGCTCAGTCAGGGCCTGGCGGGACCGGGTCCTGTGGGGAGCGCCCCTGAGGGCTGCTTTGCCACTGCTGCCCCCCACGGTGGGGAGCCCCACCCTGGGGCTATCAACTGAGAGTGGGGGAAGCGGGTGCTGGACAGGCAGCCTCCTGGAGCAGATGCTGGTGTGGGTGCAGGTGGAGACTGGGGGTTGGAGCAGATGGAGCAGATGCAGGTGAGGGTGCGTGTGTGTGTGGGTGAGGGCGTGAGGAGGTGAGGGTGCAGACGACCGTACAGGTGGGCTCCACCCCCAGCTTTGTCAGACCAGGACTGACTCCTGCTGGAGGCGGGTGCGTCTGTCGGCACCTGGCGCAAGTGAGCTGAGAGCAGAGAGCGGGACAGACCAGGGCCGGCAACGGGGCTGCGTGAGCCAGGATGGGGCAGGGGTGGGCGGGTGGACGGGCTCTCAAGGGACGGATGGACAGGGCATGGTGATGGTGGAAGTCTGAACACTAATGGAGAGGGTGGGTGGTGAACAGAGGAACAGATGGGCCACAGGCTGGGAGGTCAGTGATGGACGGTGGGTGGGAGCTAATGAGACACACACACACGTGTATAAACACATATGCATCCCCGAGGCCCTGGTCTATAAGTTCTGATCCTGCCCTGGGCTACCTAGTAGGCATTCTCTCCGCTCTTCAAACTCCCTAAGGGGAAGCAGCACAGTGTGGTGCCCACGGGCCATGCACACTGCAGACACCTACATCTATCTGACGCTGAGCCGCGGGGGACAACACGGGGCCCCTGGGGGGATGAGTTAATCTCTCACAGATGCAGACACACACAGCCAGGAACTTCCCTTGCAGCCCCTGTCCAGCAGGAGGACACCACCAGGCTGCACAGTGACGAGCAGATGTGCCCCAGCAGAGGTAAGGGCAGTCTTCCTGGAGGAAGTGCCTTCCAGCCCAGATATAAAGGAGTGTGGTCCCGGACGGGGGTCTGCCCCTTCCCTGCTGCATTCTGTAGGGGCAGCAGCTCTGCCGGGGCTCCAGGGGATGTCTCTGCTCTGGGGGTCTGCTGGGCAGGTACTGTGGACGCTCCAAGCGGGTCCCTACCCATGGGCTCAGTGACCGGTGACCCCAGGGGCCCCGTGAACAGAAGCCCTTGCCAGACAACCTGACGGCTGGGGCCGGGGGTCTGTGGGGCCCAGGCGCCCGGAGGGACTCACCCGGCACTGCTGGGGTAAGTCCGGCCCAGCGCACAGTCTTCGGGTGGGCTCAGTGGGTTGAACCAGAAGTTGGCGGCGCACTCGTGAGCACCCAACTCCGAGGCAGGGGCGCGTTCAAAGCCGTAGTCACTGCGGGGGGCAGGCAGGACTGGGTCTGGCGGGCTCTCCTGCATGCTCATCTGGGGCAGAGGGGCCCCACGTGGCTGTGTCCCCGAGGGGAGGCGGCCCCAAAGCCAGGAAGAATGGCTGTAAGGGTATTTCTAGAAACGCCCAGGCGAGCAGTAGGCCCCACCTGGGTGTGCTGCAGGGCTGCCTGGAGCAGGTGTGTGTGTGAGGAGCGTCTCACCAGAGGAAGTCAGAGTCGCGGCACTGGCACACACGGGCGCTGAGCGCCGACGAGAAGCTCCGGCCCTTGACGCACCAGGACGTGGCCTTCCTCTTCCGGAAGCTTCGCTGCTGGCCCATGATGCAGCGGTCGCCCTGCACGGACACGGGGACGCTGCTGTCTCACTAGCCGTGTGTCCACCGCGGAAGGGGTATGCGGGGGAGCACACGCTCGCTCAGCCCGGAGGACCCTGACCTGGTGTCCCCCGGCTCAGTGCTGCAGGCGGGCGGAACTGAGTGAGGCGGGGCCAACACGGGGGGGGGGTGTGGCCACACTCAGAGGCCTCCGCCCAATGGAACAGGCTCCTCGGCTGCATACCCCCAGCCCGGCCCCCACAACGCCCCTACTCCAAAAGCCTGGTGCAAAATGCAGCAGGACCCTCTACCCCCCCCCCCCCCAGTCAGGCGTCAACTAAGCATTTTGCTGTAGAAACCGTTTGGGGCACCCTGGGCGGGCCTGCCTGTACCCCATTGGCTGCTATAGAAACAGAGGATGTGCACTGCCCCTTCCTAGGGGCCGAGGACACAACTCTGCTCACCCTAGAGCAGAGGCCCTCAGCCCCGTGCAGCCCTATCCAGCAACAGGGACCATTAAGTCCCACGGCGGGAACAGCTGTGAAGGGCCATCAGGGGAGACTTCCTGGAGGAGAGGGCCCAGGCCTCTTAGGACGGCTCAGTCAGTCAGAGGCCTGCCCCCAGCCTGAGCCCTGACCCACCTGGAGGTTGGTGAGGTCCCAGGGGTCATAGTCGGCCTCCCCGCATGGTCTGGAGAACACGGGCCGGAAATCCACCTTGACCAGCTCCCAGTCCGAGCGGAAGCTGATGTGGCCAAAGACGCTGGGGAGGGGAGAGGGGCTGCAGCGAAGCTGGGCTGCTCCCCCACCTCTTTCCCGGGGCCTACACTCCCCCAAGAGGGGGACCCTGCTGGACCCGTCCACGCTGTTGCGTGCCCTACGGCTTGTGAGTGGCTCCGCTGGGGTCTGTCCCGAGCCCCAAGCCCCACGAGGTAGCAAGTGGGCCGAGAGCGCCAGGATTCTGCACCCCCAACTCCGCAGGGGCCCTCGCCTTGCTGCACCTGCCACTGGATGGGGCCACGGCAGGCGGGGAACGGGTCAGGCATGAGGGGGAGCGTGAGGAGGGCGGGGCGGCCATGGTTGGAGACCTCAGGGCTGGGGGGCACTCACGTCATCACCAGCGTCTCGTCCCCTGGCTCGCTCAGCAGCCCGTCCACAAACACCGAGGTGCTGGTAAAGTTGTGTGTGCTCCAGCTGAGGCCCTCGTCGGCGCTGAACCTGCCGAGGTCATGCAGCACCTCTACAGCGGGAGCGCGCCCAGCCCGTGGCAGGCCCCTTCAGGCCTGTGGCCCCCACCCCCCGCCAGGTTTTGTGTCTCTGAGTCCCACGGCAGCCAGGGCAGCCCATGGTGATGTTCTGTGCCTTCAGACCCAGTTTCTGGACACACCCAGAGCAGTCCCAGAGCACTGGGCACCACTGGGGGCGGGCTGAGTTCCTCCCTTCCGGTGGCTTCTCCACGACCCCCACCCCCTGCCTCAGGCTGCTCAGTCCAAGATGACTCTGGCCCCGAGTCCCGGCTCTGCGGGCCTGGGGCTCCCTTTTCCCTCCCCTGCACTCCGCAGCTGCTCTCCAATTTCCCACCTCAGCCCAGACCCCTCCCCCCGCCCCCAAGCTCCAGGGGCTGCTGCCCTGGTGTGGTCTGGTCTGGGCTACCACCCTGCTGCCCTTAATCTTCTATCTCCCTGGCCAGCCCAGAATGGACATGCGGAGGGTCGCCCAGCCTGCAGGGACCCCTGGGGTGGGGCTTGGGGCCACTGTGCTGAGGCCCCACGAGGAGGCCGACCTGGGGGCATTGCGAGGGCTCCAGGTGGAGAGAAAGCCCCCCCACGTTACTTGAGGATCTTCAAGGGTATGGAGGTGTCCTTGATGGCCACGATGACCCCGCCGTGGTCTAGGTAGAGGATGTGGTGCTCCTCCTCAAACACCTGCAGGGCAGAAGGGAGTGGGGGGGGAGAGTGAGGCGGGGCCAGCGCTGCGGGTGGGCGGGGCTGAGAGCGAGGCGGGGCCAGCATCGCGGTGGGCGGGGCCAATGCTGTGGGCGGGCGGTGCCGAGGGCAAGGCGGGGCCAGCGCTGCGGGTGGGCGGGGCCGCAAGTAGAGGTGGGGCAGGACGCTCAGCTTCCACAGCAGACGGTGGGCACCCGGAGCAGCAGGGGTCCCCCAGCACCAGCGTGGGTGCTCCACAGACACACCCGCGGCAGTCCTGCTTGTGGTTCCCAGGGCACTGCTCTGAGCGCTCAGGGTCCAGAGGGGTGGGGTGAAGCCTGGTGTCAGGGCGTGGTGGGTTAGATCTGCACACAAGCCCCTGCTGCCCACCCATGCTGCATGCAGACACAGCATCTCAGGTCCCCTCAGTTTGGAAGCAGGAAGGGGTGATAGTCTGGCGCCCGGAGATGCCCAGGAGGCGGGCCACCCTTCACGCTCCTCCCTAGTCCTGCAGGGAGGCAGAGATGGGCTCCCCCTGGGGACAGCACGCTCCCAAGATCCACAGGGACTGCTCGGAGCGAGCCCTCCCCAGTGCCAGGCCCTGCAGCCTTGGGTCTCTCTCCACGAGGCTGCGGCTCCAGTGCCCCCTACTTCCAGAGGCCTCTGTGCTCTGCCCTCTAGAACCCTCGCTCCCGTGGTCTAGGTAGAGGATGTGGTCCCCATGGGGGACCCCAGGAGACTGGGCTGCTGGGGGCACGGAAGCAGGCGCACCTCCAGGACCCCGCTGTGTACTGGGCACAGCGCTGTGCGTGTGCATGCGTGTGCATGTTACAGTATCGTGCATGTCTGTGTGTACGTGTGTGCGTGTGTACGTGTCCTGGCGCTAATCCCCCCAAGAAAACTGCCTCTGCTGAGACGCTTTACCTCTGCAAATAATCAGTCACACTGTGTGCAGTCCTGGTGTGCCATAAGTATACATTAAAGGGTCCATTTTGACATCAGTCTGTGGTCCCGTCTCCTTGTTCCTTGCTGGGGAGGCCTGGGGAGGTGGTTCTCAGTCGCCCACACTGTCCTGCCTGCTTCCCACTAGCCCTGTGCTCCCCCCCTATCTCCACTGCATCCCCTCCCCCACAGGGACCCTGAGGCCCATAGCACCCTGGGGGAGCACTTGCCTTGCATGCACCCAACTGGGGTTCAATCCCCGGCATCCCATACAGTCCCCTGAGCACCACCAAGAATGATCCGTGAGCACAGAGCCGGGGGTAACCCCTGAGCACTGCCAATGTGCCCCCCAAAATATACCAGTATCTCTTGTGCCCTGACACAAAGGAGGCTGCACTGGAGTCTCCTACCCATGACGCCACTTTTCCATTGGTGAGGGAACAGGATGCAGAAGGCTGGCTTGAGTCTCCCCATCGGGTTCAGGGAAGCAGCTACTTGGAAGGTCCAAGATGCAGAGGCTGGTCTGCGCACCCTGCTGGGGCCCTGGAGTTAGGGGGCTTCCTCTAATGGGCAGATGCGGCCAATCCTGTTCTGGCATGGCCGCCAGCACAGGCTGCAGATAGGAGCAACTGGGGGTCAATTGTGGCCAGTGGGCTAATGGAGGGCCAGAGCTGGTGCTCAGGAGTGTCCCACTCCAGCGGGAGACCACTGAGGGTGTGCATCCCCACACTTAGTCCTAATCACAGCACCTGGGGCCCAGTGAGGCCCAGTAGGTGGTGGGATGGGGGCTGGAGGAGAGCTGTGCCCCGCCAGACCCCTTACCTGGCGCCAGGTGTGCCCACAGTCTGACGTGATGTACATCTCCTCCTTGTACTCCACCAACTGCGAGCCCAGGTTTCCTGTTGGAGGGAATGGGGTGCTCCAGGGTCAGCCTGCCTCTCTCGAGGCCTGAGGTTGGAGGGAGCCCCAGAGATCCCCCAGAATCCGCAGCCAAGTACCCAGCCTCCCCCCCCACCTGTGTCCCCCCCACCACCAAGGCTGGCTGATATGTCCACTCTGCTCCAACGTGTCAGGGCCTGGCCTGGATGGGGCAGCATCTGGTACACGCAGGGCCAGACACTCGCTGGCTGTGTATGTGGAGCGCTGGGGATGGGGCGGGGTCCTGCATCCCGGGGGCTCCCCCAGAACAGGCCAGGCCATCTGAACATGGTCAGACTCCCTGAGGCCAGCAGAGGCCATGGATGGCTGCCGAGTGGACACTGGGCGGGGCCCAAGCCGTAGGGTACAGGACCTCCCTCAGTCATGCTCAGGGGAGCCCCTAAGGTCACTCTCGGGGTGAGGGAGGATCCCAGGGGCTGCCGGAGGGGGAGAGGCCGGGGCTGTGTGTCTGGTGAGCGGCCAGGGGCCCTGAAGATGCCAGTGGAAGGTAGGCCAGGGCCACGGCATCGTGCTGCCCCCAGGGTCCAGGAGTTT
This sequence comes from Sorex palustris, assembly GCA_028565675.1. Classification (NCBI taxonomy): domain Eukaryota; kingdom Metazoa; phylum Chordata; class Mammalia; order Eulipotyphla; family Soricidae; genus Sorex; species Sorex palustris. Next base: position 19,990,506 of record JAOXYA010000002.1, read on the forward strand.
GAGGCCCAGGATGATGGGCTGGAGGACACCGAGGCCATTATGGACACAAACAGCCAGCCAGCACCTCAGAACGCTCACAGACTGTCCTGGGCAGTTCAGCAGAAGCAGGTAAAAACCTGCAGGTACTGCAGCAGCCTCGGATACACATGTCAGAGGGGGCCGGTGTTGTCCACCCTCCAGGCACCAACCCACCCTCTTACCTGTTACCCAACCATCCATCTGTCTGTCTGTCCATCTCTCCAGCCATCCACCCATCCACCCACCCACTAAACAACTCATTTGCCTACCCATCCATCTGTCCGTCCATCCATCCATCTGTCCATCCATCCACCCATCCACCCATCCATGTCTCCATCTGTCCTCTACCTGTTTGTCCATCCATTCATCCGTCCATCCATCTGTCTGTCTGTCCATCTACCCACCTGTCCATCTGTCTGTCCACCCATACATTCATCCATCCACCTACCTGTCCATCTGTCTGTCCATCTATACATCCATCTGTCCGTCCATCCATCCATTCATCTGTCCATCTGTCCATCCTTCCATCCATTCACGTGTCCATCCCGACCCTCCACCCATCTATCCATCCATTCATCCATCCATCCGTCTATCTGCACCTAGCCACCTGTCCATCCGTCCGTCTGCCCATAGCCCAGACATCCTCAGTCCACCCATCCTTCTACTCACCTGGCTCACGCATGTGCCCTGCTGACCACACACTCACTCCCGCCGGCCTCCAGACCCAGTTCCCCAGAGTAGCGGGCACTACTGGCCCCCGTGGACAGAGCGCAGCTTGGGTCCTGGCCACCAGGCCCAGTGTGTGGTGAGCGGAGCCTACCTGCGCCCATGATGAGGCCGGGAGCGGTGTCCTTGGTGTGGACGGTGCCTGACACATATGGGTTGTCGGCCCAGCGCAGGTGCAGGTGCAGGTGGCAGTCGGGCTGCGGACGGCAACGGGCTGCTGAGCCTGACGGGCCCTCAGAGGCCATGCGGGCAAGTCAGGCCTGCGGGTGTCTGGGAGGCTGGAGCCTCTCGCAGTGGCACTCCTGCCACCCACAGGGCTGGCACCAACACGGGGCGTAAGTCTGCGGAGGCCCTGGGGGCCTGGGTGAGCTCACCGAGGCAGAGGGCACGGACGTGAGCCACGTGGGGTGCTGTGTGGACCCTGGGCCCATCCTCACCACACCCTATCAGCCTCTGGCGGCCGGACTCCAGGAGCTGGGCACTCGCAGGCCTCGGCAGGGCACTGGGGTGCCTGAGCCATGTGGGGGGCCCAGGGGGTGGCCCACATGAGCACTGCTGTGAGAGGGGCTTCTCTGAGGCTCTTGGGGAGAGCTCGGTGTGCCGGGGCCCGAGCTGGCCTCGCTCCCTCACGCCTGGAAAGCAGGCCGCTGCTGGGTGCTGAGAGCCCCATGGGGCCTGCCTCCCTTTTCCCATCTGGGGGTCCCGTGACCCCCGTGGGAGCCCCTTGACCCCAGTGCTGGGGTGTGACAGGCCTCGGTGGCCACAGCAACGTCCTCCTGGCCATGGGTAGGCAGCCCCAGAGGGGGCCGTGTGAGGCTTCCTGGACAGAGGGGCTGCTCTTGGGGTACACGAGGGCAGAGATGGGGGCCCTGAGACCACCCCAAAGCAGGCTGACGGAGGTACATGTGGTGCTTGTGGCAGGGAGAGTCAACCAAGGCCCGGCTCTGCCCCACAGTCCTGCGGGCACTGTCCAGGGCTGTCTCCAAATGCCACAGTCTATGGGAGGACAGGCGGGTTCAGCTCCCAGCCACCCTGAGCAGGAGACCCCTGCCTGGACCCCCATACCCCCTCTCTACCGGTGTCTCTGGTAGTCCCAGGTCCCTGCAAACGGGCTGGGCCTTCATTCTGAGCTCAGCAGTGAAGAGGTATGAGGATAGAAATGGTGTGAGCGTGTGTGAGTGGGTGAGAGTGGGACTGAGTGGGTGTGAATGAGTGTGAGTGGTTATGAATGGGTGTGACAGGGTGTGACTGGGTGTGGGTAGTGTGAATGGGAATGAATGGGTGTGAGTAGTTATGAATGGGTGTGAGTGTGTGTGAGTGGGTATGAACAGGAGTGGATGTGAATGTGTGCGAGTATGAATGGGAGTGAGTGTGAGTGGGTGTGACTGGGTATGAGTGGGCGCGAATGAATGTCAGTGGTTATGAATGGGTGTGACTGGGAGTGAGTCGGTGTGAATGGGAGTGAGTGGGTGTGAAGGTGTCTGAATGAGTGTGAGGTTATGAATGGGTGTGAGTGGGTGTGAGTAGTGTGAATGGGAATGAAGGGGTGTGAGTGGGTATGAGTGGGTGTGAATGAATGTCAGTGGTTATGAATGGGTATGACTGGGAGTGAGTCGGTGTGAATGGGAACGAAGGGGTGTGAGTGGGTACGAATAGGTCGAAGTCAGGTTGCGAGTGTTGTCAGTGCCTGCTGACCAGGTTCCCGCCCTTCGCTTCTGGAGGCAGGTTTCCCTGGAGTGGCTCTGACTGAGCAGCCCTAGAGCAGGGCCCTCAGAGACGCTGGGGAAGTCCCCACGCCTGCTCTGTGCCTGGGACCCTGCAATGCGCTTGATCTCCTGAACGCCCTGGGCACTAGAAGGCGAAAGCAGGACACGGTGGTGGGGTGGGGCACGGGCCCTGGGTTGCTGCCTCTGGTTTTCCTACCCATTGACTTCTGGCCACTGTATCCTATCTCCTCCGTGCCCGCTGGGTCCCCTGTCCCCTGGAGGCGGGGGTGGAAATCTCACATAGCCATTTCTTTCTCCCTCAGCACCAGATCCCAGACAGGAACCGGCTGTGAGCAGAGTCGCTTTGAGAGGGGAGCAGGTCCCTTCCCTGGGAGACAAGGGCCTGACGGCAGAGTGCCCTTCCCTCCTCTCGGGCTGGGTTTGATCTGCGTGCAGGGGCCGGGTGTGGGGAGGCCCCGGGACGGACGTGTCAGCCTGGCTGGGGGCAGAGCCCCTCCCGCCTGGTGCCCGGGCTGTGGTTGGCGGCTGGCTGTGCCCACTGTCTCCCAGCAGCCTGCTGGGACGGGGACCCTGTTTTCAGGCATGCACAGGGACCCAGGCACATCCTCGGGCAGTGTCAGGGGCACGGTGTGCCCCGAGGCCCAGATGCCCTTGGGCATGGCCAGGGTGCCTGCGTATCTGAAGGAATCGCCCCCTGGGCGTGGCTGTGGGCCTGCAGGGGCCCGGCTCCGGTCTGGGCAGGCGCATTGGAGCCCCCGCGGAGACAGAAGCAGGCTCGGGGCAGGGGGTGTTGATGCCACCCTCACCACCACACGGCCCTTGACCATCACTGTCCTGTACCCCACCCCTCACAGCCGGTCCCTTAGGGCTTGGGGATGCTGGCACAAACAGCCGCCTCCACTCCCGAAGCCAGTACACCCCCTGCTGCCGAGGGTGGGGCAGGAGGCGTAGCAGAGTCTTGCCTGGAGGCGGCCACCCTCCTGGAGCCCCCCATGAGGACACACAGGGACTGGAGCAGATTCCCCCAAATCAGCCGTGTCCCCCCCAACACACACACACACACACACACACACACACACTCTATGATGCCAGCCCGCAGTGCTGAGAGGGCTGTGAGTAGCGATGATTCTAAGGGGAAGAGATGCTTTGCGGGTTGTGGGTGGTTGTGGGGAGTAAGATCCTCTGGGCAGAAAGAATGGGCTCTGGGAAATAAGGGTACTCTGGGGAGTGGGCGATCTTCTGGGGGTGTAATAATGCCCTGGGAGGTATGATATACTCTTGTGAGTAAGAGATTTTGAGGGGGCTAAGGATGCCCTGGGAAGTAAAGATACTCTGGGCAGTAAGAGATACTCAGGGGAATAAAGATTCCCTGGAGAGTAAGGATCCTCTGGGGAGCAATAGATACTTGGAGAGTACGGATACCCAGTGTGCGAGGAACCTTTGGGGAGTAATAAATACCCTGCGTAGCAATGGATACTCTGAGGAGGAAGGATACCTGGGGGAGCGAGGGTGCTCCGGGGATGGGTTTCAGGCAGCAGAGGCATGTGTCTCTCTGGGAGTCCCTCTGGCAGCACAGAGGGCCCAGGACCACAAAGATCCCCCTGGCTTTCCTCAGCCCCTCTCCGTGGCGGGGGACACTCACCGGCCTGCAGGTGGTGGGTTTCCCGTTCATGTCCGTGCTGGGGGGTTGCAGGTGACCCCAGTCTCGGCCCTTGTTGTAGGTGATAAGTGTCACCACCTTCCCATCGCGTTTCTGGTTTGCCAAGAAGACGCCCTTCACTCCCCGCACCTGAGAGAGAATGTAGGGGAAACACGGAGCCCCCAGGACGATGAGCTGCCACCCTCCAGGATCTGGTGGCCTCCCATCCCTACTCAGGATGTGGCTCAGCAGCGCCCACTCCAGATGTCAGCGGCCACCCCCCACCCCGGACACCGACGGGCCCCATTCCACCTCCAGGATGTCGACGAGGACACTCTCCTCGGCCCGCCGCGAGCTGCGGACGTCCTCCAGCACCAGCGTGTAGTGCACTCCGCGTGGGTCCGACTGGTAGAGGTTGTAGGTGTCGGTCTGATACCACTCCTGCACCGCCACAAACACCTGGCTCTCGTCCGTGCTGATGATCTGCAGGTCCTGGGGGTAGGGAGAGGCCACAGGGGCTGTGCTGTGTATGGGTGACCCGAAGGGCCCCTGGACTCCCCCACCCACCCTCCCGAGGTGGCTGATGTTCCGTGCCTTCCAGCTGAGGGAGGACGCCAAGGCTGGCGGAGAACCCCACAGCTGCCCCACGCTCTCGACTTCTGCCTTCACACACCCCAGGTTGCCCGTCAGCCTAGACTGGCACCTCTGGGGGTGGGTGCACAGCTGCCCCTTGGCAGCTCCCGGGGCCTGTTGAGTCCTCTTTGCACTGGAGCTGGTCCCAGCCTGAGGAGCGGGCCAGCAGAGCTTGCTCTGGGGACTGACTCACCCTGAGTCATCACACCCCAGCAGCAAAAGGGGTGCCCTCGGCATCCACTTCAGGGTCACAGCCCAGGCAGCCAGCCAGGGCCCCTGGGCAGGCAGAGGGAGCTGGGCTGGGGGAGGGGCTCTTCCCACCAAGATGGGAGCCGAAGGCTGTCGGGGTCCAGCTCCAGCTTCAACAACCGCTGTTCACATGTGTGCACTATGTTCGCACGTGCATATTCTCACATGTATGCACGTGTGCATGCTTGCATGTATGTATGCATGCACATGCACCTGTGTATGTGACCATATTGTTTATGTACATGCACATATATGTGTGTACATGTGTATGTGTGAGCATGTGCACTGTGAACATGTGTATATGTGTGTATGTGTGAGCATATTTGTGTGAATGCATGTGCATATGTGCTTGTGTGTGCTTGTGTCTGTGCATATGTGTGTTCATGTGTGTGTGTATGTATGTGTGTGCACATGTGGGTATGTGAATGTGCCGTGTGCATGTGTGTACACGCGGATGTGTGTGCATGCGGGGGCAGGCACAAAAGGGCTGTCACTCGCTATCTGTCCAGACGGCCATGCCAAGCACCCCTCATCCTGACCCACTGCATGACTGCAGCTCAGGGTCTGCCCTCCGTTACCCTCCTCTGACACCTTGGTGTGGCCGAGGCCATTGGCTCTTCCCAGCAGTCACAGACTGGGCTGGGCAGCAGTGGTGGGTGCTGTGGTGACCTGGGTAGGGTGAGGCGTAGGTAGGAGAGGCTGCAGCATGTGGGACTCCAGGGGGCCCGTGGGGGAGTCCGCAGCCCCTGCCCCCCCCAGGGGCATGGGCCTGACACGGTGTGGCTCCAGCCTGGGAAATGGGTGCCCGGGAGATGTTGAATGGCTGTGTCCACCCCGTCTCCGTCCAACCTTGAGGCCATGCGCCCCGAGATTCTGAGCCCACCTGGACTCTGGGCACTCTGCAGTCTCCCCAGGGAAGGGCTCAGCAGGGGCACGACCCTTGGGGGTCCCCACACATGGCAGCTTTGCTCCTGGCTGCCGAGATGACCGGGCCCAGGAGAGGTGCAGGGATGAGGCACTAATTTTGCACCCACCAGCCAAGTTCAAATCTATTCCTGGCACCACATTTTGTCCCGAAACATGGCCAGGGGTCACTCTAGAGTGTGGCCTGACTGACTGACCCTTCCCCCAGCAGACACATCCCTCCAAGTCACTTGATCACTTGACATCCCGTTACTCATCGATTTGCTCGAACAGGCACCAGTGAAGTCTCCATTCATCCCTGTCGCGTGCTAGTGTAGTCCAATGGCATCTGCTCATTCTAGGAACACAAAGAGCCTCAAACCGATCGTTCAGGGTCTTGACAAAAAAGTCTGACCATTTCGTAGGTGGGCAGCCACGCGATCTTTTGACGTCCTGTGGAATCCAGTCAGTAATGGCTTTAGCCAAGCGGTTGTCTCCAAATCTCATTTTGTGTCCAGCCCATCTGATTTTCAACGCCTTGGCAAATGAGACAGTGTCCCTAATTCTTGATTGTAGATAGAGGTTGGAACTCCAGATTCTTTCTCTCATTTGAGTGAAGTGGGTTACTCCAAGCATAGCTCTTTTGATTCCTCTTTGGGAGAGCTGAATAGCGTTCTCATCCTGTTTTCATAGGGCCAGATCTCTGTGGTGTATGTTAATGCAGGAAGAACAGTGGAATCGAAGAGATGTGCCTGAAGCCGGAGGTTCTTCATCCTCTTAGCTATTTCTTCAATGTTCTTGAAGGCTTTCCAAGCTGCTCTCTTCCTCCTGCACAGCTCGGGTGCCAGGTCATTTGTCATGTTAACTTCTCGACCTAGGTACACATAGCTGTTGCATTCGGAGATGGTCG
>JAOXYA010000002.1:19997410-20029822 GCA_028565675.1 Sorex palustris
GGGGGGGAGGAGGGGGGAGAGGGGTGTGGGTGATAGCGAGTACAGCGGAGGGGCCCAGACTCCTGCCCCTGGCACCTTCCTGCAGCGGCTGTGGGGGAGAGAAATTGTTGACAGGAGGAAGCGGCGAGCGCCAGCTTCCTCTGGAGCACTTGGACCGTTTGGGGACTCAGCTCAGACTGTCTCCAGAGCGGGGGAGATACCTGTGGGCTGGGGGGCTGGCTGCAGGGATGGGGCGCTGGCCCCTCTGTGCATGGGGGACCCCCACACCTGCCAGCCCCCAGGTGCTGCTTGTGCCCATCAGGACGGCCATGAGGCTGGACAGGCAGGGCTGCTGGCTGGACGGCTGGGTGAGCACCGGGCCTCGGGCACCCCTGCCTAGCCGGAACTTACCAAAATGCCCTCTGGGGCGCTCAGGACAAATGCTCCCCCGATATGCACACTCTAATCCCCTGAACCAGGGGAGACGGGGACAAGCCAGCAGGTCCGGGAGCCCTGCACACAGCCCCTGGAAAGGGTCAGGAGGGCGAGGGCTCCCCAAAACAGTGGGCAGCCAAAGTGCCCCACGGCCTGAGTGGCCGAGAGCACTTCCGAGGGCTGACCCGTGACTCTGACTTCAGGTCCAGAAACTTTAGAGCCCCACAGCTGCTGTGGGGGTGCCCCTGCCTCCCACCACACACACACGCACATATATACACGCGCACGTGTACATGCACACACATGGCCGCACACTCACGCTGACACACACGCGCACACGTACGCACACGTGTACACATGCAGCAAAATGCACCCTGTAAGCATTGCTCTGTGTAGTAGGTCTCGTTAGGGCCACGCCCAGCCATGCTAGGGGCTGCTCTCTGCTCTGTGCTTAGGGGTGACTCTCCTTCCCCTGGGTGCCCGAGATCTCCTCCCCGGGGGCGCAGGACACTGACAGACACGGAGAACCAGGAGCAGGCGCCACTCCCAGGCTCTCGGACACGATGAAGCAATGGCGGCTGAAAGGGAAGACGGGGGGCACTGGGGCCAGGGGTCAGGGGGAGATTCAGTCCCCCTTTGTCAGTCCCACACTGCTCCTTCCAAACTGTACTCGAGTTCCACTCCCACTGGAAAGTGAAGCTGGACTTGCTTTGCACTCACCCATCTGAACTCAGAGATGTGTGGATGCGTGGCCTGAGTGTCCGCCACACACGTTCCACCATGAGCTTGCCCCCTCCCAGGCCCAGGGGGACCCCCACAGCAGAGAGCTGATGCCAGCCTGGCTAGACCTCTGCGGGCTAACCCAAAGGGTAACCCGAGACCCACCTGTCTGTGGCCAGCACGCCACGTCACCCACTGTCCTTGCCAAGGCGTCTACAGGGACACAGGCAGCCACGGTCTGTGCGGGCCTCTTGCAAGCCACAGTCCTCTAAGAGAGCTGGGTCAGAACCCAGGGCCAATACCTGGAGGGACCCAGTCTCGACCAAAGCATCAAGAACAGCAGGGAGGGGGCAGCACAGCACTGCCAGCAGGACATCGGGCTCAGGAAGGTCAGTGCAGGTGGACACGTGGGAAAGATCAGGAATTGAGCACACTGCCAGACCTGGGCTGGGGCACAGCCAGAGGGAGCACGGAGATCAGCCAGATTTGGACCAGGGCACAGCCGGGGGGAGCACAGGGACCTCCAGGGCCACCGGTGGCTCTGGGACAAGGGCCAAGCCTGGCTGGCAGGGCAGAAGGTGTGTGCAAACACAGGCAGTGGCAGGCGTCTCCCTCCCCCTGCAGGAGGAACTGAGCCTCAAGGGGGTGCTCGGTGCCCTGTTTTCAGAGGAGACCATGGGGTTCATCTGAGCCTCAGCACCTTGGACCTTTAAGGAGAAGAAACGAGAGGACACACAGAGGCCTGGAATATCCAGGAGCTGCGGCGAGGGGCACCATCAGTGAGGGGCACATCTCTGGAGCAGCAGAGATCCCTCAGTGGCTCGGAGTGGGCCGTGCTGCACCAGAAGGAGCGTGCGCAGTGCGTTCTGCGTGGGGCTGGGCGAGCAAAGAGCTGTTCATCCCTGGAAGGCCACTTCCCAGCGCGCCTCTCCCCCAGCACTCCACCCACTTTGTGCAGCCCCGCTAATGCCCCGCTAATCCTGCAATTTGCACAACTCTGGGCCAGGGTCACCGTTAACGATCTCCAGGCAACGCCTCACTGACGAGAGCAAGCACGCACCAGAGGAGGGGCACTGTGGGCAGGATCCCCCAGACTCCCACAGAGCACACGCCTGCGGCCCGGGGAGGCCAGGGCAGGCCAGAGCTGGGCATCCACACAGCCCGGAACTGAGACGTTCCCGAAGCCTGGAGAAGCCAGCACCCGCCCTGTGTGTCCCACTCCCACATCCGCCAGTCCCATCATAGGCCACCTTAGCCCCTGCGTGGTGCCATTGGCCTCATGCTTCTTGCGCGCGCACACACACACACACACACACACACACACACACACACACACACACAGACCAGCAGCAGGGGAAAGGGGGACAGGGAGCAGTTAGACTATGCTGAGTCGAACAGAGTTGACCCATCTGGTCCCTCACTGGCGTCCACAGTCTCAGGGGTCTGGGCCAGGATCTCATCTCAGATTCTAAATCAGGAGGGTCCATCCAAGCCTCACCTGGTGCCCCCCACACACACCCCCAACACGGGCGGGGCTGGGGCTCAGGCAGAGGGGCCGGAAGCTGCCCCTTCTCTCCCACCGCACCGGACCCTCTGCCCCCCTCAGCAGCCCTCAGGGGCCACACCAGAACCCCTGACTGCCCGAGAGGGTGACCCCAGTCCAGTTGTTCTCATCCTGCCCCCACAGACTCGTGCAACGGAGGGACCCCCAAAGGGCACTGGCCATGGGCTGCTGGGCACCTAAGTAACCGGGAATGCATGTGGGTCCCCCCCACAGGAGCCCCCGGGAGCAAGCAGTGACCCTCAGCATGGACGGAGGCAGGTCATAGCCCCTCAAGGGGCCACAGGGGTAGGGCAGCTTCCTGGAGGGCAGCTGAGGGCAGGGGTGGGGTAACGGGCACAAAAGTGGCATTCATGCGGGACAGGCGGGAACAACAGAGGACAGAGGACAGAGGGGATAGGCAGGGACAGTCCCAGTCCAGCCATGGGACCATCCCCCCATCCCTCAGTCTCAAGGCGGGGGGGGGGTGTCGGGGCACCTGTAACTTCCTCTACAGCTACTAGCCACCCCCCATGTCCCCACACAGCCCGTGTCCCTACACAGCCCCCTATATCCCCACACAGCTCCTGTATCCCCACATAGCCCCCTGTCTCCAGCCCGATACTGTGACTTCATCTAACAAGTAGGGAAACTGAGGCTCAGACGGGCAGTCACCTGCCTTCTCCACTCGGGAAAATACAGTGTTGGGGGTAGGAGGGGTGCGCACGGGGTCTCATCTTGCTCTAGAACCCAGGACTGTAGATTCCCAGATGGGCAGCGGGAAGGGTCCCCTCACTGGGGCATGGGGTCCCCAGAGAGCCCCTCCTCCAACCCCAGTCCCACCTGCCTCAGTCCCGTGGCTCCCATGGCTGGTGCCTCCCTCTGGGATGGGGGAGACATCTGGGCACATCTGCACGCCTCAGGGCTGGGGGTCAGGGGGTCCAAGGGAGCCCACGGCACTGGGAGGATGGGGGCTCCTGCCCAGAGGGGAGTAGGGGGTCACGTGACGGAAGAGTGGACACCAGGATGGGCATCCTCCATGCACATGCCTGTTGCGGGGCGGGAAGTGTCCATCCCGCCCAGGTTCCGGCCCCCACCCCCAGCGGGGCATCTGGCCACAGGCTGTCCGCCGGCCCATCTCCAGCCTTGGCCACGACTGCGCAGAGACTGGCCCCTGGTCCCAGCACGATGCTCAGGTTCCAGCCCACTGGCTCTGCATGGAATCGTCTCACAATGGACTCATTGTGCCCACAGGGTCAGTGGAGCCCAGGGGGGAGGAGGGTGATGGGAAGCTAGGGGACAGATGAGAAGGAGGCTGTGGGGAGCAGAAACTGGAGCCAGGGAGGAGGGAAGGGAGAGGAAAAGAGCAGGGCAGGAGGAAGAGAGGGAGCAGGGGCGGAGGGAGAGGGAGGAGAGGAGGGAGGAGGGGCGGAGGGAGAGGGAGACCAGAGGAAAAGGGCAGGACAGGACTAAGGAGAGAGGGGAGTGGAGGGGAGGAGGGGGAAGAGGGGAGGAGCTGGAGGTCCGTGGGCAGATGGCCCAGTCCACGTGCGGACTGAGGGGCTCTCAGGAAAGCTGCAGCCTCCACTCTCCAGGGGCCCCAGGGGCAGGGAAAGGGATGCCTCCCATGAGGAGCCAGGGGCGGCCCGGGGGCAGAAAGGTGGGGAGGCCCAGGACCCCCATGCCACCTGGCCGCCCCCCTCGCCACCCACTTCTTCATCCCTCAGGGGGAAGGGCAAAGGTCAGAGGTGCCCCCTGCACGCCCCGCTCTCCCCAGAGTCAAGAGGGAGCCACCAGCACTAGGCGACTGGGGTCCCCAGACATCACCCACATCCTCCCGCTGCTGAGCCACCTTCCTGCCAGCTGGGCCCCCTCTGTGGGGGGGGGCAGCCTGCCCACAGGACCACGAGCCTCCCCAGAAACTGGAGATGGGAGTGAATGGTCTCACGGTGGCACGAGGAGGACAGCTGTGGAGAAGACTCAGTCAGGTCTGTGTGGGGTGAGAGCAGCGTGCTGGCCCTCTACACACACACACGCACACGCATGTGCACACGTGCATGCCCAGGCACATGTGCAAATACATGGACACTCTGGGGGGTGTGGCAGTGCAGGGAGAAGCCTGGCTGCGGGGCCACCGCACTGCCCATACCTGCTCACGCCAGCTGAGTGAACCCAGTCCAGCTTCCGGCCCAGAACCCGCTGCATGCTGCTGACCTCAATGGATTTGGTTCATACGGTCCATGAGGCGCTCCAGGCACTGAACAGCCACTTCTGTCCACCCACAGACACCCAGTGAGTGCCCACGGGGAAGGAGCTGAGAGCCTGCTACCACCGCAGGCCAGATGCCTGGAGGAGGTGGGACAGGCTGGGTCCCACCAGCGGGAGGACAGCGGAAGGTCAGCAGGAAGGTCAGCAGGACAGTCAGCAGGAAGGACAGTGGGAAGAACAGCGGGAAGGTCAGTGGGAAGGTCAGCGGGAAGGACAGCGGGAAGGTCAGCGGGAAGGACAGCGGGAAGCTCAGCAGGAAGGTCAGTGCGAAGGACAGTGGGAAGGTCAGTGACAAGGTCAGCGGGAAGGACGGTGGGAAGGTCAGAGGGGAGGGCAGTAGAAAAGATGGCGGGAAAGTCAGTGGGAAGGACATGGGAAGGTCGGCGGGAAGGACAGCGGGAAGGTCCGTGGGAAGGTCAGCAGAGGTTGCCAAAAGGACGGGACCCTCACAGCCCTCACAGTCTCAGCCAGGCTCCCCCCAGCACCACCCGGCCACATGCCCTCTACAGAAATACCCCCAGGTGCATCTTGGGGTCCCACACCCCTGGTCACAGGGGCTCCCCATGACACAGTCCCCCCGCCCCAGAGTCGAACCCGAGCGCCAAGTCCAGAGCAAAAGAACCAGAAAGCAAACACAGAAAGTCATGACCCAGGATGGCCTGGGGCACCCCGATACCCAGAGACAAGCGGGGAAGGCTTCCTGGAGGAGGTGATGGCTTCAAGCCAAAAGGACCTATGCCAACAGCTCGGGCATGGACTAAACTGTGTCCTGCCCCCAAATTCATACGTTGAAGTCACTCCCCAGTAAATGAGGGCATTAGGGTGGGTGCTGAACCGCATAGACTCTGGTTTGTAAGAGGAAAAGACTGGGTCCCCTCTCTTGGCTCTGAACGCACAGCAGGAAGGCAGGGTACACCCCCCGCCCCTGCAGTGGGGGCCTGCTTGCGCACTGATCTTAGACTTCCGGCCCCCAGAAGTGCGAGTGAGGAGAATGTCTGAGCACTCTGGTCTGTGGGACTCTGTCCCAGCAGCAGAGCTAAGACAGCTGCCTGGCTCCCATCCAGGGGCACCCTCACCCCCACACCCAGGCCCACCCCAGCTCAGGCTGTGCCCCCCGGGCTGAGGGTTCAAGTTCTCATGGGCAGCTGGCCTTCCCGTCAGGTGCCGCGCAGACTAATTCCTGGGGCTTCCCGCGGATTAACGTGCTCATTAAGGGACCACACGGCCAGGCTGAGCCCAGACACTGTCTGGGATCATCGGGGAGCCGGATTAGGGGGCCACCAGGCCACAACTGCCCACAAAGCCGCAGAAGAGGCTCGGGAGGGGGCCGGAGGCTTTTATGGGCCAGTTTAAACCTTCCCCCTACACAAGAAGCGATGTTTAAAAATAGCAGAGTGGCCTCCCCTGGTGAGGGAAAAGTGTCTTCCATAAATCCGCGCTGCCCTCGCCCTCCCGGGGCAGGAAGCTCGGCTGAGGATCAATGGGCCCGGATTCCTCAGAAGCGCCTCTTTCTCTGGTCCATCAGATGAAAGGCGTCACCCGCCCACTGTAGTTGTCTTTCAGATGAGCCGAGGGACCAGCCACACCTGAAAGCGCCTGCCCCCTCGCAGCCCCCAGATGAAGGTGGGCACAGCTAAGGGATGTGGGGCTCCCCTGGGCCAAAGACAACAGGCACCGACACCCTACCCCGACACCAGCTTCCAGAGAGCAAATGAGTGAGTGTGGGAGTGAATATGGGAGGGACAGACAAAATGAGTGGGTGAGTAAGCGAGTAAGTGAGCGAGTCCAGAGTATATGTGTGAGTGAATATGAATGTGATCTAGTGAATGAGTGAGTGAGGTAACTGAATAAGTAAATGAATCAGTGTGTGAGTGTGACTAGGTGTGACTGAGTGAGTGTGACTCAGTCAGTGAATGAGTGAGTCAATTTATTCGGTATGCAAATGTATCTGAGCAAGTGTGAGTCACTAAGTCAGTGTGTGAGTGTGAGTCAGAGTATAAGTGAGTGAACGAGTGTAAGTCGGTCAGTGAGTGTGTGAGTGAATAAGTACGTGCAGTTAGTGAGTGTAAGTCATTCAATGAGTGTGACTGAATGTGTAAGTCTAAGTGTAAGTCTTTCAGTCAGTGAGTGACTGTGTGAGTGAGGGAGTGAAAGTCATTCAGTCGGTGACTGTGAGTGAATAAGTGAACCAGTCAGTCAGTGACTGTGTGAGTGAATAAATGAGTGCGTGTGTCATTCAGTGAGGGGGGGGGGTAAGAATGACTTCTCAGTCCAAGGCTGCACCCTCTGTCCAGAGTTCCCTGCAGAGTCAGTCGGCCTTTGCCAGGCAGGGGTCCGGGAGAAGAGTCTGCCACCACCCGTCTTGGATAGTCCCACCCCTCCCCTGCAGTTCTGGGCCTTGGCATAAAGGTTAATTCCCCTCCAGCCTCACCTTTCCTGCTTGGTTGCCCGGAGAGGGAGCCTGGCTAGCATGGCCCCTGTGGAGGAGCGCAGAAGGGTCCCTGCTCCAGCTGCGGAGCTCCCTGCCGTCAGCACGAGACACAGCCCTGCGCCGTGGGCCGGGGAACAGCCCCGCATGCCCTGGAAGCCAACCTCTTGGCTCCGGGAATTAGCAAGGCCTTATAAAACTCACGTCCCTGCCAAGCTGCTCGGTCCACGTGTCACCATGTGGCCCGGATGGACTCTTTTCGTAGCCCGATCTGTGGTCCTGGCCCATCACCGAGACTCCGGACCTCGAGCTGGGTCCACCACCCAGACGGCGTCGCTAGCCAGCCATGCTACTCTGTCTGGGACACAGAGCACGCCTGGCACGGAACCTGGAAGGTGGCCTGGGGCTGAGACATGGCGAGGACCCTGAGTCGAAAGAGGCTTCTCCCCGAAAACAGCTTGGTTTCTCCTCAAAAGCGCGACCCCGTGTCCAAAGCAGGGTGAACCTGTCCCCCAGGCCAGCAGCGGAACATGTAAAAGCGGTTCTGAGCAACGTGGTCAGAGCCAGAACTCAGCAGGCAGGTGCTTGTCCTGCATGAAGCCAACCCCGCTTCAGCTGCTGTCACCCAACAGAGTCCCCGAAACCTTCCAGAATGATCCCTAGCACAGAGCCAGAAATAAGGTGTGGCCTCAAAACAAATGGGCAAAAATGAAGATGCTTAAAGACAGGAGAAAGGGGGTTCCCTGAAACCCCATCCTGCTGCCATTTAAAGGCAAAGACACCAGAGGAGGGCCTTCTTAGAGTACCCTGGGGGACCTTTTGGGAGCACCATGGGAGGACCTTCAGGGAGCATCACGGGAGGACCTTCTAGGAGCACCATGGGAGAACCTTCCAAGAGCACTATAGGTGGGCCAGAGTGGGGGGCTTTGCTTTGTCATCACTCTCTCCCTGGCTGTTGGTGATGGTGTTGGGAAGCTGCCTCAAAGCTGTCTGCCAGATGCTGCCATTTCCCACCCAGGTCCCCTCTTCACCTCTGGAGCTAGGCTCCAAAAGCCAGCTAGACAACGTGACTAGTCTGGAAACCCTGGGGGAGCCGAGCCCCTGGGTGACCCCCCCACACGCACACAGACACAGACACATACATCCTGTGACCTCAGCCATGTGGCCAACTGCACACATACACACAGAGTGGGAACTGTCCGATGTCAGGGGTGCAGAGCTGATCACAGAGCACAATTGGGGAATGGGGGAGGAGCTCCGAAAACCCCCATTCCTTCCACCCTATCCCCTCCCCCAGCTCAGCTTACTCCCTGAAGCTGAGGTCTCATTGTTAGGAAAGACAGAATTCCGCATCTCACAGCCAGGCCAGCTCTCTCCCACTACATCTGCCACCCCACGCACACACTCGCCACCATTTGACTTCCACTGCGCCAAGCCTGTGCCAGACCCGGGGAAGTGCAGCACCCCTAGTGCAGCCTTCTCCCCCCTGCCCGAGTTCCCTCCGGAGCGGAGCACACGTGTGCTCTGGGGCTGGGGACCCTCAAGAGCCCCAAGAAAGCACCAGAAGGCCCCATGCGCAGGAGGCCAGGAGCATGCAGCCATAAGTCAAGGGACGACCAGGCTCTGGGACTAGCCTGGAGGGTGGGGGACAGGGCAGAGAAAGGAAGGAGGGTCCTGTTGAGTGGGGGTGCAGCTTCCTCCCCCTGGAAGTGTTCCACAGGGTCCCTGCGATGTTGGATGAGGAGCCAGGAGGCCCCATCTGGGCTACAGACACCACCTGGGCTCCTCACTTCGGGCTCCACCTGTTGTCATGGAAACGCCTGGTTCCTTGAGAAGGAATGAGGGTCTCCTGGGTCTGTGAGGTGGACAGGCAGATGGACGGACAGACAGACAGGTGGAGAGAGATAAACACAGGCTTTGATCTGCCTTCACTTCCTCACCATGTCAAACCACAAGGCGAGATGGCACCCAGAGCACACTCGGCACCCCAAACCTCACTCACCCGCAGTCAAACTCAGAAAACACCGTCTCTCCTCCCTGACGCCTCAGCTCCCAAGATCCCTTTCTCCATGCTCCCTGGCCGCTGAGAACCTTCACAGAGCCGAGGAAGCTCTATTTCGGTCGATGCGTCCTTGATGGGCTGGAAGGAAGGCGCTGGCTTTCGGAAGGATCTTTTTTTAGTGGAAAGACACGTTTTAATTTTAGGTTACACGTTCTAGCAACAATTAGTCTCCAGACGTGACTTTAAAAAACAGCCAACTTCTAGGAGATGTGGGGGCAGGCCCAAGAGGGGGCAGTGGGGAGGGAGGAAGGGAGGGAGGAGGGAGGATGGGGGGCCCAGCTTATCCAAGGAAGGCCCTGGAGTTCAGACCGACTGTGCACCCAGCGGGAGCCCATGAAGGGCTGCAATATTTCTGGAACTTTGATATTTCTGGAACTTTCTGTGCTTGCATGGTGCTGCCCACGGCCCCATGTCCTCACTCCCACAACAGTTTGGCACGGGCCTTCCCAGGTAGAATCCCTCAGCCCTGGTGACCGGAGACAGGACGGGGTGGGGCAGGGAGTAGGTATCTGCACCCACATGAGAGTCCACGTCATCAGCCCAGGACCTCGCCACCCGCCCTAGGGCGCCCCAGTCCTCCTTCTGTCCCTGCATAGATCTCTTCCTCACCTCACTGGCACTGGGTCGGCAAACCAGTGCGTTCCCAACACACCTACCTCCTGGGACAGGCCTCGAGCACTGGACCAGTGCCCAAACCCAGTGCCAGGGCCATATCGGCACTGCTGGGGCACTTAGGAGCCCCGCCACCTACTGCTCTGAGCCAGCTCCACTCTGAAAGCTGCTGGAGCTGGGCCTCAGGCTTCCTTCCGCGCATGGTGGCTGCACAGCCAGCCCTGTGTCCCAGCTCATGAAGGATTGGAGGACAGCCCTGGGAGGATGTGGTCTCTGTTCACCCTCTGAGGGAACCAATTCCCTGCTACATGCACCCGCTCAGGTTCACCCCATGCTGGGCTCTGGGGCCATCTCCAGCACACAGAAGGTGAGGTTGGAGGCGAGGGGTCGTGGGGGGAGAACCCAGGAGGCAGCTGTAGAAGGCCAGGTGGAAGCAACTAGGAAGGGGCAGTACGGAGCACACACCAGCCATCCTCTGAGTCCTCGGAATATCTCCCCGACAAGGTGGCTGAGGCTCAGGAAGTTTCTCGAATATTGGGCTTCCCCTCCTGAAGGTCTCTGGAAGCTCTCAGAGACCCATGTCAGTCTAATTAGGTCACAGTGCACCCCAACACATGTAACATGGATGGATGCCAGAATGGGTGGATGGATGGCTGGATGTGTGAGTAGATGCATGGATGGGTGGATGGATGATGGATGGGTGGATGGATGGATGGATGGATGGGTGGATGGATGGATGGATGGATGGGTGGATGGATGGATGGATGGTGGATAGATGAATGGATGGACAATAGGTGGATGATGGGTGGATAGATGGATGGATGATGGGTGGATGGATGAACAGATGGATGGGTGAATAGATGATGGGTGGATGAATGGGTAAATGGATGAACAGATGGATGGATGGATGGATGGACGATGAGTGGATGAATGATGGGTGAACAGATGGATGGAGCATGTATGGTGGATGCATAGATAGATGGCTGTGTGGGTGGATAGACAGATAAATGATAAATGCATGGTGAGATGGGTAAAAGACAAGAAGAAAGAATCATTATCTCCTGCCACTCCACAAATAGGAATGGAGCGCTGTACTATTTCAAAAGAGAGAAGCCTGGAGAGCTTCTCAGAAGCAGTGACCCTGGAGCAATTCCGAGCTCTGGCAACACACTGGGTAGAAATGGGACGAAGTCACACCTGGTCATACCTGCCCTCCTACGAGTCTCCAGAACTGGAACAGTCACACCTGGTCACACCTACCCTCCTGGAATCTCCAGAACTGGAACACAGTCACACCTTGTCACACCTGCCCTCCTGGAATCTCCAGAGCTGGGCACGCAGTCACACCTGGTCACACCTGCCCTCCTGGGAGTCTTCATCATCCTCTGCTTCACTGAGAGCAAGTTTACGAACTCATTTCCTCACACACACCGCCACTCCCTACGCCCCTAAGTCTACTCAAATCTATTTTGTATACACATAAAATGTATTTGTCAATATTGTTTGGACTTTTCCTGGAATGGAATGCAAATTACGTTTCATACATAATGCAAGTTCTCCCATGCACACAAATCAAATGAAAAGGAACTTGGCTGGCTAGATCGTCAATTTCCTCACCAAGTCAGGATGGGTCTAGGGGCCGCCCCCAGGGGTCCTGGCCCAGCAGGGCCCCTGCAGCCTCCATCACCACCATGGGCACTGTGGAAAGGCTGGTCAGTGGGTGTTTTCTTTCTTCATTATGTCCCAGGCAGTTCTCTGAGGCACCTGATGCCCCATCTGCTGTGACTGAAAATCAATTGCTGCTTCCTTAATAACTGAATTTATTAAATGCAGAATATATACAGCTGATCACTCAAGGAACTAATTTGCAAGTCAGAGCTTTTGAGGGATTGTTTAAAGAGAAGATGCAAATCATAAATCTGGGGTGAAGAGGAAGGAGGGGTGACAGCAGGAGAGAAAACAGCCGCCACCCACGCCAACTCAGACCAGCAAAGGACCCGTGCGGGAAGCCACCTTCACCTGGGCCTGTGAGCAAGAAGTATCATGTCCCTGACATCATAAGTCCCCGCCAAGGCTCACTGAGGGACCCCAAAGCACAGAACCAGGAGCAGGCTCTGAGCACCACCTGGTGTGGCCCAACAGCCTCCCAAATTAAAACAATGTTGGTATACTCGTGCCCAACAGCCTGGGAGAGGGGGCAGTGGGGAGGTACCCTCCCCTCAGGGGCCTTTGAGTCCCTCCCTGCCTTGCTCGTGGCTTGCAGTCAGGAAGGCCGGCATCAGGGCACAAGCCCATGTTCGGGCACCAAGGTGCATGCCTCTGACCCCCACTGCTATGGGCCTGAGCAGTGACCCTCCTGACCATCTGGTCTGGGTGGCAGGGTCCCCTGGGAGGATCCTGGGCCCCGAGCACAGTATGAGAAAGTGCACATATATACAGCACCAGGGGCCAGGATAGGCCAGAGGACACCAAATGGAGAATCCTCAGAAGGGCTGGGTCACAGAGGTGAATAGCAGGACCTCAACTGCCATGTCCTAAATATTGTGACAGCTGAGGAAGATCCAACAGAGCAAATGCTGGCGTTCTTCGGCCAAGGAAACTTGGGTACACTGTCAATGTGACACAGGCTTGGCCACTTGTTGAGGCTGCCCAGACGAGCCAGCTGACAAGTAGGGCCACGCCCCTGACCTTCAGCACCACCACTTCAGGTCTCCAGGACCTTGTTCCCACTTGTTGAGGCTGCCCAGATGGGCCAGCTGCGGGTAGGGCCACCTCACTAACCTCCACTGACACCGCTCAAGGTCACCAGGACCCTGTCCCCACACTTGGCTCAGGAACCGAACTGAAGGAGGTGCAGTGCACTGCCCCATCTCCTGGCCTAGTGGCGGTTGTAGGGGCTCTGAGGAGTCTCAGAGATCCTGTTCCTCTTTGGGAAGGCTGTCAGAGGCCGCAAGACATCTGGGGACAAGACAGTGGGCACCTCCGCATGTCCCTGACTGATGGGGCTGGGGTGCGCCTGGTGGTATCTGAGGAGCTGTACGGTACCCACACCCCAGCACTCAGCAGGACACCTCAGCCCATGCACTCTGGTCCCTCAAAGTGGGAGCAAAGCCCTGAGGAGCACCTGGCACCCTGGCCCCATGTCCCACCCTAGAATGGTGCTGAGGTGCAATGCCCGCAGCGGGGGCTGACCAGCAGCAGCCCCGGACCCACAAAGGGAAAAGGGCGTGTGGAAAGCACATGGGGGCTCGTGAGCTGCAGGTGGGACCCTGAGGCCTACAGCGGGTTGCCACATGGGGGAGGCTGGAGGGAGGCCCAGTGTGGAGGGAACAGGAGGTGCAGCAGCAGCCCTGAATGAAAGAGGAGCAAGGATGCTTGGCAAAACCCACTGCCCCTCGCTGCACCCCCATGGAATGGGGACCTGGGCAGAGAGAAGACAGTCTCCTCCTGGAGGGCCACATTCCGGGGTGCAGAAAAGACCACAGAGGGGAAGGATGAAGTTCAGGGGATGCCCCACAGGAAGTGGGGGAATCCAGTGAACCCCACAGACCAGATATATCAGAACCACTCCCAATGGTCAGGAGAACCATCAGGGACGCACTGGGGCGGCGCCAGGACCCAGTGGACAACACAGAGCAGAACCCCTGGCCCTTGTCCAGTGTGGGGGACACAGGGCAGGTCCAAGGTGGTCCTCAGGGCCACCACCCTTGGTCAGGCCCAAGGGGGCGGCCTACCCTTGGTCACAACAAGGGAGTGGGTGGGCGTCCCTCACAGGAAATGTGACTCGGGCACCTCGAGGATTTGTGTATTTTCCCACTTTGCTCCCCGCCCTCCCCATCCGGTGGAAGACCAGCTCAGGCTGGAGATTTGCAGGTTCAGGGGGCCCAGGACTGTCTTCAAACATGCTCCCCCACACCAGTCCAGGGGACCTAGGTCCTCTGGGCCTGTCCCGCCTGGGAGCAGTGGAGTGGTCAGCAGTAACCGGGAGCAGGCTGCCTATGTCCCAGCGATGAGTGACTCCAGTCCAGCCCGCCTCTGGGGCTGGTGACTGAGGCCAGAGGCTAGGCCGCTCTATGCCTTGGTTTCCCCTTCAGCACCATCAGGGCAGCACCTCCCAGGACGCCTCGTCCACATCACGGTCTCCTGGGACCTTCCACTCTATCAAAAGTCAGCTCTGACCATGGCCAGGCTGCCTGGAACCCCCGGGGCAGAGTCCTCATCTGGCACATTCCAGACTGAATGGACTAGATCTTATGGGGTGGGGTGTAGGGGTGTGCGGCTCCCAGCTCCCATCACCTGCTGAGCCATCTGCCACCCACAGAGAGACTGGCCTGCCCCTGCCCCACCCCGGCTGCTGTGGTAGGTGTCCACATCCCTAAAACACTATCACTGTCCTCCCGTTGTTCATCAATTTGCTCGAGCGGGCCGAGTAACGTCTCCATTGTGACACTTGTTACTGTGTTTGGCATATTGAATAAGTCACGGGTAGCTTGCTAGGCTCTGCCATGTGGGCGAGATACTCTCGGTAGCTTGTCGGGCTCTCCGAGAGGGGCGGAGGAATAGAACTCAAGTTGGCCATGTTGGCTGCGTGCAAGGCTAACGCCCTACCCGCTTTGCTATCACTCCAGCCCCCTAAAACACAAGAAAGAGAAAGCAAATGGGCAGTGAGGCAGCTCAGCCTGGATGAGGCCCTGGGCTCTGTCCCCTCCTAGCCCTACCAGCTGTGGCCCCGGTGGTCTGTGTCCAAGCACTCTGGGAGGTGACCTCTGAAACAATAACAACAAATGAAAATACTGTTTAGTTCCCTCAGAAAGGTTTATGATCACTCTACAGAACGAATCTCCCCTTCCTGAACAAATGCCTTCACACAGCAGAGCAGAGAAAAAGAGAAAAGTGCTCAAAGCACATCCCCCCCGCAACCCCCCCCAAACACACACATTGGAACTCCTGGATCAAACCGTGCCTGAAGCTTATCAGTCCTCCAGGCTGACAGTTTCCACTGGGCTGTGCCGCCTACTCCTCTCCCTTCCCTAATGCCGGGCAACACCAGACTTCCAAGAGGGCCAGAGTAGCAGGGGAGGACCAGGCCGCCCGCCTCTGGCTCCCACCCAGAATCCCCTCCGAGATTCCCTGCTGCTTGCCCGCCCAAGACAGCTGGCAGTGTGCGTGTGGGACAGCCGCCCAGCTGGCTGTTCGGGCCTCGAGGCTGGACTCAAAGGCTGTTCTTTCCGCCCAGTGAGAGCCGGCGCTGCTTGCTCCAGGCAGTGCAGCGAGGGGACCCACTGTCCTTGGCAGAGAATTTCCGACAGCGCGTCTGCAGCTGGGACAGCCCCACAGGGCCACATGTACCCCGGCTTTGCCTCTTTGTCCCCAACACCATGTGCTCCACGAAGACACGAGAGCCCCGGCCAGCTGTGTCCAGCACACCTGCCCAGCACACACACACAGACACGCGGCTTCTTCCCGGGGTGGGGGTGGGGGGCCTGCGCAGCCCCAGCGGCCCCTTTGGCAGCGAATTCCTCCCTGGGATCCAAAGCTATGTTTCGGGGACATCAATCGGGGAAGTCTCTATGGAAACGCAGAGATGCACGTCGCCTGTATTAACACAGCAGAATTCTCACAGCCGGCGTGGTCCCGTCAGGACCCGGGTGGAACAGCCTAGAAAAGAATGCTTCAAACCCGGGGACCAGCAACGGGCTCGCTGCTGGGAGAGACTGCCCTGCCCCCTCTTGCTCCCGTTAGAGGCCAACCACCATTCCCCAAGCACTGAGTGAGGAGCAGCTGAGGACCCCCACCCCCTGCATACAGTGAGCACAGATCTCGGCTGCTGCGCCCAGAAGCAGGGGGTCCGGGCCTGACGGGGCTCCCCACTCTTCCACAAGGCCTGAGCATGGACGTGACATGACCACATGTGTCCACTCCTCTGGGACGTGGGGCTGTGAGGATGCAGCCTCCTCCAGCATCACAGCCCCCTGCCTAGGCTCAGAGGACCAGGAAAGACCCCAAAGCCTGGTGCACGGCAGGAAGCTGTGTCCACCGTGCCCCAGGCCCCTGGCCAGAAGCTGAGACAACTCAGCCTTGCCCTGGTTGCTTCCTCACCCCAGGCCTGGGGACAGGCGCCCCCTGGGCCCGAAAGCCCAGGCCAGAGGGTGTCTCAGCAAGAAAATGATGGCGGGGGCTGGAGCAGCAGTCCAGTGGGGAGGGCATTTGCCTAGCATGTGGACAACTCGGGTCCCATCCCTGGCACCCTATATGGCTCCAAGTCCCGCCAGGACTGAGCACTGCTGGGTGTGGCCCCCTACAGAAAGAGAAAGGGGGGAGGCCTCCTCCTCTCTCAGTAAAGGGTCAGTGTGGGGAAATGGGCCCTTGGGAATGGGCAGCAGGTCAGAGGTAAAGGTCAGCTCAGAGCCGTTGCTGGGGTCTCGGGCGTCCGGGACAGCACTGGCATTGCTCAGTGGAGACTGCGGCACACTTCCCAGGGCCTCCTCGGAGCCCCACTCCCGGCCTGCCCTCAGCCCCCCTCTTCCCCCAAGCCTCCAGGCTATGCCTGGACCCAGGGACCCCCGGGGGCTCCTCACACACCCCCACCACGTGCTGTGTGGGTTGTGGTGGGGAGGGTCTGGGTGGTCCCAGGTCACGTCCCAGGCAGCGCCAGGGTCATCCTCCCCAGCCGGCGCTCCCACTGCTTCCCGGGGTCCCCTCAGTCCCGTGCCTAAGGCGTGTGGCCTGAACAAACGTCCCCGTCTCAGTGAGATGGTTCTTGGCAGGGAGAGCACCCCTGTCCCCAACCCCCGCTGTGGCGCAGGCACCTCCCCGCACTCTCCCAAGGCACACTTGGCCCCTCTGGGTTCTAGGGGGGCACAACAAGACACAAGCCCCCCCTGCCAGCCAGAGGAGCCTGCAGGGCGGGGCTGAGGTCACTCCACTCCAGGGTTCCTGCTGGCGGTGGCTCCCGGGGAGGAACATGGCGCCCTGCCCTGATCCCCCCACAGACCACGCTCTATGCAGTCTCCAGGCCCTAGGGGGCCTCCCAAACCACATTGGGAGGCGCTGCAGGCATGGCCACCACGATTCTGCTGGCGCCATCTCGGGGACTCGCTTCCCACAGGATTCCTGAGTGGGGAGTACCACAGTGCCCCTCGCCCCCACTGCCCAGACCTGCTGGTTCTCCGGGGTGCAGTGGCGGGGGCTGTGTCGTGGCCCCGTTCCCACGCTCACCCTCCCTCCCGAGCTGCTCCCCAGCCTCGCCACCTTGCATATTAAGCACAGGGCACATCCCCAGCATTCTGGAACCTCCCCCTTGGAAGAACAGAAAACTCTTGGCAGGGCCTATGGGGGTAGCCAGGCTGTTCCTTGATCGCCTAAAAGGGATCCTCCACCCCACGGTGCAGAGGAGTTTGGGGGTGACGGCGACTCGGGGGCCAGGATCAGAGTGCGGTGCCAAAGCAGCTTCTGGCCTCCCCACCTGAGAGCGCAGGCGCTTGGCCCTTAGAGACCCTGCAGGCTGGGGGCGCCCAAACTGAACACAGCCGCAGCGCCCAGAGGCCCAGGAGGGGCCCAGCTCCTGGGGTCGGTCCAATGCAGACGGTCACAAGGGAGCTTCTCACACACACTCACACCCAGTCACACTCACTCCCTGTCACACTCACATACTCACACCCAGTCACTCACACACCCTATCACCCTCACATACATCCTGCCATACTCACACCCACACTCATACACCCTGTCACACACATTCAATCACACTCACACACACACTCACACTCCCTGTCACACTCACACTGTCACTCCTTGTCACACTCTTCACACACACTCACACCCAGTTACACTTACACTCCCTGCCACACTCATACATCCTGTCACACTCACACTCATAACCATTTACACTCACACTCATACACACAACTCGTACACCCTGTCACATACAGTCACACACACTCACACTTCCTGTCACACTCTCACAGTCACTCCTTGTCACATTCTTCACATACACACCCTATCACACTCATACAATCATTCACACAATCCCTGTCACTTTCACCCTGACACACTCACACCTAGTCACATTCTCAGTCACTCACACACTCCTTGTCACACACTCACATCCTGTCACACTCAAACTAACACACTGTCACACACATTCACACACACACTTGTGCAATGGGAAGGATGAAATGAACCACAAATCATTTCTGAACAGAACTGGGGAGCACCTGTCCCCTCCTCCCCGGGCCAACATACATGGGACCTTCAGCATTTGAGACGGTTCCTCTCACCCAGCGGAGGCCAAGCAGGGCAGACCCCACGGGTCTGGCTGTCAGCGCCCCCTCCCCTGCCGGCCAGGCCTGGGCAGCACCGCTGCAGGGGCAGCTGGGAGTTCCATCAGGCAGCAGGCTGAGGTGAGGCCACTGAGCAAGGCAGCCCCTGCTGGCCCAGGGTCATGTCACACCCAGCTGCGCTTTCTCTTGTCTCCATCCTGCGGAGCAGGGGACCCTGCAGAACCAGGAGCAGCCGATCACTCCACCCATCACTCAGTCACTCAAGGGAGAATCACAGCTGATCTCCGTTCCTGCGGGCGGGTCGCCATCCCCGGGAAGAACACCTGGGAATTCAGCTAGAAGCAGACTCTGCAGTGGAACCTGAGCAAGAGGAGGCCGCCTGCCTCCTCCTCCCCCTTCCCTCCTCTCCCCTCCCTCTTCTTCCTCCTTCCCTGCTCCTTTCTCCTTCCTCCTCTCTTCTCCTTCCACTTCCTCATCCTTCCTTTCTTCTCCCTTCTCCTCCTCTTCCCTCCTCCTCCTCATCTTCTCTCCCTCCTCATTACTCCTCCCCCTCCTCCTCCCCCCCTCCTCTTCCTTCTCCCTCAGCGCCAGGTCAGAGCAGCTGGGGGTGGGAGCAGGACAGGTGCTCCTGGGGAAGCCCCCACTGCCTTGGGGCCCAGGGCTCCGATTCTCGGCCAGGCCCGGCAAACTGATAACCCCCGACCCCGGGTTCTAGGATCCCAGGAACAAAGTCTGTCTTCCCCAAAGCAACTGGACCCAATGGGGGTCCTGCACCCCCCTCCAGCAAGTCCTCAGCCTGTAGTTCCGATGGCAGACACAAGGCCTCTGCTGCCTCTGCGGTGACCCACTGGGTGCTGGCCCCCCGCACACCCCCACCAGGCTCTAATGCCCGCGCTGTGCTGTAGAGCACAGGCTGGGACGGATCAGCTCCTCGAGGTCCCCAGCTGTACGAGGAGGCGAGGCGCAGCCCCAGGAAGACTGACAGACTGTGCGGGGGTGCGCTGTGAATGTCCTGGTCACTGGGGCTGCCCTGCTTCCCCCACCCGTGTCCCCTGGTCACTGGCCTGGCATGGCCTTGCCCCCATGCAGTGCGCCTGAGCAGAATGCTCTCAGGCTGGCCCTTGGCCCTGACACCCACTGCACCCAACCCTGGGGAGATTGACCTGGGCCCCCTGGATGGCCGGAAGCCAAGCAGCCATGGAGGGGGGCCACGGTGCCCACCCCGCTGAGACGAGGGTAGGGCAGGCCTCCCGCAGACCGGGCGGCAGCTGGCGCGGCAGGAACCCCTACATTATCAAAGCCTGTGGCCAGGCTGCCATGGAAATGTCGGGCAGAGTGTAAAGGGCACGGACGCTGGGCCCAGCAAGAAAGCAGATTAAAGAGATGATGAGGGGGCATGCGCGGTCTTGGGCACTGGCAGGACGAGCTCCAGTGCCCACCTCGCACCCCGAGTCCCCACGGTACCCAGCTCTGCAGGAGGCCCCGCCTCCTCTCCCCACCTTCCTGCACCCCAGCCCTGCCCCACACTCTCCCCTGCCCCAACAGGTGCCCCACTACCCGGGCCACTGTCTCTCTGCCACTGTCCACACAGACTAAAGTCCAGAGATTGCTGCTGGGCCAGGGTCAGTCTCGGGTCAGGGGTGCACCCACATCTCTAACGGCACCCCAAGGGTCAGCCTGGGGACCCTAACACCCAGACTCTCGCTGCAGCTGAGCCCTGTCCAGCCTTGCCCCCACCCACACACCACCACTTCCTCATGCATCATCCCCTTACTCCCCATGCCCTCACCATGTCCAGCTGACCCTCCACACTGACCACCCGAACCATAGCAGGCCTTCATCCCATGGCAAGGAGGCCACCTCCAGCGTGAAGCCCTCCAGGGCCTCCCCTACAAGGAAGGACCCTCCCTCTGCTGTGGTCCCACCAGATGACCCCAGGGACCTTGCCAAGGACAGGCCACCTGGGGCCACTCTCCCTCGGTAGATCACTCTGGCCGCCTAGATATTCCTAGCACAACTCAATGGAGGGTCTCCTTAAATGTCCGCCGAGTGACTGAACAGGATGTGAGAGGTGGGTGGACAAAGGCCTGCACAACAGAAGCAGAAATGGACAGTGGCTGGGTACACAGGTCCGGGCCCTGCACGGGCATGATGAAGGGTCCTGCAGTTGGTTCTTGCTGCCTGTTAGCAAGCGCAGACCAACGCGTGCAGGGGACCTGAGCACAGAGAGCCACCTGGTCACACCCCGAGAAAGGGTCCCCAGCGGTGGGCCCATGACACCCTCGCCCAGGCCATCTGGGGTGGGGGGTTCCTTGTGCCTCTAACTATTCTTCTGAGTGTCTGATGTCACCAAAGTCAGGGCTGGGGTCTCCTCACGGGCACCAGGTCACTAAGGCATGGGAAAATGCCCAGAGGGGACAGGAGGGAACAGGACACTGCGCCCCCAGGCTGGGCTGACAGAGGAGAAGTTGTCACCCACACACCCCATTTGGGCTGATTAAACTGCACTGCTTATTAGCCCTGACTCCATGTGCACGGGGCCCTGCTTTGCTTTGAAGATTCAGTCTTTTTCAAAGAAAAACAGTGTGGGTGCTGTTAATTAATCCTTGACTTCCTACAGCGCTTGGAAACGGAAAGGAAGCCACCATGCATGTCTTCCTCCCGTGTGCCAGGGTCCCGCCCAAGCACCCCTCAAACCCCACCGCGAGGGCCCTGGCGGACACTGTGGGTCTCCCTTGAGCCCCCTCCAAACCCTGTTCCCAGTGAGCCCTGCTCTGCCTAGCCACCCACTGTCCAAGGACAATGACCGAGACATCACGCAGCTGCAGGACCCAGGTGTTGGCTCCCCCCTCAGACTCAGCCCAGCCCCCCGGGGACGGTGGCCCAATATACACACGCGTGCACACGTTGTGAACAGAAGGACCAGCCCAATGTGCCCACACCACCTCACCGCACTCTGTGAGATGCGGTGAGAAGAACAGCGGGTGTCTGAGGTGCGTCCCAGGCAACATGGAGCCGGGTCAGCCTGGACAGAGATGCGAGGGCCAGGGGGGAGGGTTGGCTTGTCCCGGAGGCTGCAGCAGGGACAGGCCCAGATGCGCCGGCTGGGAGGAGGAACCCCATGTGTGACAGGCCCTGGCACTCCTCTCAGGAGTGCCTGGTCAGCTCTCGGGGCTCACAGTCTCATCGCTGAGGCAGATGCTGTTACAGGGGCAGGGAACCCTGAGCTCCTCCCGGCGGTTCTCAGCCAACTGGACAGCGGGTCAATGCAAGTCCCAGAAGATGCGGGGCTGCTGGGGCCGTACGGGGATGACAGGTCAGCCGGCCGCTCTCAGGGCCCTCCAGGGATGTACCTGGCGGCGCTCCAGAAACTGCGGGAGGTGAAGCTTGCACCAAGTCCCTGAGGTGAGGTCGCGTTCCAGCCCCTCCCCTTCCCCTCCGCAGGGCGGCGCTGTTTCTCCAGGTCCGTGTCTGCGTGACTTCCTCTCCTGAAAGAGGAATTACTCAGTCGCCAAAACTGGCTAATCTAATCTAGAATTAATATCTGCAAAGAGTTGGACCCAAGGAAAAAACTTTTGTCAGGTGAAAAGTGACTTCCAGGTCATCAAGAGGTCGGGCTCCTCTTGGAACTGATTTCCTGCCTGGCTCCAGTTCTCCTGTGCCAGAGGAGGGAGCTGTAGGATCTGTTGGCAGCAGCGGGTGGGCACCTGCTGCCTGCGGGCCAAGCCCAGGTCTCCTCACTGGGGCCCTGCGAGCTGCCTCCTGCCTCCAGCAGCCAAATCCCAGCCCTCCAGGGCTGTGCAGCCCCGCTCGCATCTGCAGTCGGAGCCCTTCCTCGGTGCTGGGAAGCCAGGCCCGGGGAAACTGTGGCTGGATCTGCTCCCAGCTCAGCCTCGCTGGCCCCTCCAGTACATTCACCCTCTTCTGGCTGAGCGGACAGTGCCAACGCACAATGACCCCCAGCACCAGGCGTCCTCTCCCACCTGTCCTCTGTGCTCTGTGTGGAACCCCATTAGGTACGCTTTCTCTGACTCCTGAATGTGTGGCCGGAACACACATGCACACACATACGTAGATACACGCACGGAGGCATATGTGTACACAAATACACGCATGCAAATGTGTATGCACAGATGCACATACACACAGATGCACACAGAGCCAAACAACCCAGACTGGGCAGCAAAGACACGCCTCAGGCATTTTTGTCACGGCCGTGTGTGCCACCTCCCTGGGGTCCTCCTGCCACCAGTGCCCGCACAGTGAACAAGTATTCCTGTATCTGATGCCACTTGGCGTGGACGGGTCGTTGTCTGCTCATGACTTCAAGCCCTTTGTCTGGGAAAAGCCGGCTCCCGGCCTTCAGGCTGGCAGTCCTGTGGGCACCACAAGGACAGCGAGCAGGCTGAGCAAGGGTCCCTCTTGTCACGGGGAGAGGGGTCTTGCTCTCCTCTCCAGGCTCTGCACATGCCTGAGTGCCACAGGGCTGTACGGTCTGGGCTCAGAGGGCACAGTGGGGGGAAGGTGACGGGGCTAGGCATGGTGGGCTCCAGCTGAGGAGTGGTGGGGGCATGGTGAAGGGCTCCGAGAAACCTAGGAGCAGCTGCGCGGGGCCCCAAGGGCTTGCTTAGAAAAAGCAAAACCCAGAAAGGCCACCGCCGCCCGCCCACCCCTCCTCCCTCCTCTGTCCACACACACACAGCTGCTAGCCGGCCCCTCCTCCTCTCCCTCCTCTGTCCACTCACAAGCTGCTCTTCTCCCCTCCTCCGCACCTCCTCCCCCATCCGTACACCCAGCCAACCTCCTCCCCGCCTCTGTCCATGCACACGGCTGTCCTCTAGCCAGCACATGGCTACCTGCCCCTCCTGCACCTCCTCATCCGCCCACACACACGTGGCCACCACCACCGCCTGCCCCTCTGCCCCACTCCCGGGCTGCCCTCCTGCTCTCTTCTGTCCACGCATACAGCCACCCTCCTGCCCGCCTCCTCCTGCTGTAGCTCAGGACTGACCCGGGGAACCCTGCCCGCAGAGGCGATTTTCCGCTTCCTGAGCCTGAGGGATCCCGACTGAATGTGGCCTCAAGTGTCCCGGTATCGGAGATGCTGTGAGGAGCCTCTCCAGAAGCCCGGCTGGCGTGCAGCCCACACCTCGTGGGTGCCCACGAGTGTTTGCGGAACAAACCCACTCAAGGAGCTTGCCCACTCGACAGCCAGGCGGAGGGCAGCAGAGCCTCAGCAGCCGGGCTCTGACTCACCTTCACCCACCACTCTCCCCAGACACCAGGCAGGGCGTGGGCAGTGGCACCCAAACAAAGCAGAGGCAACAGGCGCTCAGCTGCATTCAGCCCCCGACTTGGGGATCCCAGAGACAGCAGCCGTATCTGCAGGCCTGCTCCCCTCCACAGGCCCCTCAGGCCTTGTCTACCCCTCTTCAGTCGCTGGTCTGGTCCAGTGAATCATGGGGTGCCCGTACCCACTGGAGAAGGTTCTGGGTGCAGGGCATGGGGTGGCGCCGTGCCCCCGCCAAGCACCCCCATTCCTATGAGTGGGCCCAGCAGAGCTGAACATCCCCAGTTCCTGAGTCTGGAGCCCCACCCAGCGAAGACAGAGGGCAGTGGGGTGGCATCTCCCAGAGGCCACCACATCAGACACTGGCGGTTTCAGGCAATGCCCAGCGGGACAGGACCACCGCTTCGTCCTCTCTGTGCCTTGGTCCACATGGTGCCCAGCAGGGCCTTGGCCAGGCCTGACCACCAAAGCCACTCTGAGATGCGGGAGTCAAGGTGGGCTGGGAGCTCTGCTGGGGGCTGCTGGCAGGGGCAGAGCCCATGCGTCTTCCGGGCTGTCGGCAGCAGGGCGTCCAGGGAAGTGGACACCAAGGGGGGAGCTGGTTTCCAGGGCAGGAGCCAGCACCTTCCCAGCACCTCCGCCTCAGCCCAGCCATTCCTCTCTCTGGGAGCTGGAGTTGGGTTTCTGAGGCGTGTAACCTAGACTCCAGCTGGGCACCGGGAGAGGAAGGTGAGGGGTTCCTGTACCCCACCCTCAGACCACCCTAACCCTGGCCCTGACGACCAGACCCAGAGGCCAGAACACAGGGACATTTTCCAGTG
This sequence comes from Sorex palustris, assembly GCA_028565675.1. Lineage (NCBI taxonomy): Eukaryota > Metazoa > Chordata > Mammalia > Eulipotyphla > Soricidae > Sorex > Sorex palustris. Next base: position 20,021,848 of record JAOXYA010000002.1, read on the forward strand.
GGAACAGAAGACAGAGTGCACCCATGGCCCAGCAATAGAAATCTGCCTTCAGGGGGCAAAGACAGAGATATTTCCTCTGCCCTCTTTCCCCTCCCCCTGCACCCCGTCTTTTGTTTTCACGGAATCCTTCTCCCCCAGGGAGGGGATAGGCGCTCCGGGCGGGAAGGGCGCAGAAACTGCAGCCAGTGAAAGGTTTATGCACACAGGCATGCGGGAACATTCCTGATAGAATTATGCAGAAACGAACACCCCGTGCTCCATCTGTTTGCGCTGCCGCCAACAGAGCAACCGGCTTTGTCTCCAGGTGGGGCGAGGGATTAAGGATTAACCAGGTCCCCCTTGGACTCCCTTCGCCCTGGTCCTATCTGTGTGTGTTTCCAAGGCCTTTAACAAAAAGCAAGGGACCTGCTCCAGGTCTGGCCCCGCCTTCAGTGTCCGCCATGCCCTCCTGCGGGCCACGCCCTACCGTAGGACAAGTTCCTGTGTGCCCCGCCCTCCTACCTGGTTCTGCTCTGGGCCTGGCCATGCCCCCTCCTTGGTCACACCTGGGTCTACCCACTGCGTCCTGTGTCCCCCCCAGCAGCCACCCTTCTCTCCTGTCTCAGGGAAGCGATCACCGTCTCAGGGAAGCGGTCCCGAATTTCCCCAGAGGGAAGCTGGTCTCCCTGAGGCGGGCTGGGGGCTCAGAGTCGGAAGTCACAGAGTTCAGGAGAAACGCAGGAAGGCAACATCTCTGCAGAGCATGCAGAACACCACTTCACACGTGCAGGGGGTTGCGGGGAAGCAGGTAGGGCAGCTGCCTTGCGTGGCCGACCAGGATTCAATCCCGGGCACCACACATGGTCAGAGGGTCCCCCAAGCCCCGCCAGGGGTGAATTCTCAGGAGTAAGTCCTGAGCGTGGACATGCGAGGCCCAGAAGCAAAAAGACAAGACAAATGTTCAAGGGTTCTGAGAGCAGAGCGTGGGGGCACCCAGGTGCTGGCGGCTGACTGACCTCCCTTCTCCAGCTCCTCAAAGGCTGGCAGATGGTGGCCAAGGAGTGATGGGTCAGCTGGTATGAGAGCAGGGAGGGGCCAGCCTGCCCCCTTCCACCCCACCAGCGCTTTGCCAGACGATTCCTCTATTTTTCAGCGGGGCGCAGGGATGCACTCCACATAGAAACCGATGATTTGTTCCTATCACCAGCAGCCCAGTGGGCGCCCACCCCCACCACCACAGCCCAAGCCCAGCTAGGCAGTGGGGGCGTGAGCAAGGCCACCTCCAGGCCCAGGGTGGTCCTCGAGGTGAGCCCTGAGGTGGGCCTGCTGTGTCCCCGCGCAGCCCCACCTGGTCTGGGTTGCCCGGCCCGCCTCTCACTGGGGGCCTCCTGCAGGCCAGACGGAAAGAACGTCTCAGGGGGACCAGCAGAGCGCAGAGCGCACATTCCTAGCAGTAACTCAGAGCCAGAAACTTGCTAGAAGCCTGGCTTACAGGAGAAATTCCTTCTAGAAAGGCAGATTCTCAGAGTCGACAGTTTCCATAAGCACCGCTGGGCTGGGCTTCAGCCAGTGACAGCCTGCCGGGAGCCCAGCTGATCCCAGGACTGCATGCTTCCCCCACCAGAAGACCCCTTGGAAAGACCCCCACACTGCCAGAGCCAAGGAGAAGGGCAGAGGACGGGGGAGAGAGGCAGGGAGGGGGAGAAGAAAGGAGGTAGGGGAGGAGGAGGGGAAGGCGGGACAAGGGAAGGACAAGGAGAAGGAGGAAGCGGTGACTCAGGCCTCTCGGCACCCTGCGCCCCCTGAAACTGCAGGCGTTTGAGGCCTCCAGGCCCCAGAGCAGACAATCCTGGCGTCCACCCCAGAGGGGCAGGATGGAGAGAGGTGGAGACATTTCCCTCTTGTCCCCTTGCTTGTCCTGCGAGCCACATCCATCCTCAAACCTCCGTCCTTTGCACCTTACAGGCCACGGAGTTCAGGGGTCCGAGGAGGCAGCTGCCCTTCACCGGCTCCAATGAAGGCAGATCTGTCCTCTGCCAGGAAGCAGCTAGCCAACCACCAGCGCTGAGCAAGGCCCAAGCACACGCCCTCGGGACTCCCATGGCCCTGGCTCACAGTGGAGGGTGGTGACTCAATGCCCCAGGAATATCCGAAGTGATGTCACAGCACCCAATTCTCCCTGACCCCGTGTTCATAAAACTATGTTCTGGGTCAGAGAGAACAGGGCCAGACACTAGCCTGGCCTGCAGCCAACCCCAGTGCAAATACCCAGCACCACACCGGGTCCCCCCAAACACCACTGCTGAGGACAGCTGGGCATGGGCCCCCATCCCAAATAAACACCTGCATCCTGAGAAAGCTGCATGGACCTTCCACTGGTTTGGGGCGCAGAGATGCTGCAAGAGCGGCCAGGCAGACTGGGCCGCCACCACAGTGTCAAACCACAAAAGTCCACTTTGAGTACCAAAGTGCAGCCGCATTCAGGGCGGAAAGCAAGGTAGGCGGACCTGAGTGGGGTCTGCGCGGTACTGGGGGAACAGATGGAATTGCTCTAGCTCAGAGCACTTCATTTTCAGAGGGTGGAGACTGAATGACTTAATAGTAGGCAAGGTGGTCCAGGTAAGACTCAACTGAGGGAAGCAGGGAAGGTGCTAACTGCCCCTCCCCTCTGTCCTCTGGCCTACACGAATCTGACCCCAGCACCCAGGGTCCTACTGTGCCCCTCTCAGGGAAGGGACCTCCTTAGCCCATCTCTCCTACCAGTCAGCCAGTCAGGGGACCCGGCTCCAGGCTGGGAGGAAAGCTCACTCATCAAACCTCCCGCTCAGGAGCCCCAAGACAGCACAAGTAGTGGAGCACGTGCCAAGACAAGCAAGACCCCAAATGGGCACTGTCTGGTGCCCAGCTCTGCCAGGAGTGGCCAGGGGGCCTCCAGCACTACTGATGAAAAACCAGAAGACCTTGGACACAGTTCAGCAACTAACCAGAACCCCCGCTCCAGGCGGCTACCCCAGTTTCTGGGCTTAGACCCAGAGAGGTGGGAAGCAGTGGTGGGAACTGACACTGGCATCCCAGGTCAGAACAGAGGGTACAGCTCCTGGGGACGGTGCCATGGGACATGGCCCCCGGGGCAGCACCATGGGATGTGGCCCCCGGGGTGTAGTTCCCAGTGACAGAGCCACAGGATGTGGCCTTGGGGATGCAGCATTTGCCTTGCATGTGGCAGACCCAGATTCGATCCCTGGCACCCCAAATGGTCCCCTAAGCATCACCAGGAGTGATCCTGAGCACAGAGCCAGAAGTAAGCCCTGAGCCCTGGTTATGGCCCCCCAAAAAGAGAGGGGGGATCTGAGTGACTTCGGCAGCATCTGAGCCAGGGGTTGCTGGAGCCAGTCCCCTGGCCGGCCTTGGCATTACCCGGAAAGCGACCAGCATGGTAGGCGTTGCCCTGTCCAGGACCCGGTCAGGGAGCAGCAGGAGGCATGTGGGCATGATATCAGCAGTGACCGGGAGCAGTGGGTAAAAGTGGACTGGGACCACAGGGCACAGTGACCCCCACCGGGAGTAAGGTCAGCAGGCCCTGGGGGTTTGAGGGTGAAATCTCTGCTGGCGATGTTGCAGGCCTCTCTGGGCTCCAAGGGGCTAGAAGGGCCGTGTCGTGCACCGGGCCTGGCTTCCTCTGACTCTAATTAAAGTTAATTTCTCTCTGTGCATGGGGAAATGGCGTTGAGCAAGCGACGTGCCCCCCAGCGCCTGGCGAGCTCCTGCTGCAGGAAATTAGCTGCTTTTGCCAGAAAATTACTAAGGAAGGGGAGCACGGATATTTTAAGATCTGTGAGCTGGTGTGAGAAGAAACTAATTAAATGATGTGATTTTCGGCACAAATACAGTAACTGACTGCTAGAGAAATGCACAGCCCAAACGGGAGGCCTTCCCAGCCCCCAAAAGAGCATCGTCTCCTTTTTCACTTTCTCGCTTTCTAGCTTTCCGGGGAAAGCTCAGGCGCTGGTATCCGCCGAATGCAGAAAGTGACAAAAATGACACGGCCCATCTGTGCGGTGCCCCGGGGAGTGGCTGGGAACGTGGGCCGGGCAGGCAGGAGCACTGGGGGCTCCCCAGAAGTCTGAGCTGGACAAGGCAAGGTCGGCGTGTGGGGGGAAGGTTAGGGGGTGTTGGGAGCACAGGACAGCTGGGTCTGTCAGAGTATCCCCAGGAGCAGCGGGAGGGAGCAGCTGTGCAGACACAGCAGAGGCTTCACCAAGGGCGGGCGGAGCGGGGGGGGAGGGGGTCCCCGCTGCAAAGTGTGGGGGGAGGTTGTCCAGGACTGACTACAGCCTCATTTCTGGGGTCGATGTGTCCCTGAAAAAGCATGGGTGCCTGCCCGCGGGCAGCCTGGAAGGAGCCTAGAAATAGCCCCCCGCCCTTGGAGGCTGAACAAAGCGCCAGGGACCCCCGGCAGGAGGTTCTTTCCTAGCCCCCTGCCACGCTCCCAGGGCTGGAAGAAGAAGCAGGCTGGGGGTTTTCTGGTGTCCACCCTGAGCCCCTGAGCGGTCAGCTCAGCTCTCAACCCCGCTCCCAGTGCCCCCTCGAGTCTCTGTAGGCGTCGGACTGAGGATAACAAAACCAGCTTCCAAGCTGTGTGAGCCAGTGCCGGGCTGCCCCCTGGTCTGAGGGGTGCGCGGCAGAATGAAGCTAATTCACGGCCTCTTTGAAATACTCACAGGAACCCTCATGCAACTACAAATTAAAGAGCCACTTTATTAAAGTAAGAGTGGATTTGCGTCGTGCGTCCGGGTGCTTTATTAGCAGCCTCACGCCTGCCGCCCCCAGCGGCCAGCTGCATGGCTTTGTCCTCCCGCTTCACTCCAACCAGGACCCTAGCTCCAGGCTTCTCGGGTCTCCCCCTCTCCCCAGTCCTATTACTCCCACCCCCCCCACTCCCCTTTAGAGCAGCTCAATCATCGCTTCCTCCAGAAAGTCCTCCCTGAATTCCCCAATACCGATCCCCTGGGCACTGTGAGAAATCAACGCCTCTCCACACCGTATGTCTCCCCGGACTTCAGGGGTGTCACCAGCACCCAAGAGGCTCTCCAGAGCAGAGACTGGAAGGTTCTACGAGCCTCGTCTCGCCCAAAGCACTCACATTTGGTGTGGCCTGAGCTCGCACAGGCTGAGTGCAGAAGAGAGCAGAAGATCCCAAGTTCCCGGAAGCAGTCCTTCCTGGCTGGATGCCAGGCCCTGGGGGCGGTGGGCTGGCCTGGCAGTTCCCTGACCCGGGGTGGACGCTGACCGGACATCACTCTCTGGGCTGCGGGCCAGGGTCCTTGCCGGGGGCGGGGGGGACAACATGCCTCTCAGCTATGGTCACTGAGGTGCTGGGGCTTCCCCGTCCATCCGCCGAGCCACAATGCAGCCATTGTGGACCCTTGAACTGACCCACAGGCCCCTTTAAATCCAACACCCCCTCCCCCCGCCTCCCACCCCATCACAATGTTCTCCACCATCTCCCGTAGGCCACTTGCTGTCTCGGCCCACCCTGACGCTGCCGCTTTCGAAGCAGTCTTCTGGATTTTGCTGCTGGGGTCGATGTCCCCCATCCCTCGCCGGCTGGCTGTTTTCTGAGCAGCCCTCCCTCCATGGGGCAGCCTGCCTGCTGTGAGGATCCCCATCTAAAAGTTCCCCAGCCTTCAGATGTGACCGCATTGCAGCGGGGGCTTCACAGCGGCCCTGAAGGTGACCCGGGGGGCATGCTTCCAAGACGAGGGGATGAGGACATGGATATGCACCATGGGACAATTGTGGGGACCCAAGGGGAAGACAGAGTCCTCCCAGCCCGGAGACAGGCCTCAGAGGGAGCCCACCAGCCCCGCCTGCACTTCCAGACGTGAGAAGTAATGATGGCAGGGCAAAGCCCCTGGATTCTGGGCCCCCTGAAAGCGATCCCACCTCCCACAGGCAGGCAGGCAGGCATGGCGGCCCAGCCAAGACACATGCAGGAAAGGCCAGGGCGCTGTCCCGGAAGAAACTCGGGGTAACAGCCTGTTCTTATCCTTTTAGCTCAGAGACAACAGTCTCAGAAGCCGCCTACGTCTAATTTGCAGCTCTGGCTCTCAGGCACAAAAGAGACAAACGTGAGATTCTGGAAGCCCGCGGGGAGCAGGGCCAAGGGCGGCTGAAGCTCAGTCCCACATGTGGCCTCCCTGGATGCCCGGGCCTGGGCAGGGCAACACAAGAGGACAATGCCGGGGTGGGGCAGAGTGACCCCACCAGAGGGAAGCTGACCAGCTGGATCCAGGCGCAAGAAGCCCACAATCAGGTCCCGGAGCTTCAGGTACGAAGTTCAAGTGCCACGGGGAGAGGCATGCAGTAGCAGTGGGGACGCAAGGATGGGCCACACTAGCCCCTGGCGGACGACTGAGCACGCCTGGAGGCGAAGACCCTCACCCTGTGATATCCACACCACAGGTCACACCTCCCCTCCCAGCAGCCCAGGAGATGCCGGAGCCGGAGCCGGAGCCGGCAGTCGCTCTGGTCCTGAGGTGCCCGTGGGCTGAAGGAAACAGAGGTTTCCCAGCTAACAGCTGCTTCTGCCCCACAGGAAGGCAAGGTGCCCTGGGCGGACACAGCCTACAGGAACTGCTGCTGCGACGGCAGCGGCGCAAACACTTTCAAAATCCCGTCCTGGGGGCCGGAGTCATAGGGTGCTTACCTGGCCAACCCGGAATAGGCACCCCAGATGGTCCCCCAAGCCCCCCAGGTATGATCCCTGAGCAGAGAGCAAGGAGGAAGCCCTGAGCACTGCTGGGTGTGCCCAAAGACAAAAAATAAAACCAAAAGCCCACCCTGGCCAGAGAGGTAGTACGGCCTGGAAGGTGCTTGCCTTGCATATGGCTGATCCGGTTTGACTCCTGGCTTCGCAACGGTTCCCTGAGAACCGCCCAGTGTGGCCCCCAGCCAAAATCAACGAATGGCCTGTCCTTATCCAAAGCACTAGTTCATCGTGAAAACATGGGCTCTCCTATCCGGCTCTCCTATCTCCCCAGACCGGCAACGCCAGAGTGTTCCCAAGATTCCTCTCAGCGTGTCAGACCCTCCCCGTTTCTTCCCTGGGGTCATTTCCAGAGTGCTACTCCAGAGGGATGAGAACGGGTGTGGGACGGGCGCCCGTCTCTGGCCCCGGCTGCTGTGGGGACCGGGGCTCCCTGCGTCCCGATGTGTGCAGAGCACGGGCCACGCATGTGTCTCTCGGCCCCAGATTTCTCCAGGCACAAGGAACTCCCGGAGCCAAGAGACAACGTGCCTCTCTGGAGAGGACCCTGGTCTTCCTCGCTTCCCCAGGCAGTGAGCAGAGGGGAGGAGGCGGGGACGGTGCTTCAGCCGGGGCCTGGCGCCTCGGCCCTCTTCCCTGCAGCCTCTGGCACGGCGCGACGCTGCGATGGATGGTGAGGACCTTCCCCGGCCCCTCAGCAGTCCTGCTTCCCCCGACGGACGCAGAAGGCGAGACCCCCGCCCCGCCCAACACCCCCTGGGCAGGCAGCGCCAGCCTCCCGCCATGAGGTCGCAGAAGAGCCAGCCCGCCCGCCGGGTCCCCAAGGAGCGAGCGAGTCGGCGGGAAGGGTGCGCCAGCGAAAGTGAACGTCGGCCCGGCCCCGGGGACCCTGGGTCCAAGCTGCGGTGGGGCACCCCGGGCCGGCCGGGCCGGGGCTCCGGCTGATCCTCCTCAGAGTCCGGCGCTCCAGGGCGCGCTTCGGACCCCACTCACAGGCGCCCTCGAGGCCCCTCGGAGAGCCTCCCCGTCCCGGACCCCTCTCCCACTCCCTCGCAGAGCCCCCAGACCCCTCCCGGGCGCCGCTCCCAGATCGCACTCGCGGACCCCCGCCAAGTGCCCCCCGGCCCCCTCACGCGCCCCGCGAGCAGACCCCACTCGGGCCACTCTCGCGTCGCGGAGCCCCTCACGGCCCCGCGGACCCCGAGCCCGCAGGGCCGCCCCTGCCGG
>JAOXYA010000002.1:20042272-20054022 GCA_028565675.1 Sorex palustris
CGGCGCAAACATCACCTGTCAGCTGGTGCCGGCGCCGGCCGCTTCCTCCCGGGGGTGCCGGGGTCGTGCGCGCCGCCCGCCCCGGAGCGGGGACGGACGGGGGTTTCCGTGCCCGAGGCCGCCGCCCCCCGGTTCTGCGGGCGCCCCTGCGGCGGCCCCGACCGGGCGCTCGGACAAGAGGCCGCGCAGCCGCCCCCCGCGCCCCCGGAGCGGGCCGTCCCACTCTCTGAGTTGTGGGAGTCCAGGGGCCCGGGACACTGACGTGGAAACGGGACCTCCGGCCCCGAAGCTGCGCCCACTCTGCCCGCGCGAGCCGGCAGGGTGCCGGGCCGGGCTGGAGAAGTGGCTCCCGGGGTGCTGCAGCCTGGCTCTGGGCAGCCAGCGGCTGGCCCCAGGAGGACACCCTCACCCCTGCCCGCCGCTCCTGATTTCCAGAACTCGGGGCCGGAGGGTGGCCGAGCGGAGAGGGCTGGTGTTTCGGAACGCATTCGTCGTGGGGACGGTCTGTCCAGGCAGGGGGCACGGGCCCCGATGGCGTTTCTCGGGTGCGAGTGTGAGCCCATGCCCGCTTCGGCCGCCCGGGATGTGGGGCTCACCCTGCCACCTTCCTGCAGGCCGGCTCCTCGGCTCCTGTGCATGGCCACCAAGCAGAAGAACGACGGCCAGAACCTGGAAGAGGATGTGGGCCTCGGGGAGCAGAAGGCAGGCGCCCCCACCCCGACCGAGAAGCTGCTTGCAGAGGAGAAGGTCAAGTTGGAGGAGCAGCTGAAGGAGACCATGGTGAGACGGGAGCTCCGGCGCTGCCTGTGCTGCTTCCGCTCAGGCAGGAGAGTGTCTCGGAGGAGGGCGAGGGGGCTTGAGGGATAGTGCAGTGCCCTTGCGGGTGGGCGGCCCAGGTTTGATCCCTAGCACCACCTGTGGTTCCCCAAGCATCTGCAGGAGGGACTTGGGAGCAGAGCCAGGAGTTAGCCCCAGCACTGCTGGATGTGGCCCTAAAATAAGCCCAAAAACCAAAATGAAGGGAGCTCCGTGACTGCTGTGGGATCAGCTCAGTTGGGCCGGAGGGTCGTGTGCGCTCTCTCGGCCTCTGCCTGAGATCGCGGCGGTCTTGTCCTTCGTGCAGCTGCCTGCCCTGCACTTGGACTTCAGTGCCCGCGTCCCACAGTATAGACATTCGGGGTTTCTCTTCGGTCTTGGTAAACTCCCATTTTTCTTCAGGAAAAATACAAACGCGCTTTGGCAGATACTGAGAATCTGCGGCAGAGGAGCCAAAAGCTGGTGGAGGAGGCAAAGTTATACGGTAACTGTGCTGGGCCTGGGGGAGGCTGCCGGGGGCTGCTGGCATGTCCCCATGCAGTATTGTGTGGAAGGGCCCCGGGCAGGGGTGTGTGGGCTCCTCGGTGATGGGAGCATATTGCAGTAGCACTGGTGCTGGCCCTAGGCAGGAGGCAGTTGTCAACCTTCCCTGAGCTAGAAAGCGCCCTTGGATTTGGGCCGTGCCATGTCCAGCTTGATGACAGGTTTATCTCCAGCTTCGTTGGCTTGGGCTAGTCCCCGCCTCGTTGTAGCCGAGCTCTGACTCGTGCATGAGGTCTCCTGGCCCAGACCTTGCTTCTGAGCCCCTGCGTGTGGCCTCCCGCCAGGTGCAATTCTCACCTGGACTCACTCTTCCTCTCCTGGCTTCCCCTCCCCTGCAGCAAGGGAGCTACCCGGCCCCCAGCGTCTATGCTCTGTGCACGCGGGCGAAGGCGGCACACACACAGCCACACCTGCCTGGCGCTAACTGCCCCACACCTATTCCCTCTCGGCCTTGGGGTTTGCACTCGCGCACACCCGCACCCCTGCACTCCTCCCGCCTGCCCTCCTCCTGCAAATGTTCGTGTAGCTCCTGGTCTTCACTTTGTCCCAGAACCCTCCTGGTATTTCCTCCTGGGCGTCCCTGTCTGAGACCGTGGGCAAGCCACCTCCAGCCACACACAGTGACAGGCTGCGGTCCCATGGCCTCCTGTGCGGGGCAGACCGCCTTTGGCATCTGAAAGCCACGGCTGCCTCTTCCCACTGAGCCGCTGCCTCGGACTTGGAGTCTCCTGGGTGAAGGCTGCGCTCTGTGGGGCCCCCAAACCCGCTGTCACCCTGCCTGCCTCTGCGCTGGGCCATCTGCTTTTCCTCTGAAGCAGTTGAGCTCCGGGGAGGCTCACAGCTGTGGCCAGTGAGAGCAGGAGGGGGTGGACAAGCTCAGTGGGGGCTGGGACCCCCAGGTACTCCTCCTCAGGCCAGGCCTCTTCACACAGCCTATGTCCTGTGGGGTCCTGGAGACCAAGCACTTGGCCACCACAAGACACGCACTTTCCCCTCCCAGGCATCCAGGCCTTCTGCAAGGACCTGTTGGAGGTGGCCGACATCCTGGAGAAGGCGACGCAGAGCGTGCCCCAGGAGGAGATCAGGGAGGACAATCCTCACCTGAAGAGCCTGTACGAGGGGCTGCAGATGACGGAGGTGCAGATCCAGAAGGTGTTTGCCAAGCACGGCCTCCTCCGGCTCGACCCTGCAGGGGCCAAGTTCGACCCGTACGAGCACGAGGCCTTGTTCCACACGCCGGTGGAGGGCCGCGAGCCGGGCACGGTGGCGCTTGTGAGCAAAGTGGGCTACAAGCTGCACGGGCGCACGCTGCGGCCCGCCCTCGTAGGGGTGGTGAAGGGGGCCTAGCGTGCCAGGCTCGCCCTGGGGCTGCCCTCGTGCTCGCTGTCCAGGCTGGCTCATCTCTCTGAGCCCACGGCCTGTCCCACTTTGTTGGAAAGCTTTAGTGACCAGAACCAGCAGGGTGAGCTGGTTTACAGTCGTGTTAATAATGAACTTGGAGTCGGGAGTCCGCCCCTTTTTTTAGTCTGTTAATAGTCCACGTGCTCAGAGACAGACCTGGGTGTTTCCCACCCGAGTCTGAGCGGTGTGCGTGTCGTCAGTGTTGAATAAAAGGTCTTTGGGAACCGCTCTCTGGCTGTCTACACCTGGCTGGCCACACCAGGCTCCTGCGTCTCCCTGGCCTGTAGGCCTGCGCCCGTCACTCACTAGATAACGTCTGGGTTTGGGAGACCCGAGAACATGCGCTCCTGGGTGTTTTCGCCACGTTCTCTGGCAGTGACAGGAGCTGACATACCTGCCTTGAGTCCTGCTCTTTTCCTAGTGAGATGGACATGCTCCAAACCGAGGCCAATGCCGGGCGCACTGGAACACTCCGATTCGCTGTTCCATCACTGAGGAGGGTTTGGTCCCAGTAGTGCCGGTGCCCGGCACTCGCCCAACACCTGTGCTTGACAGGGAGTGGTCCCACGCCTCGGCCTGGGCGAGGGGGGTCACTGCACTGAGCTGCAGCATGGCAGAGCAGAAACCAATTCTAGTCTCATCAGCCCCCGCCTTGCCCCGAGAGACCAGGGGTTCTGCACTCAGGGAATCAAGCCCATCTGAGGCACCTCTGGGCGGCACGCCAACAGGCGACCTTCCTCTCTGTGTAGGATAGACCAGCCCATTGATTTTAAACATCTTAGAAAGGGATTGTTTTTCCATTATTAAAATTGGGGATCAGTGACAGTACACTGGGGAGGGAAGTCACTTTCTTCGCATGCAGCTGTCCTGGGTTTGATCCCAGGCACCACTAGGTGTAGCTTGGCCCTCCACCAACCACCAGCCAAAATAGGAGATTTCTTCCCATTCCCAGACATGCTCTCCTGCTGTCTAGCTGCTTTACTAGGTTCAAAGTGGAAGTGCACAGGTGGGGGGGGGGGGGTCACTGTCACAGGCAGCAGAGTGAGAGGGCAACACACACACAGAATTAGAGGGGCAGCTGCCCAATAGAAAAGCGCCTGCACCCCTGCAGAGGCCTTTCTGGGGTGCTGCCCAGGCAGGGCTGTGTGAAGGCTGTCTCTGCGCCTCCAAGCTCAGATGTTCGCCTGGAGGAAAGTGGAGCCCACTGAAGCCACGTTGAAAGTGGTGCCAAGCTCAAAGCCGAGGGCAGTAAGAAGCAAGCAGTAACACTCGTTCTCAACTTGTTTAATGTGCAACAGGGAAATCAAAACAGGAGCCAGAGTTGGGTTTCAACACATTTTTGGATTGTTGGCCATCAGAGCATTCTTTTGTACGTCTGTGGATCAAAGAGTTTAAATTTTGTAAAGACCTAATTGCACGGGCTTGAGACCAGTTTCTCACGAGAAATACAAAAACATGAAGGCTCTGCACTCAGGTCGGGGTCAGATGCGACAGTGACAGCTGGGGCTGATGGGCGAGAGGCAGCTGTCCCCGTCAACAGACAGCAGTGATACCTGAGTGAATGAATCCGAGCCCGCTGCCGCTGCCAGCCATACCTGAGGAGTCTTTGGACCTTCCAAAGGACAGTCTCATGCCTCAGCAGACACCGCCGCCTAGGCCGCACACATTTACAGGGATTTGTGTTTCCCAAGCCTAATGACTCAAATCATATTTATATAAAAATAAGACTAAGTTTAAAACCTCATCAAAGTAAGCTTCTACTGTTGAGAGAAGCAGTGGAGACACGGGAATCATGGAGGCCAGCGGTCCTCCCAACTAGCTGGTGTTCCAGGTACCCAAAGCCCCCCCCTCCCAGCGGGATTCCGGGGGCCAGGATGTTGCCCAGGGAGAAGTACTGGCCGAGACACCTATGAAACAGCACCGCCGATGGCCATGGACAAGGCCCTGTCGACTGTGACTGGGGACAAGTGGAGGCGGCCTCCCGCTAAGCAAACTTAAGCACTGTCACCAGGGCCCTTGTGCCTCACAGCTTACAGCTATGCCCCTTTGAGGGCCTGGAAACATTCCTTAATGCTGAACACTGCCTAGGGGAAAGGGGACAGAAGAAAGGAAAAGGCACCAGAATTAGGAATTAAGGAAGTCCTTGGAAATGAGGTCTCTTCTTTCAAATAACTTTAATATAACTTCAAGCCCAAACATTCTGGGAGGTAAACAGTCTGGGTGAGGGGGCAGAAGGGAGCCTCTGGGGTGTCTGCAGTCACTCTCACTCTAAAGCAGGGCCTTGGACAGGAGACCCCTGAGCAGCTGGAAGACAAAGGGCTTCCTCGAGTTCCAGAAGGAAGGTACCGTGTGCGTCCATGGGAGCGGGCCCCTGAAAATCTCTGGCGCAGGACCGGGCACAGGCTCGCCCCTGGCCAGAGCTGCTGCTGGCTGGCCCAGCACGGCCGCCACTCGCTGGGCAGCCGTCAGCATTTCGCTGAGAAGGTACTTAAGGTACTTGCAACTGGGGAGAGGCCCAGAAGCAGGCGGCGCCTGAGCTCAAACCCGCCCGGACGAAGGCGGAAGCAGCAGGAAGCACCCCCACCCCCAGGAAAGCTGGCTCAGATTCTGGCAGCCCACCCCACTCCTAGTGGGCATCCCCAGAGCACCCGTCCAGGAGCCAGGGAGCTCTCACAGGTGCCGGCCCGCGGGAGGCGCGGGAGGCGCGGAGCCTGCCGGGACCTGCCCCGCCCCATCTAAAGTGCCACGTGCGGGGGAGGGGGCCCCCGGGGGGCTGGCAGCCCAGCAGTCTGTACAGAACGAGAGTGCTCCCTAACGGGGGGGGGGCAGTCCACTGGGAGCCCTCCACCCATGCACGAAGGGCAAGTCCCCGGAAGCCGCCTTCAGGACCGGGTGGACACAGTCCCTGCTGTGTCCTGGCCTAGGAGGCGTCCCTGGATATCCAGCCGCTCTCCGTGAGGAAGGTCAACACCCTTTTCTTGAGGACCCTGTCCAGGTAGCTGGGAAGGCGGCTCTTGGAGGGGATGCCCTGCCGCTTCTGGAGGTGGTCCTTGATGATGATGGTCTTCACCGTCACGTAGCGCGCGGGGCTCAGGTTCAGGGAGCTGCACAGCACTTTCTCGCGGTCCGACAAGAGCTCGAAGCCCGGAAGGTTCTCGATGGCCGCGAACTCGCTGTCCTTGCCGTCCTCCTTCCCGCGTTTGGAGCCAGCGCTGCTCTTGTTCTCCTTCCTCTTCTCCCGCTTGTGCCTGGCCGCCTCGTACTCGGCCGACTCCTCCATCTTGGTGATGCCGTTGCGCCGGTACCTCTGCAGTTCCCGGATCTTCGCCCGCAGCATCTTCTCCTTGTGCATGTTCTCAAACAGGTCGTCGAACTCCTTGCACGACATGAACTGGTAGAGTGGCCGCAGCTTGAGCCGCAGCTCCTTCTCCTCCTTGGTGATCTTGCGCTTGGGCACCTTCTCCTTCTCCTTCTTGTCCTTGCCCAGGAAGGCGGGCACCAGGTTGTAGTCACGGGCGATGTTCTTGCGCCGCTGCCGTTCCCGCAGCTTCCGCACATACATGTCTACGTGGGCGCGCTTGAGCTCGATCTCCACGTCGTCGTCGTCATAGTTGACCGAAAGCCCACTGATGAGCGCCTCGGCGTCCTGGTCGTATTCGATCTCGTAGTCGTCCCGCAGCGGCATGTACCCGAGCTGCTGCTGCTCAGCCACCGAGATGTCTAGGGGAGGCAAGGGGGTGGTGAGGCTGGGCGAGAGGGGGCCCCCACTGGGGCACGTGTGGTCGGTCACCCGGTTGGGGATGGTGTCGGGGATGCAGGCTTTCCCCAGGTTGCCGTGGATGTACATGCTTACATAGTGCTCCATCACTTCCTGCGGGGTCCGGGAGGCACCCACGTGAGCTGCCATATCTTCCTGCAACGACCAAGACCGGAAGTTAGCGTCAACAAAGTCAGACCTGCGGCGGGAGCATGGCAGCACAGGAAGGGGCAGGCCTTCGAGGTGGAGCCTGTGCCTGGGGGCACCACGGTGCCCTCTGCTGTCCCACCGGGTCTCCTAGCAGTAGGGGGGCTGCAATTCGCCGGCTCGAGCCGGGAGGTGGTGGGTGCCATGGCTGCAGACGGCATCACGGCAAGCGTCAGCCCGTGATTCATGGGAGGAAACCATTCGGCCCCTCAACCTTTTCCTTCTGCCAAGAGGCCTCTTCCTCCAAGTCAACCGCTAAAGCCACAGCCAGGCACCCCGTCTGCTCTCACGGCTCCAGAAACATGGGGAGGCTACACCCGCAGAAGCTACCCTGGAGACCAGGGACCTGGACAAGCAGTGGCTTGCACTGACCACAGCTAGGCAGAAACAGGACTCGGCACAGCGAGGCACGCTGCTTGCTCCCGAAACCAAACCCCTCTCAGCCACCACACCGTGCCTGGGCTGGTCACCTCTGCTTAGAACCTCAGCCACAAGGGGCAAGGGGAAGGGCAGTAGCTCTAACGCAGAGCAACACTGGCACCAGGAAATGGCCACGCGCAGGCTTGTCTCCCCTGCAGTTTCCCCCGCCCTCTGCAGGGCTGCTAGTGCCAGACTCCACCATGAGGCCCTTTTACAGGCTCACTCAGACCCGAGTCCTTAGCCCAGCTCCCCCGGGTGGGGTGTCCACTTTGGGAAACACCATTTGAGACGCAGAGGAAGGATCTACCTCGGGATCGGGGCACTCAACACCCAGTGGGGGCTGATGTGTGCAAGGGAAACTCCCTAGTCGCTGTTGTCGCTTCAGACACGAGGCACCTGAGTACTGGAGATGGAGTGACAGGGCTCTGGGCAACGGCAGCTGGCCACATGCCGCTGTCTTTCCACCTGCTTGGGTCCCGAGCGTACGTGGGGCCTTGCACAAGGGCGGGGGACAGGTGTGCAGTCAGTGAGCTGTGATGGTACGGGCAGAGCCGGGAGGGTCACCGGCCCCCTTTGATCTGGCAGTTCTCGAGGTTACTCCTGGAGAGCCTGGGGGGCCCAACCCGGGGTTGGCCTGACCATGCCTGATATTTCCCACGACATACCGGCAAGGCTTCATGAAGGAACCAGCCCACAGGGGCTCTGCCTACTCACAGCCCTGGGCCCCGCATCCGGAGAGCCAACAGCCCAACCCACTAAGGATCATTCAAGAGAATACAACGCCAGCCCGTGTTATGGCCAGCCTGTGTCAGGGATATCAGATAGAGGCTAGGGAGGCTATAAACACTTTACTATTGCAGATAAAGTGAAAGAGGGTTTCACTTTTTAAAACTTTATTTTTTTGAGGGGGAAATTGGGCCACACCTGGCAATGCTCAAGGATTACTCCTGGCAGTGCTGGGGATGGAACCTGGCTCATCACATGCCAGGCAGGCACTGCATCCGATGCACCACACCTCCGGTCCCCCGAATTAAGTGAGCTTTTAATGTCAAACTGCCTCAAATCCTCAATCTAAGGAGGCTGGGACTTTTGTCCTTGAAATATTCACCCAGCAAGCCACAGAGACAAAAGCGCCCGCCCCTGTGGCAGCAAAGGACAAACTGGCAGAGCACTGCGGCAGGGCAGGGCGCTCACAGGGGGCCTGGAACCTGAGGCCATGCACACAGAGCCCCGCACAACACAGCCACTCCCTGGGTGACTGCATGTGAGGCCATAACTCAGAGGGCGAGTGCCTGAAGCAGCACGGGACAGCACAGCTGGCGCTCCCCGGGGCCCGCAGGGCACTGTCTCCGTCTAGGGACCAAGACAGTGAAGTTCAGTGAGCAGCTCCGATCCAGCAAGGCCCCGCAGACAAGCTTTAAGCTGACTAAAAGGAGCCCAGTTCCTGCATCCCTCTGTCCCCGACTGGCCTCACAGTGACGTGGGCAGGGTGCCACCGCGTACCCGCAACACGGGAGAGGGTGAACACAGCGCACCTCCTGGGGCCACATGGGGATGGATGTGGCGGGGATTCCCTGGCTCCCCAGGAAATGCACCCCCTGGAGCCCACATACAACAGTCAGGTGGTTCCCCTTTCGGAACAGGCAAGGAGAGCTGGTGCTGCCCTCTGGCACCTGAGCAGGAGAACCAACAGGCTCAGGGCACTGCAGACGGGCTGTGCCAGGGCGGGGGAGCTGGTGCAGGGCCCAACCAGGCCCGTCTGCCCACCCCATCAGCTGCCTCTGCTCCCCTCCTGACCCCAGATCCTGGGGTAATGGGGCCCAATTGGGGCCAGACCTGTTCTGGGTCCCCCTCTGCAGCTTGAGGCGAGAGTGACTTTGGACTGAGGCACCCGCTCCCTCATGGTCCTGGCTGTGTGTACTGTTTTGGGGTCACACCTACAGTACTCGGGTTAGTCCTGGCAGACTGGGGGGACCACCATATGGGATGACAGGGATCGAACCCAGGCCTACTATGGCTCCGGCCACAATCCCAGTTGTATTTAAAGGGCAGGGTGACCTGCCGGGGATCTGAGCCCCCTGCTAGCTGTGGCCGCTTCCCCACCCTGAAGCCTCTCAGCTCACTCACCCACCACGCCCTGTGACTGGGCTGGGGAAGGACCATGAGAAATGGCAGCTGGTGGTGGGGTCTCCAGACAGAAGCCAATGGCACCAGGCCTAGGAGCCCCCTCCTATCAGGCGTTCCCCAAGCGCCCAGCCCCAGAGGCTTCAGGGGCCATCATGCTCAGGCAGACACCCGCAGCAGCAGGGATGGACTCAGGTCACTGTCTGTCATTTTAAAGAAGGCAACTTATGGGGCTAGAGTAGTCCAGCAGGGAGGACACTTGTTTTGGAAGTGGCTGACCTGGGTTCGATCACCAGTACCCCATTTCGTCCCCTGAGCACTGCTGAGTGATCCCTAAGCAGAACAAGCCCTGAGCACCACCAATTGTGGTCCCCAAACTGCCCCCCCTGACAAAAAAAAAAAAAAGACAGGAGGCAATTTTAGGTGCAGAGGGGGAGATGCTTGCCTTGCAAAAAGCTGACCTGGATTCGATCCCTGGCACACCGGTCCCTCACACCCCTGAGCACAAGCGGGTATGCCCACCAAAGCAATGAGCAGCAAAATGGACAATTCTAGGGCAGGAGAGGCAGTGCCAAGCTTATGGGACGGCCCGCTGCTGCCGAGTCAGCATCTCAGGCCTCCAGACACCACAGCCCAGCCCTGAGCACCGAGCCAGAGTCGGCCCAGAACCCCTGAGCACTGTCTGCCCACCATTTTATGGGAATTTTGTCACCCCCCCCCAGATTAAAAAAAATTAGGAACTGAAATGAAGTGGCAATGTCTTCCTCTCATCAACCGTCAGTGAACTGGGAGTGCCTGACGGCTGCAGCTGGGCTGACAGAAACGCAGACGCGCACAGGAAGTGGAGGTCGGGTGTCCGACCCTACCCACTGCCCCACAGACACCCACACTCCACATGCCCGGCGCGCCTGCAGAGATGCCTGAGGGGGCCCTGGGCACTCAGGCGATGCTGACAGTGGTCAGCAACGCAGCAGGCTGAGCGTGGAGGCCAATGTCCAGGGGCCTGTGCCCTATGTGTAAACTGGGCAAGAACAGGCACCAGCTCAGAACCCTGATGCACTTGTGCCCCATATGGGGTCCCCCTCCCCCCACCAGCATGCAGGGAAGCGTGGTGGTTTTCTTGGGGGTGGGGCACCACTGGCAATACACCTCAGGAATGACTCCTCACTCCTGGCAGTGCTGGGGGCAGGGAGGGAAAGGCTGGTTTTGCCCTGCCCCCACCCCACTCCTGGCAGCCAGCACTCAGCATGGAGGTGGGGGGTTCTGCATGGGTGGGGGTACCAGAACCTGAAAGCCTCAGAACTAAGTTCCAAAGCTCACGAGCCCCTATCCCCCAAGTCTGCAGAGGAGCGGCTCAATTTCCAGACTGCCCAGACCAGGGTCTTCACTTGCTTCCGGCGAACAAGGCCGTGCGGCTCAGACACACTGGCAGCCGCCCCTGCACCAGCCGCTCAAGGCGTGGCCTCGCCCATCCTCTCTGCCCAGGAGCCCCAGGGAGCGGGTCACCACCCTCGGTCACTGTCTCCCACCCACTGCCCCCTGCAGCTTCGCACTCCTGGGCCAGTGTCCCCCATGGGTCTTGGGCCTCCACCTGTCTGAGCTGGCCAGAACACTAGGGCTGAGCATTAGGCCCTGCATGGAACCGCGGGTGGGGGGTCAGCTTCCAGAACCCCGTGTCCCTGCTCCTAGCCCGCTCTCTGCCGACAGTGGGGACTTCCGGTGGCATGGGGGCCCCATGAGGCAGGCATGCAGCAGGCGTGGGGCTGGGGAACCCACCGTGGGCAGCTAACATCGGTGGCCGCGTCCCAAGTGGGACAGACTCTCCAGGCTGAAGGCACAACTCATGCGACTGACTCTGGGCTTCAAGGCTCACTGCACCGAGGCACGTGCAGGGCCACTGCTCACACTCACACTGCCCCGACTACGGTGGTGAGAAGGGGTCGGATGCTCCAGTTCTGGGGCCAAGGATGCGCGGGCCCGACTAAGTCTAAAGCCCGAGGGGGGTGTGCAGAAGAGCGGGGAGGACTCGGCACCCCGAGGCGCGAAGGGACCCGGAGCAGGCACCACAAGAGGCACCAGCTGCGCCCCACGGAGAGGCTAGCAGGTGGGGCCGGCCCAGCAGCACTGGAGAGTGGGGCAGCTGTGGGTGTGGGCACCCGGGAGAAGGCTGGGCTCTCCCTCCGGGCGGCGGACACACCACCGAGGGCCAGCCGGCTGGGCAGAGGGCACCGGAGAGGGGCTGACCAGGAGACAAAAGAATTGGCTCCCAGGCGCGGGGCAGCAGGTCTCCGTGAGCAGTGTCCTCTCCGGCACCCGCGGTGGGAGGACAGCAGCGCCGTGGCCACCGCGCAGGAAAGGGTCCCGGTGGTCAGGGCGGCCGCCGCGGGGGAGGCGCGGGGCCGGGGCGAGCGGCCGCGCGCGACCGGGCAGGTGGCGGCCGGGCCCGGGGCGCGTCCGTCCGTCCGTCCGTCCGTCCGTCCGT
>JAOXYA010000002.1:20060623-20072502 GCA_028565675.1 Sorex palustris
GCCAAACACAGTAACAACAAAGTCTCCAGTGGAGACGTTACTGGGCCCACTCGAGCAAATCGATGAACAACGGGAGGGCCTTTACCTTTACCTTTTATGTTCCTTTAGAGGCCGCTAAAGGTTGATTAAAATTCTAACCTGCATGGCCTGAATACGACTTAAAAAGAGTCGTTTTCTCAAGCTGCTCACCTTCATGTGCGCATGTATTCGTGTACACACACACACACACACACACACCTCTCCTCATGCTCCCTTCCCATGTTCAAGGCCGGCTGAAGAAATGAACCACTGGCAGATCGTATTCTTTCTGCCCCGGATCACAAGTAGCGCCACCCACATCCCCGCCCTCCTCCTGCGTCCTGGAGGCCGCCAGGCAGGTGGGTGGCACCAGGCCCTTGGTGGTGGCAGCTCTCGGGTACTCTCCTTGGACCCTGGCTTACCTCTAGGGAAAACAAACTCATTATTCAGCCGACCTGGAGCCGCTGGCCCGGACCCTTCCCCTTTCACCCGCGACCAGACAGCAGCCTTGGCAGAGACCAGCCAGCGGGCCTGGCGTTCGGCTTGAGGCGGACTGAGGAAGTGCTTCAAGCAGGAGAAAATCCTCATTCACTGCCTCGTGACTGAGGTTCTCTGGAAAGAGATGAGAGGAGCGCGCTCGTGGGACAGCTCCCTGCCCCTGCCAGGCCCCTGGGCGCGGGCACTGCACATGTCCCTGCTGCCATTCTGCCCATGCCCTTGGCTCAGGGACCAGGGAGTTCGACCCCGGAGAAATGAAGATGGGAGCCAGGAGCTGTGCGTTAGAACCTGGAGCCTGTGACTCAGGGTCTGAAATAAGCAGTACCTGCATGAAGTACCCATCCTGGAGGACAGACGAATGGATGGAGGCTGGCAGGCTCAATGATGGCGGGGCTGCCCAACAGAAGATTTTCACAAAAGTCAAGGCTGCCTCGAGACACGCTGGGGGAAAGGCAACTCAGATAGAGAAGGGACCACCAAGTAAAGGATGCTTGGAGGGCTCGCTCAAGGTGGGAGATGCCCATGGCTTAGAAGCCAGCCGCACACTGTGGGGGCAAAGGCAGCTCAGATAGAGAAGGGAGCACCAAATAAAGGGTGCTGGGAAGATCCGCCCAGGATGGGAGATGCATGCTGAAAGTAGTCTATAGACAGAACATGATTGCCACCCAATGTCTCTTCTGCAGACAACAGCACCCAAAAGGAGAGAGAGAACAAAAGGGAGTGCCTGCTACAGAGGCAGGGTGGGATGGGGGATGGGAGGGTGGGAGGGACACTGGGATTGGTGGGGGTGGAGAATGGGCACTGGTGGTGGGTACTCGATCATTGTATAACCGAAACCCAAGCACAACAACTTGTAAGTCTACAACTGTATCTCATGGTGTTTCACTAATGAAAAAAAAAAAAGATGGGAGATGCATGCTCAAAGTAGGCTATGGACCGAACATGATGGTCACTTAGTACTTGTATCGCAAACCATAACACCCAAAAGGAGAGAGTAAAAGGGAATATGCCTGCCACAGAGGCGGGGGGTGGGTGGAGAGTACTGGGAACATTGGTGGTGGAGAATGGGCACTGGTGGAGGGATGGGGATTCAATCATTGTATGACTGAAACACAAGCACAAGTTTGTAAGTCTAACCATACCTCATGGTGATTCATAAAAAAAGTCAAAGCCGCTGACCCTAACCTGTGGACACCTGTGTTTCCTCGGGGTCTGATGGCGGCCCTGTCCCCACCCGCCTCAGCAGGCCTCACCCAGACCTGAGCCAGCACGAGGGACCCCGTGTGGGTGGGCGGCTTCTGGTGACCGAGTGGCTGAGAAAGCGTGGGCAGGTCAGACAGCAGCGGGAGAGGAATGGGCTCTTCCCACTGGGGCCTGTGAGCCCCCACCCCACGCCTCAGGACAGGAAAGAGGTGGCAAGTGGCCTGCAATGTCTGCTCAGGTACTAGGGCACAGGACACCAAGGCTTCACTGGCAGGGGTACTTGGGGACATGAGCAGGCCGCCCTCCAAGGACCCTAGCAACTATCTTGGGGGGCGCATGGAGGAGCCGGGCCTCTGGCTTAGTCACAAATGGGAGGGGAGGGGCAGAGGTGGAGAGTAGCAGGAAGGGGCAGTGAACCCGCCTGACCACACCATAAATGCTGAAGAGGAATGAATGTTTCATTGGGGGCAGAAGGGGGCTGGCACATCCTCTGCGCTCAGGGCTCTCTCCTGGCGGGGCTCAGTATACCACATGTGGTGATGGGGACTGAACCCAGGTGAGCGCCGTCCCCTCAAGGTCACACTCATGCCGTCTCCCATGGGACCATCCATTTCAGTCACACCTGCGATCTCTGGTAAATTTTACATAATTCTTCTTTAATAAAACTGTAATTTACAATTCAAAAAAGTCTTCATTTGATACTTTACTAAATAAAAAGGCAATCGTACAAGCTGTCAGCAAGAAACAGACACAGTGAGTGTCACCAGTTTTCACAGGAGCAAGTCCGAGGAGCCCGCGGGGCTGTGGTCAGCTGCGGGCGGTCAGGGTGGGCGAGGAGCAGGGCTGCCTCTGCCGTGCACACCGGCAGGGAATGTCCACCAGACCCATGTGGTCCCTCTCATGGTCCCCGGGCAGCTGCAAGGCCTCTTGGGAAGGCGGCAGGTCAGGGTGCAGCGGGGGCAGAAGGCTGGGAGACTTAAGGGTGCCCGCTGGGCCGCAGAGACATGTTTCCCCGACAGAAAACACAGCGAGGTGCCAGGGGACGGCGGTGGTTGTGGCTGCATGCCAGGCAGGTGTGGTGGCACTGTAGGCTGTGCCCCAGAGAAGCCCGTCCAGCGGGAGGGAAGCGCTATAGGGCAGGAGCCAGGGGAGGCCATGCACTGCTGGAGCGCAGAACCTCTGACGGTGCCACCAAGAGCTCTGGCTCCATCTGACTCCCAGCTGCCCACGACACTTGAGGGGAGGGTGCCCTGGGCCACTCCAGTCTGTGGTGAGAGTGGCTGACAGAGGGGTGCAGGAATGCCGGGGCCATCTGGCGGGTTCCTGGGTGCATACTCGGTGCCACAGCACCTTCAGAGACTTCCTACACCCACCCACTCCATGGCGTGGTCAGCCATGGCCACGCTTCCACAAAGAGGGGAGCCATGCTGGGGGTGGGGGGCTGCTGGTGCCAACGGGTCCGTGCCAGGTGGGCCTGGCCAGAGAATGCCTGAGAAGGGGTCACGGCACTTAGGGGTCACCCTGGCGCTCAAGAGATCAGGCAGACAGGCATGGGCAGGGCCGGGCCCCTCCGTGGCCTGAGACTGGCCCTATGTCCCCCGGGGAGCAGTCCCCCATGGCCGCACATGCAGGCAGACTGTAGGCTGGCTTCGGTGTCTCAAGGCCACAGAGTCAGTGGCAGCTTGGGGCAGCTGGCCCGGCCCAGCCCCTCTCCTGAGGACGTGGCGGCCACGGTGTGCAGCTGTTGGCTCTGCCTTCTCCCAACCACCGTCCTCCTGCACCTCGGCCAAGAAAGGGGACGGTCCTCTCTGGTCGCTGACATAAAAGCATCACAATTTAATGGGTTTTTGCTTGCGAGGGGGGAGAAGGTGGCTGCCACCGGCTTCAGGGCCGCTGGGTCGATCCGCGTTGCGCTTCCGGCTGAGTGCTGCCCGTCCCCGTCCAAGCGCCGAGTTCCCGGGGTCGAGGCCGGCTACAGAGCGAGGGCGCTGGCGGCAGTGTGTGTCTGGGAGCGGCCAGGCGGTCAGTGCCGGAGACACGGGCTGCCCCGCTCCAGCTCCCGGCTGTCCTTCTGCAGGGCGGTCAGCACCTGGGGACAAGGGTGGAGAGACGACGGGCGACGCCATGCAATTTGGAATACGGCTATGGAATCCTCCCTCCGATCCCACCTCTGACGCAGGTGCCCAGGGTGCCGGGTGCCAGGCTCCCCGAGCCCCATCTACATTCTCTGCCACAGCTCCCTGGATCTGCGGGCGGGCGCTGCCAGCGAGTGGCCTTTCCAGAGACAACACTGGCCTCTGTGCCCGTGCTGGCACCCGAATCGCCACGAGCTCGCCAGATACCGCAGGCCATGCGCAAACCCCTACTGCCTAGGACATGCTCCCACCCACGGGAAGTGCCCTCCCCTCAGGGCCCGAGGGCCAAGGGCACACACGTGTGATGTGCGTATGGGGTGGGTCTAAGCATGTGCATGTGTCTGTATGTGGGGCAGGTTGATACAAGCTTCCTGGACACAGTGGGCACAACCTGAGAATGCACACACCTGGGGGATACACACCCGGACAGGCACACACCTGGGTGCACACGTACCTGGACAAGCACACACGCGGGCGCGCATACACCTGGACACACAGGCCTGCGCCCTGGGGAGTCACCCACCTCCAGTCAGGCAGAGGGAGGTCCCTGAGGGCCAGGACAGCTCCACTGGCACCGGGCCTCCTGCTCTGTGGTCAGCGTGGACCTCCAGCCTTCGGAGCAAGGGCCCCACACCCCCACAGCTGCTGGCCCCCACTGAGGCCCGAGAAAGGCCCAGCTCTAAGGCCTGCTCAGCTGGCTCCGCACCTCACGGACACACATGCACACACGCCATGGGGCACAGCCATCACAGAGCCAACTGCAGGGCACCAGGGCCCAGTGGGGGGGAGCCGCTGCCCTGGGCCCCCTACAGCCCCCTTGGCCGGCAAGCCCAACGTGCAGGGAGGGCCAGAGAGACGGTGCAGCGTGCAGGTCGCCTCCGTGCCTGCACCCCCCAGTTCCCTGAGCCCCACAGGAGTGATGCCCGAGCACAGCGGGCGGGGGGGAGGGGGCTAAGAGCCAAACAGGAACAAGGGGTGCCCCCATCCTGCTTCCTCAGCACTGAGCAGAGCCCCCAAAGCAAGGGCCGCAACGCAGACGGTTTCCTCCTGGCAGACACTGACAGGAAGGGGACCCGGGCAGCCAACTGCATACAGAGGGGCAGAGGCACTGACCCGGCCCTGCTGGACACCTAGGGGGGCTGACAGGGGGCATCTCTGATCAGCCCTCCCGAGTCACAGCAAACCTGCATCAGGACCCAGGTCAGCCCGAGACCTGCAGTGAGGGCAAGAACAGCCGTGTGGAGCGGAGCGACTAGGCCTGGGGACACTCTAGTGACCTGGCTACTGTCCCCCTTGGGGCCTCAGTCCGGGGACCCGCTCGCCCCGGAGAGCAGAGCTGGCCGGGGGCCGAGAGATGGCGCACGGGAGCAGTGTCTGCCGTCAGCTGGGCCTGCTGCCACCCACCCAGCCCCAGCTGTGCAGTCGGGCACCTAGAGTCCCAGCTCGTGCCCTGGCCACTGCCAGCCTTACCCCACTCCCAGGGGCCCGAAGGGTGTGCGGCTTGGGGCCACACTCAAGACCCAGCCCGGGAGCTGCCCAGAAGCAACATCATGTGGCCACAGACTTCAGGCCACTGCTTGGGCCAGGTCGAGATGGCCACGATGGCCGGGCAGGCTTCCCCCGGCTCCCCGCACATGCTGGACAGAGCAGGAATGAGCGACAGCCAGCAAGGTCTGGGCCAGCGTCCAGGTACCGGGGGGACGCCGCAAGGGCGCAGTGTGCGGGAGCGAGGCGAGAGCAAAGTCCGGAGAGGAACCGGGCCAAAGGTGACGATGAAACAGCACCCGCGGGCCACGGAGTGGACAGACGGGCCTGGGCAGCGGAGCAGACGGGGGCCTGGGCAACCAAGTGGCGATAGTTCAAAGGTTGCACACTGGCAAATGATCTCAGTGCACACACACACACACGGAAAAAAAGATGAAAGGAAAGGAGGGTAGGTAAGGGGAGGAAAAATAAAGCAAAAGACCTTTCCGGGCTGGGGCAATAGCAGGTGAGGCGCTTGCCCTGCATGCAGCCAACCTGGATTCAATCCCTGGCATCCCACATGGTCCCCAGAGCACTGCTAGATGTGACCCCAACACACATAAACAGGTATCTTTAGCTAATCACAAGATGCAGATGAGTGAAATCTAATGACCAGGAGGATCGGAGCGATAGAATAGCAGGTAAAGCATTTGCCTTGCACGCGGCCAACCCACGTTCAGTCCCTGGCATCCCACACGATCCCGAGTCTGCCGCGGCACAGTGCCAAGAAGTCCAAGCAACGCTGGGAGTGGCCCAAAGAACAAAATCAAACCCAGAAAACCTAATGACAAGTACCTGTCATCAGCGAGGGACTTGGATTCTGGCTGGTTTGGTTTGGGGGGGGGGGAGTCAGTCCTCTGGGGCTGGGGCACCGGACAAGTGATGACCACTGCGGCGGCCGTGGGCAGAGCACCCTGAGCGAGTCCCCGGCTCCAGGTCACCAGTGGCAGCACTGGGCTTGCAAGATGCGCGCTGCTGGGGATGGGGAGGCGTAGCCTCCCGCCACCTCACGGGGACCACAAAGACCAAGCCTGGCATCTGGCCTGGCACCTGCCCGGGAGCTGTGCCACTCACCTGTGCCCACTTCTTGTTTCGACTCTGCATCTGCACGGTGGCGATAGAGGCGAAGACTTCCTCAGCCAGGAGGTCGTCGGGCAGCCGGGTGAGGAACTGCGCCATGTGGATGAAGTCCATGCTGGCCAGGATGTCCTCGAAGAGCCGCAGGATGCCCAGCGCCGTGCGGAACAGGAACTCCTCCCCGTCGCGGCAGAACACGTCCCACACGCGGCACGCCAGGTCCAGCGGCAGAGACTTGCTGTACAGGGTGAAGATCCTGGTGGGCGGGGAGGCAAGGGCAGGCAGGCAGGTGGGGTGGGCGCCAGCGGCAACCCCCAACCCACAGCCCCGAGGACAATGACAGGGCACATGCCCACGGAGCACGTTCCTCCCACAGGGGGCCGGGGGGCAGGGCAGAGAGACAGAGACAGAGAGGGGGCCAGAGTGACAGTACAGCAGCCTGGAGTCAAGAGTGAGCAAGGGAGTGAGGGGGGGGGAGAGAAAGAGAAAGAGGGGGAGGCGGGGGGAGGGGCAGAGAGGGAGACGGCACTTGCTCGTAGATAAAAGAACAACTGGGAGCCAGCAGCCGGAGAACGTGGCCCTGGACGAGGGGAGGAGGGGGGCCCGCTGGACGAGGACACGCCACCGGCGCCCTCTCTGGTGACCTGCCCGCCCCGCCTTTGCCCCCTCTACCAGGCCTGGTCCTGTGGCCTCCTCACCTACCACAGGGCCCTCGGCACCAGGGTCACGGCCCCCACAGCCCCGCACCCACCCGGGCCTTCTGGGGACCCCCACCCCCACCTCCAGCTCCATGGCCGCGGGCTGCAGCTCCCACACACTCAGGACACAGGCAAAGTCCCTTGGGCACAAAGGTCAGGGCGCTGAGTCAGGGCACTGGGCCAGGGGACCCTGGCACACGGCACTGCAAGGACAGAGATCCGAAACAGGGTCCAAGGTGGACCCCCCACACTGAGTGTCTCGGCGGCCGCACTGCCGGGTCGCCCCCAGCACTCAGCAGTGCTCGTATCTGCACGCTCGGGCGACCGGGGGCAAGGGGGAGGCTACTGATGTACTGGTGGGAGTGGAACACCCAGCCCAGCCATCCCTTCCTGCCACCAGCAGCTCCAAGTCACAGGAAACCACAGGTCAGGATGGCCGTGGCGCAAAGGTGAAGGTCACTGCACAGCTGACCCTCCCAAGGTCCTAACACCACGCAAGAGCTCTGCCTCCCGGGCCCCCCACGCAGCCACAGCTGCTCGGGCGGCTCTTGTTGTTTAAGGACCACACCCAGCAGTGCTCAGGCGTTGTTCCGGGCAGGAAGTGGGGGACCAAATGGGATGTCAGGGATCGAACCTGGATCAGCCGTGTGCCAGGCCAACGCCCTCTCTGCTGGACTATCGCTCTGGGGGACTGTTTTTTTTGGGGGGTGGGCAAGGCATGCACCTTAACCCCTGAGGCCCCACCCCGGGCCCCGGTGCTTCTTTTCACCCAGAAGCACCCCAGACTGTCCCTAGGATGCGGAGCCTCAGAAGATGACCACTCGGGGGTCCCGGCAGAGACAGCACCACCTCCGTGGGGAGGCCTGAAGGAGGGGTCCTGCAGCCCCAGCGCCCAGGGCAGCCCGAGTCAGGGCAGTGCCTGGCCCAGACATACCCCAAGGTGCTGCGAGTGAGCACAGCCCACAATGCTCCCTTCTCGCCTCCTCCAAGCAAGCCCCACCACCCAGCAAGTGCTTCAGGCTGACTCCTGTTTCGGTGCTAGGGGTCACTCGAGCTGGGGCGGGCCGTGAGCCTAACCCTTGTTCTCTCTGTCCCCAGGAGGAATTTTTGCCTCCTGATGCAAATGAATCAAACAGCCACCGAGACCCCGACCCCTCCTCACCCTGTGGTGAGGCCCAGAGCAACCAGCGCCCTTCGTGGAGCCCCTCTGGCGCCGGCATGGCCCAGGCACCTGCCGAAAGGTGAGAAGTGCAGGGGCTCTTGCCCCCCCACCCCCCCACCCGAGGCTCCTCGCCTATCTGCTCCAGCCTGGCAGTCTCCAGGCCTGTCCACCGAGATGAAACCAGCGGAGCAGGCAGCGGCTTGGCTGTCTGCACGTCACTGCGGTGCCCACAGAAGCTTCCGGGGACCCACCTCGTCCCTGCCCCGTCACTCCACCACTCTGCACCCAGCCCAAGTCTGGCTGTCCCCGGCCTTCCCGCCTCCTGGGCCTGAGCCAGCCTGGGAAACGCGCCGTCCTCCCCTGTCTGGCCCGGGACCCCCGTCCCCTCCCGTCTGGCCCGGGACCCCCTTCCCCTCATGCCAGCCCAGGGCCCTGCCTCCCCGTTCCCCCCTTTCAGTCCCTCCAGGCCGGTCAGCTCAGGTCTGCTGCCCTCTGCCGTGTGGAGCTGTCGCCGTCCGTCTGTCCATCCCGAGGCTGTCTCACCCCCGCCACTCGCCTGCCTGGCACAGTCTCCCCGGGTTCGGCCCCATCATCGGAGCCCGGGCAGGCGAGCGCAGACTGGCAGAGCAGCACGAGCATGCGGGCGGCAGGCAGTGGGCACGGGGCACGGGCAGGAAGGGCCCCGGGGAAGCGACTTACCAGTCGATCAGGTAGATGTCCGGAGTTAGGTTGTTCTTCTTGAAGTGCGCAAACAGCTTTGGCAAATTCTCTTCGAAGAACACCTCAAAAGCGGCAAAGTAAGTCAGCATCTAGGGAGACGGGGGAGGCATGAGGCAGCCGCAGGGGCTCCGGGCTCACGCCAGTCGGGCCGAGCGGCGGCCAGGCCAGAGATTTCCTGGGGCACCTCCGTGGCCTTGTGCACATGCCCCGGCCCGTCTGAGGGGCTGCCCTTCCGAAGCGGCCTCTTGTCCAGCCCAGCGCTGACAGCCCAGGCGGGAGGACCACGGCCCCACGTGAATCCCGGCCGGGTTCAGAGTGTCGGGGCTGCAGGGTGGGAGTGCAGACCACCGCGGAGCTGGGGCGTGCCCACATGGCCACACCGAGGGACAGCCATGCCACAGTCACCGAACCCCAGGGGAAGGGCAGGGGTGGACCCCAGCATAACCACCACGTCATTTCCCGAAAGAGAGAAACTAAAGCTCCCTTTCTACGGGGCTGTGGGGGAAGGGCACGTTGGGCCCAGAGGGCGCACACTTCCTCACTCCGGTTCTAAGGGCCGCTCACTCTGGGCAGACGCAAGAAGCAGGACCCTCTCCGCTGGCGCCCAGCAGCAGAGCACAGTCAGGTGTCCTGCTGAGTGGACCCAGAGTGGACACTGCACAGTGTGGGCTCCCCTGTGCAAGACCGAGAGCCAGGGCCCTAGAACCTTCTGAGAAGACGCACGAGGAAACCCCCACGTGGCCCCGACAGCGCCTGGGGATGTAGTCAGAGCCACGACGGGTGCTAAGTGGGCAGCAAGCGGCAGCAGCCACTCACCAGGCTGTGGTCCACTCGGAAGAAGGCCATCTGGCAGGGCTTGTTGAGGAGGTTTGAGAAGGCGACGAAAGCGTCTGCAGTGTCCAGGTTGAGGATCAGCACGGCTGCGATGAAGGACATGCCCTGCACCTGTGTGGGAGCATGGGGTGTCACATGTGTGTGAGCACCGGTGAGGGCAGGACAGGGCCTGCACCCGTGTGTGAGAGCAGGGGCATCGTGTGTGTGTATGTGAGCACAGAACGTCAGGGGTGTGTGTGTGTGTGTGTGTGAGAGCACAGGGTATCAGGGGTATGCTGTATGGGAGAACAGAATGGGACATGCCCTGCACCTGTGTGGGAGCACAGGGCATCATGTGTGTGTGTGTGTGTGTGTGTGTGTGTGTGTGTGTGAGCACAGAGCAGGTTATGCCCTGCTCCTGTGTGCTGGGGGGTATAGGTAAGGGCCGGTCATGCCCTGCATCTGCTGTGTACGTGTGGTGGGGGCTGGTGGGGCGTGGGACCGAATACTTGCAGTGGATGGCAGAGGAATCCCACCAGCCCTGATACCAGCAAGAACTCGGGGAAAATAAAGCCCATCCACTCACAGTCAGTGTCCCCACCCCTGGCCGGGGCCTCGTGGTACACCCAGGCCTGCGGCTCCTCCTCAGGGGTCCCATTTCTGCACCCTCCCTACCCCAGCATCCTGGCCGAGGGAGACGCTCACTCACGTAACCAACATCGGGCCGGTAGCAGGTGTAGGCACCCAGGACGCTGTGCAGGGGGTCGTGGTAGGGGCCGCCCTGCAAGAGCCGACACGGGGGTGAGACCCACTGCCCGGGTGCTGGACGAGGGACAGTCCAGTCTTCAGCACCCACAAGCCAGGGGTGCTCATGGCATCTCCTGCTCAGCCAGCAGGGAGTCCCGACCCTTAACCTTGCCCCTGCCCCAGCCTCACGGAGCAGGAGAAGAGCCTGGATTTCTCTGCAGGAGGCGGGCACAGGGCAGGGCAGGGTCTGTGTCACCCACCCAAGAAGGAAACACTCGGACCCAGGGAAGGCTGGCAGGCGCCAGGACCCAGACTTTAGGGCTGAGCCCAGCCCCAGCGCACTGGGGCCCTCCCTGGGGCTCTGACACAGCTGGGCCCACCCACGGGGGCTCTGCCCACTCTACGGAGACCCACTGCTGCCTGTGGATGGGTCACGCGCAGGAAATGCCTCTCCCTGCCCTCCCGTTTCCCAGCTTGTGGGGGGGACCCTTTCCCCAAAGGCTCCCCTGGCGCCCCTTCCACATACTCTAGTGCACGAAACAGCACCTAGAACGCTTCGGGAGAGGGGGCCCCTGCCCCTGCAGGCCCACCTCACAGGCTCTGAACCACGACTTGGAGCAGCCCAGGCTGCCACAGTGACCGACTGTTCGCGGCGATCAATCGACAAAAAAGGGCCCGACCAACCCGCGGCCACCCCCCACTGACCCGTTGGACATCTGTGAAATTTAGGTAAAACATGAAAGCCACAATCACCTACTTGCTGGAAAATGCAGAGACTAGGGAATGTTCTGGAAATGTCCAGTTTAATGAGCTCGAGACTGGCCTCTCTGTCTGCGGCTGAAAACCCGGCATCTGTCAACAGACCCAGAGCGCGTGGGATCATCACTAGCCTTTGAAGTTTTATAAGAATGAAACGAGGCGATGAGGCTCGAGAAAGGACATCGGCCTAATTACCCCGGCAGGCGCCACAGCGGCCAGAGGAGCGAGAAGCCGGGCTGGCAGAACCCCGAGTGGAAACAGCCGCCCCCAACGCTCCCCCGCTGGATGAGCACTGAGTCCTGCCTCCGGGAGCAGCAAAGGTCTCGGGGCAGGTGGGCCTGGCCCAGTGCTGGCCAGTGACAGACCCTGCTGAGGGGCCGGCGTGGGCTCCAGAAGCACCCTGTCCCACCCTGCTCCCTGCTTGAGCCCCCAGGCCCTGCGTTACCTTCGCTTTCCGCCTCAGAGCTGCCCGCGCTGAAGGACCGCCACCTCTCCTTGGCTCGGGCCAGGCAGATGTTGAAGAGC
>JAOXYA010000002.1:20072602-20087714 GCA_028565675.1 Sorex palustris
GGCCCGGCTCGGCCCCGGCTGCCCCGGCCCAGGCGGAGGTGCCCCGCAGAGTCGGCCCCGGGCCCTGCGGCGCCGCGTGCTCCGGGGCTCGTGCGGAAAGGCCGGGCGGTGCCTCCCAGCCCCCCGCGTGCCCGCTGCGGGTTTGTTTCGAGGCGCCACCGAGGCGCAGCCCCGGCCATCGGGTTAAGGGGCTGCTGCCCGTGGCCAGGGGCGGTTGTGCCAACCCGCAGCCGCCAGCGCCCCGGGGCCACTCACCTGGCCAGAGGGCCACGGCTCGAGGCTGGGCACAGGACGGGGCGCGGTGGCTCTGCCCCCAGCCAGACCGCCCCTCCCCAGGCCTTGGGGGCGTGTGGCACCGTCCACGTCGGGGTGGGGTCGCCCCGGAGCCCCGGTCCAGGGGGCAGGGCCAAGGGCAGACCCCGCAGGAACCTCAGCAGGGCCCCCTCTGGCCTCGGGGAGCCCCGGCTTCCTGCGGGCGTGGCTGTCACTGCGAAGCACGCGGCTCCTTCGGGGCAGGCCCAGAGGAGCCAGTCCAGGGCCTCCTTCGCTGCCGTCGGGAGAGATGGCCACCTGGGACTCACACCACAGGCACCCCGGGGCTACCCCTCTCCTCCAGGGCCTCGTGTCTCTCTGGGCTTACCCCCTCTCCCCAGCTTCACTCGTGTGTGCATCCTCACCCGAGTCAGAGGAAACAGGCCCTGCCAGAAAACTTCGCCCAGGGGATTGAATCGGGCACTTTGGCACCCAAATTGCCACTCCGGACGGTCAGGCTGCATGGCTTGGAGCCGAGACCCTCGCCCCTGGACAGCAGACTCACCTCCTGTCCAGGGAGAGGCCGTGCCCACACAACCCTTGCTTCTCTCCTGAGACCGCACATTTTCTGGCCTCTTGGAAGATGATGGGGAGAAGGTGAGCTTCCTCCATAGGGAACTGTGGGCGGCAGCCCTCACTGTGTGGTTTTCTGGGCAAGCTACTTACTCTGCACAGCGATTTGCGATTTGCTCCGAGCTGCACTTCTCTTTAGGAGGGAGCCTTGCCCCGCCTCCCAAAGTCGCCCCCCAATACCTGTCTCCCATATGGCAGCCTCGGGGCACAGGCCCCAGGATGCAGGAGAGCCAGTAGTGAGGCCCAGCTCTGCCCTGAGGGGGAAGCTGTCCCGCAGGGCGGAATGGCAGGACAGCGCCTAGGACACCTCCCTTGTGTATGGCGGACCCTGGTTCCATCCTGGCACTGCAGAGGACCCACGAGCCTGGCACTGCCTGGTGTGGCCAAAAGTCAAAATCAAGAAAAGGGAAACCTTTGAGGGGCAGCCCTGGGAATGGAGGTGCTCCCATGGACACCCACAGAGCGGAAGTGGGAGTGTGGCAGGGAACCTTCCCAGGGGGAGCCAGCGGTGGGACTGGGGTGCTTTCAAGGAGGGCTCTGGGTCTCTTCCGCCCCCTCCAGGGTCTCCCTGCTGCCTTGGGGTTCTGGTGCCATCAGTGTGGGAGTGATCTTTGCCCAGCACAGTACAGGGTGGCTGCAGGTGGCTGGAGCCGCGCTTCACACTCCACACCAGGAGCAAAGGGCCTAGGCAGGCCCCAAAGCTCAGCAGAGCTTCTGGCTCACCTGCCCAGCCACACGAGGGGCGGGGTCAGAGATGCACCCACTGCAGCGGTGCCTTCATTTACTCAGCTTTGTTGGGGGTGAGGGGACACCTGGTTACCTCTGGCAGGGCCCGAGGCCCCGGGTGCTGTACATGCCAAGTAAGTAAGCTATTTTCCTGGCCCCGAGTCCCTGAGTGGCTTTGGGTTTTTTTTAGCTGAGAGCCACGCCCGGCAGTGCTCAGAGCTGTCTCCAGCCTCTGCGCTCAGGGATTACTCTGGTGGGGCTCAGATGTGGTGCTGGGGATTGAAAATGAGTCGGCTGTGTGCAAGGCAAGCGCCCTGCCGCCGTACTATTGCTCCTGCTCTGGTGTCTTAAATTTTTAGTCGCCATGATTTATAACACTGTCAATTAAAGGGCTCCCACACCCTCCACCAGAGCGACCACTTCTCTCCACTCTCTTGGGGTCCCCCTCCCTGAAGCCTCTCCCCTACTACCCCATGTGTATCTTAAAAGCTACAGAAGTTCTTGGCCAGGGGTGTAGCTTGGCAGAACACTTGCCTTGTCAGTACAATCCCTGGTACTGCAAAAAAAAAAAAAAGCAGTAAGTTCTAGAAGATTCCCTACCATGCAATAGCTGATCCCCAAATCCTACCTCTCCAACCTCAGGAGGGAGCTCTGTCCACCCAGGAAGCCACACTCACCTCCAGGAGGAAACTGCAATCCTTTGGGGGTCTGCCAAGATACCATTTCCCAGCCCCTACCCCGCACTTCCAACCAGGGGGGCTTCTGATGCACCGCCCCAGGCAGCACCCCCAAAAGGCAGGTCCAGAGAAACAGCATCCTCTTCCGACTTGATGACTGAAGGAGGACCCCAGGGCCCCGACGATGACCTGGAGGCAGGAGCAGCCTGGAAAGGGAAGGTTGAGGGCAGGAACGCAGGCTGAGGGGCTGCAGTGGGAGCCAGCGGCAGCCCGGGAGTACCAGCCGGGTGGCAGGGAGGGCCCTGCGATATGGAACCAAGGTGAGCGTGAGCCCCAACACGTCAGCCTGGTAGAGCCACCGGCTTCCCCAGGCTGCAGAGCTCAGAAGAACCCATCTGCGGGGGGCAAGGTGAGGTCCTCGGCTTAGGGTGTGTCTGACCAGCGTCTGAGCTGGGGCCTCACCCAGTCCCATCAGTAGTTGACCGCTGGTCACTGATCACTGGTCTCTGATTGGGCACCCACTGCCATGGGCAGGGGTGCCAGGCAGCCTGAGAGAAGCACCTGGAGGAGTCAGGACCCCCGAACACCTGCCCCACGTGGGAGGAGCGGCGTCCCCACAGGCTGCTGGGGGTTTTGGGGCGGGCAGAGGGACGGCACTGTGCCAAATGCAGGATATACCACAGGGTTTTGGCAGAGGTTGGGGGCACCGCCAGGG
Source organism: Sorex palustris (assembly GCA_028565675.1). Taxonomy (NCBI): domain Eukaryota; kingdom Metazoa; phylum Chordata; class Mammalia; order Eulipotyphla; family Soricidae; genus Sorex; species Sorex palustris. The sequence goes on from JAOXYA010000002.1 coordinate 20,075,606, forward strand.
CCCAGCGGGTGGAGGGGGCTATTGTGGGCCGGCCGGGCAATGAAGGTGACATCTGGCCCTGCAGAGACCACCAAGGGGGTGTCCCATCACTCCTGAGCAGTGCTCTCTGGACACTGGGGCCACCTGACTTCACAGAACCATGTTTTGTTTTGGGACCAACCATCAGTGCTCTGGGCTGACTCCTGGCTCTGCTCAGGGTTCACTCCTTGTGGGGCTCAGAGGACCCTGAGTGCTGGGAATTGGACCCAGGCTGGTGACAGGAAAGGCCAGCACCCTCCCTGTATCTTAGCCCTTACTTCATTCAAACCACTCAGTAAGCAAAGCCCAAGGCGGCCTGCCGTGCTCGGGTTCAGGGGCCACGAGAGCCACACAGGTGGAGCTGGAGAGGGTCGGGCCGTCCTAACGGGGCTCGGTTTTAGGCCTCCACTGGCTTTGGGTAACACTCAACTGTGCTTAGGGTTTACTCCTGGTTCTGTGCCCAGGATCACTCTGGAGGGTCTTGGGGAAGCCTGTGTGGTGCCAGAGAGCAAGCCCAGGTACACCTTTACCTCGGCCATACTCGCTGAGCACGGATGCACAGGCTTCCAGGGCACTGGCCTGACTTCAGAAAAGAGGAAGCTTCTAGAAATGCATGGGAGAATTTTTTAGACTCAAGGTTGAAAAAAAGAAATGGCTCCAAGACAAGCCCGCAGCATGCCCTGCGCGCAGGGACACCCTCGGCAGCAGCGCCCGCCGCCTGGCGTCACCCAGGCCCACACCAGAGCAGGCAGACAGCTGCGGCCCCGCCCATGGGTGCCTGAACCAATCAGATCCCAGCTGCCCCCAGGCTCAAGGAATCCGGTCACCTGTTCTTGAGGGGCTCAGAGGGGCCAGGAGAGCACGACCCCGAACGCGTTTCATGGGTGCTGGGGGCCTGCAGTGACCTTCGCAAGGGGACACCCACGCACCCGCCTCTCTCCACCTCTACAAATACACACTATTTTCCAGCCCTGGGGACATAGAACTAGGATTTTTTTCCCCCCAGAACAGAATCAAGGAGTGTGTGTGGAGCTGGGCCCCGTGGGTGGGAAGGTGAGTGGAGGGTCCTTGGGAAGACAGGCACAGAAAGAGGGCAGGGCAGCGGCATGGGCTGGTGCACGCAGGAGCCCTGGTTCCACCCCGACCCCATACGGTGTCCTCAAACACCGCCAGGGCACCTCGGAGCACTGAGCAGCGAGTGACCCCCCCCCCCATCAAAATTTTAAAAAAGGAAATCCTCCGAGCTGGGAATCCACTTACAGAAATGGAGCTGTGGGCCATGAACCCCCTCACTGGAACTGGGGGGGTCTGCATCCCACATTCCAAGCACATCACCCCAGCAGCCAGAGCATGGAACCCACTCTAAGGCCCATCGATAGGTAATGGCAGGCAAGGAAGCAGGGATCAGCGTGTCCCCCTGGAATATTATGCCGCCACGACAACGGCAGGAGCCCTAGGGCCAGGGCTGGGGCTTGGGGGACCAGGAACAACAAGGCAGAGAGCAATACGGGCTGCTTTCACCTCCATGGGGTGGAAACAAGCTGGCAAGAAATAAGATGACTCTGACTGGGCAACAGTGGGAGGAGGGAGGAATGAATGGACAGAGGTTCGCTCTGGGAGGACCAGCCCTGGACCTCCACCAGTGGGACAAGCATGACTAAAACATACACAGAAACATCTCACATGCCCCATCACTATGAATCACTGGCAAACCAGAGCAGCGGGAAGCAGGACACCCGGGGACAACGAGGCAGGTTATCTGCAGGCTGGGGAACCGCCCCCCCCCCCCCCGTGTTCTCGGGAGGGCATAGGCATGGAGCTGGCGCTGGGTCCTTCCTCCCCAGAGACAGGTGCTTCCTGTCTCCTCTTGGCTGGGGCCCTTTACACAGGGACCTTGGATAGAATGAAGACTACCAACTGTTTTCAAGGTTTTTTTTTATTTGGTGTTAACTCCACAAGAAAACAAAAAAATCAGTTACTCTGGTGTACGTGAAATCAGAACGGTACAACCACGGGGAAGACACGTCTCCGGGCGGAAACCGTCCCCCAGCGCCACGCTACACAACGCGCCTCGTACCACAGTGCGTCTCAGCGTTTGGCCAAATTTTTCAACAATGCTTTTTCTTTGTGATCATTCACAAAAAAAGAAAAGAGAGAGAAAGAAAAAGAAAGAAAAAAAGAAAAAAGAAAGAAAAAGAAAGGAAAAACCAAAACAACAACCCAAACTCTCAACTGTCGCTGGAAGCCGCCGGGCTTCAGCCACAGAACGAGGAACACAAACAGCTGACCTGTCCCCGCCCGTGCCTCGCCTTCCCTGAGGAAGCGCGTCCGCAGCTGGGCCGGAGTGCATTTGGTCTCTGCTATACGCAATCACAGCCAGGGTGACCGTCACCACGGCCACTCTAAGGATGTACAACTTCCAATTTGTTTTTTGCCCTTAGCTGTTAAATTATATTTCAGTGCAGATACTGATCATTTCTTAGGAAGCTCCAGAAGAAAAATACATAAAACCTTTTAAGTCTGTAAATAAATAACAGCAACGTAAAACCTTCCACACGGCGCACGCGCACACACACACAAACACACACCCCACTTGGAAGAGCCAGAGGATGAGCTGCAGGACCCCAGCCTGCCTGAGGGGACCCCCTGGACCCCGCCCCGCTGGAGTCAGCAGTGTCGTCTACTAGGAGAGAGGCAACGGCGCCCAGTGCGCAGAGCAGACCGTCTGCATGCTTCCTGAGGCCGAAGGGGTCCCTGGGAGGCCTCCCTACGGTTCCTGGCTCCACACACACCGCGCTGACTTCACGAGGTGGGAGCGTCTCAAACCAACAGTGAGCTGGTTAAAACAAGACAACGCAAGATGCTCAGATTCTGCAAGCAGCTCCTCCGAGCTTCAGCCCGCCACTGTGGCCTGCAGCTGGAGGAGCACTAGGGACAGACAGGGCCGGGACGGAAGGTGCTGATGCTGGGTTCCCAAGGGAAGGTGCTAACGCTGGGTTCCTAACACAAGAACTGACACTGGATTCCTAAGTGAAGGGGCTGACGCTGGGTTCCTAACACAAGGTACTGACGCTGGGTTTCTAACACAAGGTGCTGACGCCGGGTTCCTAGGGGAAGGGACTGACACTGGTTTCCTGACGGAAGGTGCTAATGCTGGGATCCTAACACAAGATGCGGATACTAGGTTTCTAACACAAGGTACTGATGCTGGGTTCCTAAGGGAAGGGGCAGATGCTGGGTTCCTTAACACAAGGTACTGATGCTTGGATTCTAACGAAAGGTGCTGATGCCAGGTTCCTAACACAAGGTACTGATCCTGGGTTTCTCAGGGAAGGTGCTGGTGCTGGGTTCTTAACACAAGGTACTGACGCTAGGTTCCTAAGGGAAGGTGCTGACACTGGGTTCCTAACAGAAGGTGCTGATGCTGGGTTCCTAAGTGAGACAGAAAGGCAGTCCCATGCCTCCCTGGGGCGCAATCACACCAGCAGGAACAAACACTGCTCTGCCACCCCCACCACGTCATCCCACCCACACAACCCCCACACACGCCCACACACGCCCACAGACACACAACTCCACACACGCCCACAGACACACAACTCCACACACACACCCTGTGCCCAGACACGCTCTCAAACACAAAAGGGATCCACACTCCAACCAGCTGCAGACACAGTGACAAGCTGCAGCAGCCAGGGTTTCTCTGGGGTGCTGGGGGGCCGCTGACAACGTCCAGTCGAGAGGGCCTCAATGGACCGAAGATGACTAGGAAACAGACCTGCAAGCCACACTCTCATCGCATTTGAAGACCCACACAATCACCCTGGAAGGTGTCTGGGGTAAATAAACTGCAGTGTGACAACACGTGGGGTACACTCGAGCCCCACTCGGCTGAGCACCCACACCCCAAATCCTTGGCGGTCACGAACATCGTCTCCTCCACGATGCTTCTGTGGCCGGCCCTTGCCACGCCCGCAAGACCCTGGCCGAGACGCCCGCGCTTCCTTCCTGCCTCCAGAACGCCCGCTTCACCGCAGGGCACGCGCTTCCATGCCAGTTCTCCGAGGTGAGGGCTGGAGGCTGGTGCTCATGACGCAGATGCGGAAGGGCTGTCAGAGGACAAGCACATGCACCCCCATTCTGCACTGGACAACACGATCTAGTCTATTTCAAAGAGCCAAGACTCAACAGCTTGGAAAGGAATCTTCACCACGAGAGCTGTCCTCACGCTAAAGGAAGCACGAAGAGAAAGAGTATCGCAATGGCGGTCGGTGAGTGAAGAGGAAACCGAAGTTGTCTGGGGTTAGCAGTGCCTCTCCGGGCAGGCGGGCACTGCTCTGGGCTAGAGATGAGTCCGAGAGAAGAGCTGGCCGCTGGGATCAGCCCACTCGGCCCCGCCGTCCGAGGCTGTGTCCTCCGAGCCAGAGCTGGCGCTCGAGCACAGCCTTCTGCGGAAGCCGTTGGCTTTGGCCCCGGAGCGCCTGTCTCCTGTACACCTCGCTTCACAGACAGAAGACACCTAGGAGGAGAGGAAGGGTTGGCACCGTGTCAGAACGCGCGCGCATGTTCCCGCAGGCGGCCGGAGACTCCGGAGAGTCATGCCAACGTGCGGACTTACCATTTCAAAAGCGTCCATCCCTCTTCTCCCTGATCCGAGCAACCTGCTCTGCCCGGGAACCTTCCACAAGGGGATCCTCACGGCTGCCCCGGGGAGCCAGGACGCTGCCAACCTCGCCCACGACCCACAGCCTGGGCGGCCACAGGGCTCTTTCCCCTTCTTGACAGGGCAGGGGGCTTGGCTTGGGCCACACCAGGGGCGCTCAGGTGCGACGCCTGCCTCTGTGCTCAGGGATCACTCTGGGACCATCTGCTGTCCCTGGAGTGGACGAAGCCTCCGTCAGCTGCTCTCAGGACAGTGCCTTGGCCCCCTCTTCTGACTTGGGGTTCGAGTAGCATCGAGAACTTTCCAATGAAACTCTCTGGGTCAGCACTGTGGCCCAGCTGTCCCCTGTCCAGCCCCAGCAACTAGCTCCCCCTCCCTGACATGAGTCACGTGCCCCTGGTCAGTCCCACGATCCAGCCATGCCCCTTCAGTGCTGGGGTGAGCGACCGGCAAAGGTGCCCGCTCCTCACCCTCGTCACCAGGACCCAAGCAATGTCCCCTCCCCTTGCAGTGTCTACAGAGCCCCCCATGTAGTAACTGCAGCAACCTCTGCCCCGTTACAGGGATCAGCAAAGCCCCTCAGCTGGAGTAAGTAGCAAAGCCCCCATGAGTCACCCTGGGTTAGAGGAACTCGCAAAGCCCCTCACCTGGAGGAAGTAGCAAAGGCCCTGAGTCACAGTGAGTGGCAGAGCCCCCGCCGCCATCAGTCACGAGGGGGCCCCAGTCAGTGAGCGAGCGGAGCCTCCGCCATCAGTCACGAGAGGACCCCAGTCAAGAGCAGAGCCCTAGTCATCAGTCACGAGAGGACCCCCGGTCAGTGAGCGGAAGCCCCACCATCAATCACGAGTGGTCCTGAGTCACAGTGAGTAGCAGAGCCCCCAGGTCACAGACGAGCACCCCAGCGAGCGGCAGCTTTGTCCTAGGCTGAGGCGCCCAGAAGGGAGCGGGGTCCCGCTCAGGCTGGCGACAGGGAGCGGGCACATGATCGCAGACGCCCCGTGGAGGCCCTGCACACCTGCAGAGTCGCCTGAAGGTTAGGGGTGACAGATGAGCCTTAAGGGCCATGCTGTGCGGACAGCACATGGGCGCGCGCCAGGGGGCGGCTGGAGAGCTGAGGGGACGAGGCAGCTTTGGATGCAGACAGACCGCACAGGGAAGGAGAACGGGGAGGCGGGGGGCAGCCGACCCACACTGGAAGAGAGAGGAGCTTCCGCCTGCCTTCGAGTCCATGCCCAGGGAGTGCCGGTGCCAGCAGAGCTGCGCCAGCCATGCTGAGTGGACTGCTCCAGGAGGGGAGACGCGAGAGGGGGCAGGAGTGTGGCCCGAGGGCTGCAGTGGGGGGTGGCGCGGCGCCCCAGGCCAGAGGGAGCAGGACGGCCACGGGAACGTGCGCGACAAGGAGCAGGACACTTACCCTATTAAAATCTAACAGACGCTCTTCATTACTGGGCATCTCTTTAACGTCTGGCAATTCTTCTAGACCATTCTCTCCCTTGGCATTTGTACAACACTCTTAATCATTTTGAATGAAGAAGGGAAGAGAGGGAAAGGGGGAAATCCCATTAAGACACGGTTATGCAGCACGATCCTGTCCACTTCCCGCGGCACAGCCCCGTGGCCACGGGGCACTGCAGCCCCAGCCAGGGGTGGACTCTTCCGGACTGTCCCCAAATGCCTCCCGGGGATGCCACCACAAGTGCCTTCAGACCCGGGCTGGGCAGCATCAGGGACAGGTCTACTGGCACAGTGGGGCCCGGCAGGCTGACAGCCCCGCGAGACTCGAGGCACCAACCTCGTCCACAAACCGCACCCTGCTCTCAGCAGAGTGAGGGCTACCGGGAACGACAGGGAGGCTGGTGCAACAACAGGGCTCGTGGCCGGAAGGCCCTCCGAGGGCCCCACCCCACCCCACAGCGCAGCACCCGGCTGCGACCAAAGAAGCGCTGGAAGAGAAGCGGGGGACGCAGGAGAGCGGGTGCCGGGGGACTCCAGTGCGGGGCCCAGGGGCAGCTCGTCCTCTAGGCCACGGACCCCCGTGCCTGCCGCAGGGGCCCTGGCGGGGATGAGCCTGAACCGAACATTTCACCTGCTTCCTGCACGTGCTCTTGACTTAAGGGGGGAAGGGTTAAAAATCTTTCTGTTCTTGAGCCAGCCCTGGCAGTACTCAGTACTCCTGGCAGGGCTCACCAGGCCGGCTGCGGCAAGGGCGCCGCTCACTGCACTATCTCCCATGCTGAAGGCTCGGAGGCACCACCTCAGTGCCCTGTGCCCGTGTGACTCAGCCTAGGGGGCCATGCCGCCTGTCACCCTGTGACAACTGCCCATCGTAAGCACAGCGGCTGGCGCCTTGGCACCCGGTCCTTTGTGTGGAGACACACCTGGTCCGCAATGACCTGACCAAGCCCTTGGCTGTCCCTGTAATGCTGGGGACTGGGAGGGGTGGGGGGAGTGACAGGAAGGCGACTACGTCCTGACATCTGCTCACAGCACAGAGGACCCTCCCTCCCTCCCGGCCACACACCCCTCTTCTGGCTCAGAAATGCCAACTGTCCGTCCGTCCTGTCCCTGCCTTAGGGACACACAGCCTGAGGTCACACCCTGTCCCTGCTGTAGGGGTCACAGCTTGAAGTCCCCGCTGCTCAGGGTGTGTGCACACAGAAGGCCCTGACACACTCCCCACTGACCGTCCAACCGCACAGAGCTGACAGTGCCCCAACACCCAGGTGTCCCAGAGCTGGGAAAGGGCTGTGGCCTCACCGTGCAAGGGTCTCTCGCCCCTTGTGTGGTCCCTCCTACAGTGGTCACAGGATTGGTGCCCTCCTCTGGGGCCTTCTCCGGGCCACCTGGCAGGAAGGCAGGGGCACTGACTGCCCTCATGCCCGCAGCGGGAGTGGCGGCCTCTGTCAGTGGCTGTGCAAAGTGTCCAGACCCTGCCGCTGGGCCACACTCTCCCTCCTGGTTGCCCTGGACACTGAAACCACCTTCCTATACTTACGCCCACTAAGCACGTTCTTCTAGATGCAGGCCGACTGGCCGAGTGTCGCACTGGGCACATGCGAAGCTGAACTAGGGAGAGTCAGGGCGACTCTTGCGGTGGTGGCCGGGGTCACAGGGCCGTGCATGAGCAGCCTGGGCAGGAGACAGCAGGGCTTCCGAGAGCCCCTTCTCCAGGTCAGAGGAGAGAACTGGCCTGGGTGCCGGGCAGACACGCTGGACGTGTGCACCCCCCCCCCCAAGGCGGTCTGCGTGCCCCACCGCGGCTCAACAGGATGTGTGTGTGGGGGGCGGGGGAGGGCTTCCAGCAGTCCTGTCCAGACAGAAGGACAGTACAGCTAGCAGTCAAGCTCTGGCGCTAACCACTGGGGCCCCACGCCATGGATCGAGCGCAAGCAGCTCTGGACGCTCGTAAGTCTGCTCCTGCCACAAGCCAAGTGCGCCCAGTTCCCCTGCAGTCGCCTCACCCGCGGCCCCGGCGCCCGTCTGAAACACTTGCAGGGCCACCTCCACACGCAGTGCCTCCCGCAACTGCTCCTCAGCCCGCCCCTCGCCGTCTTGTTGCAGGCCTCCCTCATGGGGCCGAGCTTCTGGCGCCGAGGGCCCCCTTACCTTCGCACTCGGACGCGGGGAAGAGCGGCGAGTACAGGGCCTTCTCCCACCAGCTCTGCTTCTCTGGGCGTCTGGGGGCGCCGAGCTCCTCAGTGTGCAACACGGGCAACTGTGCGGACGACACAGAGAAGGTCACACTCTGGGGAGGCAGAGGCCCAACACCCACCCGGGCCACAAGCACACGCTCGCCAGATGGACTGCCTCCTGCCGCTCTCCACAGGCGAACAGGAACTGCGGCCACACGCTCTTCCCAGGAGACTGCAGCGAGTGAGGCTGAACCCCGAGCCCAGAGGCCCCCCGAGGCCCGTCCTCGCCCCTGACCGGGTGGGGAGCCTCACCTGTCTCTGGGACGGCGAGGGCTGGCCAGAGTCAGCAAGCCAGGCCCGCGGCCACTGGTGGGCGGGACACGCACGGCCTCTGGGATGGACTCTCAACCCTTCGGGCAGACCGCTCACTCTGTCTGAAATCGCCGTGCTCAGGTGCAAAGGAGCTCTTCCTGGGGTCCGGGCTCGGTAAGGGGGCGGCCGCAAGCCCAGCGCCAGGCAGGAAGCGACCCTGAAGGCCTGCCTGCCTGCCACTGAGTATTTTTTAATTCATCTGGGTTTCCTTGGGCGGGGAGGGGCAACTGAATGGGAAACACTTCAAGCTTTCATTTTCCCTTAACTAGTCATTCAGAAATTCTAAATCAGAAGCTAAAATGCATTCCCCAGGGAGGGCGGTCGGTGACTGTCCCAGATCCCTTCCCTAGCTCAGACACACGCTCAATCCGTCGTGAGTGCGGGAGACGGCTCCTTGGGCTGAAGCGTTCGCCGGCGTGCGGGGGGAGCAGGCCTGACCCAGCAACTGCTAAATACCCTCCTGAACCCCAGGCACAGGGCGAGAGAGCGGGCGGCAGGCAGGAGCCAGCGCATCCTCACGCTGGGGGACGGCAAGGTGGGCACACTGGACAGGACAGTCCACCTCTGCTGCAGCTCAGCGGGGAGCCAGGGCGGGAAGCGAGGACAGGCCTGGGGCTGCAGGAGGGTCCCCCTGTCCAGACCTCAGCAGCAGGGCACGGAGGGGGCACAGCTGGGAGTCACGGGGGCTGGGTCCAAGTGAACAGACAGATGAGTCCCTCAGGGCTGGCGAGGCCCACAGAAGCGCCTCCAGGGCTCAGTCCTGCTGGGGCCAAGGCTCAAATGGTCCCTGTTCGCTGTCCACCCCCGCGGGAGGCACTCATCCTCCTGACCGCTGTTTCCGGACTGGCCCTTTCCACCCTGTAGGATGCCAAATCCCCAGGTGCTGTCCAGGTGGGTGAAGGGTGGTGCACACAGCCCCGCCCCGCCCCGCCCGGGCCAGGAGAGGCAGGCCTCACGGGGCAGAGAGCTGCCTGACTGTGCTGATGGCCACTCCAGGCTCTGTCCCCTCCCTCCTGGACGGCACTAGCCGATGGCCTCCCGCTGCTGCTCTCAGCGTTGCGTTACATCCGCACCCACGGCAATGAGCGGAGGGGACACACGATGGACCCCACCGCTGCCCCTCGAGCCAGGGACCACAGCACCCAGGTCCAGTGGCAGAGGCTGGCTCCGTGGGGGTGTGCCCGCAGAGGGGAAAGGCAGGGCTGCGATCAAGTGCCACGACAGTGCCACGCCAAGAGCAGAGAGAAACGGGACGCGCCCTGTTTGCCACGCAGGAACTGTCTGGAGGAGAGGCGCGCTGAGGCTGCTGGCTGCGAGGGCACTTCCACCGTGCTCAGACCAACGACTCACCAACTTCACTTAGAGCCAACTGTCCACAACTCGGCATTCATTCCTCCTATACTAATTCGAGGGCGAGAGTCGAGTCCTGCTCCACAGAGCCTAGACCTCAGTGGCAGACCAGCACTAGATCCTCAATCGATGTGTGCCGATGAACAGAATCACACGTTAGGCCCTGTGCTCCAGGGTACCGGTTCGGATGGAGTCTGACACTTTGTCCCTCTGACTCTGGACGAGGTGGGCAAGGGAGACCCCGCGAAACAGGGCTCTCAGACCCACCTCAGGACTGGCTGGGAGCACCCGCAGGGTCTGGTGGAAGGAAGTTCATCCCAGGCCCAGCCTGGCCCCAAGCTCCGGCGAGGGAGCTTGGGAAGCGACACTGGCCAGAGAGCAGGGCCCACGGGAGTTGCCCTGTAGGAGCCGTGCCAGAGAACCGGGAAGCTGGTACCACAAACACATCAACATACTAGGAGATGGAGTGGCACATGGAGACTCCCGCTTCTTTCTCTTCCCTTCCTCCCCAGTACATGAAGGAACACTGAGGGTCCCGTGTGGGACGAGAAACGGAACAGGCCAGCAACATCGCTTCTGCGGGATTCAAGCCTCCTCTCTTCACGGGTCTCTGGGTCCAGCTGGCCACCACCGTGGCTCTCCTGCCGCCCCCCACCGAGGGCACAGTCCTCTCCCGGATGAGCACGCACCGCCCGTATCCACAGGGAGCTGCTCGGCTGCAGAGCCAAGGGACAGAAACCACTCACGCGACAGAAGCACACAGGCAAGAGGTGGCGTTAAGCACCGGAAATTAGGGAGAGAAATGATTTCTGATGCGGGGTGGGGCTGAGCAGAGAGACCCGAGGGCCGGTGTCAGGGAGGGCAGACATGGGCGTGCGCAGAGAGCACCAGGCAGGGGGCCAGCAGGGAGCCTGCCTCCTCATGAAACAGGTCACTCTCCTAAGTGCCACTTCTCCCAGTTACCTCGGTCAGAGGTCACCTTGTCTCCCAGTAACAAAACCACAGGGATCAATAATTCTCCTACGGCAAGCTGTAATGTGCACTACAGAACTTGGGATTCTATACCGAGACAGTATACAAGGCCCGTTTTAATAAACGGGCGCCACTGGCTGGGGCAGGGCTATCCCCAGCACCGTCCGTGAGGGCGGAGCAGTGCCTGAGCTCCCATCCCTGCCCTGCCCAGCCCGGTCCAGGCTCCTCCTCCACCTCCTTGGCTGAAGCAGCTTCTGAAGGACACACTAGCTTCTGGAGAGAGAAGAGGCGCTTCCTGATGCGTCTACTTAGGGAGCTGCAACACTTAGCCATTATGGGGCTGGAGCGATAGCACAGCGGGTAGGGGTAGGGTGTTTGCCTTGCACATGGCCGACCCGGGTTCGATTCCCAGCATCCCATATGGTCCCCCGAGCACCGCCAGGAGTCATTCCAGGAGTAAACCCTGAGCATCGCCAGGTGTGACCGAAAAAGGAAAAAAAAAAAAAACACTTAGCGATTAGGTTTTACTTTAAGCAGAGTACATGCCTGTTCAGGCAATATTACTGCGAGGCTAGACAGATGGTACAGGGGGTTAAGGGGCTTGCCTTGTATGTGGTCAAATCTAGTTTGGATCCGTATGATTCTAAGCATGGCTGAGCACCCCAGAAATGATCACTGAGCACAGCTGGGCAGGGCCCAAGTATTTAAAGAGGAATTTTTAATTTCCATTTTTAAAAATACCTCACCTTTGATTCATTTTAAAAAAACATCTTATCTGTTTAGAAAATATGTCTAGGCACTCACAAATAAATCTCAGAGGAGATCAACAAGCTGCAGAGATGCCTCCAGACTCCAAAGTCAAAAAATTTAACTCCAGCTGATTTAAAACTTTAGAATTCCTGGAGCACACAGTCGCATCCACGGCCGCACGACAGCTCATGCTCTACACCACTGATGAACCAGGAGTAGCACAACACACGGGATGGGTGTGAAGTACAAGGCAACCGATCTCGATTAAAAATAAATAAATAAGGGGGTATGGTGCCGCCAGCAGGTCAATCTGTACCTGTGAGGCGAGTGCATCAGCAGCCTCATGGCGCCT
>JAOXYA010000002.1:20089001-20105073 GCA_028565675.1 Sorex palustris
AAACAATAGTGTATCTTTTGTCGAAATAATAAATGTAATCAATGTAGAAGAGTTAAGTAGAAATCATCTGTCTCACAGGCATTGGGAGGGGTGGGAAGGGGGTATATTGGGGTTCTCGGTGAAAAATGAGTACTGGTGAAGGGAAAGGTGTTTGATCATTGCATGACTGAGACAAACCCGAAAGCTTAGTAACCTTTCCCACAGTGATTCAATAAATAAATATAATAAGAAAAAAAATAAAATTGTGGGAAAAAAAGGGGGGCGTTCATGCCCAATTCAATCAGCTAATCACTGTCTGAATAAATAGCAGTACTCCTACATAAAAAATAAATAAAATGAAAAATATATATAGACACACACATACACACGTTAGCAGCCAAGGCTAAACCTGTAACAGTACGCTATTTCTTATACAAGGGCTTAATGGCTCCAGAAAAGTTTTTTCTAACTTAGAAAACTTAGAAAAGTTTCTTCTAAGGAAACTTTTTTGGATCGTTTTTGGTGATTATCCATAACAAGCAATACAAAATCAATTATCCAGGGCCTGCTACTGGGGCAGGCTTGGGTGGCGGTTGGGAGACTCCGAAGCAAGTCGTGGGAAGGTGTGAGGGTGGCGGGACCAGCGTGGGACGGGGGAAGAGCGTCTGAGCTCACTGCCCTGCAACTTAACCCCCCCTTGCGGCTCCCGGACTCCCGACCCGACGGGGCACCCGGACACACCACATACCTCTCCCAGCTGGACCGAAGACGCCGGGTTGTCTTCACGCGCAGGAAACTGACACCCTGCTCTGCAGCTGCAAAAATTACTCGTTTCCTCCTCACACGGTGCCACTATTCTACAATTTGCTTCGGAGTGCTGCTCCCCATCAGTCTGCAGAGACTCGTTCAGGCTGCATTCCAAACACTGACTCTGCTTCCCTGCAGGCAGGATCCCGGAGGACTCCTCCTGCGAATCCAGGGAGGTCTGCGCACTCTTTTCCATCCCAGACTTTTTTAACCGAGGAAGGAACTTCCCGGACTCCAGCTCCGTCTTTCCGTAATAATGGCCTTCTTTCTCTGCGTCTTCTTCCAGGGGTTTGAGATCCGCCTGGGGATCTTCAAATGCGTCAACTTGAGAAGGAATGGGAATATTCGCTTCCTCTCTCTCAGATTCAAATTCCGACTCACTCCCCCCACCTGGCGACAGTTCGGAAGCAGAAATTGGGCGGAAGTGAGTCCGAGGGGAGATCCGAATAGCCCTGTACTGTGTTCGGTCGACGCCACATATCCTGGGATGGAAAACTTCACTGTCGGAATCGGAGCAGAGGATTGACTTCGGCTTGAAACTAGGGCTGAAAGAGGCAATCCCTTCAGGCTCAAAGGAGCACTCCACATGAAGAACTTGTGAAAATGGATTACTTAAGTCAAAGGAAGAGAATGAATATTCAAGTCCGGGATCTTCAACTTGGAAGTTACCACAGGCTCCGAGGAAGTCTTCATGGAAGATAAAAGAAAATCCCTTGTTTAATCCATTCCCTCCTGTGTTTTTCGGCGGATCATTCGGTTCCAATGACACGAAGGGTTTCCATAGTTGCCTGTGTCCCGGAGCGAAGCTGTTTCCTGGGGCCATGAAGACGTCTGTGCCTGCTATCGTCACCACATCAGACGCTGCACATTGCAGCAAACTTCCCTTTGTGTGACCGGGCGGTACGAGCGCCCACTCCCCATCGCTATGGAAAGGTTTGAATTCTCCATAAACTCCTCCAAGAATAAACGCACTCTCTTTCTCCTCAGCCACGTCCCAAGGCTTCGAGGGGGTGGTGTAATCACCTCCATCCACCTTCGACAGCTCCCCGGAAACAAAAGCCCTTTTCTCCAGGGTGCCTCTCTGGCCCTCCCACAGGCGGTACTCGGACCTCTGCACGGCCCTACGAGGCTCCTGGAGGGCCTCGGTCCCCACTTCGGCATTCAGGCAGCAGCAGCAGTTATTGACGTCTGTGGGGAACAGCTCGTCACCCATTCTCTCTCTGTCCACCTCAACTACAGAATTCCTATCTGCCATCTTTGTCCAAATCTCTTTGATCACCCCTGAGCTGTAGCCCCCTCCGGGTGGGCTGCCTCCGTGACACACCTGTGTCGTTTCAAAGGGTTTATTTTCTGTTTTTTGTTCTAGCTGAATACCACAGACAGATTCTAGTTTCGATCTGTTTTTGAAAACTAAGGTAGGAATTTCTCCTAAAGTTCTACTATTTTGCTGGCAAGTTTCGTCCTGCAAAAAATCTAGAAGTTCTTCATCTACATAATTTGAGGAAACACTAGGAACTACATAATTAATATCTTCTGCATTAAACTGCGTGGATTCTTCGAACTGAATATTCAATGTCTCGTTGTCTGAGCGTGTTTCTTCTGAATGGGACCACGGGCTACAAGTCCTTGTTGAAAGATTAGAACAGTGTTCATTTTCTTCAAAGGCACTATTTTTGGTCCATATTAGCAGCCTAGACTGCGTTTTCCCAAGCATATTAGCACTAGAATCCGTATTTTCATTTGCCAAGTTGAGTGTTTCGAAAGAAAAAGGTAAAACAGAATTACTGCATTGCACTTCAAACACTGAAAAACAAGAGTTTATACCAGATCCTTCATTAATATCTGCAAAGAGCTCTTGATTGCCAGCAAGCAAATGTGGACTGAGCACTGCACCGTCCAAGACGGGGGAGAGTCGAACGGGAGAGTCTCCTCCAAAACTCTCTCCGTCAGCATCTCCTGAGCTGGACGAACAGCATTCCCAAAACTGAGCCAGGTTGCCGAGGTCTTGCAAGAAGAGCCCCTCGGCCCCCACGGAGCTGGTACGATCTGTCCATATTGCACGTTCCCCTTGCAACTCCATCCCATCTAACACTATGCAACATTCTGCCTCAAAATCTGTTTTCTCTTTGCTTTTTTGTCGAATCATATTCAATATCCGACTTTCTCCTTGCATTGTTTCTGAGGCACCAGGATCCAACATGGATTGGTCAATATCCACTTCATAGAAGTGTGTTAATTCTGCCAGATGAATATCATCCAAGTAACTGTCGTCCTCTGTCAGAGAACAGAACGAGGTCCCCGTGAGGGCGATGTCCTCATTCAGAAGCGCAGGCATCTCTACAAAGTGACCATCGATGAAAGTGCCTGCTGCGAGGTATGCTGGCTGGGCGTCGTGGCCGCCGGCGCGGAGACCCTGCACGGACCCCGACGGCC
The DNA here is from genome assembly GCA_028565675.1 of Sorex palustris. Taxonomy (NCBI): domain Eukaryota; kingdom Metazoa; phylum Chordata; class Mammalia; order Eulipotyphla; family Soricidae; genus Sorex; species Sorex palustris. Next base: position 20,092,221 of record JAOXYA010000002.1, read on the forward strand.
CTCCCGCCACCTCTGCCGCCAGATCACTTGAGTCTGGGCAGCTCCGGTACGTGGTCTCCAGTTTACTTTTCCTGCTCAGAGGAACAAAGTACTCGGCAATGGGCTCGGTGTACCACAGCGGCTCCTCCTTGTACTCGCGGTCACTCCTGCTCTCCGCGGGCAGGTCTCGGCCCTCGCCGCCCCCAGCGTCCTTGAACAGCCTCTGCCCCCGCCTGCCGGCGGCGTGAAGGCTCCGCTCCGCCTTCTGGCCGTGTGCCAGGGGAAGGCGGCCTTGCCCGTGCCGCCCTTTCCGGCCGCGCACTTCCCGCGTCTTGTGTCTTACTTTCACACACTTGGTGGATGCTTTGAATTCGCCCTGGTTGCCGCTGGAACTGGAGCCGGCCTCGCTCGAGCCGGAGGACCACGATCGCGGGCGCACCTTTCCCTCGGCCCTGTGCCGGCCCTGCTTCCGGTATGGAGCAGGCTTCTCCTCGACGGTGCCGCCGCTGGCCTTGTTCTCTCTCTCGGTCCTGCTCCGGGCTTGCTCATGTGTGGTGGCAGGGGCCGCACTGCCCCGTTCCCGGGCGGCTTCCCCTTCACTGTTGCAGTCCTTGGGAGAGGACGTCTCGGTGCTCGCTGGGGGCGCTGTGGATGACGACGAAGAGCTAGAGTAAGAACTGACTTTGGACTTGTTCCACACGGTCATGATTTCCTGCAGGCAGACCGGCTTCTCGGAAAGGGGTGGAAACGCTTCATAGTACCTGAAAGAGTGAGAGGCCAGATGTGGGTGCTCGTGTGCACTCGGTACAGGAAGTCCCCACAGTCAACCAGAGCAAGTGGCACTGCATCTTTGCCGTCAACATTCTCATCAACCAAAATTTACATCAGTTTTTAATTAATCGATAATAGAGTAAAATTCTGACCCTATGCATCAAGCACGGAGATATATAACGGAATATTAAGAGAAGAAGAGGAAACGTTTTTTTGTGGGGGTTTTTTTTTGGGGGGGGCGGGGATGAGAGAGCAGGTATTGGGTCACCACACCCAGAGATGCTCAGGGCGCACACCTGGCTCTGCACTCAGGAATCATTCCTGTGGATGTCCTGGGAACCATATTGGGGTGCCGCGGGTGGAAACTGGGCCGGCCACATGCAAGGTCAGTGCCCTCCCCACTGTACTATCTCTCCGGCTCCAAGGTAACAATGTTTATCTCCAAGGTCTGTTTTAATTGAGATGTCAAAAGCGAAAAAAAGAAGTCAAAAGTGATGATGCAGTGAGAAGAATATAATCTTCTGATATGAAATTGTCTTTCATGTTTGGTTTTCGGGCCAGCCTGAGCAGTGCTGACCCAGGGCTGGGCTAAGGGCATACTCGTGGCTGGATCAGAGGACCATACAGGGTGCGGGGAATCAAACTTGGGGTGTGCAAGGCTAGTGTCCCACCATCTGAGCTATCTCTGCAGACCCAAGAAACGTCTGAATTTTAATCTCATCTCAGCTACACAGTAGCTGTGGCTTTAAGATATTCTTTAATGACTTGGTCCACTGCTCAAATGAAAAGGCACTGTGAGCACAGGAAAGGGACCGAGCAAAGGACAATGATAGGGCACCTGGTCCCAGCATCATATACGGTCCCCTGAGCCCCACCAGGGTATGATCCCTGAATGCAGGACTAGAAGTAAACCCTGAGCACCGCCAGGTACAGCCCCAAAACCATACAGGGCATACCTGGGCATGACTCAAAGACTTTAAAAAAAAATTTTTTTTTCAGAGCAGGAGAGAGAGCCCAAGAACTGAGAGTCCGGTTGGCAGGTGGGGGCTGTGTTCTGGAGCTGCCCGTCAGGTGGCTCCTTTCCAGGAGAGCCAAAGAGGTCCAGTTTTGTAGCAAAATTTACATATGTCATTTTAATGTCTGGCATCAATTTTAAAACAACGTAGAAACAGGTGAAGCTGATTTCAGTAATACAATTTACTCAACCAAACATGTCCATGATTTTATTATCTCAACACGTGACAGAGAGAAGTGGTCACTCGGAGGCGAGGGGGGAGGGGTGCTGAGAGGTGGTGAAGTGTCACGCACGAGGACCTCTCAGGAACAGCTCTGTCAACCGAAGAACCCTGAAGTTTATTTTTCAAAGTGCCTGCCATAGAGGCAGGCTGTTAGGTGGGAGCAAAACTGAGGATACTGGTGGAGGGCCACGGACGCTGATGAGGGGACTGGTGCTTGGTTGGAACATTATATGCCTGAAACCCAAACATGAACGACTTCTATGAAAAAGAAAATATTAAAAAACATGTCGTCAATACTAAAATCTAACAATGCAACATTTTATATGAAGTCTTTGAAATCTGGTGAGAAGTACACTGATGAACATTTGAAGTAGCCTTATTTTCTCTCTGTTTTGTTTTGCTCTTTGATTGCAGGCCACACTTGGCAGGCTCAAGGGATGACATGTGACGCCAGGGATCAAACTCGGGTCGGTGACGTGGAAGGCATGCGCCCTCCCCACACACCCTCTTCTGGCCCCGGAAGTGGCCGGATCGCAAATGCCCTCCACTCACTCGGCCTTGCTACCATGGCGCACAGCACGTGTCTACAGAAGCCAATGTTCGTTTCCCATTTTATGTTGGGAGTTCAGAAAGAAATCGTACGCTACGCCAGTCTGCTGCTGCTGCTACAGATTCTAATACTGATGGCTCACAAAGAAAGAAGGAAGCATCTCAGGAAGTCAGCCGGACGAGGTCAGCGCGTTACCCACGTTCCCCACCCAAGCAGTAAGAAACAGGTTTCCCTGGGCATGAAGCAAGGTTCAGCAAAATCCCTCCAAGCTGTAGCAGGCCTGTGAATTTCCGACGTGCTCAGCAGCAGAGCTGCGAACCATCAGTCACCTTGTGCTTTTCATTCGTTTCACAAATCCTGACTCGGGGGCTGGAGAGAGAGTGCAGTGGGAGGGCATTTGCCTGGCATCCAGCCAAGTTGGATTCGATGCCCAGCACCCCCTACGTTCTGAGGGGAGCGATTCCTGGGTGCGAAGCCAGGAGTGACCCCTGAGCTTCACTGGGTGCGACCCAAAAACGAAAAACAAAAAAATTCTGACTCAGCACGTACAAGGATAAAACCATCTTACTCACCTTTGAAATTTCGTTACCAGAACGCAGAAATGCTCAATAATGATTCCTAAGCTACAAAATATGACACTAAGTAGAAGATGACGACCAAGACTGAATTCAACAAGCATCCACCAGATTTCAACAAATGCACACTTTATCACTAAGCTCAATGATACATACATTTCCACCTGATCCTTCGCTGTTGGGGATAATTCTGCCTCTGGAGAGGGAGAGCCCTCTAACTTTTTGTGAATCTTCTCTTCTGTTATAAAACAAAAATGCAGAAAGATTTGTTGTCTCATATCTAGTTGATAAATGCTTCTGTTTCTTACAGCTTTGCAAGTAAAATTTAAATCAAAGGTTATACAGACTTTTCTGGCTTAAAAAGCACTCTATATGACTTTGTCATTTTGAACTATTACCATAGTTAATGTGTTTACAACGGCGTTGTCATTTATGTCTTGGTAGACACACTTACCTCAACTCAAAACCCAAACGTGCCAAACCCACCTTTGTGTGTATGTATGCAAAGCAAAATAATCTGTATTAAAAGCAATTTACTTAGATGTGAGGGGAAAGAGGAATATTTATTCAAGAGCTACGGAGGGGGAGGAGGAGAGAGGAGAGGCTGGGGGAGGAACAGGGAGAGAGGGAGAGGGAGAGAAAAAGAAAGAGATGTTCAGGAGAACCCGGGCTTCAAGAAGAAAGCAAATGTCCTCCTGGTATGTGGGGTCTTCTCTGGCTACAGCATCAGTGTGGGCCTCGGTGAGAGGGGTCCATCTCTGCACTGACCCGGTGCTCTGAAGGCGCTTAACCAGGAGTCGGAATCCCGTGTACTGATTAATCGCACCTCAAGAAACAAAGACGGGCTAGAGCGATAGCACAGCGGGTAGGGCATTTGCCTTGCATGTGGCCAACCCGGGTTTGATTCCCGGTATCCCATATGGTCCCCCGAGCACTGCCAGGAGTCATTCCTGAGTGCAAAGCCAGGAGTAACCTCTGAGCATCGCTGAGTGTGACCCAAAAAGAAAAAAAAATGGAAGGAAGGAAGGAAGGAAGGACGGACAGACGAACGGACAACCATCTGGATTCTAAAAACATTTTCTCACAAAATTCTGCCCTCATGGACTTCCTCCTGATGGTTGTAACCTGTGCAGAAATTCTTCATTAACAGAGCTCTCTGTTCCTCACCCGACAGGGGAGCAAGTGTGTGGGTCCCCTAGAACTGAAGAGTCTTAGCTCACAAGGCCGCCTGACGTTGAAGCAACGACCCGAGCACGAGTAGGAGGCTCAGGGTTTGGGGGTACGAAGACATGAGCATCGCTTCTTCCCTGAGGACACTGAGCCACATGGAAAATGCGAAGTTAAGGAACAGGGTAACAAGAGGCAAAGCTAGGAACAAAACGCAGGGCGCAGTGATCCCAGAATGAACAGCTCTGCATGAAAGCACCTGGGGGGAAGAGGCTACTCCAGGGGACAGACAGGCGAGGCAGGCCCAGGGACACTAACAGCACAGGACGGTCATCGCCAGCTCTCACCTTGCTTACTCTGAAGGTCCTTCAGTCTGGAGCAGAGTTCCTCCACCAAAGTCTCGATGCCGGAGCTCTGCAGGAGAAGAGACACAGTTAGTGTGGCGTCCAACTCAAACACCTGCCGCAGCTTCAAGGTCTCACGGATCTTCCACGTGCCTGAAGAGTCACGTGACCAGTATGAACCAAAAGTGTGCCAGCACTTGCTGATGAGCCAGCTTCCCCGAATGGCCTGTCTTCCCTGGGGTACTGCGGACGATATCAGGCTCCAGAGGCCAACCCAGGGCTGCAGCTGCTGCCATGTGCCAAGCCCAAGTGCTCTGTGCCACACTCTGGCCCTGGGAAACTCAGACCCTGTCTGCGTCCACTTGCAGCCTAAAGAACACAGGTGACACCCCTCTCCGCCTTCCGGGAACGAACACTCAGCTGCAAGGGAAAAAACAAAAAACGGGTATGGTGCCCAGGCTGGAGGAGAGAGCTTGAAGGGGCACCCGGGGAGGCCTGAGGTCCTCGGGAATTGGGGGTTGAAGCAGGGAGAGTGACCGACCGGGAGGACGAGAGGAAGAGGTGGAAACCTCACAGGATGTCATCTCTCCCTGCGTCGCCAGCACGAACGCCCCTCTTTCTCAAACAGAGGGGAACCTTGGACGACACGCAACAAGAGCGGAACCAGAAACTGCCAATCGGCCGGACCCGAGGCTGTCTCGGGGGTGGGAGCGGGGACACGGCCCAGACGCCTGCGCAGGACTCTGCCCACCGACACCGTCCTCTGAGGCCTGGAGGAGCTAAGAATAGAACCCTGCCCCGCCGCGCACTTCACCAAAGTGACTCAGCACAAGGATCCCAGCTATCTGGGCCAGGAGCCCCACGGCTGCGCAGACCAAGCAACAAGAAACAGATTAGAAGAGCAAGTTAGTTGTAAACACTGACAGCGACACGCCATTCACATCAAACCCCAGCTTTCAGGAGGGAGACGGGCGGAGCAGAAAGAGAAGCGGCCCGAAGAGCACCGGCCCTTCCCCTAAGACACTTGGGCGCGTCGGGGAGCAGCTGGCGCCAGTCCGACTCCCCCATTCCATCCCGAGGACTCTGCTTACCATAGCGTTGGCCGGGGAGCGATATGCCTGCTCCACTCCACTTCCTCTGGTCATGAACCCAACACCCACATCAGCTGACCCGCAGCCACACGCCCCTGTGGACAGCAGGGCCGTCACTGTTTCTAAACCTGGTGCCAGGCTCCCGAGCAGAGAGGGAGCCTGGGCACAGCGCCGCCCCTCGGGCTCAGGCCCGCACAGGAGCCGCCGGGACTCTCCCAGGCTGGGCCTCCTCCTTGCAGCTGGTGAGCTAAGCAGCCCTCCTCGCTCTCGGGAAAGCAGTCCCTTGCCCCTGGCCGCGGACAACACCCCGAACCCTTCAGCCCGAGAGGACGGGGGTCCACAGGGTCTGAGCAAGAGCACGGTGGGAGGCGTGCTGGCCTCGAGTGCAGTCAGCTGGGGTTTGAGCTCCAGCATCCCACAATGTTCCCGAGTCTGCCAAGGGAGATCACTGAGCACAGAGCCAGGAGTCGCCCCTGAGCACTGCAGGGCTGGCCAGACCCGAGAGAAAGGAGGAGGGGCAGCCAAAGCAGCAGCAGGGCCTCCGTCTTGGGCTGGCCCGCGGGGAGCACCTTCGCCTTCCCAAGTGTGTTTCTCAAGGGCCGGCTGCGACAGCACAGCGGCAGGGCGTTTGCCTCGCACGCAGCCAACATGGCCGACCCGAGTTCGGTTCCTCCGCCCCCCTCGGAGAGCCCGGCAAGCTCCTGAGAGTATTCGATACGCCAGACACAGTAACAACAAAGTCTCCAACGGAGACGTTACTGGGCCCGCTCGAGCAAACCCTGGCCCTGACCTGGTGTCACAACCACCCACGCTCTGTACAGATGACACAGCCCCCGCCCTGTTACATCCGTCTCAGACCCTCGCTTGCCCACGCAGAGATCAGCCCAGACTGATCACATCGTGACAAAGTATTTAAGATGAACCCCGTTGGGGCTGGAGCAATAGCAACGCGGGCAGGGTGTTTGCCTTGCACGCGGCCAACCCGGGTTCGGCCGGGTTCGATTCCCAACATCCCATATGGTCCACCGCCAGGAGTAATTCCTGAGTGCAGAGCCAGGAGTAATGCCTGTGCATCGCCGGGTGTGACCCAAAAAGGAAAAAAAAAAGAACCCCCTTGAGGCTCGTGAATGGATAATCAGCCTAAGAAAACAGAACTGGGACCTTTCTCCTTGAAGACAAGGAGCGGAGGGAGAAGCGGGAGGGGGGACGAGGGGAAGGGGAGCGAGAATTCAGCAGCCGGTGTTATGACTCTGCCCAGAGCAGGCAAGTGCTCTGGTCACCAAGGCAAGCATCTTCGTGGGTGCAGTCTGCCTGGCTGGGCAGAGGGAGGAGCAGTCCCACCTAAACCGAGACTGCCTGGCCTGGGGCCATTCCCTAGTCGTGTCACCTGCCCTCAAGGCCTTCACCACCCTCCTTAACCACCGAGCTCGGAGGGCAAGGACTCCTTGGGAGAACAGACTGACAGACTACACTCAACCAGTTACTCGTCAACTTCTTTCTGTTCCGACTCTAAAACTCAGATCCACTTCATCCGGTACCCGTGAGCATGCAGATGTGCAGTATGCCCTCCAGGGCACCCTCAAGTTTGTACAAAAGAGGGGGACAGGGAAAGGCAAGCGTCAGGCCGCTCAAAAACAATTCCCTCACCCGCCATTCACCGGGCGTCTGACATCCATTCTCGCCTCCCTCCTCAGCAAACGGTCAGGAGATACCCAATGTGCCAGGCAGGACACCAGCATAGACGGATCAAGTAGCAATGCCTTCGTTTACTGTCTGGGTCCACACCCAACAGTGCTCAGGGCTTATTACTGGCTCTGCACTCAGGGATCACTCCTAGCAGGGCTCAGGGCACCTTATGGGATGCCGGGGATCAAACGTGGCTCAGCTACATGCAGGGCAAGCGCCCTCCCCACTGAAGCACTTCTCCAACACCTAGAGTGACGATTCTTCCTCGCAAGAAAGTGGCTGAGCACGGAATCAGGAGTAAGCCCCGAGCACGGCCAGGTATGGGGCCACACTGCACCCCTTCCCTCCAAAAATAATCTTCGAATTTTCGAGAAGGTGGCGTCGGAGAAACAACTGACTAGGTTTCATTCCGATCCTCCCCCAATGGAAAACCATCATAATTCTCATAAGCACGTCCGACAGGCCGAGAGCGAGCTTGGGCTGGGCTGGTCCTAGGCACGGGCACCCGAGCACCACCGGGGCGGCCCAAGACCACTGGGGAACTAGAATGTTCCTGAAACAAGGGTGCAGGGCAGGAGGGTGGTGCCATTCCGAGGGTGAGCAGGCAGAGCACCCTCAGAGAGCACAGGTGGCACTGGGCAACCAGGCCCCCACAGCTGTCTGGGTGCTCAGACACATGCTCCCTCTCCACACCGAGCAGCTCTGCGGAGTCTCCTCCAAGTCCCACTTTTGGGCTGGAGTGACTGGACAGCAGGCAGGGCACTCGTCCTGTACGTGACTGACCCAGGTTCAATCCCCAGCGCCCCAGAAGGCTCCCCAAGCCCTGAGCACCGCCAGCTGCAGCCCCAAAGTCCCACTTTTGCCACTCTGCACAGGCATCCAAGCCTGGTTCGATCCCCCAGCATGGCACAGGCCCCCCCAAAGCACCACCAGGGATCAGCTCTGAACACTGCGAGGCGAAGCCCTGAAGTCCTAAAGAAATGAACAAACCCCTTTTCCTCACAGCGCGAGAGGCCGGCCTCAGACCACACCTGCGCGTCCAGAGGGGCCTGTGGCCTTCCTGCTCCAGAGTCTCACTTGGCCCCAGAGAAGGGACGAGTGAACCTCCTCCCCAAACAATCCTCCCCGCTTCCAAACCTCCACCTACCCGCCCGCACGTCTATCCGCATGCCGTTCCTCGTGCCCTTTTCCTAAGCCAGCGAAAAGTCCATTCTTGGACCGCTCGCTAAGAACTGGGCTGTCCTCTGGGGGCTTCCTCCTCCACCTTCCTTCCATCCAGCCCTGTGAGCTACCTTCAGCATCAGCCCAGACTACAGTGCAGAACTGGCTGACGTGAGCCGGACCCACGCTGATCCAGTGCTTGTGCTGTCAGGGAGTTTCCCTGGACGCAGGTGACCACCACTGTCATGGAGAACAACAGGCTTCAGTTATGGGGGGGTGTTCACCATTTGAGGGGCATTGATCCCTGGGGCGGAGCAGTCTGTTTATTGTTACTTGGGTGACACAGGAGCACTGGGAGCAATGGAGAGGAGTCCCCTTCCGGCTGACTGGCTAGGAGAGGAATAAAGACGACCCCTCACACCGGGAGCCCCTAGCTCACTTGCATTGGTGTGCTTCATTCCTTTGCGGGGAGGAAGGGGAAGGGGAAGCCTAGAATCCATGCAGTTCCCCTGGTTTCCTGCTCATCTGTCCAGTGCCCCCGTGAAGGCCCTACAGGAACAAGGCTCCCCAAGGCCAGAGCACCAGCCTCCCTCTGGTACAGAGGCTCATTTCTCTCACCCTAAGACAGGGCCTGGTTGTGTTTCTGACCTCTAAGTCATCCCCCAAGTACTTTAAGCAGCTCGTTAAAATTATTACTCATCCGTGAAAACAAAACAGAGCCTGGAAAATAGCTCTGCACACACAGCCCCCCGGTTCAGTGCCCAGCACTCACCGAGAAGGAGGCCCAAACTCAACCCTGAACATCTGGACCCCCACCCCCACCACTGCTGAGTGGAAGAAATGGAAAGGTCTCCAACCTTGGGATGGAGCAAAGAGAACAGCTCCCTTCCTGCTTCTGAAAGGGACATGGGAATTCAGCTAGCGGTCTCACAGCCACTGCAAGAGTGACAACACGGAATGCAAGGAATGCCACATTTCTTTCTTTTCCACTTCTGGGGTAACGGCAGCAGCAGCACTGGGGCTACTTCCAGCCTGATGCCTGCAGTGTCAGGGATCAAACTCGGGGCTGAGCGCACCACTCTGAGCCATCACCCTAGTCCTTCCTCAGTTGATTTTAACTTGGTAAGATTAAAAACAATCATTACTGGAGAAAAGTGAGGCAACTTTTTACTAAAGGAGAAGAGTCAGAGAACAAGGACGTGATTTCCCCCACCTCTGACAGTCGGACAAAGGAAAAGCCTTTTCCACACAGCACAGTGGAGAAACAGTGACTCTCCCTGCCTTCCAGGACCGCCTCACTAAGTTCTCTTCATCACGGCCACCCTCTAGCCGAGGACAGCGAGAACTGCAGCAGCCAAAAGCAGAGCCCGGCCCGGTGCCGTGTGCACCCGCGACCACAGGCGAGCTCAGCCAGCTGGGGCCCGAGTCGAGCTGCTTTTCAGTGCTTGGGCTGCTTTTCAGTGCTTGGGCCGGAGTGGAAAGAAGATCCTTCCCAGATTAAAACTCCCTATTCCTAGTTTCCTCTCAACCATGACTCAGCAGCTACTTGGGAATTTTGCCAAAAGACTTTACCTGCTCTAACCCCTCACTCAAAACAACAATAACAACAACAACTGTTGACATATTTAATTCCTGTAAAAGCTCCAAATTACTAGAAAACAATCTGAGCCCTGAGAAAACAACTGAGGCCAAGAGTGTCCCCGCCCCCTTCCCTCTCAGGGCTGCTCTTCTCCACCGCAGGGCCCCAGGCGTCAGAGGAGCTGAGGGCCATTGGAGAGGCTGGCCCTGGCTGCCACCTCCCACCAGAGCACTCTGTGTGCGCCCATCAGGAGTCGTGCCCATCAGATCTCCTCGGCCCTTTACGGACTCTCCGGTTGTGTGACCAGGAACAAGGACGTCGCTACCCTTTACAGTGAAAAGTAACACTGCCACGCGAGCAGGAATCCCAGCTTCCTATTCCATGGTCTAGCAGCCAAGCAGCTCACAGAGGGAACTCGGGGGAGTTTGAAGCTTGGTGTGTGCGTGTGCACATACATGTGTGCATTTTGGAGAGGACAAGGGAGACAAGGATTTGAGCTCAGTACCGCTGCCTCTGCCAGGGATACTGAGAGGAAGGTGGGGAACCCGCTGACCTGGCCACCAAGGCGCACGTGTGGGACACCAGAAAGCCACAGCTGCAGGTGGACGGGAGGCCACACCAGGCAAGGACACTGGTCCTCCCAGCCTCGCAGGCAGCACGCTGAGTCCCAAGCTTCTGGAGTCCGGGCACCCTCCCTAGAGAGTCTGTGTGCGGCCCCTCAAATCCAGCTCTGCAGTATCAAGTCATCGGACGCACACCATCTCAAGTGGCAGTAGAACAAAATAATTTTTGCAGTTATAATCTCAGAGATTACACCTTCTAGTAAATGATAAAATAAGAGTATCTGCGGTCAGAGCAATAGAACGGCAGGTAGAGTTCTTGCCTTGCACAGCCAATCCGGGTTCAATCCCCGGCACTCCATATGGTTCCCCAGAGCCCACCAGGAGTAAGCCCTGAGCGCCACAAACACACACAAAGAAAATACTAACAATACTTAAATATTTTTTATTTCAATAAGCCGGTTAAAAAATATGTAAGAAGTGTGGGAAGATCAGTAAGATAAAGGCATCCAGAGAAATATTACAGAGGCACAGGAGAAAGCCCAGGGCTCGAGCATCTGCCTGCATAGGGCCGCCCTGGGCTCCACCCCCAGCCCTACCAGGAGGGATCTCTGAGCACAGGGCCGGAAGCAAGCACTGAGCAGCTCTGGGCATGGCCCAAAGACAAACAAAAAAGAAATACTATTTAGCTGGCGCTGGAGAGAGTCAGCAGGGAGAGTGCTGGCCTTTGCACGCAGCCAACCTGAATTCAGTTCCAGCATCCCATGCGGTCTCCCAAAGCCACCAGGAGCACAGCTAAGTGTGGCCAAAAAACCAAAGAAGAGAAATAATACATAGTCCATGGAAAATAGCACACCTAAAATATTCTAGACAACCTAACAAAAACTGAGGAATAAGCCAAAATTCCCTAATAAAAAGTATCCTGTATTGGTGTCAGGTTATTTGTGGGGAGACAGGAGGTTTGGATTTTGGGGCCACACCTGGCATGCTCAAGAGTGACCCCTGGTGACATGCAGAGGACTGACATACGTGTTCCAGGACTGGAACCCAGGCCAGGGCTAGTGCCTGCAAGGTGCCTCTTCTGCTGCCCTTACCTCTCTGACCCAATGTCACAACATTATTTGGTGAAAAAACTGCTTTTCCCTGTTTATCTTTGACCTCCCCATTGTGCCTTACTCCCCCTTAGTAACAAATATCTCCAAATCAGACACGGTAACTTGTAAAGTCAAACCTTCTGAGGGCTCTGGATTTTGTATTGTTAAGTTGCTTTTCTCTTCCTTTCTCTCCTGTGCATATTTTTATTTTAGAGCAATGTCCTTTTTGTACAGACACAGGAAGACAGTTAATGCATGCTTTTGTAACATGCGAGTTAACAGACTCCGAAAACTATTTACTCTTGGGCATCCATCATATTTACTTAAGTCTCAGCTGCCCTTAGATTGACCTTAATTCCTTACACCCTAAAAGGCGAGTTCCACCGAGGGACTTGGCTAGACCTGGGGCAAGCTGTAAGCTACCCTGGCTTTGACATGAGACAGCCTAAGGGCCATAAGATGTATAATAGGCTAAGAATACGAACAAACTCTGTCATGACCCAAAAAGAAGTAACTGAATAAGGACCATACTGGGGTCAGGAAAAACTAACCTGGCCTGAGGACTGTAGTCTGGGTACTATAGCGAGATGTCCCCAGAAGAGCCATTCAATACCAGGAGTCCAGAGAAACTATTTTATCTTAATGTAGGGTATAAATAAAAGTCTGTATCTCATACTGTGCTTATAAAAAATGACGTGAAATATTATTAAGAAGTAAATTTAAGATGATTGTTTAAATGGTTTACAAGTAAAGGAAAGGAGAAAGCAGCATGCCTTAGGCACATCCTTAGGCACATCTCTTAGAAGGAATCTGGATGCTGGAGCCCCTAGATGGAAATTCCGTCCCTGGGTGTTCCCCGGAAGGAAGCGCTTTCGATCTGTTCATGTTTATATTAATGCTCATCCACACCTATGTGTAATTGCTGCCCTCAACCCTTCACGATTTCTCTATGATAATGCTAACAGATGTGAATAAAGTGTCACTGATTACCAGCCTGTGGACCCGTCCCTTTGCCCATCAATCGTCGGGGGGGGGGGGGGGGGAGGGCTTTGGGCCCT
>JAOXYA010000002.1:20112790-20122887 GCA_028565675.1 Sorex palustris
TTGTATGACGAAACCCAAGCACAAAGATTTGTGAATCTACAACAACTGTACCCCATGGTGCTTCACTAATAAAAAAATAAAAAATAAATAAAAAATAAAGAAAGAAAAGTGTCCTAAATCCTGATTTTAACAAAATATCAGGGACTTAATTTAACGTACAAAGTTGGGCTACATTTGTTTTGCACACAGCACAGTGAAAGGGATTCAAGTGACTGAATGAAAAAAAAGAAAAGAAAAGGTTAAGTAATGGCAATTTAAATTTATTTTTGGGGAGGGGGTGTAGTTTCTGATGCAATAACATGGGGATTACTTTTGAACTTGGCTTCCCCATATTTATTAATGACTTTGGGGAGGAGAAGCAAATAGCATCTTAATAACCTCTGCAGGCAAATCACAACATCCATCTGTGCAGTGTTGTTAACATTCAGAGCTGAGAAATAAAACCAAGTAATACAGTCAGATTAGAAATGGAGGCAGGCAATAAAAATAAGATCCAGCCTAGTAAGCTAATATCTCTGTAGGGAATGTTATAAAACACCTTTATGTAATGGAATGAAAGGCCTTGTAAAGGTATAATAGTGGAGGAGATAGAGAAGGGTTATAAGAAACTGATGCAGGATTTACAGTGATGACAGTTTTAAAAAACACGGTGACTAAGGTGTGGGTGGTATAAACATAGGCATCAAATCCTACTTAGAAGTGATTTTGTCGGTGCCGCCAGCAGGTCAATCTGTACATGTGAGGTGAGTGCATCAGCAGCCTGATGGCAACGTCAGACTTTCAGATACCCCCAAATTGCTGCTATGCCTTTGGCCAGACCCCAAAAACTTGGGGCAAAGTTAACCAAGAAAGTAAACGGCCAAAAATTAAGTATGTGGAAGACATACTGACAAACCACCTTCAGCTCAGCTACATAATTGGAGGCATGGCCTCTCTGGTTCCTGATTGAACTTCTTAATGGCCATGATCCCAGAGTCTCAGAAACAAATCTTAGAACCCAAAGGCTTTTGGCAGAAATGCATCCTGTTCCTGCAGTAAGTTACTGGCACTGGGCCACTCCAGGTGGGAATAGGTTTCATGCCTTAGCCTGTTCCCCCTGGAGGCCTGGTGACCACCATCCTCCAGAGGCCACTAGACAATCAGGTTTGGGCCTGCAGGGACGAGACACACGAGGCCTCACCACATGGGGGTGGAGCCGACTCTTTCTCCCCATCCCAACGAGACCCTGAGTTGCCACCCACGAAAGGCTTCTCTGGCTCCTGATCAAGCTGATTAATAGCCTTGATACCGGAGACTCAGAAACAAATCTTGAAACCCAGCGGCTTTTGGCAGAAATGCATTGGGACTGCACACAAGGTGGCTGCCGGCTCAGACCTTATTAGAAAGCCAGGTGTGAGCCGGCGGTGACGGGGCAACTGCAGTCTCATGGGAAGGGGGCCAGTACCAGCTCGTCCTTCACACCCTACTGAGGTCACAAGTTGCCTTCCACAAGCAGCTCTCTGGCACGGGCATGGCTCCAGAGGCAAAAGGACTTAATCCAGAGCCCGGAAGCTTGCGGCAGAAAAGTGAATGGACCATGCGTTAAACTAAGGCGCCATGTCTTCCCGGGAGGGAAAGGGTGTTGCTCCCTTCCGCCTTTTTCCACCCTGGCAGCAAGGTAGCTGCCACCTCAGAGCTTATTGGAAAGCCAGGTATGAACTGGCAGTGAAGGGGCAACTGCAGTCTCTTGGGAAAGAGGATGGTACCGGCTTGTCCTTCACGCCCTACCGAGGTCATGAGTTGCCCCCCACAAGTGGCTCTCTGGCATGACCATGGCTCCAGAGGCAAAAGGACTTAGTCCAGAGCCCAGCAGCTTGTAGAAGAAAAGTGAATGGACCATGCATTAAAATGTGGCACCATGCCTCCCCAGGAGGGAAAGGGTGTTGCTCCCTTCCGCCTTCCCCCCCTCCCCGGTGGCAAGGTGGCTGCCGCCTCAGAGCTTATAGGAAAGCCAAGTTCGAGCCGGTGGTGAAGGGGCAACTTCAGTCTCATGGGAAGGGGGGGCGGTACCGGCACATCCTTCACACCCTACCGAGGTCACGAGTTACCCCCCACGAGCAGCTTTCAGGCACGGCCATAACACCAGACACACAGAAACCAATCTTGTAATTATCTGGCTCTTTGCAGAAATTCAAAATCGCGTGGCCACTATCACGGCCGTGTGACATTATATGATTCTCATAACCAGTTCTAGAAAACAAAGTATTTCACAATGCCTTTTCAGCAATTCTGATTGTTTGGGGGGGAATTCTAAACAATAATGGTGCATGTTTTGTCGAAATAATGGATGTAATCAATGTAGAGTAAAGTGGAAATCATCGGCCTCACAGGCATTGGGAGGGAAGGGGGGTATATTAGGGTTCTTAGTGGTGAAAAATGAGTACTGGTGAAGGGAGGGGTGTTTGATCATTGTATGACCGAGACTTAAACCTGAAAGCTTGGTAACTTTTCCCACAGTGATTCAATAAATAAATATAAGAAGAAAACAATAAAATTATGAAAAAAAATAAGGGGCTGCGATCCCTGGGCTGGGTCACTAAGGACCCTGCGAGTACTGCCTCCCACTGGCCTCAGTCCTGCTCTGTGATGGCCCCAGCGGGCCCCAGGACTGACCATGTGGGCAGTGGGGCTGGCCGCGTGCCTGCTCAGAGCTACGTGCTTGTCTCCTGAAGTTCAGCGGGCCGTGCTTCTGTCTGTCCAGAGGAGTTTGTCCACCCGCCATCCTCTGTCTTTCTCCTCGTGGGCCCCGCCTGAGCCGGCATTCGAGTGTGGCCCGGAAGGTGCCGCGGGAGGCGGCTGCAGAGGGGAAGCGGCGAGAAAAGGAAGCAGGGACGGGCGGAGACAACGGAAGCGGGTGCTCTGGGCATCCCGCGGGGCCTCATGCCTGCAGCGGGCAGAGAAGGGGGCACTTTCTCTGAGTCACGTGCAGGAAGCTTGTGCACCCCTAACAAGACACATGGGTCACCAGGTGACTGAGCTTGAGGACAGGCCGGTGCCGGTGGCTCTGCTGTGTGTGGTCCCCACGGATGGGCGCTGTGGGGCTAGCCTGTGCTGGGGGGGCAGTGCTGAGGGGCTAGCCTTGGCCTTGGGCAGGTGCTGAGAGGCTCGCCTGGGTTTGGGAGGACACCGGAGTTCTCGCTAGCCTAGGAGTTGGGCAGGTGCTGAGGACTAACCTGGGCCTGGAAGGGTACTGAGAGAATAGGCTATGTTTGGGAGGACACCAGTGGGCTAGCCTGTGCTTGGGAGGACACTGAGGGGTTAGCCTGGGCCTTGAAGGATGCCGAGCAGCTGATCTGGGCTCCAGGTGGGCACTGAGGTCTAGCCTGGGCTTAGAGGGTGCAGAGGGGTGAGCCTGGGCCTTGGATGGGTCCGAGGAGTGAGCCTGGCCCTGAAGGGACCCATTGATGGGTCGTTTATACAGGGTAGGGGTGCAGGATGGCAGCTGGGTGGGGGTGTGGGGTGGGGGTCTCTGCCTGCCCTGGGACCAAAGCAGACACATGGCCACGGCCTGGAATATGCGTGTGGGGAAGGGGGTGTACAGGGTCCGAGTGTTGGGGAGGGGTGGTCTCTGCATGCTGGTGCAGGGTGGGACCTGGAGGTGCCTGCCTGGACACTGCAGGTCACTGCAGTCGGGAGACGCTGCTTTATCCCATCTGGGCAAGAGGCCAGGGACCCTGGGGTAACGCCCGCAGAGGGTGACCTGTCAGCATCCCCAGAGGTGAAGCCCACAGGGGAGGAACTGGGGACGCACCGGGTTCAGTTTGGGGGTCATGGTGGGCTTTGAGCAGAGACACCCCAGGACTTAGGAGGTGGAACCTCACGGGTCAGCCAGTGCAGTGCCCCCACCCAGGTCTCCATCAGCAAAGCCAGGTTCCAGCGTCCCAGGCACCCAGGGTCCAGCCGGGAACGTGAAGAATGCTGGGGTACCCGGTAGCTCTAGAGGGGTGGTGGGGGACAGATGCTCTTCGTAGCCCCAAGATAGGCCTGTGCCCAACATCCCCGGTGATCAAGGAGGACCCCCCAGACTCAGGGAGGAGGAAAGCTGGGGAGAGTGGGGCGTGCCCGGGAGTCAGGGCTCTGCCAGCCAGCAGGGTGGGGAGCAGGACACCGGAGTCAGGGACTGTCCACTGTGACCCGGTGGGAGTGGGGGCCTGGGGTGGGGCCGTTCTGCCAACTTGCAGGCCTGGCACCAATGCACCCACCTTCCTTCCCTCCTTCCAGCCGATATCATCTCTACCGTGGAGTTCAACCACACCGGCGAGCTGCTGGCCACTGGCGACAAGGGTGGTCGCGTGGTCATCTTCCAGCGGGAACCAGAGGTGAGGGCGGGGCTTCACTCGGTCGGACCCATAAGGGGGCAGGGAAGGAAACTGAGCAGAGGGCTGGGCCTCACTCAGCCTTCGGCTGGGCGGGGCCTCACACGCCTTTAACTTGCTGGACAGCCTCCCTCAGGCTTTTGATGGGGTGTGGATGAAATTGATCTCACTGGGATCCTCTCCTGGGTGCTGGGCAAGGTGTGACCTGGAATACTGGGCCCAGGAGTCCAGCAGGTCCTCTCGAAGTCACATCCAAGCCCCCTCCCTTAGTGATCTTTTAGATCATTTACTGTGTCCCAGCAGGACGGGTGTGGTCACTGTGGGCAGAGTGGACAGAGAGAGCATTGTCCTCGCTAGCGCTTGAAGGAAAAGGCCCGAGGCTGCAGCCCATGAGGCCATTGCCCAGCACCCCCCAGGCATGACCAAACCGTTGTGCCGCTTGCCTGGGGCAGGTTCGAGCTGCTTGGAGGAGCTGGCGACACAGAGGCCCATTCCCTGAGCACCTGTGCCTCTCTGCTCTCTGCCGGCGGCCCAGCTCAGGCCCCTACAGATGAGGGCTCGGTCACTTCCACAGTCCTGCCTGTGAGAGCAGATGCAGGGCTGATCATTCTGCCATCAGTGTCCGAGCTCCTGAGGCCCTCGGTGACCTCCCCCGTGCCGCCCCAGAACCCTCCCTTGCAACAATTCCAGGAGCAGTCAGAGCTGGTTGTCGTCTCTGGTGTGAATGAGGGACCATGGGGAGGGATGGGAATTGGCCTTCCAGGACGTGTCTCAGAGACTGGACAGGCTGGAGCCTGTGATTTCGTGAGAAGCCGCAGCTTGTTGGGCTGGGCTTGCAGAGCCGTGCCTGTCTGCCCTGTGGGCCAAACCGCCGCTGACCAGTGGCCCCTTTTGTAGATTCTGTTGTTTTTTTCCCCTCGAATCTGGGTGGCACTGACCTTGGTCCTGGCAGTGATCCTGGGCAGTCAGTGAATTAGAACCAGGGTTTCCGACTGTCTGTCTGCAGACCTGTGCCACCTCAGGTGTTAAAACAATCGAAAACAACTATCTGAGGGGAAAGGAATTTGGAAGCTTTCAGAAGCCGAGCAGGACTAGAGATGGGAAAGCTGGGAAGATTGACTTTGGGAAACCGCAGGTTGTGCTTGGAAATTGTGTCTCCAGTCTGCTCCCATCCTCAGGGAGCACATGGCTTCTGGTGCCCGGCAGGGACTCACCCTCTCTCTGTTTGGGGAGCACCACCTAGAGGCTCCTTACCAGAAAGTGGGGCATCCTACATCACAGGAAATTCTGCCCTCATCAAACCCACCCCAGACCTGCGTGAGCCAGACACGTGTGCACAGGGGGAGCAAAGCCAGAGCAGGCCTTGGTGGCCCACAGGCCTCAGCAGAGCGAGACAGGCCAAGGGGGACGTCTGCCCCAGGAAATTGCTGCCCTCTGGGCCTCGGCTTGCTCATTTGTAAAGTGGGGAGAGCTAGGGTGCCCCCAGAGGACCTCCCAGGATAGACGGGAGATGAGGCATGAGGAGCACTTGTCTCAGAGTCCAGCATGGAGTAGGTGCTCGGTAAATGTAATGCAGCCTGGCTGAGATGCTCCTGTTGTTGGACTGAGGAGGCGGGCTTCGCCGTGGCCCAAATCAAGTCTCTGAGAACGGAGGGTGGCAAGATTGGGGTCTTCACAGGTCAAACCCAGCCCTGGGTCTGCGCCCACCTGCCTGCCGGAGCTCACAGCCTGCTGTCTCCGTGCAGAGCAAACACGCGCCTCACAGCCAAGGCGAGTATGACGTCTACAGCACATTCCAGAGCCACGAGCCTGAGTTCGACTATCTCAAGAGCCTGGAGATCGAAGAGAAGATCAACAAGATCAAATGGCTCCCGCAGCAGAACGCGGCCCACTCCCTGCTGTCCACCAACGGTAAGGGCTGGCCTGCCTGCTGCCCGCTGCCCAGGTGTCTGTCCTGTCTGTGTTCACGCGTCTGCTGTGCGTGCCCAGGTGCCAGGCGTCTGCACTTGCAGGGTCTATGTGAGCACCTGTGTCAGTTTTCCCAGGTGTGTGCAACTGCAGATGTGTGCATGGGTGGACATGTGTGCGCACAGGTATGTATGTGGCTCTGCATGGAGGGGCATGTGTGAGTCATGTGCTGTCAGTCAGCTTCAGGGGCAGGACTGCCCAGGTCTGTGGCTGAGGGCTTGAAGGCTCTCTGTGCTCCAAGCTGCACGCAGGGTCAGATCCTGGCCGGTGAGTGCACGTATGCTGTCTGTGCAGGCATGTGCACAGGTGTGTCTGTGTATGTGCACGTGTGCTGTCTGCACACGCACACGGACGGTGTGGGTGTCCGTGTGCCTGCTGTCTCAGGAGTGTGCATCTGCACATGTGTGCACAGTCACATAAGCCAATCCTGTGTACCAATTTTAGGTCCTGTTTATCACCAAGTCAGATTTTTAATTAGAAAAAGCTCCCAAATGTGAACAACGCCACGTCCTGTGGGTAGCTTCCCTGTTTTTTCCCTTCAGTCCTTCTCCTCGTCAGACACGGCCCACCTCCAGTGAAGGGCAGTCGCTTCCCTTGGCCATTCAGTGGCCTCATCTGAAAGACACCTTCCCAGCGTCCTCCATTGCTGGACAGATATCTGGGCCCCTGGTGTCGCCAGCCTGTAAAATGAACCATCACAGATACTAACGGGTCTGGCCAGGGTTCCAGGGACATGAGGTCGCTGCACCACTGGACCAGAGTTCGGGGAGAGGCAGAAGCTCAGACTGGCCCCTGAGTGTCGATCCCCTGAAGGGCTCCGAAGCAGGAAGTTCCCTGGCCATGGTCTTTCAGACACCAGCTCCCAGAGGGCTGACAAGGACCCTGAGGGGGCTCGTGCCCTTTGACCTGGCACTTTCACCTTTGGGGTCACTAGGGAGGATCTTGAGGACAAGGTTCCTGTGTAGAATGCCCCTGACCGCAGTGCACACACCCAAATGGGAGTGTGCTGAGGTCCGGGAGACGGGGCCCGGGAGCCTGTCCCGGGTGGTCTGTGATGTGAGTGCCCCTTCTGTCTCCAAAGACAAAACCATCAAACTCTGGAAGATCACCGAGCGGGACAAGAGGCCCGAGGGTTATAACCTGAAGGACGAGGAAGGAAAGCTGAAGGACCTGTCCACGGTGACGTCACTGCAGGTGGGCGGGCACATGGCAGCTTGGGGACGGACTCCGCAGATCTGTGCTCGAGGACGTCAGGGCCTGGAGGCTCTCCGAACAGCACTCAGACCCTGGCCGGGCTGTGGGGCCCGCCTATGCCTCACTCTGCTCGCGGGAAAGCCAGGGGCGGGGTGCGGGGAGGAGAGCCAGCCAGCTGAGGGTGGCCGCGTCCCAGGAGCCCTCGTCCTGCCCAGGGGGAGCGGAGGCCTGGAGGAGGCGATGCTCCCAGAGCTGCAGGCCCAGAGGAGCCTGGTGTCCACCACGCAGAGCCCTTTGCCAGGGCAGAGGGGAGTGGGAGCCCCGACTCTGGCAGCCTTGACTGGCTCTTGGCGGTGGGTTCCGTGACTGGAAGGCTCTGCCTGAGCTGTGCCTGGGAGATGAACGGGAGCAGACGCTCCCAGTGGGGAAGTGCTGCGGCCCCAGGCCATTTCCGGCCGGGGGAGCTGGGCCGACAAGCCCAAGAGGGCCCGGGCCATCGTCCCTTGGAGCCACAGTGAGGTGAGACTGCAGGGGGCCGGAGGCTGTCCCGGCCTTTCCCTGGGAAGAGCAGATGGTCCGGGGGCCCCGGGGCTTGGGTGCTCCAGCGGCTCCGCTTCATCCTCCTCCTGTGGCCCCTGGCACGAGCTGCGGGCAGGCGGGCGGGCTCTCAGGGACAGGCAGGGCTGGCAGGAGTGGAGGCCGATGCCAGGCAGGACTGGGCGGAGTCAGGCCTTCCACCCCATTGGAGGCGGCTGGTGGGGCTGGGGTCTTCCCAGCTCTGCCTCACTCTCCTCAGCAAGAGGAGGGGACAGGCCACTTCCTCTGTACGGACTCGGCGGTGGGTCCTGCAGCCCCCTCCCCTCCCCAAGGGACCCCCGAGCAGTGAGGGAGCCGAAGAGCAGCGCAGTCCAGGGACTTCCCCGGCACAGTTCCCGGCTCAGCGCTCCGTGGGAACCGCAGTTGGAGAAGATGGGAAAGGGCCCGGGGTCCCCCAGCAGGCGCCCTGGCCCGGTGCCCTTTCCTCCCGCCCCTCACCCCTGACCAGTCCTGCCGGCCCGCAGGTGCCCGTGCTGAAGCCCATGGACCTGATGGTGGAGGTGAGCCCCCGGAGGGTCTTCGCCAACGGCCACACCTACCACATCAACTCCATCTCCGTCAACAGCGACTGCGAGACCTACATGTCGGCCGACGACCTGCGCATCAACCTGTGGCACCTGGGGGTCACGGACCGCAGCTTCAGTACCCTGGGCCGCCGGGGCCGGAGGGAGGGGCTGGGGCAGGGAAGGCGGGAGGGGGGCCAGAAGGGGAGGGAGGGGAGGGCCTGAGGTGGGCTCCAGGGGGGCCAGGGTGGGCGCAGGGGCCGGGAGAGGTCCTGCTCGGAAGGGTGCTGGCCAGACTCCCTCCGCGCGAACCCCTCTGCTCCCCGGTATGAAATCCGGGAGGTCTGCTCTGGAGCGTGGGTCTATTCAGCCCCTCTCCCCTCTCTGCAGGGTGACCCCATCCCTGTCACCCTGAGGCCTCGCCAGGGCCTGGATGGGAGAGGGGTTCCTGGGAGCAGTCCTCATGGGGAAGGGAGGACTCATCTCCCCAAATCCGGACCCCCACCCTAAGGCCAGCGAGGGGGCAGCTTTGCTTTTGTCCATGCCAGGGTTGAATGACACGGTGTCAGGGGTGTCGAAGCTCAGCTGGCCCCTCTCCCTCCCCTCCCCTCCCCTCCCCTCCCCTACTCTCCCCTCCTCTCCCTTCCTCTCTCCCTTCCTCTTTCCCTCCCTCCTTCTCATAGGCTCCATCCCCAGCACCACCAGGAGTGATCCCTGAGCATTGCTGTGTCGCCCAAAAACACCTCACATACACATATGCATGCAAAAATACAAACACATGGACAATACACAAACACACATGCAGGTGCACATATGCACACACAAGCACACATGCAAACACACACGCACACATACACACACACACACAGGCACTCACAAAGCAGCTTTGCTGGCTGTACCCCGAGATGGCCCCTGTGCAGGAGGGCTGGGCTCTGTTCTCCCAGCACCCCTGGGAAGCTCTGCGAGGCCCCTTATGGCATAGCCCTGGCCACAGCCGCCTCCATCCTGGGGAGGGGGCCTGCATAGTTGCCCGCCAAGCGCCTGGAGACTTCCTGGACCAGCCAGGCACTGCTCTGCTCTGTGGATCGAGCCCGAGGCCACATCCTTCTCTCTGACCCCTGTCCAGTCTCAGTGTCCCTCTGCTGGACACAAGCCAGAGCCTAGGGGTACAGCATGGGGTACTGCCAGCACAGCCAGTCCTGTCCTCCACAGCTCTCGTGGCCTGATCCCGCTTGACTCTGGCTCTGAGGGTTTTTTTAAATTTTTTTAAATTTTTATTTATTGAATCACTGTGGGAAAGGTTACAAAGCTTTCAGGTTTAAGTCTTGGTCATGCAGTCATCAAACACAAACACATTTCCCTTCACCAGTACTTATTTTTCATCACCAAGAACCCCAATATACCCCCCCAGCCCTCCCAATGCCTGTGAGGCAGATGAATTCTAGTTAACACTCTATCTACTTTGATTAGATTCATTGTT
>JAOXYA010000002.1:20127528-20146272 GCA_028565675.1 Sorex palustris
CCTGGCAAGCTCCCCGTGACGTATTCGATATGCCAAACACAGTAACAACAAAGTCTCCAATGGAGACGTTACTGGGCTAGCTCCAGCAAATCGACCATCAACGGGAGGGCCTTTACCTAAAATTTCTTAGTAAACTTGTTCCCAAGTTGTTGGTGTCTGGCCAAAGGCACAATGGCAATTTGGGGGTATTGAGAAGCCTGAAGGGAACATCGGGCTGCTGATGCACTTGCCCCGCAGGTACAGCTTGATCTGTTGGCAGCACCATACCCCCGAAACAGCATCTTTGCAAGGGGATCTGCCACTTCCTTCTGATTCTCCTCTGCCAGCCTGGGAATGGGTGGGGGGGGAGTCTAGGTCTGATGAAGTCTGCAATGACCCCACACACAGCATAGACCTCATGTCCCCTGCTAGGCAGCCGTCATGCTGCACCTGGTGTGAATTTGCTCTCTGCCTGGCAGGGGTATTGATCCCTAGCATCCAATTTCTCCGGGAACCACAGACACAGGCTGGAGTGAGGAATTGCTCTTTGCAGGAAAGGAAAGTCTTAGGCCTTTCCCAGCCCTGTTGGGTCCTTGCCTTTCTCTCAGAAAAGCATTTCAGGAGGAAATGAGCACTGAAGTGAAAAAAAGGCTTTATTTTGGGATTTTTCAGGAAGGGGATGGGGCGGGGGGGGAGAGAGAGAGAGAGAGAGAGAGAGAAATGTACTCACGAAAGAGCACAGCTTCTCCAGAGTGGAGCGAGCCCCAGGACACATCCCAGCACTCGAGTATGAAAGTCCACATCTCGGGAGACGCGGCGGGCGGCCTGGACACGGGCACCATAGACCCAGTAACACGCGTGCATGTTCACGTTGGCTCTTAGAGGGTTTCTCCCAACCCTGTGGGACTTTCTACTTAGGTCCGACTCTGTTGCTAGGGTGGTTGCCAAGGAGAAGAGCTGGAAGCAGTTGATGGTCTTTTTCAGTATTTCTTTGTTCCTGCTGGAGCTTCTGGGGGGGAGGGAGGGTTCAGCCTCCTCTGGTCTGTGCTGGCACCAGCAAAGGTCTTATAAGGCCACAGGTGGATGCTGGCAGCTTTAGGGCTATTGGTTTTATCACTTCCCAAGAACTTACTGCCACTGGGGGCGGGGGTGGGGGAGTGGGTCCCTTTCCCAGTCGGCCTGCTTCAGTAATTCAGCAGTCATTGCCATACCCCAAGCCTGACTCCCTTGCCTTCCACACGGCTAAATGGGGTTCAGTGCCCGGCATTCCATATGGTCTCCCAAGGCCCACCAGGAGTGATCCCTGAGTGAGGGCGTCCTTTGTTGATTTTCGAAGGCTCATATTCGGACTAAGTTGTTTTGAAGAGACTTGAAGATTGGTCCACCTCCTACACCCAGTTCCTACTAACTCTGCCCCTGGGGGTTAGGGGTGTCCTGGCGCCAGACCGACCAGGCCTTGGGCCAAATCACAAAGGGCAAGTGCCCCAGGAGGGAGCTTGTGCGTTTCTCCGTCCCCCCAGCAGGGGGCACTGGTGCGCTGCCTGCCCCAGTGGACCCAGGGGTTTTTAGTTCCTACTGCCATGGGGGGGCGGAGTTCCTGAGGCAAG
The DNA here is from genome assembly GCA_028565675.1 of Sorex palustris. Lineage (NCBI taxonomy): Eukaryota > Metazoa > Chordata > Mammalia > Eulipotyphla > Soricidae > Sorex > Sorex palustris. Next base: position 20,129,115 of record JAOXYA010000002.1, read on the forward strand.
TCAGGAGCAGGGGGAGGGGGGAGATGAAGGGAGTTGAGCAGTTTCCAAGGAGACGGCAGAGGCTGGGGCCTTCCTGTCCCTGGCTTCTGCTGGAGTCAGGCTGGGGCATGAGCCAGCTCTATGTCCAGTACAAGGCTGGCTGCCGTCAGCACACGGGGCCAGGAGGGGCACAGGCTCCCTTCTCCCTCTGGCCCTACCATCCCTGTCCAGCATGCTCGAGGCCCCGGTTCAAGCCCCAGGTGGGACTGTCTCTCCAGAGGACTCGTAAGACAGCATCTGGGCTCCTGTCTCCTAGTGCAGGACCGGTCACCATGGAAACCGCTGCACCCGAGTCCTCCAGATTGGCAGATCCTCCTGATGGGCAGGTCCAAGTCGGCCGAGTCAGTCCCTGGGCTGTCCCTGCTTCTCAGCCATCTCCATTCCCCTTTATCTTGAAACTCCGCACCCATCCGTGTCTCTGCCTTTGTCTGCTTCTCTCTCCGGTGGGTCTTTGGTGGCTCCCAGGCAACCCCCTGAAACTGCAGCTAGAACTGATCACTGCAGACCAGCCCAGGGTGGGGCCGGGAGTCCCACCTGGTATTCACTGGAATCTGATGCTGTACACAGGGAGGGCTCGGCACAGCTGGGGCTCACAGAGCTCAGCAGAGCTGCTCTCACTCCCCCCCTTGGGACCTGCCTCCTGACCTGAGCTGGGCCAGGCGTGTCTTGACATGTGGAGAAGAAAATGAGAGACTGAATGAAAGAATGTGTGAGCAAATTAGCGAGCGAATGAATGAATGGAAGAAAGAAGGAAGGAGTGAATGAAAGAGGGTGGGGGCGATTGAGTGGGTGAGTAGCTGAACGAATAAAGGGGTGAATAAGTTGAGTGAGTGAATGAATTAGTTGAGTGAATGAGAGAAAGAAGTGAGGTAATGGGTGAGTTAGTGAATGAGTAAGAATGAGTGAAAGACTGAGTGAGGGAGTGAGTGAATGACTGAGAGGCTGAGTGAGAGAGTGACTGAGTGAGTGACAGAGTGAGGACTGAGTGTGTGAGACTGAGTGAGTGAATGAGTCAGTGAGACTTGAATGAGAGAACTGAGTGAGTGAGTGAGACTGAGAGACTCAGTGTGTGAGAGACTGAGTGAGAGACTGGCTGTGTGAGAGACGGACTGAGAGACTGGGTGAGAGACTCAAGAGTGGAGGATGTCTGGGGCCTGGGTGGGGACCATTGTCACTGCTCTGCCCACAGTGTTCTCTGTCCGCAGTCTTCGAAGAGCCCGAGGACCCGAGCAACCGCTCCTTCTTCTCGGAGATCATCTCCTCCGTGTCGGACGTCAAGTTCAGCCACAGCGGCCGCTACATGCTCACCCGGGATTACCTCACGGTCAAGGTCTGGGACTTGAACATGGAGGCAAGGCCCATAGAGACATACCAGGTGCGTCAGGGCCTGGGAAGTCCCCGATGACTTTGGTGAGGAGCTGCACCGTTTCCCAGCTCTGGGTGTCGGTTTTCTTCGCTTTCATGAGATGTCTCATGGTGGCAGGGTAGTTGCCCACCTACCTCCCAGAACGACGCCTAAGTTCCAAGCAAGAAATGGAAAGAAACGTGGCCGGTCACATGCGAAGGGCCCGGGGGTTGTGTCTGTCAAGGATTTACAGGAAAGCACAAATTGTCCCTGAATATTCCCTGGGAGGCTTCCAGGGCTCACTGGCCAGGAAAGTGGGAGAAAGTGGTCAAGTGGGAGAAACAAGTGCCTCTCGGGAATGAGGGGAGGGTGGTGTTGAAGGAGCCAGCCCTCAGCAGGGGAAGCTCTGGGCCATGGTGTGTTTCCCTCTTCTAAGCCTCTGGCTTCCCTGGAGGGTTGGGGGGTGAGTCCCGCCAGCCCCACTTTGGATGAATCTGGGTTCTGTGGCAAGTTCTAAGGCTGCTCAGCTCAGCCTGGCGCTCCGAACCCCTTCTCCTCGCTCTGCTACCAGAGGGCAGCAGGCGCAGGGGTGTTGGGCAGGTGCATCGCTCAGCAAGTCCTAAGCAGGAGACACACATGTCAGGGCAGGCTGGCACTTCATCGAGAACAGCTTAGAATCAGTGGGTGGCGAGCACAGTCCCTACTGACAGGCCAGGTGCTTGGCTCATGGCGGGGACGATCCCTGCTGACGTCCCAGTGCCAGACCCGGGGTTCAGGGAGGGAGGAGGACCCTCGGCCCCACAGAACCAGACGCAGAGGTGAAACACACGCAGCCTGGCATGTCTGCACCAGGAGGACCCAGGGCTCCGGCTGAGGCTACAGCATAGCACGTTCCCCCCAGGCCCCCTGGGCGGCTCCGCCTGACCCGGGGGGCTCCTAGGATGCTCTGCAGGTGCGTCATGGGATCCCGCCCCTGGCTGCCGGGCACTCCGCTGGGGCACACCTGGCTGGGGCAGGACAGTGCCTCTGTCCCTGGGTTGGGCTCTCCTGAGCCATTCCCTGAGCTGGCCCGTGCCTCCTCTTCTCCACGGGACACACCATCGTGTCCTGGCCCGCGATGACCCAGCAGAGCAGCCCATGTGAGTAGCCTGTCCGGCACTTGAGGGATGAAGAGAACAAGGGTCAGAGAGGTGACCGCACAGCCAGGGAGGGGCAGGGCCGGGACTCGGTCCCCTTGTCCTGTGAGAGTCCCCACTGCCCGGGCCCCCGTGGTCAGCTGAGTGCCCAGGAGGCACTGGAAGGGCTCACCGTGCCGTGTCTGCGCAGGTCCATGACTACCTTCGGAGCAAGCTCTGCTCCCTGTACGAGAACGACTGCATCTTTGACAAGTTCGAGTGTGCCTGGAATGGCAGTGACAGGTAACAGGCCTGCGGGGCCACCTGCCCACCGGGAGCTGGGCGGGCAGCGGCCTCAGGCATGGGGCCACTCACTCCGGGAGCCAGGATGGAGCCTCACCAGGACTGGGCTGAGACCCGGGTTTGAGGGGACACCATCTCCTGTGGCCCTGGATTCCATTCTAGCAGGACCCTGCACAGGGCAGCAGAGGGGAGGTGTGTTCACTCACTCGTTCACGGGAGCCGGGTCTGCACTGTGGGCCTCACTCATCTAAACCAGAGCCCCTAGGGCTGCCCCCCTCCGCTGCTGCCCATCACCGTGACCATCCACAACGCCCTCTGGTGGGCTTAATGGAAAACTACAGAGTATCCCCCCTTTTTTTGGGGGTTTGGGGGTTTGCTTGAGCGGGCCCAGTAACGTCTCCATTGGAGACTTTGTTGTTACTGTGTCTGGCATATCGAATACGTCACGGGGAGCTTTCCGGGCTCTCCGAGAGGGGCGGAAGAATCGAACTCGGGTCGGCCATGTCGGCTGCGTGCAAGGCAAACGCCCTACCTCTGTGCCATCGCTCCAGCCCCTGCTATCGCTCACACCCAGTGATGCTCAGGGCTTACTCTTGACTCTGCATTCAAGAATCACTCCTGGTGGGCCGCAGGGGAGCCCAGTGGGATCCCAGAGATCGAACCCAAGTGGGCCATATGCGAGGCAAGCACCCTACCCATTATACTATCACTCTGGGCCCTTTGGAATATCCCTAGAGTGTTCTGGGCAAAACACTTCAGGGGTCTTAGCTCCTAGACCCCAAGTCTCTGTGGCCACAGTAGCTGCCCTGTGAGAGAGGACGCCCTGAGGGAGGGGCCCCCCTACATGTCCTCTGGGACTCCCTTTCCTTTCCTGCAAGGGCCCTCCCTGCTCCACCCCTCTCCGCACCCCAGTGCCACCCCTACCCTGCCCCTGTCTGCACCCCAGCCCCTCACCCCTGCCCTCCCTCTCTCTGCACCCCAGTGTCATCATGACCGGAGCCTACAACAACTTCTTCCGCATGTTTGACCGAAACACCAAGCGTGATGTCACGCTGGAAGCCTCACGGGAGAGCAGCAAGCCGAGGGCCGTGCTCAAGCCGCGGCGCGTGTGCGTGGGCAGCAAGCGGCGGCGCGACGACATCAGTGTGGACAGCCTGGACTTCACCAAGAAGATCCTGCACACGGCCTGGCACCCGGCCGAGAACATCATTGCCATCGCTGCCACCAACAACCTCTACATCTTCCAGGACAAGGTCAACTCGGAGATGCACTAGGTGTGCGAGGGCAGCTCGGCGTGGCCCTGGCGGGGGCAGTGGCCACTGGGCCTGGCCCCCAGCTCTGGAGAGGCCAGCCGGCCTGTGCTGGTCATGGCCTGCTTCCAAGGAGGGGAGCGGGCTCCCCGGCGCCCCCAGGTGGGCCGGAGGGGGCGCCACCCTGCGGCTGGGTTCTTTCTGCACAGGCTGGGGATGGGACCGCGGGGTCCCTCTTTCCCTCCCGCAGCCGCTTCCAGGGCAAGTGCCCTGCACCGCCACCTCCCGGGCTCCTGGGGGCTGACGGCAAGGCTCGGACAAGCCATACTTGTTTGGTTCGAGGGGAGCACGGACACCCCTTACTGATCTGGTCGCTGTGTTTGTTTATTTATTGAGCGGAAACGTGATCCGTACTGCAGGGGGGAGCACCCGAACGGTCTGACAGTTTGCTGAGAGGCAGGGTGGGGGCGCGTGGGAGCCCCCTCCCCCGTGTGTGCCTGTTCTTTCTAGAACCCCACCTTTGCTGGGTGCCAGGCAGCTGGGCCTGGCCTCCTTCCAGCTGGTGCCCCTTATGGGGGCTCAGACTGGATCCCTCCAGGAATGGGGAGAGCCAACGGGGGGCCCAGAGGCCAAGTGGGTCAGTGTCCAGGCCCACGTGAGTAGGTGCAGAAGAGGAAACTGAGGCCCCAGATTGTGCACACCCACGCCAGCCAGGGGCAGGGAACCCCTTGGCCTTGTCCCAAGACAGACCTGTCCAGCCCACCACATTGCTGGCTCTTCAGTGATGCCTCTGCGTACCACCGGTGGCGCACACTTGAACATGGTTTCATGGACAGAAAGCTCTGCTGCGCAGGGGTGTTAAAGTGACCTTCTCGGCCTGGAAGGTTCTGGCAAGTCCTCCCCCCCCTGTGACGCGGGGCTGCGACCAGAGTTCCAGGGAGAACCAAATCTCAGATGGAGAACGGAGAGGCCCCGCTCCTGTCTGGTCAGCTGCCGCTGGCGTCCCCCGGCGCTTTTCCAGATGCACTGGGAATTGCATGTTATCACCACGTTAGGATGCTTTTTCTTTAATCGCCCCGTGGTCCCTGCGGGCTGCCCGGTTCCCCTTCCAGTCTTCTGCGGCAGCTCCGCCCGGCCACGCCCACCGGTCCCGCCCCGCCCACAGACCACGCCCCGCCACGCCCTGACCACGCCCCCATCACAGGCCACGCCCCCGCCTGTCGTGCGCCTGTGCAGTCTCCCAGGTGGGTGGGCCCTGGACCATGTGGCCTCTGTATTGTGATGGGCAGTTGGGCAGTGCAGAGGCCCAGGGAAAACAACCCCCCCCCTTTTTTTGAAAAAACGCGATGCAACCGAACCGAACCCAGGAAACAGACCCTCCCCAAACTCCTCAACTGGTAACTGCATTCTGTCGTGTGTGGAAAGCGCAGGCGCATGGCACTCACTTCCAGCCCTACAATAGCTCCAGCAGGAAATAGGTTTCTTCCTTCTTTTATCTTTTTCTTTTTTCTTTTTATGGCTTTGTTTTTAAACCTTCGTGAATGAAGAATGTTTCTATCTCGCTGTCAGCTCCAGGTGACCTGGACAGTATTATATGTACATAACTATTCTAATTAAATTTAATAATCACAGCGTTCCGTCCTTTCTTTCCCCCTTGTAAAGAAGCTTGAGACCCGTGGTGAATTGTATAGAAACCTTGTTGATGTTGCAATCCAGCCCTGGGGGCCTTCAGGCATCACTCAGCTGTGGTGGCACAATCCGGCTCCTTCTCGCCTGCCCCGTGCGAGGGGAAGGGGCCTCGGCACCGCGGTGACCGCCCTGACTTCTGATGGAAACTTGGAGGACCGTGCCAGAAAGGAACTGCCGTTCTCGAGAGTGGAGGCCGCCTGAGTCCTCCAGTGAAACGCTCGTCCTCAGCTCCTGGGACCCAGCTCTCCCCAGAGCAATCGTGAGAGCTTGTGGTGGGCAAAGAAAGGCGGTTGGGGGCAGGGAGGGTGCACGGCCGTGGACGTGGCTCCCCAACCGCCTCACTGTCCACTCTTGAGTGTCCTGGAGTGTGTAGTGGTGGGCGGTGGCCCCCCGTGGGCTGGTGGGTGTGTGGTGGTAGTGTAGAGGACCCGTGTCCCAGACTGTGAGTGACCATTGGTGCATCCCCTCCCCTCGGGTGTCTCACAGACAATCCAGCTGTTGAATACAATTATAAATATGTTAATACCAGCTTTTTCCAATAAAATAACAAATGTCACACTGCAAATGAAGCTGCATCCATGCTGTGGTTTGGGGGAGGGTTGGCCCCAGGGGAGGCAGGCCCTGCAGGGAGGGGGCCTGCCCCCCTCCCCAAGGCTTTGCGGCCTGCTGCTCCTCATCAGAAAGTGTGGATGGTGCTGACTGCCCAGCTGGCTGCCCGGGAGTGAGCTGGCCCCTGGCCGGGCAGCCGAATGCAGAGTGTCACCACGCCTGTGTCCAGGGCTCCAACGGTCACCCTGGGGCTGAGCACTCAAAGGGCCCCAAGTCCAGAGTAGAGTGTGCCTGAGGAGGCAAGGAGCCAGGCTGCGAGGTGGGCAGCTCCACTCATTCATCCACTCGTTCCTTTGATCTGGGTCACTGTGCTGGCAGGGGCTGGGCACACCCCTGAGCCAGGACTGTACCCTTACACCTGTAGCACTGTGTCTCTCGGGTCCCCTCCAGGTGAGGGTAGTGGCAGGTGTGTCTGTAAGTGTGTGTGTGTGTGTGTGTGTATGCGTGTGTGTGTGTCTAAGAGCCTTAACCCACAGCATGACTGGGAGGGCCTCACATTCCAGCCCAGTACCCCAGGAGGGACCCCACACTCCAGGCTGAGAGCAGCCCCAGCTCACCACTGGCTGTGGTTCCCAAATCAAAAAGAAACCAAGTGCATCAGGTGAGTGTGGGGTGGGTGTCCAGATAGACTCGGGGGCCCTCCTCGTCCCACATCTGCCATAAAGGGCGTAATGGAGAGACACGGTCACCCGATAGACTGGCTCCTTCCTGAAAGCAGTGTCCACGTGGGTCACCCCTGTCCAGCTCACCTCGTCCTGCCCACATGCAGTGGGGCCATCTGAGGACCCCTCGGCCCCTGGGGACCTCACAGCAGCTGGGACATGCAGCTCCTCAGCCAAGGCGGACGCACTGCCTCTGGAGCCTTGCCCGCCTTTTCCTGAACAAATGATGACCAGCCTGAGCCTTAAAAGTACCCTCTTTCACTGCTGCCTCACAGACAGCCTGAGGGTGTGCAAGAGGGTGTCATGGCCAAAGATGTCGGCAGGGCCAGGTGGCTTAGGGGGGTGCCCGGCATGTGTCTGTCTGGGTCAGGGTTGGATCCTGGGCTCCACAGGAAAGGGAAAAGAAAGTGCGGGCAGGCAGTGCTCACACAGACCCCATTCCCGCGAACCCCCTTCCCTCGGACCCTGCTCCCTCAAACCCAATTCCCTTGGACCTCATTCCCTCAAATCCCCGTTCCTGCAAACTCCATTCCCCCAGACCCCCGTTCCCTCAGAGCCCTGTTCCCACGGACCTCACTCACTCAGACCCCGTCCTGCAGACCCCTTTCCCACGACCCCTTTTACCTTTTCCTGCTTCCCAAAGCCCCGCCTTTCTCCACAACACCTGGGTATCACTAATGCTCACGGGCGGGCGGCTGACCCAGTGCTTCCTGCACCTGGCCTGAGGTTGTTCCATTGTGGGCGCTGCAGGGCGGGAAGGGGAGCCAGGGCTCACAGCGGGCCACCTCAGAGGTCACCTCATCTCCTGGTGGCGGGTCCATCTCCCCCAGCGAAGGCCACCCTGTCCTTGCTCCCGGCACGCGACGCCTGGACACTGGCTGGAAAACGGGCCCTCAGCCTGGGCTCCGGACCTTGCGTGGGCGTGAGTGGGGGTTCAGGCGAGGAGACCCAGGGCGACAGATGGCGGGCACTTTGGAAAGGGGCAACTGCAGACTCGGGCCCTTGAGGCTTGGGGGTGGGGGAAGCATGTGCCAGGCAGGGCCAGTGCCGACTGCCAGGAGGCTGAGCCCATTCACCTCCATGGCCTGGGACCAAACCCTCCCCGCCTGGGGTCCTTCGGCCCCCTCGGCACACAGCAAGGTGCACACCTCACGCAGGTGGGCCCAGAGAACGCGGCCGGCCAGGGGCCAGCTGGGTCTGGGTGCCGCGACCACCGGGACGGGAACTTGGGGTGTCCTTGAGGTGGCCAGTCTCGCCTGTGACCTCGGGAACCTGGGAATGGGGCCTGCCTGCCCGTGCCCCCCCATCACACATTCCAGGTAAGGGGGCTCAGCTCCGCGGCACGCCTGGCCGGGCCCCAGCACTCGGTGTCCACGCTCTGTCCACGCCCGCTCTGCGGAGGCCCGGGCTCGGACCTGCATTTGGCCCCTTGCTGGGCTGCGGGCTTTCTGCTCCCCAGGAGAAAAGAATGTGGTGGGGGTGTGGGGAGGAGGAGAGAAGGGAGAGAGAGAGAGGGACAGAGGGACAGAGGGGGAGAGAGCAGGGACTCCTGAACGAGTTCATCAAGGTTCTTATTTATTCTGCCGTGGGGGACCCAGACCCGCTGCTGGCCCCCAGGTACTGACAGGAGCCTTCAGGGCCCCGGAAGGGGCTCAGTTCTCTGCGTCCTGCAGCTCCAGGACAGACGCACTCACCAGACTCTGGCCTCTGTGCTCCGTGGGAGCAGGGACACTCGGGCGGGCAATAAATAGGAAGGGGGCACGAGGTGCGGGGGGGCTTCCGTAAAGTGCTATGGGGGCAGCGGGCGGCCAGTGTCGCTTCACTTGGAGGAGTGGGCACTCCGGGGACATGCGTTCAGGAGCGCGGGGTCTCGGGGTGGGAGGGGACCACCCTGGGCCTGCACACACATGCATGCACGTGCACACGGACACTCGGGTCGCACACACCTGGGGTCGCACACGCTCGGGGCACATGGTCGGCATCACACACGCGCTCAGGGTCACACACGTTCGGGGTCACACACTCTCGGGGTCGCACGCACACAGCCACACACCCTCGGGGCCGCGAGCTCAGGCGGCCGACAGGAAGGGGAAGAAGAAGAAGTCGAAGGCGAACTTGAGGGCGCCGTGCACGACGCCGCGCCAGTCGCGCTCCAGCTTGACGTGCCGGCGGGCGGGCGCCAGCTGGGCCATGCAGTTGAGGCAGCGCAGCGCGCGCAGCTCGAACACGGGCCACTTGCTGCCCAGGCGGCCCTCGAGCACGGTGCTGAACTCCAGCAGGCTGCCGTGGCGCAGGTGCAGCAGCGCCTCCCGGAACTCGGCCCCCGCGCGCAGAACGATGTCCTTGGTCACGTCGTCCTCCTCGGCGCCGCGGCCGTCCGCGCCGCCGCCCAGCGGCATGCCCACCGTCAGCTCGAACTTGTAGCGGTCGAAGCGCTTGATGTGGCAGGGGTGCTTGGCCAGCTGGCGCAGGCGGCACAGCTCGGCCGGCACGGTGGCGGCGGGCCCGGGCGTGCAGTCCGGGTAGGGCTCGCCGTAGAGGCAGCGCAGCCAGTCGCCCAGCGCGTGCGGCAGCATGTTGACGGCCGCCTCGGCGCTGTTCTCGATCTCCGTCACGCGCACGTACTTGAAGCGGCCCGTCCAGGTGACGCGGTGGCCCTCCAGGTGGCTGCAGAGGATCTGCGTGCGGGCCATGTTGGTCTCCTTCCAGGCACGCGGGCCGCACAGGGCGCTGTACTGCGGCCAGGTCAGCGTGGAGTTGTACACCTTCATGCCCTCCGAGCGGTACACGTAGAACCAGCAGAAGAGCACGATGGCCGTGAGCCACACCAGGATCAGCTTGACCACGGAGCTGCGTGACAGGGACCGCAGCACGCCCAGCACGGACACGTGGGCCCGGGCCCACCCGCGGCACAGCAGGGGCAGGCTGCAGGCCGCCAGCGTGACCGCGATCTTGGTCAGCTCCAGGGAGAGGAACCAGCGGGCCAGCTGCACCACGCCCATCAGCGCCAGGCCGGCCACCAGCACGGGCAGGGCAAAGAGGAAGAGCACGTAGCCGACGGAGGCGCGGACCAGGCCGAGGGCGGTGGCCTGCAGCAGCAGGACCACGGCCAGCTCGCACCACATGAAGCACACCAGGTAGGGCACCAGGTAGCAGTAGGTGCCCTTGAAGCCGCGCAGCTGGGCCATGCGGAAGAAGAGGTAGAGCAGGTAGGCATAGAGCGCGCAGGGCAGGCTGGCGTGCAGCACCACCGCCTCGCCCAGCGGCAGCGTGAAGAAGCTCTGGCCCAGCGGCTTGAGCCACGGCCAGTCCCCGGGCAGGCTGGGAAGCAGCGACAGCAGGCCGGCGGCCACCTCGGCGAGCAGCGCCCGGCGCGTGTAGGGCTCGGCGGAGGCGCTGAGGCTCACGTAGCTGGTGACGGTGAAGAAGACGGAGAGGGCAGCCAGCTCGGAGCAGGGGATCCAGTCCTTGCTGGCCACGGGGAAGGAGAAGATGACGAAGAAGACGGAGAGCAGGAAGTGCAGGTGGGGCTCCAGGTGGTTCCAGCTGAAGTTGCCCTCGGCCTGCTCCACGTCCAGCCGCGGCTCGAAGCGCAACAGCAGCCCCGTGAGCGTGCGAAAGCTCTCCCAGGCCTTGCTGTCCTGGAAGACCTTGAGCGTGCAGATGACCATGGACACGAAGGACAGGTAGAAGACCACCAGGGGCACGGCGAAGGCGAAGAAGTCGATGGTCAGGTTGCTGATGATGAAGAAGAAGACGAGGGCGTTGATGTGGTGCGTGGGCACGATGGTGGACAGCCAGTGCATGCCAGCCCGCGAGGCCACGTCGATCAGGTACTCCTTGACCTCCATGATGGCGTGCAGCGGGTACTTCACCACCTGGGGGTGGCACCAGGGAGCTTCAGCCCAGCCCGCGGCCCTCAGCCCCCGCCCCTCCGCTGCCCTCCCGCTCTGCCCTGCCGATACCCCGTCCCCTGGGGTCTTGGGTGCAGGTGTGGCTTCCGGCGAGACCCCAGGATCTGGGCCCCCTCGATGGCACCGTGGGCTGGCGGGTGACGGTTTGGACTCCGCTGGTGCCCACCCACCCACCAAGGGTGCGAGGACCCTCCTCAGGGCCCTCGGGAGTCGGGGCAGCTGGGGCGGTGGTGAGCGGGGGTCCAGGGCAGGCTCACAGGCGCCTCTGACCCACCACAGCAGGCGCTGCGGACAGCATGAGGCCGCTGCGGCCACACGGGCAGACACTCCGGCCCCCACCTTGAGGTGCAGCGGCAGCTCCTCGGGGCCCTTCCCTGCCAGCTCGTCGTCCTCGTCCTCGTCCTGCAGGCAGAGATCGGCAGGAAGGATGCCGCGGGCGTACTTCTTGGTGAGCTCCACAAAGTCGTCCAGCGCCATGTGGCTCTTGGCTGCACACAGAAGCGCACATGAGCACCCAGACCAGGTGCCGGGGACCCTCGCCGCCCACTCTGCCCCATGCGGTTGGCCCATGTGGCTCGCTGCCCACCCCCGGCCCACCCCCACCCACAGGACGCCAGCGAGCCCCTGCTGGGCCCAGGGCTGAGGGTCCCCAGCCGTGACGAGAGCAGAGTCGCCAGCCAGCAGGGGCCACAGGGACAGGGACCCTCCCCCTCAGGCCTGGGGACAGGGACCCCCTCCACGGGGCTGGCCTGAGCCCGGTGATACTCACACTCACTGCTCACCAGTCGCTCCAGCACCCGCCTCTGCTTCTGCAGGGACTTGGGGACGGGGCCTGGCTGCTGCCCTCCATCTGTGGGGGCAGAGTGGGCCGGCTGTCTGTCCCTCCACTCCCCCCAGCCCATGCTGAACCCAGCTCCTGGGTACCCAGAGCCGGGCCACCTGCCTGGGCAGCCGGATGGCGGCAAGCCCCCCCCGGAGATGCACGCGGGCTCTGGGCCTGCAGGGGGCCCCGGGGCACATCCGCCCCTGCTCGCTGACAAGGGGTGTCCCCCCGCCCCCGCTGGCCCCGGCTGTCCTACCCTGCTCATTGACCTGGCCCACGTTCTCCAGCAGCTCCGACACGGCCACCTCCTTCTTCTTCTTGGGGTTCAGCTTCCAGTACATGACCAGGGCGGCCTTGCGCACCGCACGCTCCAGGTCGGTCTCCGAGGAGAGCTGCCTCACCTCGGCCTCGTTCTCGGAGGTGATGCCTGTGGGACGGGCTGTCAGCGGACCCCGCCCACCCACCCTCCCCCCCAGCCCCTGCGGAGGCCACTGGTCCGGAGCCCCCAAGCGCACGGGCAGGACCCCAGGGGGCAGGGGTGGGGCAGGACGGGTCCGTCCTCCTCCGCCCGCAGCCCACACGGCACATCGGCACCTCGGCCCTCCCAGAGCCGAGAGCGCGAGCAGAGGGGGCTGAGGCCGGGCCACCCCTGCGCCCGCCGGGGCTCTGACAACAGGCTGCTACGGGGCGGGGGGAGGGCACAGAGTGGGCTGCGCGGGGGCAGCACCATAACCAGGGGCCCCTCGGAAGCAGTTCTCCGGGACACACCGGCTCAGGCCAAGGAGAGGCCCCACACGGGCCGGAGACAGGCTGGGGGAGTGGGGGACGCTGGACGCCAAGGGGTCCCGCCGCACAGCAGCCTCGCCGCGCCTGCTCCCAGAACAGCCAGGGTGCTGAGTCTCCAGCACGGCCCGCCCCGACCCCCGGACTCCCTGGCCCCGTGTCCAGAGTGTCCAGCGGGTCCCACAGGCCTCCCGGCCCCTGTCCTGTCCTGCCCGCAACACCCAGAGAGCCCTGAACAGAGGCTGCCCCCACCGGTCCTCGGCCCCCCACTTCCGCCTGCGCCCCGTCCCGTCCAAGCCCCCCACCTCCCGTCCCAGCCGTGCCCGTCGCCCGCCCCCTCACCTCTCCTGTCGGCCAGGCAGCGGCGCAGCAGCTTGACGGCCTCGCGCCGGCCCTGCTTGGCGGCCCGCAGCAGCCAGTCCACCGCCGAGCAGCTGTTGAGCTCCTCGTCCGCCTCGGCCGCCAGCTGCAGGTAACGCCTCCCCACCTGCGGGCCACACCCCCACTCACTGGAGCTTCCAGAACCTTGTCCAACCCCTGCAGCCCCGGATGCAGTGGGCGCGAGGGGTGGGGGGTCAGGCAGGGGCAGGGGGCGGGGAGGAGAGGGCGCAGGGCCTGCTGCTGCCCCAGGGTCCTCACCTCTGTCTGGGCCTTGGGGTCCCCGGCCTTGGCCTTCTCCAGGACTTCCTCAAACGGAGGCTCTGCATCTCCCTGGGACCCTTCACCTGGGAAGCAAACGGAGACCAGAAGCTGCTTCCAGCTCATGTCCAGGGGAGGCGGCAGAGGGCGCCCAGAGAAGCATCTAGAAAGCTCCCACATACAGCGCACCTGAGGGCTGCACTCGAGAAAGATGGGGGCTCAGTCTGAAAGCCCGGGACCCCCCCTGCAGAGCCGGGCATGCACCCACACACGTGGCAGAGCGCCCTGCCCCCACACCCCGGTTCACTGGGCAGCTTCTGGCCACAGAGCTCAGGATCCAGCCGCTCCCCTGGAGCCACCCAAGCTGGACGGTGCCCGTCAGCTAGGCCAGGGACCCCGCTGCGCCTCCTTGCTGGCCCTTCAGGACCGTCTGAGGGGGCAGGACCCCCCTGTGCAGACTCGCCCTCCAGAGCAGGGAGCAGGCACGGAGGCCCAACCCGGGGGCGCTGCCTGGTCTGAGTTCCCTGGACAGCGGGAGAGTCCCCGGGGCAGCCTCCCGCCCAGCCTCTGCCTGCCTCCCCATTCCTCCCCGCCCCCTCCCTCCTTTCTTTCTCTCTCTCCTTCTCTCCCTCCACCCCTCCGTCCCTGTCGACCCCCAGCCCCTTCTCCTCGGGGCTGTGGGTCTCTCCACACACCATCCAAGCGCGTGATCAATGCCCTCGTTCCTCAGATGAGGGCATGTCAGTGAGTTGCCCCTCCTCGGAGGGTCCCCCAAAGCCCACCCGTACACCCACACCCCCGAACACCCGAACACCCCCTACCTACACACCTGTACACCCATATACACCCACACCTGCACACCAGCCTACCTGACATCCTTACATGCACACACACGCCTGCACAAATAGTCTCATGTTCACATGCCAACACACGTAGCTGCGCCCCCACGCCCACACACAGCTGCACCCCGCAGAAACACACAGCAGCATCCCCACACACAGCTGCACCCACACGCCCCCACACAGCTGCACCCCTCACCCCCGCACATCAGTATACATGGAATGGGGGTGGCCCTCCCCATGCCAGCAGGAGCCCCCGGGAAGGACAGACCCAGCGTTTTCACCATCAGGGCTCTGCGTCACCCTGGCCATGCCCAGCTCATGGGCAGGCCCTGGGACAAGGCTGTCCTCCTGGGGGTGGGCAGAGCCGGCCAGAGCCCTGGAGCCAGGGCGGGAGGGGCCTCGGGGTGAGACTCAGACCCCTCCTGGGCGCCAGGACCTGGCAGCCAATGACCCTGCCACCCCCGGTGGTGACACTGTATGCGCATCTGGGGACAGGCACCCCTCCCCTCTCGGGACCCCAGTACTCTGCACCCCTCTCCTGTGTCTAGACAACAGTCTCCTGCTCCCCCTCCGGTCCTGTTTGAGTGTGTACTAAGCATGAGTGTGAGTGTGAGTATGTGAGCTGAGTGTGTGTGCCAAGTGTGTACAGTGTGTGTTGTGTACCAATTGTGTGAGCAGTGAGTGTGTGCCCAGTGTGTGGGCCAAGTGTATACACTGAGTGTGTGTGCTGAGTGTGTGTTGTGTACCAATTGCGTGAGCTGAGTGTGCCGGTAGAGCATGTGGGCCAGATGCGTGTGCACCTTGCAAGCTGAGCGCCCCCCGCCCGCCCGGACTCCCCAGGCCCAGCGGGGCAAGCCCCCTCCCGAGATCAGACCCCAGGGGCAAAGGCAGAGGGGGTCCGGGCGGCAAGGCCGGCTCTCACCTGCTCCTCCCGCCCGGCCCTGGCTCCTGGAGCGGGGCCCCCTGGGCACAGCTGCGGCAGGCGGATCTCCTGTGCCGGGTCCAGGTCCGGGCTGGGGTGCGGGGGCGGGCGGTGCCCCCATCCTCTCATCCTCCATGGAGGTCGTGGCGTTGAGTCGGGCGCGGGCCTGGGGCGGCAGCGGGGGCAGGGGCGGCTGGAGGGCCGAGGGGCTGGGGGTGCGGGCACTGGAGTCCATCCTAGGGGCGACACGGCAGGGGAGTGGCCAGCCCCGCGTGGAGGATGCCAACGAGCCCCGATTCCTGGCAAAGGGCCTCCCAGTGGCCCCGGCGCCAGGCGTGTCATGGCAAACACCCTGAGGGTCCCCAGGCCCCCAGAGGCAGGAAGGCCCCACAGGGCTTGGGGCACAAAGCCCCCAAAGCGTCCAGACTGTGGGCGTCGGGGGACCCTCTCAGATTCATCAGCCACCCGAGCTGGAGGCCCCCCATCCCGGGGTGAAGGTGAGGGTCCCGAGCTGCAGGCAGGAAGACGTGGGGGACAGTCACTCCTGCTAGGCCCCCGTGCTCCTGGCTGGGCTAAGGCGCGCCCCAAGCTCCGAGCAGGAGCCCTGCCGGGTGGCCGCCCACTAAAAGGCCCTGATTTCCATCTGGACATTCCTCTCGTTCCCTTCCTGGCCAGCACTGCCCCGGGTGCAGACCACGGCCGGCCGGCCGGGGGAGGCGCTTCCTTCCACACAGGTCCCCTCTCATGAGCCTGAGCCCCGCTGGGCACTCGGGCAGGGCCCACACCGGATGGACAGGGACCCTTCCCTCCCCGTCTCTCACAGGAAGGGGGGACAGCAGAGTCAGGCGTGCAGACCTCTGCGCTGGGTCCCGAAGGAGACCCCCACGCCCTCACCCCCAGCTGCGCTGCCCCCTTCCCGGCAGGGCAGGTCAAGGGCTCATCCTCTCCCTCTCCCTCTCTCTCTCTCCCCCCCACCCACCTCGGCCCCCTGTGCCCTGTGTCCCCTCTGTGAGGCCTCACTGGGCAGCAGACAGTCCTGTTCCCCGATGTCACCCCTGCACGTACCCTCCAGGGTGACCATGCCCACCCTCTGCAGCAGCTGCTCTGCCCTCCTGGGCAGGCGCTCTGGAGCCCACTGCAAACTTCTCCTGGACCAGCCAGCACTGCCCACACTCGGGTGACGGAGATGCTCCACGGCCTCCGGGCTGGCCATTGTGCTGACCACCGGGGGAGCCCTGGATCTGGCCCTCTCTCCTCTGGCCACTGTGCTGACCCCCAGCCCTCTCTCCTTTGACTTGTCCCTCCTGGGACACAGGGCCCAGGGGACAGGGCTGCTGAGTCTCCTTCACCGGACAGAGCGCGGCGGAGCACAGGGCATCTGGCTGCTGACCCTGCCTGTGACTGAGCAAAAGGACGGGCCGGCAGACTGCAGCCCCCCAGGACACCCCACCCTTCTCGGGAGCCACCAGCATGAGCGCCCGCATTCTTTCCGCGTGAGCCTCGGGCATATTTTTATCCCGAGCAAACACAGAGGAGGGCGGCCAGCAGAGGGGCTGCCCGGGACAGGCTTGGGAGTGAGCCCCACCCACGGGGACCAGGAGCCCTTCTCTGAGGGAGAGCAGGGCAGGAGGGTGCAGGCTTTGATACTAAAATAAAACGCTCCTCTAACACCCACCTGCGGATCCGCTTCAAGGGGGGGCGAGTCAGCCCAGACTAGGGGTGCGGCAGGGCTGGATCGGAGTCTCCCACTGCACCCTCGGGGGTTGGGGGTCACGTGGGTCCAGGTGGACACTGACCACTGCAGCCGGGGCCACCACAAGTGCCAAGGTGCTGGTGCCCGCCAAGAAACTGAGCCCCATCACCCCGGGCCCCGCGGGACCGAGCCCCAACACCCCGGGCCCCGCGGGACCGAGTCCCATCACCCCGGGCCCCG
Source organism: Sorex palustris (assembly GCA_028565675.1). Lineage (NCBI taxonomy): Eukaryota > Metazoa > Chordata > Mammalia > Eulipotyphla > Soricidae > Sorex > Sorex palustris. Next base: position 20,145,983 of record JAOXYA010000002.1, read on the forward strand.
CGGGACCGAGTCCCATCACCCCGGGCCCCGCGGGCCCGCGCAGGGTCGCCGTGGGCCTCGCGGAGCGGCCGGGCGCGAACTTCGGGGGAGTTGCGGGGCTGCGGGCCCGGCCGTCCGTTCGGAACCGGGGAACCCGGGTCCCGGGTCGGCCCCAAGTACTCACGGGCCGGCGGGCAGCCACGCGCGGCGGGAGAGCGGCCGCACTGAGCCGGCCGGCCCGAGCGGGCCGGGGGCTGGGTGGTTACAACAGAGCTAAAAGACCACTTTTGAGGGGTTCAGAGGCCCCTATA
>JAOXYA010000002.1:20146372-20176398 GCA_028565675.1 Sorex palustris
AAAGAAATGTTATTAATTGGTAAACAAGGCTACTACTCAAGATGAAAGTAGGTTTAAGATGGGTATTATATAACTATATGCAGTATCTGGAGTACATAGCAGAAATTCAAATTGCAATTTAAATTTGTTTATTGTCTCCATATTAACAATATTTAAAATCTTGACTCAAGGAAAGAAAAGTAAATAAATAGGAAAGGGAAATACTCGTAAATATTTCCTTGACTTTTTCAAAGCATGGAGGCAATTCAATGCGAAGTCAGCACAGGAAAATGTGGAGAAGACGGGGAACTGAGGAGTGGAGAAAAGAAAACAATGAATGGGGTGTTTTTTTTTTGAAATGTGAAGAATACATTTAAAAGTGGATAAATAAGCATGTGAAGGTACTGATTCCATCAGAGAAATTAAAACATTTTGAGGTGGCATTCTTCTTTGTACCATTTTTGTACCTTTTTGTTCTTATTAGATTTAGAACTGTTTTACTGCTCTGTTTAGCTCTAAATCGATTTAGCCCTCCATTGCGGAAAGTTGGAGGAATACAAAGATGGTAAGGATGGTTTGGCTGCTGAGATATACAATACCATAATGAAATTTTGACCTTTATGTCGGAGTCATAGCACAGTGGGTAGGGAATTTGCCTTGCTCACGGGCTACCTGTCTGGCATCCCAGGTGGCCCCTTGAGCTTACCAGGAGTAATTCCTAAACACAGAACTAGAAATAGCCCTTGAGCATTGCCAGGTGTGACCCAAACGCCTAAAAATAATAATAATAATAATAATAATAATAATAAAGTATTGACCTTTAGCCTTTCCATCCTACTAATTTCAATTTGTGAAATAACAGCATAAAGAAGAGGAAGTAAAGCAGATTTACTGCAGAAATGGCTGGAGCGATAGCACAGTGGTAGGGCTTTTGCCTTACAAGCGGCCAACATGGCTGACCCAAGTTCGATTCCTCCGCCCCTCTCGGAGAGCCCGGCAAGCTACTGAGAGTCTCTCGCCCGCACGGCAGAGCCTGGCAAGCTCCCCGTGACGTATTCGATATGCCAAACAGTAACAACAAGTCTCACGATGGAGATGTTACTGGGCCTGCTCGAGCAAATCGATGAATAACGGGAGGACCATGACTGTGACTGTGACCGTGGTGGTGAAAAATAAGTACTGGTGAAGAGAAAGGTGTTTGATCATTGCATGACCAAGACTTAAACCTGAAAGCTTTGTAACTTTTCCCACAGTGATTATATATATATATATATATATATATATATATGAAGTGGATGGAGCTGTAGTGATAGGACAGTGGGCAGGACACTTGCCTTGCGGGTGGCTGGCTCAGTCCTGTCCCTGGCATCCCAGATGGCTCCCCCAAGCCTCCAGGGTGGTCCCTGAGCATTGAGCCAGGTGCAAGCCCCCAAATAGTACAAAACAATGAAAGTAAAGATAAGGTGGGACCATTGGTCACGATGCTTTATAACTCCAGTTTATAACTAAGGAAGTGAGTCCATCAAAATGATAGAGTAATGATAAATATATGCCCCAGACAAAGAGAACAAAAGGAATGGAGCCAAAACGGAACAGATGAAGGAAGGGAAGAGCCGGCAGCTGCAGTTGGGTCTCTAGTACCCTACCTTCAGTGGTGGAGAGAACAGCCAGGTCGACACGCGAGAACTCGGGCAGCTCCGTGAGGCAGCCGGGCCGAGAGACACTCGGGCGAGCCCCTGCTGCCCCCGTGCTCTCCCCACAAGGCCCCGGGCGGCTCAGCCAGCCAGGAATGGAAACCCGCGTTGAAGCCAGCCCTCTGGCATCTGTAGGAACACGGACAGAGTCTTTTTTTTGTCTCGTTCCTTCAACAGTGTAGTGTGGCAACGAACGGGGCACTTACATAGTATTAGAAGTAACCTAGGAATGATTTAAAGTCTACCCACGAGAAGATGCGTGTGAGCTGCGTGCAGGTACCCCGGTTCGCTGCAAGGATGAGCATTTGTGGGCGTGGCTGCTGCTGTTTAGAGAGCCAGAAGAACGATGGTGGGCACCATTCCAGGGCTCTGGACCACTCTCCTGCCTCCGGATGCCAGTGCAGTGCAGTTAGCCGTCAGCATTGGTGAGCTCTAGTGTCACCGAGTGCCCCAGCAGCCTGACGCCCACACCCCACTCTCCCTCCCCGTCACGCCCCATCACTCACGTCCATGCCTCCACGGCCCGGCTGGCACGACTACGGATGTCCTACGACTGGTTTCCTGCTCCTTCGTCTTTGTTCGTGCCACCCCGTCCCTCCAGTCCAACCCTGCCCATCCCGCCTCCAGGCCCCGAGAGGAGAGCCTGGCATCACCAGGTCAGAGCCGAACAGCTCCCGTCAACGGCCCTCGTCAACATTACTGGGTCCTAACAGATGCACGTTCTCGGCCCTGCTGAGCGAGTGGGTCTGAAACATCAGGCGGAGGTGGGCAGGGGCAGGTCACAGAAATCTGCCTTTGAACACGACCCCTGGGAAATTCTGCACTTTGCAGTTTGCAGCGGAGGGTGGATCTGGTGTGGGTGCTGGTTACTCCCGAGGTCGGTGGGCCTGGGTGTTCCCGCCCGCTGGCCCCCGGTGCCCTGTGGATCTGCAGGGCAGGCAGTTCTGTTGGTGCTTACCGTGCTCACAGTGCACACTGGCGCTGAGGAGGGCGCACCGGCCGGCTTTGGGGCTCTCGGAGAGGTCAGCCCTGCTGCGTGGGCACCCTCTCGCCCCCAGGGAGGGAGCTTGGGTGGCACCAAAATTCTAGTTACAAAGGGAAGGGGTCAGGGATGAGACCCGCCCTGGCTGGGAGGGGTGGGGTGGGGCTCTGGCTCCTGTGGCCCTCCCTCCACGGCTGTCTGTGGGTGCCCACCGTGTGCGGGGCACGTGGGTTCAGCCTTCATGAAGCCGGCTGCGAGGAGGGTGACCGAGACAGTCCCACTGCCGTGACGCCCTCACCCCTGTCTGGGTGTCTGTGCCCCAGCCCGTCACCTCGCCACGCATCCTGTCTCCTTTATGACCTGTGTGAGAGCACGCCTGGTGGCCGGCCCAGCCCCGAGGAGAGCAGGAATGGATCAGACTGTGGACCTGAGGAGCCTCTGGTCACCAGGCTGCTCACTCTGCAGTGCTCCAGGTCCCGGCCCGCGTGGTGCCCTCTTCTTCTCCCCCTCACCTCTGCTGTCGCGTGCAGCCTGTTTTTCTGCCTCAGCCCCCACGTGTCCTTCTGATCCTCAGACCAAGAGGTGGGGAAATGGAGCCCTCGGACCACCAGGAACTGACCCCGAGTGCGTCTGGGAACTGACCTTTGAGGGTCCAGAGCCCTGGAGGGGGCTGCCTGCTCGCCCCCGCCATGGGCCTGCTCTGAGGGGTGGGTCCGGGAGGGGAACAGCAGTCAAACAGGAGGCGGCGTCTCTGAGAGCGCTTCCGGAGGCCTCACCGCCACCCTGCAGCCGCGTCCTCCTCCTCGTCTGCCTCCTGTCTTGAGGTGCTTTTGCCCTTCCCCGGGCATCTGGACTCGCTCAGAGTGGCCGAGGCGGCAGTCCTCTGCTCCTCTTCGAGGGGCTGCTCTGTCAGGCGGGGGCACTGCTCTGCCTGGCCCTCCCTGCAGTTCTGTGTCCACGGCCTTCGGTGCCAAGTGCTCTGGGCGCCTCTGTCGAAAGGATGCGGAAACCACAAAGGAAGTTTCTCTTCACCTCCGACACCAGTTGTGTGCTTTGCTGGTGTGATTACGCGGCACCACCTGCTGGGCAGGGCCTCTTGGAAGAAACTTCTTCAAAGAGCTTCGCGCGTCGGCAGGGGGAGATGCCAGATGGTGCAGGGCGTTGCCAAGAGCCAGCCGATAATAGTGGTTGCAAGCGCAAAGGCGTGTAGCAGTGGAGACGTGAATGAGCCCTTTCGCTGCTTCCGGGGGACGTGGTCTACCTAGGAAATGAAGATAACAGTGAGATTGGGTGCATGAAGACATGAAGCCCCCGCTGGGGCCGGCCAGTTGCCAATGACTGTGGGTCCCCGGAGGTTCCTGAGGAGGAACCTTCTCTCCGGAGGCCTGGCCTGATGCCGGCGCCCGGAAGCAGAGCAGGTAAGAGCCTGGACACAGCGGCCAGCCCCCCCGTCCTCTGCTTTCTAGCTGGGTCACTGTAGCCAGAGCACTTCATCTTCTTCTGCTGAGACACAGAAATGGGCCGTTCTTTGAGGAGAGAGAATTTGTGAAGGTGGAGAACTTTTGGCCGTAGGGCAGTTGTGTAAGCACAGCCATATTAGTGGGTGCATGCTTGTTGAGTTGGTTGAGTTCTCTGACGGAGAGAAGTTTGGGTCTGCTGGGCTGCTCCTTCTTTCTGGGGAAGCCACATCCAGCTGTGCCGAGGGCTTTCTCTGGGTCCGTGCTCAGAGATCGTTCCTGGGGGCCTCAGGGGTCTGACCGGAATCCACTGTGTGGGCAGATGCCCAGCTCCAGGACTCTCTCTGGCCCCGCCTTGCTTTGTTGGAGCTTGGGGCTCATTCTCCAGGCCTTGTCTGCCGTGCGGCATCTGGTAAGCTTTTACGAGGAGCTGGAGGATGCACGGGAAAAATAAACCTCCACACACACAGGATGTTCTGAAGCCAGTTTCCGCGACTTCTTGTGAGCGTTGATTAGCTCTTCTCCTCTTCTTCTTCCGTTGTGTGGGTTCTGAGTGCGAGTAGCATCTTCAGTCAGAAACCGTGCTTCTGGGTATGTTTGGTGAGGAGTGGAAGTAGGTGGTTTGGTAACGATATTGGAAGCGTCTTGTGAGTTGGAGTATGTGATGCTGCTCTTGTGCGGACACGTGTGGCTCATTCAGTAGCACTGGATTGGCCGGAGGTCCCCACTGTTCTTGGAGGGGGCGGCCTGAGGTCCAGGAAGCTTGTTCTTCAGTCCAGAGCATCCCAGGCAAGCCTCAGTGTTCCCTGGTCCTGGGGGGAGCGGACTTGCAGACAAGCCTTTCGGCCCAGGTCTCGGCTCTGTTGCTTCGGAGCTGTGGGCCTTGGGAAGCGGCTTCTCTCGGAGCCCGTGTTCCGGGGGTTCAATGCTGTCCTGGGCCTCCTGGGATGTCCGAGACAGCTGTGCTGGGAGTCGGGTCTGATGAAGGTCGTCTCTTGGTTCAGCTGCTGCCAGCGTCGGGCTGAGGGGGCAGGTACGATGCCCTGACCTGAACCTTCCTGCCTGTCTTCCCCACCCCTACCTTCCCGGGGCTGGGCAGGGGCCCCTTGGCAGAGGAGGGGCAGGGGCGGGGGAGGTGCCATGGGTTTGTGGCCCAGGAGGCAGTCGGGGTGGAAGGCTCAGGGTCCCTCCCTTGGACCCAATCTTTGGCCCTGGGCCTTCTCCCCAGGACACAGCTGCCTGTCAGCTGACCCCCGGGTGCATCCTCCTGGACCAGGCTCTGGTCAGGCCGGTGTCCGCTGCCTGGGCAGTTTGATGGCCATGCTCAGGGTGACAAGGTGGCAGGGAGCTGCTGCGCAACTGGCCTCGCACTCAGCGTGTGGACCGTGAAAGGATGCAGGAGCCCGGCGTGCGGCCTCTGCCCCGTCGGGCCTGGCTGATGTCTGTGCCCGTTGGGAGCCTCGGGCTGTTCTCCCAGAGGTGGCAGGACATTTGTGGGGGGAAGTACTGTGCTTTGTCCATGGGTCAGGCTTAGTTTCGGGGCTCCCCTGTCTGTTCTGGCCCTGGGCATGGCTCCCACCTCCCTGAGCCACATGGCCTCGGCACCCGCCACCCCAGCCTCTGGTGGGAAAGGGTTCGGTCAGTGGCCAGGGAGCACGGGGACCAGCCCCTGGCCAGGCAGTCTGGAGGGCCGCTGGGCTTGGCGTTTGTGAGCGGGGCAGGGGAAACCCAGGTGCTTGCGAGCCATCGTGGTCTCATGCTCAGGATGGGGGGCGAGACTCCAGGCCTCGTCTGGCTGTCGGACTCAGGCTGGCCACGCGGGGGGCATGGGCGAGGAGGTGGCCAGCAGAGGCCTGGGGTATTTTTGTTATGACTGACCCTGCCTGGGGGACCGGGGCTTCCTCTGGGAGCTCGGGGGCCCGGGTGTGGCCAGCCCCGAGGGCAGGGGGATGTGGGACCATGGACCAGGGCTGACCACCCTGGCCTGCTCAGGCCCAGCCCCTGGTCAGTGAGGCTGACCAGGACCTCCCTGTCCTCTTTCCTAGGATTGTCTGTGGGAGTTTGTGGTCTGGGCGCCGCTGACGACGAGACTGGCTTGGGTGAGCCTGGCTCCTGGCTCTGGCACCCTGTGGGTGCTGGGGATCGAACCCCGGCTGGCCATGCGCAGGGTAGATGCCCTCCCTGCTATACTCTCCTCTGAGTTCGCCCTTTTATTCTTCTTTTTTCCTTTTTTTAACTTTGAAATTTCATTACTTACTTATTTTGGGACTGTGTTTACTGCGGGGAGAGGAGAGACGAGAGGAAGGGCTGGGACCTGGCACCGAGCGAGTCGGACCCCGGGCCTCAGTGGGGCTCCGGGGGCGATGTCGGCCCCGCACCCCTCGGGCTTCTGTGCTCTGGGCTGGTGCCCGAGTCCAAGTGGGAGCAGTGTCCTGGGACCATCAGCAAGCTGCTCCCTCCCCCTGTGGCAGGATGGTCACTCCCTGGAACAGAGAAGAGCATGCACATCCCCTCCCGGCCTGTCCTCCCCCCACCCCGTCGTTCACCGGCTGCCGTGTTCTGCTCTTTGAAGGTGCTGCTTGGGGCCGCTTCCTATAGGAAGCCCCCCAGGCTGTGAGCACTGGCCTCGTCCACCACTGTCATCTGATTACTGGCCGCTCCCCTGCAGACCTTGAGGAACTACAGGGCAGCGGCTGTTTCTGCTTCCCCAGCCGTGGGGACAGTGACGTGGACGGACGGGCAGGGGTGCAGCTGAGCGAGCAAACTGGGCAGCCTGGATGGGCAGGGCGGTCTCATATGTCGGACACTCCTTCCAGTTTGTGGGAGGGACTCGATTCCGGGGGCCTGGGGCTTGGGGCACGGTGGCCTCTGCATGAATGCCCCCTGTGGGCCAGGTCCAGGGCTGAGCCTTGTCCAGGCATGCTCAAGGGGCCGGGGGCACGAGCAGAGGCTGGACCCATCTCCCGCTGCTCCAGATTAACGGAACCTGCAGCTCACCCCACTGGGCCCCGAAGCTTCGAGTCCAGCAGATGTAGCTGGGGCCTGGGGCGGCAGGGTCTGCAGTTCCGAGCGGCCTGGGGTGGGGTGTAGGACTGACAGGACCAGGGTTCAGGGGTGGCACTGTGGCTGGCTCTGTGCCCGGGAGCTGGGGCGCTGGTTGTTTGTGGTCTCATCAGCGCTGCCCACTCTGGGGCTTCTGCCAAGCTCGGCCCAGAGTCCGGCGGCCTGGGGAGCGGCATTTCCCCTGGGCGGTTGGGCAGGACCGAGGGGCACGAGTGTGGGTACTCGTGCTTGGAGCAGGAGGCAGAGGCTGGTACAGCTGGCCAAGAGAGATGCACGCAGGAGACAGACTCCCCCGGCCCCACAATCGTGCGGCTGAGCCCGGGCGGAAGGGACTGAGGCAGCCCCGGCAGCAGGGCCTGGACGCCCTGCGCATCCCTGTGCCTGCCCCAGACTCCTAGTCCTTGGTGGTGGGCACTGCGGATGGGTGCCGGGTGGTGGCCATCTGGGGGTCGTGGTAGGCAGTGATGGTGGCGATGGTAGTAGTCAAACTCGAACCCCTAGACCAAGCAGACCCTCCCACACGCACGTTAGTGACAGTGAGCCACCCGAAGGCTGTGATCCCCGGAGACCCCGAGGCCCGCCCTGCGGTGCGGTGACTGGGTTCAGGCCCTGCTGGGCTGGTGTCCGGGCTGGGTGGGGCAGCGGCGCCTCTCCCGAGAGCTGGGTCCCGCCCTCTGGCCAGCGTCTCTGGGGTCGGGGAGCCCAGACACTTCAGGGCACGTGGCTGGGCGTTTGCATCAGGGGTCGCATCTGCCCGAGGGCAGGTGAGGGCAGTGGAGAGGAGGCGCACGGCTTCTCTCCCAGCTTCCTGTGGGGTCTAGGTCCAAAGTCAGAACAGCAGCCCACCTAGGTTCCGGGTTCAGGAGGCCCGGGGGGGGGCCTGTGTCCTGCTTTGCCGCTGTTCGGGGGTCTGGGGGAGACGATGTTTGCTGCCCTGACTGCCCAGGCCCGTCTCCCTGACTCTGGGAGTCTGCGTCTGGCCGGGACCCTGGCCGCCTGCTGCCTGTCTGTCTGGGTGCTCGGCGAGGGTAAAGGGCTCCCCGGGGGCCCCGCACCCTGCCAGAGGCGAGAGGGGGGGAGCAGGCCCCTGCCCTGCCGCACGGGGACCTGCCTCTCCGGCCCTGCTGGGCACCGTGACCTCTGCCACCTCGGCCAGATGCAGCTCTTCTTCAGCAGGGAGCCCACCATTTGCTCCAGGCCGTGGAATAAGGCGTCTGTGTCGCTGGCGAGCCGCCCAGGGAGCCCTCCACGTGGGGGCCCGGTCCTGGGCCGGGGTTTGGAGCGGCAACGGGGGGACTGCCTGGACTCGGGGACCCCGGTCACTGCAGGGGTTCCGTGCACGGCAGTTTGAGAGCCACTGGGTCACCCGGCGCTTTCAGCGATGATGAGGACGACCCCCAGGTTTCTGGCGGGGCTGGTGGGCCTTGCTGGGGTGCGGGGCCTGGCTGTGAGGAGGGGATGGGGGGCGGGCTCGGGTGGCAGTGGGCAGGGCGGGGTGCGCTTGCTACTCAGGCCTCGGGTGCGGGTCCTGCAGGGAGGTGTCTGTGGGGCTGCCAGGACAGTGGGCGGGGACGGCCCGGCTCTGGGGCCGCTCTGCCCCTCAGCTGCTGCTCCCGCCGGGCATCCAGGCCCTGCCCCCTCCTCCGCCCTCCCTGCCCAGGCCTCTCTGAGGCTACTCCTGGGCATGGTCGCCAAGGGTGTGTGCGTGTGTGTACGTGTGTGTGTATGGTGTGTGTGTGGTATGAGTGTGTATGTGTGTGAGTGTATGTGTGCTGTGAGTGTGTACGGTGTGTTTGAGTGTGTGTGGCGTGTGTATGATGAGTTGTGTGGTATATGTGTGTGTGAATCGTCTGTGTATGGTCAGTGTGTGTGTGTGATGAGAGTGTGTGTGTGTTTGTGTGAGTGTGTGTGGTGTGTGTGGTATGTGTGAGTGTGTGTGGTGTGTGTGGTGTGTGTAGTGAGTGTGTGGTGTGTGAGTGTGTGATGAGTGTGTGGTGTGTGTGGTGTGTGTATGGTGTATGTGGTGTGTGTTTGTGGTATGAGTGTGTATGTGTGTGTGAGTGTGTGGTATATGTGAGTGTGTGTGGTGTGTGGTGAATGTGTGGTATGTGTGTGCTGTGTGTGAGTGTAGTGTGTGGTGAGTATATGTGTAGTGTGTGTGGTGTCTGTGAGTGTGTGTGAGTGTGTGTGGTGTGTATAGTGAATGTGTGGTGTGTGAGTGTGGTGAGTGTGTGTGGTGTGTCTGTGGTGTGTGTAGTGAATGTGTGGTGTGTGTGGTGCGTGCGTGCGTGTGTGTGAGTGTGTGTGGTGTATGTGTGGTATGTGTGGTGTGTGTAGTGAATGTGTGGTGTGTGGTGTGTGTGTGGTGTGTGTGAGTATATGTGGTGTGTGTGGTGTGTATGGTGTGTGTGTATGGTGTGTGTGTGTGGTGTGTGTGTGGTATATGTGTGGTGTGTGTAGTGAACGTGTGGTGAGTGTGTGTGCTGTGCGTGTGTAGTGAATGTGTGGTGTGTGTGTGGTATGTGTGGTGTGTGTAGTGAATGTGTGGTGTGTGTGTGTGTGTGTGTGTGGTGTGTGTGGTATATGTGCGGTGTGCGTAGTGACTATGTGGTGCGTGTAGTGAACGTGTGGTGAGTGTGTGTGCTGTGCGAGTCGCCGGGGTCTGGCCCGGGAGTGTCCCCTGGGCGAGAAGTCCTGCCGTCGTGCTCCTGACTGTCCCCCTGGGCGGGGGCGGGGCCCGCTGCCGGCCACCCCCACCCCAAGGGCAGAGGGTGACCCCTCCGAGTCCCGCTCCTGCCTCTGGGGGTGGGCGGGGCGTGGGCATGGGCGGGAGGGCAGGCGAAGGTCGCGCGGGGGCTCCCCTTCCCCGCCGGAGGGACCTTGGCCGTGGGTGGGGCCTGCCAGGCTCTCGCTGCCGCAGACCTGCGGGCGGGCGTGCTGGGGGCCCCCGCATCGGTGCCCAGGGGAATCGGGCCGACACTTCCTGGAAGCGGATCCACTTCCTGGTAAGGCCAGGAGCACTGCGGCTCGGAGCGGCCGGGAGGGAGCGGGCGGCCGTGGGCTGGGCGGGTGGGCCCGGGGCCGAGAGTGCTGGGAAGGGGTCTGTGGGCTCCCCCCGAGGACAGCAGGGTGGGTTGGCGCCCAGCCTGGGGGACCCGCCGCCGGGCTCCGGAGACTGGCCGTCCCCCTGGAGATGCCTGACAGCAGCCCGGCCTGGGCAGGCGGCACCTGGAGGACGGGCGGGGCTGCCTCGGGCAGGGGCGGGTCACTCGCAAGGCTCGGGCCCTGGCACTGTGGGCGCCACTGGGGTGCGGGGCGCAGAGGAGGTGTCCGTGCTGGTGGGCGAGGCCGGGCTGGGGAGGCCGGGGGCCCTCGGCTGCGAGAGGACACACAGGTGGCAGTGTGACTCCGCCCAGGACGGGCCAGGGACAGGAAGCTGCCCGGGCGCACCCTGGCCTGGCCTCGGGCCTCAGCCCTGCCACTCTCAGGGCAGCGCTCCCGAGTGTGCGACCACGTGGGGGCCCGAGCAGGGAGCGTGTCCGCCCTGTCCTGGCCGTGGGCCTCGGGCGGCTGGGGAGAGGCGGGTCCTGGCCGGGGCACCCGTGGGGGCCTCGGCACTGCTGTTCCCTGAGAGTCGCCTCCGGGCGCACGGGGCTGGTGGCTGGGGCCCGGAGGCAGATGCGTGGCCGTGGCTGTGGCGGGCAGGAGAATCCTGGCCGGGCCCCTGGAGCCAGTCCCCGGGCGTGGGTCCAGGGGAGAGGCGGGGAAGGGGCTTGTACAGGCCCCGCAGGGCAGCGGCCGTGGGCGAGGGCTGCCCGAGCTGCTTCCCGCGGCGCCGGCTCTCCTTTCCCGAGCACCGTCTCTGTTCCTCCGCCTCTGGGTTCGGTTGTGAACGGCATCGCCTCTTCTTTATCCGGGACCTGGCGGTTCCGGGCTGGCGTGTTCTGGGCGGGTTGGGCCCGGTGACCCACGAGGCTCTGCTGGGCCTCTGGGTAGCGTCTCCGCGTCTGCCCTGGCCCCTGCCCTGCCCCCTCCCGCCCGGCCCTGCCCAGCCCCGCCCTGCCTGGGTGGCAGCCCTTTCTTTGCTTCACGGGGATCCCGAGGACTGTGACATCAGTGGGTGCCGTGATGCAGGTCCCCCCGCGAAATGGGGCCCCACCGCCTGCGATCCGCTTCCTGTGCTCGTGGCAGGGGGCAGAGACCTGTCCAGGGCCTCTGCGGGGCGGGCCTGGGACGCCAGTCCTGCCCCCGGGCGTTCCCGGGTCACGCTCGTCCCTGGCGACAGGCTCTAGCTGTCTCGGAGCAGCACCGTGTGCTGGGGGTCAGTGGGAGTCGGCCGGCCGCATTCCAGATGCCATGGCCACCGGTATCCCCGGCAGTGAGCCTGCAGCTGCCTGCGCAGAGCACTGCTGGCACGAGTCCCGCACCCCTGTCAGCGAGAACATCCTGCTGGTTCTCGGCCTTTGCCTGCAGTGAGGCTGGACTCTGGTCACAGCTGTGGCCCTTGGTGTTCCCTGTGCAGGGGACGGACTTCCCTGTGGTCTGTGCTACCCCCATGTCGCCTAAGGCCCACTGGGCTGGGAGCCCTTCGTCTGGGAGGGACGTCCACCGAATGAAGCGTGGGGAGACCACAGCCGTCTCGGGCCCACGTGCCACTCGTGGGAGGGGGCGCGCGGGGTGCGGAGTGGCCCGGAGCAGCCTGGAGCCTGTCTGGGCCTCTGCCGGTGCCCAGGCTGCCATGAGGAGCGGACAGCGCAGAGCAGACTCGGGGCTCTCGGCATCGACTTCCGCTTTTAAACACAGTCAGGACCTGGCCAGAGGGCCAGTCCGCGGGAGGCATGTAACTGGCACTGACCCGCCGGGCTCGGCCCCGGCATTCGCAAGGTTTCCACAGCCAGCCTGGGGGCAAGTCAGGGGATGACCCTCAGCCAGACTGAGGGTGACCCCGCGTGGACAAACCTCTGCGCATCCTCCGCCCCCCCCCCCGCCCCGTGCCCTCAGGTGGAGCCTGGTGACAGCCGGACAGGCCGAAGTGCAGGCTTGTGGTCGGGCAGGGCCCCCGGGCATGGCGGGTGCCAAGCTGCGTCCAGGCGCCCGCTTCTCTCCCTGTGCCCTGGAATGTTCTGGGAGCAGCATGGCCGGCCTCAGTCTCCATCCCTCATGGGGCAGGGAGCGCCCCACCCGCGGCCTGTGTAGAGAGGACGGGGGTGAGGCTTTGGGGCCTGGGGTGGAGACTGGGGCGAAGCTGCAAGCAGAGGGCGGAGGGAGGGGCGTGTGCTGGGGGGGCGCTGGGGGTCCCGCTCGTGGCTCCCGGCGACCCGCTCGGGCCCTTGCTGAGCCCGATGCCGACTCCGAGGCGAGCGACTTCCTGCCTTGCGCTTCCAGGGAGCCGACTTAGGTCTGACTTAGGTCCGAGCGCTCTCGGCCCACTGCTGGCTCTCCCACGCCCCCCGCCTTCCCCTCTGCAGAGTGGGGGCTCACTCTCCACACGTCACCCGGACGGCCACGGCGGGGCCTGGTAGGACATGCGCTGGACGGCACCCCGCAGGCCGCCTTGATTCTTTTCTCTCTGCGTGTGGAGACGGGACTAGCTAATTTTGTCTTTATCCCGAACCCGCAGTGTTCCTTTGACGAGCACCTTAGAAGGAAGCCGACAGAGAGGGAGAGGGAGAGACAGAGGCAGAGACAGACGGGGAGAGAGAGAGGGACTGAGGAAGACAGAGAGACAGAGAGACAGGGAGAGAGAGACAGAGACAGAGGGAGAGACAGAGACAGGGAGACAGAGAGAGACTGAGGGAGGGAGAGCGAGAGTGAGAGGGCGCCCGACAGAGCAGTCTGCTCGCTTGGGTGTCTGCCTCCGTGGGCTGGTCCCGTCCTGCCGGGTGCCAGCCTGGGTCTCCTGCCCCGGATCGATGCTGCACGCTCTCCACCAAGGCCTCGAGCATCCCAGGGGCCTTTGCACGCCCTGCTCCGTAAACGGGAGCCCCGGGCTGCTGGTCCAGGCCTGAGGGCCCTCAGCAGAAGGGAGGTGGGGGCTCTGGGTGGCCTGGGCAGCTACTGCCTGCGCGGGGGCCCCGAGCCAGGCTGGTCTCCTCATCCTTGCAGTCCTCAGAGCATCCCCAGTGCCCACCAGAGACCCACCACCCCACCTAGGCATCTCCCCGACATCAGCCCCTCTCACCCCACCCAGCCCCAGGCCCCGCCTGGAAGCCCACCTGGCCCCCGTCACACGCCTCCGCGGGGCTGCTAGGCCAGGCCTTGGGGGTCTGGGGGCTGCGTCTGGGGCTCTAGCCCAGCGCGTCCCTCTCCACTCCCGTGACGGCACGGTCAGGCTGCAGGTCAGGCCCCCTCCCCTCCAGGTGAGCAGTGCTATTCAGGTCCCCAGAACCTGGAGGCTGAGGTGGGGGGTCCTCATTTGCGTCCCAGCCCCAAAGCAGCCTCCCGGAAGTGCCCTGCCCAGGCTCCAAGGCTGGGGGGCGACGCACAAGACCAGCCCACCCGCGGGTTTCGAGGCTGCCCCTCTTCCTGCCTAGGACGTTGCAGAGCCTGGGTATGTTGGACACCCTCAGCACTTAGGGGAGCCCAGATACCAGGCGGCAGAGGCAGAGTCCCCTGGGGGAACCCTGGGCGTGAGCGTTTGGCTTCAGGGAATCCAGGCTGCGGTGTGGGCCCCGGGCACAGGCACGGCCAGGCGACTGGTACCCCCTGGCCTCTTGGCGGTTGCGGGTGGAAGGGACGAGTTTGGGCCGGTGGACAGTTGGGCTGTTGCCGGTGCTGTCAGACTTGGTTTTCTTTCTCAGGTTTCCCTGCCAGCGCTTAGATACTGTCGCTTTTGGGCATGAATCTGGCACCTTGCCGCCTTGGGGAGCTCACTTGTTCCGTTCGTCTTCTCCCTTCTCCTCCCCTCTCCTGCCCTCTCTGCTCCCCTCCCTCCCTCCCTCCCTCCCCTCTTCCTTCTTTCCCTTCTTCCCTCCCCTCGCCTCTCTGTCCCCCCTTCCCCCTCGGTCCCTCTGTCCCTTGTCCTTCCCCTCCCAGCCGCTCCGGTCCTCCAGCGTTTTCATCGCGAGGGGCGCCGGGCCTTAGCACTTGCCCTCCCGCCCGTCGTCGTGTTCTGTTGACACGCGGTCCGGGCCCCTTTGGCCTTCAGGCTGGCTCTGCCTGGGCTGGCCCCACACACTCGCGTGCCACTCGCAATTCTCCCAGAAGCCTTTGTGCGTGCCGCTGGACGGGGCCGCTTCCTCCCCAGGAACTCTTGCTCCCGTGTCCACAAGGGATGTCTCAGGCTACCGCTGGCCGTGGGGACACTCAAGAAGTAGCCCCAGCCCTGGCCCTTCCCTGCAGTGGTGGCTGTGGTGTCTGGGGGTCACGTGTGAGAGCTGTGGCACCTGTCCCGGCTGCAGGGGCACGCCCGTTTTTTAGGCCTGTCCACCCTGACCCGGGGGCTGCCCACAGCTCCGTGAGACCCAGCGTCCCCCCCTCCCCAGTCACTCCTCTCCCCGCTTAACGGCCTCCCAGGCTGACCCCTAGGGCTTGCCCTCACTGCCCTTCCCCCAACTGTCCTCCGCGGATGAGGACCGTCCCTCCTCCCCCCCGACGCCACCCCAGCCCCTTCGGCTGCCTGATGTCACGGTGACCGTCCTCAGCCGAGCGAGACCCCGTTGTGCCCCAGGCCGTTTGCAGGCCCTGGCCGAGGTGGACGTGCCCCGGAGATAGACGCGTTCAAATGCCTTTTCGGATTCCTGGGGCTCTTGAGGCGCATGTGAAAGCGTGAACCGCCGGGTGGGTGGAAGCTCCGTTCTCAGTTCTTCCAGAAGCCTCTGTCCAGCAGCGGGACGGGAGCCGTGAGTGCGGAGGCCCTTTACCACTGGCTCCCAGTCTGGAAATTTGCCCTTCTCTGAGGAGCACGTTCTCGCGCCCCTCTTGGCCGTCTCTGTCCAGCTCTGCCCCTTCCGTTCGGGGGCCCCGTCTCGCTGCTCGTTCTGTGAGTGCCCTGTGCTCTTGTCGGACGTGTAGCGCGCGGCTGTTTCGCCCTCAGGACTGCTGTTCCCTCCCGTCCACCCGCTGCCGCCCACTGGCGAATTTTGCTCCTGCTCTCAGTGGGGCTGCGCCGCTGAGGGCTTCCCAGACCCGGCACTGTGGGTTCTGGGTGCTTTTCCTCTGTGCGTCCTCTGGAGTCAGGTCGAGTGTCATGCTCCGCATGGCCTCGTGTTTTCCTGGCACGCCGACCCCGACTCCGTGGGCCTGGGGGAGGCGGGTGTCCCCATCGCTGTGTGGAGCCGGCCACCTGTCCCTGTGCTCGCCATTGCCGTCCACCTGGCCCTGGCTTCCGCCCGGCTCTGCGGCTGTGTGATGGCCACAGGCCAGGGCAGCAATAGGGCCGTGAGCCGCGCTGGCCTCGGGCAGCCCCGCGTGGACAGCCCCGCTCTCTCTGGCCGCACCGGGGGCTGAGGGAGGGGGCCTGCCCATGGTCCAGCTGCTGGGGCTCACTGGGCCTTCCCCACAAGTGCAGCAGGGCCCCCTGCAGCCCCCCACGGGGCACCGCGTGGAGGAGGGCGTGGTACCGTCCTAGCGTGGCACCAGGTCGGGGAAGCTTGCGTGGAGGGGCTCTGGGCCCAACCCTGCATGGCACCGCGCGGAGGGGGCTGCTGCACACACACACGCGCGCGCACACACGCACACACATGTGCACGCACAGGCACACACACGCACAAACACACACGCGTGCACACACACGTATGCGCGCACGCTCACACACACACGCTCCTCCATGCTGCGCTGGGCTCTGTGCGATGGCACGGCCGTTGCAGAGCATCTCAGTGGCCTGGCTGCAGACACCCTCAGGGGAGCTCAGGGGCACCCAGACCAGCAGCGCCCCCAGGCTCCCGGGCCCTGGCCAGCCCGAAGGCACACAGACCAGGGGCAGGGGGTGAGCTCCTGCCGGGCGCCCTCCCATTTTCCAAGAGCCAGGCCGCCTCATTCTGGGCAGGTCGTAGGCTGCCCTCTGGTGGCTGTGACCGGGAGGGCAGGGAGCTGTGTCCAGGGGGCCTTGGCACAGGGCAGGGCTGGGCTCCAGAGGGAAGTGGCGGACAGCAGCAGGGGCTTTGAGCGCGGCTGGGGTGGGCATCAGTGAGGGGGGCAGCCTGCGTCGCCCAGCCTAGAAACGGGGGATATCAGGTCAAACAAGTCACAGTGTGTCCCTGGCACCGAAGCCCTACCTGGGGCTCTGCGGGAGCGAGTAGGACTCTGGGGGCTCTGGTGGAGCCCGGTGTGGGGGTGTGGAGAGGCTTGAGCGAGTCCCCCCTGGCCCTTTCAGAGCCTGGTCTGAGCGCGGGCTGAGCTGAGTGAGCTAGCAGTGCGAGGATGCGGCCAGGCCTGGGGCACCAGGCACTGGCCACCGCAAAGGCTGGCTGGGGGTGGCCACCCCATTCACTGCCCCTGCTGCCTCCTCCGGAGCACTGATGTAGGGCCTTGCCCGGTGCTGCCCTCTGCTGATGCATTGCCTCACCCAGTGCTGCCCTCTGCCTGGTGCAAGGCCTTTCCCGTTGCTGCCCACTGCTGATGCAGGGCCTTTCTTGTTGCTGCCTCTGCTGATGCAGTGCCTCGCCCGGTGCTGCCCTCTGCCTGGCGCAGGGTCTTTCCAGTGCTGCCCTCTGCCCTTTAGAAAGGCGTGCTCTGAACAGCAGGAAGAGCAGGAAACCGGGGATGGGCTGGGAGCATGTTGAGGGGGAGGAGAGCCCAGGAGGAGGACACCCTGTTGTGGCCAGCACCCGGGTCTGCAGCACTCAGAACAGCTGCAGCCAAGCGGGGAAGAACCACAGCATGTCAAGTTCAGAAATGATGTTCCCTCTCGGCATGAACTTCTGCTCCCTCAGTGCCCCCTGTGTCCACGGGGCCCCTGTCTGGGTATCCCCCTGCCCTGCATCTCTGGGGGCTCCATTTGGGTTTGGGTCAGTGCTGGGTCTGTGTCCCCTGCAGAGTTGCCCGCTTATCCATGGGGGTGAGGGTGACTGAGCCCAGCCGCAGGAGAGCCGGAAGCAGAGCCCTACCTGGGGGCTATCTGCGGAGCACTTCCTTCCGTGTTCCTGGAAGGGGCTGGTCATTTCTGAGTGGGGTCCTGTGTCTACAGGTGGTCAGAAAGGGAGGACCATGTGAGGCCTCAGCTCTGATGGGTCCCATCTGCAGAGGGTGGCGGGTGTGTGGCCACCGAGAGCGGCCTCCTGGCGGGTGTGCTGGTCACCCAGAGTGGCCTCCTGGTGGGCGTGCTGGTCACCCAGAGGGCCTCTTGGCTGGTGAGTGGACACCCAGAGTGACCTCCTGGCATGCTGAGAAAGCGCTTGGCCTCGTTGGGACCTGCCGCCTTCCCTGGGTCCCAGGCAGGGTCCCACCCCCTGGGTCCAGCCTTGAGGGTCACCAGTGGCCAGTTAGGGGCCATCTGCGGACACAGCCCCTGGCATGTGCTGACCGGACTCTTGCCCCGCCAACCTGAGCCCACACTGCCGAGCTGTTCGGCCACTGTCCCATGCCCGTCACCTTTGCGTGGTGCGGCCTCTGTCCCCTCCCTGCCCCCTGGTGGGCGCCTTCCTCGCTGGATCCTGGGACTCTCCGGCCAGCGGGGCTGGAGGCCTGCAGCTCTGAGCCCTCAGCCTCAGCAGGGGGCATGCAGGGCGCCCAGCTTCAAGCAAGTGTGTCAGCGTGCCTCAGGCCCCCGCAGAGTCGCTGACAGCCGTTCTCTGGGCTCTGTCCCCACCCTGGCTCGGAGCCACGTCCTTCCCTGTAGCCTGGGCCCGGCACTGCTACGCACCTCCCGGTTCCGAGGGGTGCAGTGCCACAGCGGTGCAGGGGGGCATCTCGACAGGCACTGCAGCCTGACCCCCGTGCCACAGTCAACAAGCCCCGGGACGAGTGTGCTGTGGGGGTCAGGGCGGGGCTGGCTGCCGGGCGCCGAGGGTTCGGGTCCCTCTCCTGACCCTCGCTCCTCTCTCCTCTGCGGCTGCCTGGCCCTCTCCGGTTTCGCCCGCGCTGGGCACCTGTCTCGGCCGCCTCCCAGCCAGCCACCTGCTTGGCTGCCCGCACACCTTGGCCCCTCCCTGCCACGGCTGTTTCTCTGGCGCTAGAGTGTCCGCCCCGCCCCCTGCCCCCTGCTGACCAGCCTCTTCCCCGCCCGCCCAGGATGCCCAGTGATGGTGGCTCACGAGGAGGACACGCAGATCCCCCCCGAGGAGACTAGCGCCGTGGAGCTGGTGGCCGCGCCCGCTGTGGGCAGGTGGCTGTGAACTGTGGCCTTGGCGGTTCCCACGAGGAAGCATGTCGAAGAAAGGCCGGAGCAAGGGCGAGAAGCCCGACATGGAGACGGACCCGGTGCAGATGGCCAACGAGGAGCTGAGGGCCAAGCTGACCAGCATTCAGATAGAGTTCCAGCAGGAGAAGAGCAAGGTGGGCGGGGCTGTGCAGCCGGTGGGCGGTCCCTTCCGGAGGCCGCCTGGCCCCCCAAGCCCCTCCCAAGCCCCCGGCGGCCCTGGCCCCACCCGGGGGCCACTCTGCCTCTGCCTCCCACCGGCTGCTTCACTTCGGGGCTGGCCCTGGACAGAGGCTGCGGTTCGGGCATGGCTGTGCTGTTGGCTGCTCACACAGTCTGCAGGGCCAGGCATGCAGTAGGCGCCTACTTGGAGCAGGTCTGGCTGCCCACAGCCGGTAGCCCAGAGGGCCGGTGGACACACAGGAGTTGAAGTTCTGTTTCCTCCTTCGTGGCCCTGTCTCTGGGGGCCCAGCTTGGCTGCCGTCCGCAGGCCACCGCTCCGGGCCCCCCAACCGTGCACACTTGTCTGCGGTGGTCCCAGTCGAGGCCCAGCTTTGGGGGTGGGGGTGGGGGGGCTTCTCCATGGGCCACGTGCCCCTTGGCTGGTGGGGCTGTGCTGCTTTCCCAGCTCTGACCACCAGGGGGCCCACGGGGTCCGGGAGGCTGGGGCTGCCCACTGAGCACCCTGAGGCAGGGAAGGTGATGCCCTCCGGGGCCACCCCCACCTGGGCCTTGGGCAGGGCAGTGCAGGAAGTGACTAGAGGTAGGACCGGCCCCTGGGCAGGGCGGTGGCACAGACATCTGGGGCCTTGTATGCAGAATGAGATCTGGGGGCGCAGCTTTCAGGGTGTGGGGGCAGAGGGTGTGGATGGTGACGTGGTCACATCTCGCACCTCCGGGAAGGTTGCAGTGGACACGGCAGCCGTGTCTGTGACTTCCCTAGGGGTCTGCGTTATTCCCAAATGCTCGGCGCAGAACGCATGCCTGGTGCCATGGGTGGAGGGGATGGGTGGAGTCGGGCAGGAAGCACCCCCTTGGCACTGGGTAGGAGTCGGGGGCGCTGCTGATTGGCCTGTGACGGGCATCGTGGGCATGGCACAGCCCTGCTCCAGGCCAGGAGCCCCAAGGACGGGCAGGCTCTGCGCTCTGCAGGCGGGTGGCCTTGGCCCGGGGAGGTCAGGCAGTGGGCCAGCCCCCGCCCCCTCTTCCCTGCCTCCGGCCAGTGCCGGGAGGACTGGACTCCGGGGCGCGCTGGGGACGGACGCTGCAGCCGAGTCCCCAGGGCGCGTCGACCCCCACGCCCTCCGTGCCACCGGTGGGGAGCGGTCGGGGTGGGCCGGGGCGCGCGGGCAGGCCCTGAGCTGCCCTCCGGCCGCAGGTGGCCAAGCTGCGGGAGCGGCTGCAGGAGGCGCGGCTGGAGCGCGAGCAGGAGCAGCGGCGGCACACGGCCTTCCTGTCGGAGCTGCGCGCCAAGCTGCACGAGGAGAAGACCAAGGAGCTCCAGGCGCTGCGCGAGGCGCTCATCCGGCAGCACGAGGCGGAGGCGGCGCGCGCCGCCAAGATCAAGGACGGCGAGCTGCAGCGGCTGCAGTCCCTGCTGCACGTGCTGCGCGACGGCGCGGCCGACAAGGTCAAGACGGCGCTGCTGGCCGAGGTGCGCGAGGAGGCGCGCAGGGCCTTCGACGGCGAGCGCCAGCGGCTGCAGCAGGAGATCCTGGAGCTCAAGGCGGCGCGCAGGCAGGCCGAGGAGGCGCTCAGCAACTGCGTGCAGGCCGACAAGGCCAAGGCCGCCGACCTGCGCGCCGCCTACCAGGCGCACCAGGACGAGGTGCAGCGCACCAAGCGCGAGTGCGAGCGCGACATCCGCCGCCTGGTACGTGCCCCGCGCGCCTCCCGCGGCCCCGCGCGCACCCGCCCTGCCGCCTCCCGGCGCGCGCCCTCCCACCCGCGTCCCTGCGCGCAGCCCTTCTTTCCGCTTGCCCTCAGCCTTTCCTTCCCGCACACCGGAGAGGGACTTTCTGCATGGGTGCCCTCGGAGGGGCACAGTGGAGTCCCCGTCCCCGGCTTCTCGCCAGGCCCAACTTTCCCCACCAGGTGGACGGGCTTTGGGTGATCACCAAACCTTGTCGATGCGGGAGCTTCTCTCCTGCAGAACGAGTTGGGGGCCACTAGACCAGCGCGTGGTGCGGGGCAGGTGGGCTGGGTATGGCGGGTTCGCTGAACAGACCTGTCCCTCCGGCGCTGCGACTGGGAGCCGGGGGCGACCGCTGGAAGTCCCGACAACCACGGTTTTATGGGACCCAGACGGGGACAGGGAGGGCGCACTCCCCAGGGCCCTGGGTGTGCCTGAGTGCGTGTGTTTGAGTGTGAGTGTCTGAGTGTAAGTGAATGAGTGTGTCTCTGTGTGAATGCAAGGGTGAGTGTGTGCATGTGTGCGCATGACTGCACGTGTTTCTGAGTGTCTAAATATGTGAAGTGTATTTAAGTATGTGAGCGTGTGTGCACGTATGAATGCGTGTGAGTCTGTGAGTCTCAGTGTATGAGTGCATTTGAATGACTGCGAGTGTGTGCACATGGGTACGTGTGTGCTTATGTGTCTGATTGTGTATTTGAGTGAGTGCATGTGTGTGTGAATATTTGAGTGTGTATTTGAAAGAGTGTGCATTTGAGTGTGTGTCCATGTATTGAGTGTGTGAGTGTGAATATTTGAGTGTGTGTGTGTGCATTTGTTGCCTCTGCACTAGAGTCAGGAATTGGACCTCCGCAACCAGGAGCTTCTACCAGTTCTTACGGGGCTTCTAGGATTCGTCAATTGGGGGACATGCAGTGGGAGGGAGGAGCTCCCCCCAGCCCCGGCCTGGTGACACTCTGGGATATTCCAGGCCTGGAGAGTGGCCAGCCTGTGAGCCACGCTGCAGCGGCTGTGGGGGCGCTCCCAGGCCCCAGGGCAAGAGGAGAAGAAGCCCATCATAGGGAGAGGCCACAGCGCCCGCTGTCCAGCCTGCCCCTCCCATTCCTGTAGGCCTAAGCTGCGTGGTGCAAGAGGTGGGCACGGCCAGTTAGTGCTGCGTCCCAGCTTGGACTGGCCAGCTGCGGTATTTTGGTATCCACCAGAGATTCGCAGAATTTTGAGAACGCCATCAGAGCAGATGGGAAAGAACCGGGAAGGCGCACCCCCAAAGTGACCCAAAGGAAGCGGGTGTGGGGCGTGATTGTCAAAGACCTGGAGGGGAGAAGTAAAGACAAGAAGACAAGGAGGGGTGTGTGTGTTTGTGTGTGTGTGTGTGTGTGTGTGCGCGCGCGCGCGCTCGTGCTCATACATGCTCAGGGACCACGCGGTGCTGGGGGTTGAGCTGGACCCAGCACCCCAGGCTGCCGCTCTGAACCATCCCTTCAGCCCTGAGGAGGGCTGTTATTAATAGTAAAGGGGTCAATCAGCGGGAATGAACTGAAGAGCAAAACTTCAAAGCAGTTTCAGGGGAACATCCAAACTAAAAGGAGAAACGGGGAAGCCCACAGAGAGTGCTGGAGAACAGTGCATCTGTCTCGGTGGGAGTCTCAGCAATGCAGTTCACCTGCCAGGAGTGGTGCCTCAGCCACGGAGCACTGTCCTGTTCAAGGGGACGTGGCACACTTTCATAAGAATATGCCATATTCCCAGTCGGTGGGTTGTAATTAAGTCGGCCCTTGGAGTCAAACGTATTTTAGGGGGTAAAGAAACCCCTGAAGTGGGAGCCAGACAGCTCGGCTTCCATTTCAAGAAGAGAGAACGTCAACTTGAGTTCCATGAGAGTAGGATGAAGGGATTGAGAAGGAGCCAGAATCCCCTCAAAGCAGGAGTGAAAGCAGCGCCTCTGTCAGCTCCTGAGGCTGCCTGGCGCTGTCTGGGACGTTCTGAACAGCCCGGGAGAGTGAATTTGACAGGCGGCCGGAGTTGATGTGGTCCCGAACAAGTCTAGAACTGACACCGTGAGAAACAGAAGGTGTTACGGGCCCGTCGTGCTGAGAAACGGATCCACGATGGCTGACTTCACAGCGAAAGCAGAACCGATGGCTTCATGCATGAACTCTGCCGAGTATGGACATAGTAAAACTAGTTCTGTGCAAGTGAATTTTAACTTTAGAAATATAGACTTTATGCTATTATAAAGAAATTGGGGCCTAGAGCCTAAGCAGGGAGGGCGCTTATCTTGAATGTGGCCGCCTGGCCCCATCTGGTCTCCTGAACCCCACCAGGAGTGATTCCTGATCAACCAGGAGTAAACCATGAGCCCCACAGGGTGTGGGCCCAAAGCAAACCAAAATTTCAAAAGCAGGGGGATAAATACATTTTGCTCCTTTTATTAATTATGACAATGACCTGACTTCCCAAACCAATGCACTTGCAAGAAACCCTGCCTTCTGTTTATATGGATGTATGGACACGGGAGAAGACAGCAACAAATTGAGCCCAGCAAAAAAGGGAAAGGCTAGAAAATGAGTAAACAATCCACAAATTCGGCTCATTTTCAGAAACAAAGAGAGCCTCCTCTGCGGCCAGTGAGTATGTCAGTGATGACAGATTAAATAAAGACAAGGCCGATGGGCCGTTTTAAAAGATGTCATCACACACTTGACGAAGTTCAACTTGGCGGCCTGATTTCTCAGCACACCGTGATTAGAGTGAAGTTTCCTCATGCAATGCCAAGCGCTGATAAGAATCAGCGTGTGGGTGCCATGCTGAGGTGCAGGGGCCGTTTCCCCTCCTGCAGGTGAGCGAGACCCCACCTCACCCCACCTGCCCTTGACATTGCACTGACCAGGGGCTCCAACGCAAACACCAAGACCAGCCTGAGAGGGTGGGCAGAAGGAAGTGCAGCGGGCGGGAGTGGGCAGGCCGTGGCACGCTCCCCGCCCTGAGGAGTGTCGGTCCTCCAAGCAGCTTGAGGCGAAGACGCAGACGCAGAAACCAGCCACCGGGAAACAGGACCCAGAGAACAGAACCGAGAGGGCCTCAAAGCGCCGTCTGTGACAACGAGGAAGCTCATCTTCTCCCGGGGCCTCCCGGTGACGGGCCTTGCAGAGGGGCCGCCTTCCCCTGTGCCCGTCTGCGTAGCAGGCTGAGGGTCTTGCGAACCCCGTCTGTTGGGCACCATGCCAGGGTACAGGGAACAGTTGCACCACCCTTCCTCACACCTCCCCGGGTCCCCGCCACTGACGTCCCCTGGACGTGAGACCAGGTCTCTCTTCTCGATGCTCCGCAGACTCACTCGGACCCAGAGCTGATTCGGGCTGTGGCCCCTCGGGCCGCGATGCTGTGCTCCTTCAGGGCGCTGTGGCCAGCGCAGCCTGAGCCCGGCAGGAGGCCGAGACAGCTTCTGAGCGACCCAGCCCGGAACTGAGTGTCCATAGCTCTGCTGCCCGCGGGGTGTTGACAGAAAAGCCTGTCCCCATACATACGCACAGACACACATGCACACGCATGCACACACGCACACGCATACATGTGCACACACACATGCACACACACGCACAGTGCAGGGCCCAGAGTGCTTCCTCACGGGCTGCAGAGTGCCCTGGTTCTGGGTCAGGGCGGAGACGCCTCTCCCCTGCCCGAGTGTGGCCTGTCGTGCTAAGGCAGCAGCCAAGGTACGGAACGTGCTTGTGGGGTGGCGTGTCCCCCAGCGCAGAGGCAGACCCGTGCCCACGTGAGAGCCCCGCCCTGCCGCTTCCTCTGTGGCCGAGCTAGAGACCCCAACCCCCCAGAGGGGTCAGCCTGGCAGCTGCTCTGTGCTCCGAGCCTGCCAAGGGGCCACCTCCTTTCCCTCTCTTAGAAGGGCTGTGGCTTCCCCAGCCTGGTGTGGTCCCTGGGGGGAGCAGGTGAGTCGCCTCCAAGGCCGCAGTGGACGCTTCTGCAGCGGCTCCCGGGGAGACTGCCGGCAGGGGGCAGCAGGGGGCAGCGGCCCAGCCTCCCGCCCTGGAAAGCGGCTCTGAAGCCGGGGAGAGTGATGCCCGCTGTCTGCTCGCAGGCTCCTTGCTCCCCCTGCTGGCTTCTCTTGCGCCCCAGGCTGCAGCAGTGCCCGGCAGGCCGCCACAGAGGGGCCACGGAGGGGGCCTGCCAGTCATGCCGGGTGGGCGGGCTTCCTGCTGTGTGTGTGTGTGTGTGTGTGTGTGTGTGTCCCAGTGTGGGTGTCCATTCTGGTGTGCATGTGTCCATCCATCCCGGTGTGTGTCCATGCCAGCATGTTCATGCATCCCAGTGTGTGTGTGTCCGTCCATCCTGGTGTGTGTCCATCCATCTCGATGTGTGTGTTCATCCCGGTGTGTTTGTCCATTCTGGTGTGTGTTCATCCTGGTGTATGTGTCCATCCCGGTATGTGTGTCCATCCTGGGGTATCCATCCCGGTGTGTCCATCCTGATGTGTGTGTCCATCCCGGTGTGTCCATCCATCCCGGGGTGTGTGAGCTCTGCAGTGTGACCGCCCCTTTCCTGGCTGACTGCCACCCTCTGCTGCCCAGTCAGTGCTGTCCCGGCTCTGAGGGCTGTGACTGGCCGGCTGACACCCGCCTGCTGCCTGGGGTCAGCCCCCCGTTGGCTGTGGGGTCGCAGACAGCTGGCGCATCTTCTGGAGGCTCTCCTCGGCATCTCCCGGGCAAGCTGGGCGGCTCTGGGCAAGGGGTTCTGGGATGGGGTGAGGATGCAGCTGGCGGGAGGGGGCACTCCTGGGACCTCAGACTCCAGCGTGGTGTGCGGGGAGGAGGCAGCGGGTGGGCCGAGAGAGCAGTAGTGGTGGCTGTGGGGGGCAGAGAGGGACCGGGGCCGCCTGCTCTGAGGCGCCGCTGGGGCCCGGGCTGATTGATCTGGACAGGCAGGCTGGGTCCCAGCGTCCCCCTTCTGCCCTGGACCGTGCCTGCAGGGAGGTGGCCCCGCCGCCTGCCCGCCCACCAGCCTGTCCACCTACCAGCCCACCAGCCTGTCCACCTACCAGCCCACCTGCCTGCTGGCTTGTCCCCACCACCCACTGGCTTGTCCCCACCACCCACTGCCTGGCCCCAGTTCAGCTGAGTGGCCTAGACCTGCTGGACCTTCTGGGTATAGCAGTGAGGCCTCTTGGGGCCCCAGCCTGCCCAATGGGCGCCTGCTCCTTCTTGGTTTCAGATGGACGAGATCAAAGGGAAGGACCGCGTGATCCTGGCCCTGGAGAAGGAGCTGGGCGTGCAGACCGGCCAGACCCAGAAGCTGCAGCTCCAGAAGGAGGCGCTGGACGAGCAGCTGGTTCAGGTCAAGGAGGCCGAGCGGCACCACAGCAGCCCCAAGAGGGAGCTTCCCCCGGGCATCGGGGACATGGCCGAGCTCCTGGGCGCCCAGGTGAGCTGACCCGCCTGCCCCCGCCCGCCTCCACCTGCCCCCGCTGCCCTGCTGGAGCTCTTCCTCCCCCTGAAGCCTGGATGGCAGCTTGGCATGCTGAGACAGGCTGGACCGGGCTGGGTCCTTCATTCCGAGGTGCTCACCCTGCGTGCAGGGACCGCAGGGTGCCTGAGGGACCCAGGCCAGGAGAGGGTCAGAGGGGCTGTTGGTAGGGCTGAGGCCTTGCATCCTGGAGATGAGGTCACGAAGCCGGGCAGGACTCGGGGTGTCGTCCGGTGGCCTGACCCTGGACCCCCCGTGAGGCTCTTGCCTTCTGTGCGTGCTGCTCAGAGGCACCCGGGGGTTGGGAGCCCCCCAGCCTGCTCAGGTGCTTCTGCCCCGGGGCGCCTCTGCAGGACCAGCACATGGACGAGCGTGACGCCAGGCGTTTCCAGCTGAAAATTGCTGAGCTGAACTCGGTGATTCGGAAGCTGGAGGACAGAAACACGCTGCTGGCCGACGAGAGGAACGAGCTGGTAAATGGGCCCAGCGGGTGCAGGGACGTGGGCCCGGGCAGCCCCAGTCTGCAGCAGGACACGGAGGTGCCCACCCCTGCTGGTTTCTTTCTGGGCAATGAAGATAAGATCACCTGTTGCTCCCCCGCCTTTGGGCCAGGCAGGAGTGTACCCCCAACAGAGCTGGCGCGGTTCCGCGAGAAGGCAAGAAAGGGTGTTGCTACAGTGGGGCCCCTCTGGCCAACGACACGTCCCGGGCTGCCCAGCGAGTGGCTGGTGGTCATTACGAATGTTACCTGGAGTGGCCTGAAGCTTGTTCACAAATCAAACAATGAAAGCAGTTCGCGGCCCAGGGCACGGCATCCCTGGCAGCTGTTTCCGGAGGCAGACCTCCAGGCCGCTGCATGCGTGGCTGGGCTCACCCATCAAATGCCCTTCGCCTGAGAGCATACAGGGTGCTGAGTTTTTAGTGTTTAGAAGTGAACCTTAACCTCTGGCTAAAACTATGAAACCCTTAGAGAAATAACAGTTTCCTGGCCACGTCTCCGTGTTCTGGGCCCGCAGCCTCGTCTCAGGGACAGCCGTGCGTAAGCCCCGTGGTGCCTGTCAGGCTGCCGCCGCCTCTGAGTTGGGTCACGGGAACTGGCATCCCTCCACCTGGCTGAAGGAACCCTCGGTCCACGCCACGAAGTCACACTTCAGGCTCAGCCGACGTCTGACTGTGGCTCTGCTCTTGGCTCAAGGTGCACGTGCTAGTCACCCATGAAACCCAGGGGAAGAGAATCGCAGCCCCGACCCCTGAAGTGTCCCCGGAGGTGGGAAGGTGCCCGCCCACGTCCTCTGGAAGCTGTTGGCCATGGCGTCCCCACGCTCTCCACGCCAGGAAGAGACGTGGACGCCCTGGTGGGCGTCAGGGGCCACCTCCCGGGCACTGCCCCTGGCTTTCTCATGGACTGCTTCTGGCCCTAACCCTGAGCTGGCCGCCTCTCGTCATGCTGGGGGTGGTGCCTGCAGAACGGAGAGTCCTTCCTGGCCACTCTGGGGGGGGACTTCTGGAAGTAGGGCCCGGGGGCAAGTGGCATGTTTAGTTTTTATTTTTGTTTTGAGCCCACACCTGCGATGCCCAGGGCTTCCTCCTGGCTCTGTGTCCAGGATCACTCCCGGACGGGCCCCCCCTGCCGTCGCGCTGGCCTCGTGTCTCAGCTCTGATGGCCACACTCGAGACTGCCTCTGCCGGCAGCCCCCGTGTCCCTGGTGCTCCCAGTACCTTCTTGGTGTGCCTTCTTGGTCTTGCTCCCTGTGGTCAGGCTGGGGGCAGTGTCCTTCCTGGGGGTCCCTGGGAGAGAGAGGCAGGCAGGGCCGCCCAGTTTGGACGTGGGGGTGTGGGGGTACCAGTCAGAAGGACGGCGAGAGGCTTCTCCCTGCTGTGTCCCTCTGAGGGGGCCGCTCCCTCCGTTCCGTTCACAGTGGACATAGACCGAGACCCCAGCGGGCTGGGCGCGAGTGTGCCCTGGGTTTCACATCTGGCAGGGCGCCTTCGTTCGTTTGGGTTCTCTGACACCCCCATCTGCTTCCTGGCCTGGCCTCTAGTGGCATGGTGTGATGGATTGTTCTAGAAACCTCCTGCTCCCAAACTCCAGGGGCTGGGGGCTCTGCCGAAGGGCTGAGTCTGTCCACTCCAGGGCTGGGGCAGCATGTGCACTTTTGTGCCCTGCCCGGGGCCTGGCACCAAGGGTCTCGACTCGAGTCTGAGTGGGAGAAAAGAGCCCAGGGGGAGGGTGTCCTAAATGGACTCAGCCAGGGCCCCAGGCGAGGTGCAGACCGGGGGCTCCCAGCACATCTGGGGGTCCCTGGCACTCCTGTGTGAGGCCGGGACACACTCGGGCTCGCGGGTGTGGGGTTGTGCGGTTCCAGCAGCCCCCGGGATGTGGGAGCGTGGGGTCAGGCCCCGATGCTGGCCCGTGTCTGCCTGCAGCTGAAGCGCTCGCGGGAGACCGAGGTGCAGCTGAAGCCGCTGGTGGAGAAGAACAAGCGGATGAACAAGAAGAACGAGGACCTGCTGCAGAGTATCCAGAGGATGGAGGAGAAGATCAAGAACCTCACGCGGGAGAACGTGGAGATGGTGAGCCCGTGGGGCCCCGCCCCACCCACAGAGCTGGGGCGTGCGGGGGGGGGGGTGTGGCATGGTGGGCGTGACGGGGGTGTGACGGGGGAACGGGTGTGATGGGGTGTCGCGGGCGTCATGGTGTCGTGCTGTGGTGGGTGTCACGGGGTTGGCTGGGTGCCGAGGTGTGGTAGTGGGTGCGACTGTTGTGCCATTGGGTGGGTGTGGGAAGTGTCCCCTTCCCTAGCTCCCGAGGCTGTCCTGGACATTGGCCTCCTGTCCCCCGGGGCCCTCCGGTGCTGCCCAGTCCTTCCCCTCAGCAGGGGCCATAGTCAGGGTTTCCCGTCTGCTGGGAACCAGGGACCCCCTCTAGCTCCGCCCCAAACTCCTGCTCCTCCTCTGCAGGCTTGTCCCCCCCCCACAGCCTTTCCCCTCCCCCACTCCCCCACCCCGCCTCACTGAGCACTACCCGCCCCCATCCAGAAGGAGAAGCTGTCCTCGCAGGCGTCGCTGAAGCGCCACGCGTCCCTGACGGACCTGAGCCTGACCCGGGACGAGCAGGAGATCGAGTTCCTGCGGCTGCAGGTGCTGGAGCAGCAGCACCTCATCGACGACCTCTCGCTGGTGGGTGTGGGGGCGGCGAGGGCCCCCGAAGCAGCAGCCCCTGGTACTGAAAGGGCGTCCCTACTCCGGGCTCAGTTTCCAGCCCGTCCCGGGGTGGGGCAGGTCGGGATGCGTCTCGCTCATGGGGCTGCCTCTAGCGCCCTGGGATCCCATGCCACACTGGGTCCAGCGTCCGCTGGGTGCCCGCCTCACTGCAGGAGCCCTTGCTCCCCTCTGCCAGGACAACTGGAGCCTGAGACTATCGTGTCCCCCCGGGTGGCTCCAAGCCATGGGCCGCATGGCAGCCGCCGCCCCTCAGCCCCTGCGGACTGGTCATTCTCAGCCCTGGCCTCTCGGCTGGGGAGACGGGGGGTGCTCATGGAGGGGGGTGCTGGGCTGTGCTGGGCAGCCCCTGCCACTTCTGTCCACAGGAGAGAGAGCGGCTGCTGCGCTCCAGAAGGCTGCGGGGGAAAGGCCTGAAGCCACCCAAGGTGAGGGGCGAGGGGCCTGGGGAGATGCCGGCCGTGGGAAGCGGGGCCACCCCTGCCTGCCTACCGCCCCCTTTCCAGACAGACTCAGTCAGGGCCCCGGCAAAGCCGCCGCCGGTGGGCTGAGAGGAAGCAGCCCCTCCCCAAACCCGGGCCGGAACACCATTCTAGAGTCACTTTGGGAAATGCTGATAGAAGGGGGCCCCAGGCTCCAGGCACGGCCACCCCAAACACCAACCTACAGGGCTTGTAGCTCCTGCCCTGCAACGCGGGGGCCGCTGGGGGCTTGGGAAAGCGGGTGCCCGCGTGTGGCAAGGGGGAGCCAAGCTGGGCCCCACAGACACCTGCGGGCCTGGCTAGGGTGTCAGAAGGGCCACGGGGAGGAAAGGGGCTGGGGCATAGCAGACCCGGGCGAGGCCCCGCAGCACCAAAAGAAGAAAATGAGAGGCGGTGAGATGAGACGGGGTGGGATGGGGTGAAGTGGGGTGGGGTAGGGTGAGACGGGTTGGGGGCACAGG
>JAOXYA010000002.1:20177513-20210664 GCA_028565675.1 Sorex palustris
GGGTAGGGTGAGACGGGGTGAGACGGGGTGGGATGGGGTGGGACGGGGTGAGACGAGATGGGGTGGGGTGGGGGGGGGGGGTGAGACGGGATGGGGAGAGAGGAGATGGAATCGGGTGAGACGGGGCGAGAGGGGTGGGGATGGGCTGAGCTCCCGGGGGATTGGCTGGGTCACAGCTCAGTGGGGCCTGTTCCCTCTGCATGGCGACGGCCCCTGCGGCCCCGAGCTACTTCTCTCTGGAAAGACGACGACGACGACGACGGCCGATGGCCGGGGAGCTGCCAGGAGAGGGGACAGGGAAGGCCGAGCACGAAGTGGGAGGGAGACAGACAGACAGACAGACAGACAGACAGACATCGTGCAGGCTCTGCATTCCAGGCTTTGGCTGTGCCAGGCTCCTCTTGCCCGCCGGCACGGGCCTGCCCTGTGTGCCTTGGCCATCTTCTAGGAGGATGCCGGCCACTTGGGGTCGGAGGCCACCTGCCTCTGGGTGAGCTCATGTGGCCTGGTCAGTGGACCCGCCTCCTCTTGGGGAAGATCTTCAGCTCCAGGCACGGCAGGACCCAGCCGCCCCTACCCCACCCCCAGCTTCCCTGCCACTTTCTCACGGGCTCTCACGGCCGCCTGGGCTTCTGCGCATTCGTCTGGCCAGCATCTGTGGCTGGAGGACAGCTGACAGTCTGTTGGGGTCTGACCCATGTCCCTGCCTGGCTCCTGGCCCCATCCTGTTCCCCAGGCCACACGGGTGAACACCCTTTCACCTGGGCTGGCCCCAGACCCGTCTCTGACTGACGGGTGGTCTGCCTGAAGGGCAGACAGTGGCTCGCTCCACCTGCCGCCCAAGGCCTTCTTGGAGCTTCTTCGGTGTTCTTGGGGCGGGTGTGTTACTGGGGGACGTGTGGACAATGTCAGAGATATGGATGCTCATGCTGTCCTTCTGTGAATTGTCCTTGCCCTTTGTTGTAGCTTCAGCGACTGACAGAGGGCGGTATTTTTCCCTTCTTTGTGCAAACTGATGGGGTCTGTCTAGGGAAGGTCACTGGGCGCTGGCCCCGGGCGTGGCCCCCAAGGCAGACGTGGCTGCCGGCTCTGTGGGCGCCGGTGAACCTGGTTTCCAGGCACACGAGTGTGACGAGTCAGGCGCCGGGGGAGGCTGTGCTGGCGACACGGTTGCTGTGCTGTTCCCAGGGGCCCCTTCAGCCACCGGGGGCCCCAGGCCAGGACCGGATTGGCAGCGGGAACGCGCGGGGCCCCAAGGGAGTCAGTCAGCGCGGAAGCTGTCCTTGGTGGTGACGAACGCACCCCTGAAAACTGGCTCTGCTCCGTGCCGCCCACACCCCGGCTCTCTGCTCGGGCCGGCACCCTCTTCTCAGCGGAGCCCGCCTGCCTGAGCGCCCACTCCCAGCACCCCAGCAGCCCCGGGCCCGGGGAAGGAGGTGCTTTGGGGGACGCTGGTGCTTTCTCCAAGGACTGGGGCTCGGGGAAGGGCCGCTGCCCGCCATGCGGCACTGAACTCGTCTGGCCCAGGCTGGCAGTGGGGCCGCCCCATGGAGTACATCCTCTTCGTGCTCTACTTCTCGTTCTTCCTCTGTCTGTGCGCCCTGGTGTGTCTGTATTTCTCGGGCTGCCAGGAGATGACCTACAGGCATGAAGGTAAGCACCGGCTGCAGGCTCGGAGGGGCCTGGGACGCCCGGCTCGGCAGCAGGCACTGGCGCCTTCCGGGGTGGGGCCCGGCAGGGAAGGTCTGGGCTGCGGCCAGACACAAACAGGGAGGACAGCTGGGGCCTGGCATCGCACCTTGCGAAGATGAGGGCACCCGGGCTGCGCCCACCTGACCCAGCTTCACGATGGCGTTTGGGTTGCAGGGGAGGGCACGGCTGGCGGACGACAGTGTCCTCTATGCGGGGGGCCTGTGGGGGCACCGGCGTGGCAGCCGCCCCCGGGAAGCCCCCTCACTCGGAGTGCCGGCAAGAGGAGGCGATGGAGAGGGGAGTTTCGCGGGACCTTGACTTTGACCTGCCATCCAGAGGGTTCTGTCTCCCAGCCATGGGGAAACCGAGCTGGAGAACGGGTTCCTCCTCCTCTGAGAAGCCCCTGGGCTTCCCCCCCACGCAGTCATGGGCCACGCCTCACTGTGCCCCGCCCCTTCAGGAAAGTGGCGCTTCTCTTCAGCTGCCCAGCGGCGGCTTGGAGTCCTGGCCAGCTTCGGGGTGCCCTGGCTTTCAGGGGCTCTGTGCTGGCCACCGGAATGCAGTGCCTACCCAGCCGGGAGCCCCCCAGAACACCCCGGCCGCAGCTGTGGGTGAAGAGAACGGCTCATGGGGCCGGCAGCAGTCACCGCACCTTGGCCAGCTGCCAGCCAGCAGCTGCCCTGCGGCAAACAGAAGGTCCCCCGTGGCCAGGCAATTAGCGCTGTTTACAGAGAGGGGCCTCCAGAGGCTGCCCCGAAAGTGAGGAGCCTGGGGCTCCCGGGGCAGTGGGGGTGCGGGGTCACTTGCTGCTGTCACCGGGCAGCGTGGCCATCGCTCCCTCAAGGTGGCAGGGTTGGGTGCCCGACCTCAGCTCGGGTGACTCGTCTGCAGCGGAGACCTGCGTGTCTGAGAAAGATGTAGCCAGCGGACATCACGTCCCGGCCCCCAGTCTCCTGGGGCGAGGGAGGGGAGATGGGAGAACCCGCGGGCGGGGCCCTAGCAGGCGTCCCGGGCGTGGAGCTCAAGGACGGACACTGTTTCCGCCGTACCTGCTGCGCGCCCCACCCCAGGAGCACCCACGTTTCTGCCCACCCTGGCTCCCGTTCCCCAGGGGTCAGCGGTCACCAACAGCCACATGTTTTCCCATCAGTGGCCCGAGTGCTGGGGAGAAGCATACAGAGGATGGAGAGGTGGGCGGGCAGGGCTTGGAGGGGCCCGGACACGGGGATTGGGCGCGGACCCCCATCCGAGGAGGGGCGAGCCGGAGATAGAGGGTGGACACGTGGGTCTGGGAGGAGCTGACAGGTAAGGCTAGGGCGGGGCTGTGGCGCGAGGGGCGTGGCCACACGCAGGTGGGCAGGTCCACAGATGGGTGGGGCGTGGCCATAAACAGGCAGTGGGGGCATGGGCACCAGTGGGGGCGTGGGCACATATTGAGGCGCGGTGTCCTGCTGCTTCCTTTCTATCAGAGTCCTCATTTCTCCCGTGGCCTGAATTATCTATCACAAAAAGTCAGACAACAGTCCCCTCTTAGGGGGGTTGCTTCAGTGTGGCCCACCCTTGCCCAGGTGTGCGCCCCCCGTCCCCCCTCTTGCCGGTGTCTGGCAGGAAGTGTCCCTGGGGACTGTGTCTCCGGCTCCCCTCTCCTTAGCGCAGGCTGCCGGCGGCCCTTCCCACCCCGGGCACAGTGCCCGCACCTACTGACTGTGCCGAGGTGGGGAGCTGCATGGAGAAGCAGCTGTCCCCGGGGGCTGAGTGACTCAAGGCACCCCAGCAGCATCGCCTGACAGTGGCCACCACCCATCCGGGCTGTTATTAGCCACCGCTTCCCAGAGTGCCCCGGGAGCAGGGGCACCCCTCCCGTCTGACTCTCCCGCGCACCTTGCTGTTCACAGAAGCATGTTGTGGAGACATTTTTTGGATTTGACGAGGAGTCAGTGGACTCGGAGACCTTGTCTGAGACGTCGTGCACCACGGACAGGACGGACCGGGCCCCAGCCACCCCCGAGGAGGACGTGGATGACGTAAGCCCACCCGGTGCTGTGTTGCTTCCGCCTCTGAGGGGCCTTCTCCTGGGACATGCATGACCACGCGTACACATGGACATGCAGAGATGTGGACCTGCACACACGCATGCACACAGGGCATACACACACACCAGCATACACGTGTACATGCACGCACACACGGCACTCACATGCACACACGGATATGCACATGTGGACATGAACACACAAGCATATACACACATGGGCACACATGCACACACGGACAGACATGGACATGCATGCACAGACATTCGCACACACGGACACACACACAACCTACTGGAAATGGTGGCAGTCCCCTCCTCCCGTTTGTTCTCCATGTGGAGAGAAGCCAGGCTACACAGGCTGGAGCCCGTCAGCACCTCTGGCTCCCCAGGCTCAGCTAATGGGCCCCACTGCTCCCGCTTGCAGGCAGTCCTCCTCCTCTCCTGCGTCTCTGCAGAGCCCGATTTCATCCCAGAGAGAGCCTGGGAATGGACGGTTCTGGCTGGAGGGGTCCCAACACCGCTCCCCTCTCGCGGACGCTGGGGCCCTGGTCCTGCCAACTGCGCCAGGTCCCCGGGGCTTATGAGAGGGGGGCGTGAGGCCCGCCTCCATCCCCTGGCCTGTTCCCTCTGCCTTCCCCACGTTCCCTCTGTCCTTGTCCACGCTGCCCAGGCCCCCAGCAGGGAGGAGGCGGACCTGCGCTTCTGCCAGCTGACCTGGGAGTACCAGGCGCTGCAGCGGGCCTACGCGCTGCTGCAGGAGCAGGTCGGGGGCACGCTGGACGCTGAGAGAGAGGCCCGGGTGAGTGGTCGCCCCCGAGTCAGCGACTGTCACGCGTGTCCTTAGGACGCTGGGCCCCACCCCCAGCTGGCCTGAAATCGGGACCATCAGGCGCTTCCTGCTGGGGAAAGTCCCAGACAGCCCCGAGCTGGCCCGGCCAGGCGCCCGCCCCCAGGTCACCATGCCCTCTCCCCTCTCCGCTGCAGACCCGTGAACAGCTGCAGGCCGACCTGCTGCGGTGCCAGGCCAAGATTGAGGATCTGGAGAAGCTCCTGGTCGAGAAGGGGCAGGTGAGCTGGCCTGGCTGTTGTGGGCAGAGGTCATCCCTCCTCCTGCTTGCTTGGCCCGGCGCTGCTGGACCTCGCGTGCCAGGGCCTGGGAGACGGGTTAGCAGCTCTGAGAGGCGCAGCTGGGGAGTTCTACTGCCCAGTTCCCCGGGTACTCCACTTCTCCTCCTCCTCGAGGCTGCCCTGGCCGTTCCCGGAGGCCTGCGGGCAGCACCAGATGGCAGAGCCCAGGCCCAGGTTTTGGCAGGCACTTGCTGTCCCCTGCAGGCCACCTGGTCAGCTGGGTATGGGCAGCGGTGCTGGAATCCTGCTCTCTCCTCACTGGGGCTCCCTGGCTCGCGGGCCCTGGTGGGGGGCGGGGCAGGCTGTCAGGAGGGGATTCAGGCCGGAGTGAAGGCAGGAAGGTCCACCCCGCGTTGCCCGGGATAGGCTGGCCAGCCCCTCTCCATGAGAGGAGCCCCGAGCTGGCCCTTGCAACTGCTTGCGGGGGACCAAGCACGGAGGAGCCTGAGATTTCCGACAGGGCCTGGGAGGGGCCCAGGGGACATTCAGCAAAGACATGGACCCCGGCCAGCTGGCCACAGGGTCAGGCGCTGCCCCACTGGGGGCATGAAGGGGTCTGACAGCAGAGCCACCCACTGTCCTCGGCTTCTAGGTGGGGCGGGGGCGTAGGGGGAGGCGGCCACGCTGGCTCTGTCACCCCCAGAGAGTCCTGGGCCCATCTGGTTTTTTTCCTCAGGACTCAAAATGGGTGGAAGAGAAGCAGCTGCTCATCAGAACAAACCAAGACCTGCTGGAAAAGGTGAGACTCGGTCACGGCCAGCGGCTTAGGGCCTGACCCGCCCCTAGGAGCCACGTGACCCAGACACCCGCCCCCATCCATCCAAGTGACCTAGACAGCAAGCCCCATTGCAGGACCCCGCGTGACCTAGCACCGCCCTCACCTGCCCATCCTCGTGACCTAGATACCCGCCCCCATCCACGTGACCTAGAAACCCGCTCCTCCCCCATCCATGTGACCTGGACTCCTGCCCTGCCCCCAGGATCCATGTGACCTAGACAAATGTTCAGAATCACACATGGCCTAGAAACACACAAAGACGCACACATACCCCTGCCCCCTCAGGAACCCATGTGAGGCAGACACCCTCCCCGCCCCACCGAATTCCACAACGGGTGACCTCCACACCGGTCCTGCCTCTTATGGTCTGTATGCCCGCCCTGCTCAGGGTCCCGGACACCTGGATGTCCGCCCACCTAAGTCCCCCATCACCTGCATGCCTGCCCCTGCATACCCCGGGCCCAGACTTAGCAGGGCTCGTGGCCCCCAGCTCCCTCCCTCCCTGGAGTCTCCTCCAGGCCTTCCCAGTCAGGGCACTGGCTCTGGTTCTGCCCCCTAGGGCTGAGCCTTACGAAGGGCAAGGGTCCCTCCCTCCAGGGTACAGAGGCACCCTGAGGCCCCTCAGGCTGGACCCATGAGCAGGTCTAATGGCCTGGCTTCCCCCTCTGCCCTGGAACTTCCCAGTCGCCTTGGAGGAAGTGTGAGGCCCTCCAGTGCCCTCCTGAGGGCCAGTCGGTGGGCTTTCGTTTCAGTGCCTTTGTTGAATGTTGTAGAATATCTCCCGCAGCCCTCAGAGATGTCAGGTGGGTCTGGGCAGGCTCTGTGTAGCCCCTGTAGCTGCTGCTGTGGAGCAGAGTGGCTTAGACTTAGCTTTCAGGAACGTTCTAGAATGTTGACGTGGACGAGCCTGCTATGAGAGCGTGCATGTGTGTAACTTGGCTCGGTCCCGGCTCTATCACTGACCACAGTGAGTGGCTACTCCCATCCTGTCTCTCCACAGCTCTGGGGGGCCTGGGCCAGGACCCTCATCGTATGGGAGAGGTGGACCGTCCCTGTCGCTGTGGTCCTGGGAGCCAGGGTCTGCCGCCATGGCTTCCCAGAGCCCAGTAGGAGTGTCCAGTGGGTGTTGACCACTGACCATGGCGCGTGCTGGCTGCTTCGTTCTGGTCAACCAAGTTGGCTGGGAAACTGGGCTGTGGGCCTTAGAGGGCTTCCTGGCCCTCCCGATGGCCTGAGATCCCAGGAGATCTCAGGGACGCCTGGGACAGTGACTGCTTTTGCTGGGCTGTGTGTGTGTGGGGGGGGGGCGGGGGTCAGAAACGCCCTGTTCTTCCTTCTGCCTGACCTTAGGGAAGGGATCCTCATTGCCTGAGCCTCAGTTTCCCTAGCCTTCATTTAGCCTGCAGGTGCGTGAGGAGAGCTGGACTCACCTCTGGTTATGTCTGCTCTAGATTTATAGGCTGGAGCTGGAAGAGAACCAGCTGAAGAACGAAATGCAAGACGCCAAGGACCAGAACGAGCTGTTAGAGTTCAGAGTGCTAGAACTGGAAGTAAGAGACTCTCTCTGTTGTAAACTCTCAAACGGAGCAGACCTTCCCTTTGAGCCCAAACTGAGATTCCTGTGACGCTCCCAAAGGTCTGCAAGCATGTGTAAAGGGGCGTGTCTAGCTGTTTTCTCCCCCCCCCCTTCCTTTTTTAAATCTGTATGTTCGGAATAATTTCACTGCCTTAACTGTTCTGGAGAGAATGCTCACCGGTCTTTGGACATGTACCAGAGCTAATATATTTATTGCCTACGGCTTGTTTTGCACTTAATAAAATAATTTGGTTTTGCAATATTTTGCCTTTTTTATTTGTGTTCATTTCCATGACTACTTCTTTCCTGCATGCATAGTTGCCTGGGAGGCTCAGCAGCCGGCCCCCTCCCGGCACCCCTTTTTACCCGACTTTGCATGCCGTGAAGCCCACTTTTGAGTGAGCCGGGCCGGCCCCGCCCCACAGCTGACCTAGAGAGCGTTTCCTGCTCAGGTGGCTTGTTTTCTCTTTGCCCAGGTAAGTAAAGGCACTGTCCCAGGAGGTCCTGGCGCAGGGGGTGAGAAAGCTGAGTCACGGCCCCAATCTTCCCCCACGCCCCCCTCAGCCGCCTGGCAGGAGGCCAGAACTGACGCCCAGAGCTGTCTGAACCTTCCGTGGCCCCCAGCACAGAGTCGGTCCGGCATCAAATGTTGCTTGGAAGTCTTGCCTGGTGTGTCTCTGTCTCGCTTTGCTACTGTTACTCCATAAGCTGGTTTTTTTCAATGGTTGGTTTCATTTGGAAATCATCAACATTTCATTATTTTTTAAAAAATTAGTTTGTTGTCCTTTTCCAGTGACGCAAGATAGTAGTTTTTTTTAATTGAAACACAGATGTGAGAGGAGAGAAAGATAGGTGCGAACACGTACTGCAAGGGGCCAGAAAAGCCAGCAGACGCCTGTCCCAGGGAGCCCGGCCGTCAGCCTCGGCTTCTAACCCTCCTCACCCGTCGGGACGCCCCTCAGCGCCCTCAGGGGCTCCGCCTGCGTTATGGGCCCCGAGGCTTGCTTTGACCGACTTCTCCATTTGCACGACCCTCCTGGGGCCACGGCAGGGCTGCGTGGGTAGGGCCGCCTGGCAGTCCCCTGGGCCAGCTCTGGGGCGCCACCTTCTCCTCACAGCTTTGCTCAGGCGCCTCAATGCGCTGACGTGGCTCACCCTCCTCAGAGCCTTAGTAAACGAGTTTTCCACTTGGCTCCTTTAGAGACACTCTCTTCTCCTGTGGGGACTCCGGAAGGAAGCGTGGCGGGTAGGGGCCCCTAGGGCCTGGCCGGAACCTTTGGCTCTAGGCGAGCTGGGCCTGGGCTTCGTGGAAGTGACTGGAGTAACCGGCTTCTCTCTCCTGTCGCCCTGTGCCAGAGCTCCTCATGAGACCCCCGTCCGCTAGGGCCCTTCCTGGGCCCCTCCTCTGCGCCTGCACTCGCCTCCCTGACGTTGCGAGCCCGCCCCCACTAGCCAGAGTCCTGCCCGCTCCCCCAGGCCAGCTGAGGTCTCACAAGGGACTAAAGGCTCACACCCACTCCCCCCACGCACTCTCGTCCACCCCCACACTCACACTGACGCACACGTACACTCTTACACAAATCACATTCATGCAGTCCCACGTGACTCCCACATACACACTCATACACCCACGCACTAACACACACTCACACACTCCTAACGCGAATGCTAAAACACACACACACCTCTTCACTGACTCATACATCCCCTTCACACACATACACATTCTCTCTCACACACACACACCCCTCACACACATATACATCCCACGCTCTTGTGTGTGCACATTCTCACACATACTCACATCCCACTCACACACATACACATTCTCACACACATACACTCACACCTCCCTCACACACACTCACCCCTCACACACATACACTCACACCCCCCCCACATTCTCACTCACACCCTACTCACAGACATTCTTTCTCTCTCACACACACACATGCTCACACACCTCCACGCTCAGACACTCGCATCTGCATACACTCACACGCATACACATGCGCACACTCTGACACATAGACACACGCCCACCGCCACAGCATTCCTGGTCACCCCACAGACGCAGGACAGCGACCATGCGGGGCGACCAAGGCAGCCGCCGATCTGGTCCTGCTCGTGGCCTCAGTCTCCGTCTCAGTGAGAGGTGACATCTGGGGACATGGGCGATGTCGCCCTGGACGGCCCGTCCTAGCTGGGAGCCCTGGCCCAGGAGGCTCCGTGCCTGGCGGGGCGCGGGCGCCACTAATGCTTCCTCCCTAGCCATAGGTAAGACGCCCCCGGGCGCCCACGCAGGAGGGGGCTTCGGCCTGGAGGACGGCCGGGCCAGCGGGCAGCGGCGGGCGCGGCAGGACAGAGGTGTGGGCACGCGCCGGTCGGGTTCCATGTTTCAACCCCGTCTTCTCCCCAGGAGAGAGAGCGGAGGTCGCCGGCCTTTAACCTCCAAATCGGCGCCTTCCCCGAGAATGCCAGCAGCGCGCTCCAGCTGTTCTGTCGCCAAGAAGGAGTGAAGGTAGCGCGCGGGGCGGCTGGGGCCACGGGGAGAGGACGGGCTGAGGACGGCGGTCCCGGCTGGCCAGGCCAGCAGCCGACTCAGCACCACGCTGGCTGCGGCCGCCCAGCGCCATTCTGTTCTTCCCAGCTTGGCTGGACCGGGTGCGGGGGCTTCCTCGAGGCTGTGCTCAGGGACGGCTCCTGGCGGGCTCGGGGCTCTCCAAGGTGCTGGGCTGGAACCCTGGACGGGCTTCGCCTTCCGGCAGCGCCGCCTCTCGGCCTCCCCCGCTGTCTTGGCAAAGGCGGAGCCCCCGTCGCCTCGCTTCTGTCTCTGGGCCTGTCTGGGGCGCACCTGCCCACAGGAGCCCTCCCGGGGTGCTGGCCGTGCGGAGAGCCCCACTCGCGGCGAGGCGGCCTCCGGTGTGGGCGCGGACGTGAACACCCACGTCTTTTCCAGGACGTGGATATCTCTGAACTCATGAAGAAGTTAGATCTCCTGGGTGATAATGGGGTAACTATCGGCCCGGCTCGCCCGGGCTGCTCTGTGCTCTGTGCTCTGTGCTCTGTGCGTGTCTCGTGTGTCCACCGACTCCAGAGTCGCAGGTCTGCTGGGCGTCACGTTCCCGGGAAGGGGGCGGGCAGGGGCCGCCTTTGTCAGAAGCAGTTCCAGAGTTAGGGTCCTGAGCGGAGGGGCGGGGGCCGCGAGGGAGCCTGGGGACCACTCGGGACGTGCTGTTGGACGGCGGACTGGCACCCCCCGGGGACGGGCCCGCGGAGGCGGAGACCACCATCCACGCTGCCCTGCGCAGGCCGTGGGAGACGCCCCGCCCGTGTTTCTGTGTTCTAGAATTTGAGGAATGAAGAACAGGTCGCCATAATCCAGGCCGGAACCGTGCTGGCCCTGTGTGAGAAGGTAGAGTGGCCGGCAGCCTCTGTGTCCCCTCGTGTCCGAGCTCCCGGCTCCGGGCCACACACCGGGCACCGGGCCGCGCTCGGGGGACTGCATGCGTGCCCCGCCCTGTCTGCCCTGCACGAGCCGCATGTGCATGTGACCCCTGCCTGGCCAGCAGTGTGGGCAGTGCCGGACCTCTCACCGCACGCCCCCCCCCCATGAAGCCTGGGCACAAACATAGCTCCAGGGCCTGGCCGTGCCCTGCCTAGTGTCCAGCCCTGGAGACTGGCAGCGTGGTTTCCAGAGAGCGCTGGGTGCCACCCCACCCCTGACCAGCCCCTCAAGGCCACCCTGACCCGGCTAAGGCTTAACGCAGGGGAGGAGAGGCCACTGCCAGGCGCTGCCCCGTCCCTCCGGCTGCCCCACTGCCAGGTGCCGCCCTGTCCTTCCCAGCTGGCTTCCTGTCCTATAGCACCACCCACTGCTCCGATGCTGTCTGTCTGTCCGTGAGGCATGTTTGGATTCAGCGCCCACTCCTGTATCCGCTCAGGGCTCGCCTGTGCACTGGGGCCGGAGCCCCTCTCGGCGGTGCTGGCTTGGTGTCAGCTCAGCTAGCTTACAAGTCATTCCCCCATATGACTCCGTGGCTACATAGCTTTCACGAAGCTTCCCTGCCAACCCACATGAGTCAAACCTCCAGGTGCTGTTTCTAAAGTGCTGATGATCCTCACAGTTCCTCATGATGGTGGGCACCATCACCCTTGTACCAGCATACCTGGGCGCCGGTCTGCCTGCTGCTCTAGAGAGTGCCAGTGAGCCGCGAGCTCCATCCACATCCATTCACTCACTGACATACTAACACACTCGCACACACACACACAACTCATACTCATACACTCACACTCACACACATATTCAATCACACACACTCACACACTCAAATACACACACACACTCATTCACACAGTCACTCCCTCGCTCACTCACTCTCACACTCACACTCGCTCACTCACACGCTCATCCACTCATCCACTCAGTTCTCACTTTCTCACTCGTGTACCCACCACTCGTTCGCTCTCATTCCCTCCCTCCCTCATCTGTTCACTCCCTCCATCGCTCACCACTCACCAGGCGGCACCTGCAGGTGTGTGAGCTGCTCCCCGCCCCAGGGCCTGGTGCCTCCTGAGCCTCAGGGCTTCAGAGCGTTGCTGAGGGAGTGGCCACGCACTGAGCACCATGACCCCGTCTGCTCCCAGCCTGGGCCACGCTGGCAGGCAGAGCCTAGGGGCTGCCAGACCCTGTTCGTGCCTCAGCCCTCGTCGAGAGGTGCCACCCCTCGCTGCCAGCCTCACCAGCCCTGCCCTTGGGACCCTCGTCCTCTCAGCTGTCCCGAGACGAGCACCTGTGTCCTCCACACAGGTGACCACGGGCTTCCCTGGCACGCACCCCCACCCACGCCAGCAGCTGCCCGAGTGCTGAGCCTGAGCCTCCCCCCAGTGGCCAGCATGGCCCCGTGCTGTGCCCTGCTCCTCTGCGTCCCTCGGGGTGGCCGGGAGCCGGCCCTGCCCCCTCTGAGGCCCTCCTCGTGCCTGGACTTAGTCCAGCGCTTCTCGTCCTGACTCGGGCTCTGGGGTCTGACACCCGAGGACAGCAAAGGGACCAGCGTCCAGTTTGCCCAGGGCTTCCAGGGGGCAGAGGGGCTGCTGGCGGGCTGTTTTCTGGCGCCTTGGGGACCCACCACTCCCCAGAGGTGCCTCCCCAGAGTGAAGCATGTGCCCGCCAGGGCTGTGACATGCTGGATGTCCCCTGGGCTGCTCTGCCTCCATCTCCTCCATCGTCGGGGACCCACTGGTTGTCAGAGCCACAGCAGGGACCTCCGGTGCCCCCAGCAGACGTCCTTTCAGAGCCCAGTGCCCGGGGAGCCCAGCGCCCTCCCACCATGTGCCCAGCCAGCAGGAAGATGCGCGTTCCCATTCCTCTGCACCCCCCGGGGAGGGTGGGGACAGGCCAGCACTCAGCCCTGGCTCTAGGGGCCCGGGGGTGCTCCCGCCCGGACTCCCCAGAACCTTCTGTGCTCCCCACCCAGGGCTGGCTCATCTCGTCCCACACTGGGCCAGAACCACCGGCGTCAGGGGGGAACCCGGCAGCCTAGATGAATCCTCCGGGAGCCGGGACTCCTCTGCAGTGCTCAGGGTTCGACACCACATGACCCCAGTGCGTGACCAGAGGGGCCTTGCAGCTGGGCACCAGGCAGAGACGACTGGGGTGGGGCAAGAAGGGGGAATTCCTGGATGGGGTGAGAGCCGAGAAGCTGAGTACCCGAGCAGGTGGGCGAGGCCAGGGGCCGGTGGGCAGCGGCTCGGGGGCAGAGGAGAAGCCTTCCAGAGCAGGGAAGTCAGAACCAGCTCTCAGAGCAGCTGGAGCAAGGCAGCACCCCAGGGCCTGGGACTTGGTGGGGGTCCACGGCACCGAAGGGGTGGGGCCCCAGGAAGGCGGTCAGTGGTCTCCGCAACCACAGAGGCCCTGGAGACGCCAACACGGCAGCCCTGCAGCCCTGCTCACTTCCTCTTGTCTCCCGGGCCCCCCCAGGAACAGCCCCCGACCGTTACTCTGCCCTGTGCTGGCAGGCAATGGAGCCCCCTCCCACGCACCCCTTCCCTGAGGGCAGCACCAGTCGCACCCACCTCCTCTCGCCGAGCACCCCCAGGGGCCTCGCTGCTCAGGGCCCCCAGGTGGCTGCAGGGGTGCGTGCCCAGACTGGGCCCTGCACGGTCACCCCTCAGCGTGGGCAGCTGTGCTCTCCAGGGCGCCCCAGAGGGCAGAGGGCAGCTGACACAGCACCCCCACCTGCGCCCTTGCACCCCAGTGACCGGCAGGTCCCTGTCAGCATCCCACAGGTGACCCGAGGCTGGACCCAGAGGCTTCGCTCATGTTGGGCTTGAGGGGGCCCCGCAGGGGCTGCCAGTTCTCACGGCCACACCCTGTCCCCCTGTTTTCCAGTGGCTGAAGCAGATAGAGGGGACGGAGGCCGCGCTGACACAGAAGATGCTGGACCTGGAGAAGGAGAAGGTGACCCTGCCTCGAAGTCCTTCCCCGCTCTTGGGGCCGGGGGCCTGCCAGGATGGGCGGTGGCATCGCAGGGCACACAGGGAGGAACAGGGAGACAGGCAGCCTTTGGGGGCGGGAGGTTCTTGGGACGGGACTTCCTCCAGGAGAGGGAGCTGGAGGGCAGGGCAGTGGGGAGGGCCTTGCATCCGGCCAACCGGGTTCCCCCCTGTACCCCCCCACATGTTCCCCCAAGCATCGTCAGAGTGGCCTGAGCCAGGAAGGAGTAAGCCCCCAGCACCACCGGGTGTGACCAAAACAAAAACCCAAAACAAAACCAAAAAAGAAGATTTCCTCCAGGATAAGCTGGGGGCCTCCCCCTGC
The DNA here is from genome assembly GCA_028565675.1 of Sorex palustris. Lineage (NCBI taxonomy): Eukaryota > Metazoa > Chordata > Mammalia > Eulipotyphla > Soricidae > Sorex > Sorex palustris. Next base: position 20,191,546 of record JAOXYA010000002.1, read on the forward strand.
CTCGAGGGCCTCAGGACAGACAGGCGAAAGTCACAGCTGGCTGGCCTTGTCGCCAGGCACGGCTGCTGCGTGCCACCTGCGGGCATCAGAAGGCGTTGCGAGCCTCCCAGAAACAGTGCTGGGGGGGGGGGGCTGCTGGCCTGGGAGGCCTGCTGCAGGGCTCAGGAGACAGCGTAGACACCTTGTCCTGCCCCTGCACCCAAACTCATGCAGAGGGGAGTGGGGACGGGCTGGCCTGAGTGGGGCCCTGGGTCCCTCACGGTGCCCTTCTGTGCAGGATCTGTTCAGCAGGCAGAAGGGATACCTGGAGGAGGAGCTGGACTACCGGAAGCAGGCCCTGGACCAGGCGTATCTGGTAGGGGGGCCTGGTGTCAGGCTCTTGGGTGCGGGAGAGGGGGCTGCCCTGTTCCCAGGTGGCCGGGCTCCATGTCCACCTTCGGGTCAATCTGCACGGTCATCTCCCACTGCATGAGCATTCCATAAGGCCATGGCCACTCTCTCCTTTGGATTAGAATGACCTCACCAGTGGCCACAGCGAAATGTGGGCAGAGGGGCTGAGCTAGCTGGAGCCTGTGGGGAGATGCCACCACATGCAGGGGACAGTCGCCATCACGGGGTTAAAGTGTCTGTGAGTCCCCTCCGCAGGGGCGAGGCGTGTCTGTGAGTCCCCTCCGCAGGGGCGAGGCGTGTCTGTGAGTCCCCTCCGCAGGGGCGAGGCGTGTCTGTGGGCCCCCTCCGCAGGGGCGCGGCGGGTCTGTGGGTCCCCTCCGCAGGGGCGCGGTGGGTCTGTGGGTCCCCTCCGCAGGGGCGCGGCGGGTCTGTGGGTCCCCTCCGCAGGGGTGCGGTGGGTCTGTGGGTCCCCTCCGCAGGGGTAAGAGCATCGCATCTAGGTCCCTCGCAGACAGCAGCGTCAGAATGTCAAGAAGACAGGTGTCCTTGGTGCAGGCTGGAAGGCCCAGGAGCGGGGCCCTCTAGGCCACTAGGCGTCCTTTCTGCCCAAGAGATGCCCGGGGTCGTGTGGCCTCCGCGCCCTCCCACACTGCCCGTTGTCTCAGAAAATCCAGGAGCTGGAGGCCACGCTGTACACGGCGCTGCAGCAGGAGCCGGGACACAAGGCCAGCGAGGCGCTGAGCGCCGGGCAGCGGGAGGACCTGCAGGCGGCTGTGGAGAAGGTGCGGAGGCACATCCTGCGGCAGAGCCGTGAGTTCGACAGCCAGGTCCTGCGGGAGCGCATGGAGCTGCTGCAGACAGCACAGCAGGTAAGTGGAAGGGCGCGGGGGTGGGGAGCAGGGTCGGAGAGCAGGTTCGGGGGGCAGGGCTGGGGGGCAGGGTCAGGGAGCAGGGCTGGAGGAGGCCGAGCCGGTGAGCGGGTGGGCAGGTGAGTGGGTGGCCGAGCGGGCCGCGGTGGGTGGGGTTCGGGGCGCGGGCTGAGTGGGCAGGTCCCGACCCTCGCTCGGCCTGTCTCAGAGGGTCCGGGAGCTGGAGGACAAGCTGGAGGCGCAGAGGCGGCAGCTCAAGGAGCTGGAGGAGAAGGTGGGTGTTGCTGTGGGCGCAGGCCCAGGGGGTTTTCTTGGGCCCCAGGACCTTGCTGAACGCCCCCATCGTCAGCTTCTGATTCGTGTGCGGGGACGCAGGCACGGGCGGCTCGGGGCCTCACCTTGCTCTAGCACACTCTGTACTCTGGGGGCCTCCTGCTCCCCGGGTACCCCTGGGACCCCCGTGATGGCCAGGCCCAGCCCTGCCACATCCTGCACTCAGCCTGAAGCCCATCTGGCTGTGGATGCCGGGGTCTGAGGGGTGGGCTGGGGGTGCCTGGACTCCCTGAGCACCTTTTGGGCCCCCAAAGGCTCCCCCGGACACTTCCCAGTGGCAGTTGTCTGCTATGGGTAGCTCGGCCAAGGAGCCATGGGCTGGCCTGGCTGGGCCCGTGGGGAGGGGCGGAGGGTCAGGGGGCTCAGGACGCTCAGAGGGGGGCAGGGGTTCCGGCGGGGTCAGGCAGGGTCAGGCGGGGTCAGGTGGGGCAGGGGGCTTGGGGCTGGGCAGGCTCTGCATGCTGTGGTCTGGGCTGCTGTGGCTCCAGAGCCCTGGGGCTGTGCCGTGAGTGCCGACTGCCGTGGCCCAGGCCCCACGCCCCCCGCTTCCTGCAGATCCTTCTCCACGGAGCAGGCCGAGTCCCCTCCCTGTCTCCTGCCCTGTGTCCCCAAGCTGTGGTTATGCGTGGAACAGGGTGGGAGGGGTCCTTCTGGCCACACTGGGGGTGACCGCAGTGCAGCTCTGCTGGCCCCGCCTTACAGGGCTTTCCTGAGGACCCGGGGCTGCCCGGGGCCAGGAAGTAGGGCTGGGACCCCCGTGGCTGCTCCTCTGTGCCTGTCCTGGGCCCCATGGGCCGTGCCCCAACGGGGGGTCCTCAGGGTCTGCCTCCTCTCCCAGGAGAGCAGTGAGGATAGAGCGAGGGGGGGGAGGCCCAGCCCCCCAGCTTTGGGACTTCTGTGGGCACACGTGGGTCCGGGGGGCGGGGGGTGCTTGCCTTGCTGGGGCCAACCAGATTAGATCCCCGCCATCCCATCTGGTCCCTGAGCCTGCCTGGAGTGATCCCGGAGTGCAGAGCCGGAGTACCCCCAAGCAAGCCCCCACTGACGCCAGGCAGCCAGCTGTCCTCACGGGGTTCCGGGGCTGGTCCGCGGGGCAAGCACGTGCCAAGGTGCCCGCCCCACTCCGGGGCACTGGGTGGGGGCAGGGCTGTCTCAGCTTGAAGGGACCGGGCTGGTGCTGTACCGCCAGGCGCCAGGCGGAGACGCGGCTGTAGAGTCGGACCCGTGTGGGCACCCTGCAGCCCAGGGCACCTCACGTGCCGGATCCGAAGTCCTGCCCTTTCCCCAGCCTCAGTTTCCCAGAGTGGAGTCTGAAGGAGCTGTTCCGGGTTGAGCACGGCCGGGAAGGTGCCTCTGCGCACCGGCAGTCTGCCTTCCCGGGTCCCGCGGGTCTGAGTGATTGGGGCTCTTCGAGCAGAGTGGGGAGACATGGTTCTCTGGCCCGCGGGGTCTCCCTTCCTGCCGCTGGCCCTTTTAGTTTGTTTGGGGTCCACACCTGGTAGCAGGGCTCCCCTTCCTGTCTCTTCGGTCCCGCCCCAGTGCAGCTGTTGGGAACCCGTCTGGTGGGCCCGGAGCCGCCTCTGACATCTCTTTCCTTCTCTCTCCCCCCCTTGTTTCCTTTTGCTTTCTAGTTTTTGTTCCTTTTCTTGTTTTTCTCACTAGCATTCATTCTGTGGCCTTGACGACGTCAGCAAACCGGGAACTTGGGTTGGTAGAAACGATGCTCAGAAGGACTCCCCCGCCCCCACCCCGATGTTCTTTGGGCGGGGGGGACCCTAGGAGGAGCCTCAGCCCTCGGGTCCCTGCCCAGAGAGCTCTGGAAGCCTGGGAAGTGGGGAGAGCACGTAGGGGACAAACACTATCCCCGGTCCCACAGCATGTCAGGCTGGAGACAGCACAGGATCAGGGCCTTGCCTGCGGCCAACCCCGCTGGGGTCCCTGCCCCAGAGAGAGCGCCGCCCCTGGCCCTGACCGGGCGTTGCCAGGTTCAGCTCTGGGGCTCCCAGCACCGCTTCCTCTGGCGCCTGGCCTGGAGGTCTGAGAATTGCCAGGAGGGGTCTTGAGAGCCCCAGCAGAGGGTGGGCTGTTTCTGACCCTTCTCCTGAGCCCAGCCGACCTGAAGGTTCTGTGACTGTGGGTGTCCCTGTGGCTGCCTTGGTCCCCGCAGTGCTCTGGTGCTGTGACCACTGTCCCCACACAGCCCGCTGGCCTCTGGCCCAGTGCCCGTGGCTGCCATGGGCACGGCCAGGGCCGGAGCCTCGTGGCCGGAGTGTGGGCTCATCTCACCTCCTCGTGCTCTCCCCAGGGCGGACCCCTGGCCCTCGGCACACTGAGCCCTTGGATGGGGAGGGGACAGGTGGGGTCCCCACGGCCGGGGCATCCCCACCCTGCCAACCCCAGGCTCTGGTGTCATCTCCAATTATCTTGCACTTACAGGTTCAAGAAAGAGCTTATGGCATAACCTGAGTCCCACGGTGATCCCAGCCCCACTCACCCCAAATTCAAGCCCAGAGACTGACCAGCCCCCCAGGACCCACATGTGCCCAGGCAGCTCCCAGGAAGCTGCGGCCACCCTGGCCGGGACCTGGACAAGCTGGATGCCGGGGCTCGTCCAGCTCCAGGCCACCCCTGATCCCGCCTGCAGCTGCCCAGGAGAGGGGTTGCTGGAGAACCCGCCGCGTCCGGCTGGGCCTGGCACAGTAGCACCTGCCGTGGCCACCCTGTGCTCCTGCGTCTCCATCTGCTGTCAGGGCATGGCCGGGGCAACCTGCCGGTGTCCTGCAATCCGGATCCACGGTGCAGACCTGGCAGCCAGACATGCCCTGGAGGGCCTGAGCCACTGGACCTTCAAGCAGGGCCAGAGACAGGCACAAACAGCACCTGAGCCGAGGCCCAGGCCCGCCATCCTGCAGGGGAGGGTGGAAAGGTGGTGCGGCCTGACCTCAGTGCCCTCGAGTGGCGGAGGAGGAGGTGCTGAGAGCTCCCGGGGCCAGGGGGACTCGGCAGGACGCAGACGGGCTGTGCTGTCCCCGCCATGGAGAAGGTCTCGTGAGACCAGCCTCTGCACAGAATTTCCTGGGCGATGGGGCCGGGAGCAGCAGAGGGGCGGGGAGCACTCACTGACAAGCCAAGTCTAGGAGGGGCCCCAGCACTGTCACTTCCTGAGGGTGAGGGCATAGACAGCAGCTCGAGGAGGTGATGCTCCGAGACAGTGATAGGAAGATGTTTGGATTGGAAGGATGGAACAGGACCCCGGATGGTGGAGCAGGGCCACAGGTGATGGGGCAGGACCACAGGTGATGGAGCAGGGCCACAGACGGAGGGGATGGGCCCCCGACAGGAGCTGCAGCTGCGCCTGTGCTGGATAGACAGGCCCAGGTGGGTGGCTGCTTGTCAGGGCCCAGGCAGGCCCTGTGCAGGGACTCGGAAATCTCGACTCCCTGTGAGAAAGGGCTTTGGGGAAGAGGAGAATGTTGGAGATTCAGTCCCTGGAGGATGCCCACAGGACCCTCAGAGGATGGGACGCGTGGAAGAAGGGCGCCGTCTGGACAGATGGGATGGATGTCCCACCAAACCCCAGGCTTGGGGCCTTGAACACGCCCGGGGAGCAGCCGAAAGGGGCCAAGAGCTGCCGCCCAGCTGCCACTGCATGGGGCCCAGCAGTGCCGGGACCAATGTCTTCCCTGGACACCGCTTCTGAGCCCACTGGGCAGAGGAAGGCTCAAGGAAGCTGCCCTGTGCTGGATCCTGTCGCAGGGGCTGGGGTGTCCTTGGCCGGGACCCCTGCTCCGGGCAGTGATGCTCAGAAGGGAGGTCTTGGGGCCCCGTCTGCCGTCTGCTGCCATTAGCTTGGGTGCCAGCCTGGGCCCCAGCCAGGCCACCGCCACATGCACCTGCCTCTGTGGCCTGGGGGGGAGGTCACAGCTTTCACACGGGGCCCCGAGAACTTCTGTGGGCATTACTGCACAGACCCCCACCTGCGACTCATGGCAGGAAGTACAGCCAGCACTCACCTCTCAAGAGACCCACAGCCTGGGTCACAGGCTGCGACGCTGGAGTGACCAGCACCTAGACAGAGACCCGAGTCCCGTCGGAACCAGCATTCCTTGTGTTCGAGCCCCAGACACCACTCCTGGGCTCCAGCTCTGAGGCCCCCTGACCACTGGGCTGGCCGGACACTTCCTCAGGAGCCTCTTGGACCCCTGGGTCAGCGTACCTTGCCTGAGACCCGTTATGTGGCCAGCAGACTCAGGTTAGTGTCCCCCCCCCCAGAGTGGGGGCGGCGGGCCCATAGATTCCCTAGAGGAAGACGAGGAGTTGGGTTGAGTCCCTGACCATGGTGGTCTCGGGGACCCTTGCCCCTTACTCCTACCAGCTCTGTGGGAGCGGGGAGCTGGGGGTTCTGGCAGGGGGAGGCCGGACACCCCCCTCCTGCACACTTGCACCCCAAAGGCACAATCAGGGGTGTCCCTCTGCATCCGTCATTCCTTTCTATGCACCCCCACCTCCCTGATGGCTGGGGACTTGGCCACCTGGAGCAAGACGCTCTCCATAGCCAGACCCCCAGGTGGAAGCTGGCACGGGCTCCAGGCATCTTTGTGACCGCTCACGCGTGTGTTGGACGGAGCACTGGAGGCTCTCTGAGGCACGTGCTCTCTGTCAGTGCTCCCTGAGTACAAGTGCTCCATCCCCAACAAGCATGGAAGCCCTCCCGTATCCCAGCTCAGGACCCCTCCGTGCCCATGGGGAGACCCCCACACTGGCAACCAGTCGCTCCAATCACACCCCAAAGATCTGTTCTCGCTTCCTGTTCCTGTCTGTAGATCCCTCCGATCAGCCAAGCCGACAGCATCCCTGCCTGGTCCCTCCCTCCCCTCTCCCTGTCCTCTCCCCTCGACTCCCCCTCCCCTCCCCCTGCCCTCTCCCCCGCCCTGCCCTGCTCCTCACTGTGGCTGCCTAGAATTGCCCTGGGCTGATTCTGCCCCTGTCCCCTGCCGAGGGCCACTCCCGCTGCTCCCCTGCTCCCTCCCCCGGGACACTTCTCTCTGCCCTGGTGGGAGGGTCTTGGTGATTTGGGGTCCACTCCCCCCCACCGCCCTCGGTGAGATCCCGCCCTTTGCTTGGGGACTGAGGTCCCTGTGTGTGTCAGGCCCCAAGATGAGGAGTTGGGTTGGGCCCTCCACTGAGCCACAAAAGACTGACTCAAGCAGAGAGCAGCTAACCCCCCCGCCCCCACCCTCTCTCCCAGCCGCCCCAGCCTGTAAGAGGAGCTGAGCCTGAAACCCAAGCGGCTCATGAATAACCCACCGTCCTGCCCGCAGCCGGAGGCTCTGCCGGGCCCACCCTGCGAGTTCAGCTCCTTTCCTGTCGGGACCGAGTCACCGCCCTGAGATGGAGCCACCGGCAGAGGGGCAGACTGAGACCTTCAGCTATGTGGTCTGGGTGCCTGGCGCCAACGGGGCCAACATCATGGACGTGAAGGTGAAGATCGACACGCGCTGGGTCTTCCAGGAGGGCCAGGAGGAGCTGCCCGTGGACACGCCCAGGGGGCCGCAGTCCGACCTGCAGAGCAGGTAAACCCTCAGGACCCTCCTGCACGTGGCCCCCACTTGGCCACCACATTTGTGGGAAGGGACGGGAACCCCCCCTCCGCCCCTGCACCCCATCTGGGTCTCTGCTCTTTCCTGCCCTCTGCCCCTCCCCCCATCTGTGGAGAGGAGGGGCCCCAGGGGACACTCAGGGCGTGGGCAGTCCCCAGGGACTCTGCCCACGGGGCTGCGGTGACCATCCTCCTCGGAGCTCCTCGCTGGCCTCTGCTGGTTGCTCACACACCCATGCCCTCACCCATGCCTGTGTGTGCCTGGTCTGTCTTGCACACTCAGGGCTTCGGACCGATGGGTGCTACGTGCGTCCCCATCACAGACAGGCTGCTCCTGCCGCCCCAACGCCGCTGCACCTTGGCCATGCTTCCACCCACCCACGTCTGCCCGGTCACGTCCCCGACGCTGTTGGGTTTCTGTGTGTGGGGCTGGTGGAGGCGGGTGCCAGGGCTGAGGTTGCCCAGGGCCCGGCCTCACGAGCTCAGCCAGCACTTACATCCTTTTCTAAAAGTTCTTAAAAATAAACTTTGAATGTTGGGCAACACCCCGCAATGCTCAGAGGTCACTCCTGGCTTTGTGCTCTGGGATCCCTCTTGGAATGCTCAGTGACCTTGTGGGATCCTGGAGGTCAGAGCTGGGTTGGCGCATGCAAGGCAAGTGCCCTCCCCGTGGCCCCGGCACTACCCCTTCCTCCCCGTGGCCCATCCTCTGTTGTGCTCACCGTGACCCCTGGCGTGGCTTTTGTGTCCTGCAGGGCCCACGTGCTCGGAGGCCACACGTCTCCCGGCAGGCCCTTCCCAGCGCTGTGCTCTGTCCTGGTCAGTGTCTAAAGGTCAGGCCTGACAGCTGGACATGCAACCAACAGGTCGTCAAGACGCCGAGTCCTGGATTTGTCTGGGACTGCCATTTTCTTGATTTTTTATTTGTCTTAAGACTAGTCATTAATGTGTATTTTCATATAATTCATCCCTCTTTGTAAAGCTTCTCTTGTGATTAAATGCACATCAACATTTACAACCATCCACCCCTCTACTCACCATCATCATTCCATCCATGTGCATCCATCCACTCACCAGCCCACCCTTCTTCTAGACATCCACCACCAAAATATCCATCCACTCATCCATCCATCATTCACCCATCTACCCATCCACCCACCTATCCATCCATCCACTCATTGATCCATCATTCCATCCACCCATCCATCCACCCACCCATCCACCATCTTCCCATCCATCCATCCACCCATTGATTCATCGATCCATCCACCCATCCACCCATCCACCCATCATCCATCCACCATCCATCCACCCACCCATCCACCCACCCATCCATCATTCCATCCACCCACCCATCCATCCATCCACCATCTACCCATCCATCCATCCATCCATCCATCCATTGATCCATTGATCCATCCACTCATCCACCCATCCATCCATCCATCCATCCACCCATCCGCCCACCCATCCACCCATGCACCCACCCATCCATCAATCATTCACCCATCATCCACCCACCCATCCATCCACCCATCCATCCATCATCCACCCATCCATCATCCACCCATCCACCCATCCACCCTCCCATCCATCCACCCATCCACGCATCCATCCCTCCACCCATCTACTTACCCATCCACCCACCCACCCATCCATCCATCAGCCTGTATTAGTGGCAGACACTCACACACACACACACACACACACACACACACACACACACACACGCAGCACTTTTGTTTCTCCCAGTTCTGAGGACTGGGGATGCCCGTGAGGCGTAGGCAGCAGTGGTGGTTGGGGCCCCTCACCCTGGCGCCCGTGCTCGCCTGCTCTCATCCCTGTGGCACTGTGCCCTGCTGTCCCCAAGGGACCACTCTGCATGGCACTTGTAGGCCTGAAGGCGTCACTTTTACTTAATCACCAAAACCGTCACATTCAAGGTTTTCTGTCCTAAGGTGAGGGGACACTTTATTTTCAGTTCGGGCACACAGGGGGTGGGGCAGGCGGGGAGGTTCCCTGTGCTCCTGCTCCCTGCTCCAAGCTGCGCCCAGCCTCCCTGCCTGCCTGACAGCTGTGGCGGGCTCCCCACTGGCCTGGGGGTTGCTTTGCAGCCCCGCCATCTCCCCCCAAGCCCGGCAGCTCCATCACTGACAGCCTTTGCAAGCAGAGCAAAAGAGCGTCATTTTCACTGCAGAGAGCACCCCACCTGCCTTTGGAACGTCAGTCACTTTCTTAGAGTGGATTCTTGAGAATATTGCTCCACCGGGAGGCCTTGGGGCCCAGAGCTTAAGCAGGAAGTCTGGCCTCTAGGACGTTGTGTGGCCTTGGGCGGGTTGCCCAACCTCTCTGATCCTTAGCTTCCTGAAGTATGAAACAGACAGTCCAGTGCATGGGCGAGGATTCGCTGGGACCATACAAGTACAGGCTCAGGGCCCAAGCACTGTGGAGAGCCTGATGCCGCACAGCCTGCATAACCGTGTCCTTGTGATAGCCCAGGCAACCCTGAGCCACAACGGTCCGCGTGCGTGACCCACAACGTGTCACTCGTGCCCGAAGTTCACACGGGCCAAGGGGCAAAGCGGAAGAGCCCCAGCGTGTGCGCGGGTTCGAGTCAGCACAGCCCGCTTCCCGCGCAGGGTCCGGGAGCTGGAGCGGTCGGAGGTGAGGCTCGTGAAGCGGGTGGAGCGGCTGAGCGCCCGCCTGGCCCAGGAGAGAAGCCACACGCTGCGGGCCCAGGAGCAGCTGCGCACCCTGCGGGGGGCCCTCGCCCGCCAGGTACCTCCCCGACACCCCTGCGCCCACACGGCCCCCACGCCTGCACCGAAGCCAGGCGGCGTCCGGCTTGGAGGCCACTTTAGCAGGACCATGACGGCAGAGGGGCCAGTGGGGACTGTGGGGCCAGGAGCCTCGCTGGACCACGTCCTTCCCTCTCGCCCGGTGTCCGGGGTGGGCCGAGAGTACGAGTGAGCCACGCACTGTGGGGTGCTGGGGGTTGTGTGCAGGCATTGTGTGTGTATGCGTGAGTGCGCCTGCCCGAACACGTGCATGTGTGTGATGCCACTACGTGTGCACCGCCTGGCACATGTGTAACTGCATGTGTGTTCTGGCACATACGCACAGACACGTGTGCATATGTGCTTGTGTCGACACATGTGTAAGTACATGTGTGTGCTGATGCACGTGTATATACACACGCTTGTGCCCACACACACGTACATGCGTGTGTTGGCTTGTGTGCATACAGTGTGCATGTGCTGGTGCATGTGTGTGCATGCATGCGTGTGTTGGCACATGTGTACGTGCATGTGTGCGCCCATGAGTGTGTACGGATGTGTGCATGTGTATGTGTACATGCGTGCAGGGAACCTCAGAGAGCTGACCCTCTGGTGGCCAGGGTGCAGGACAGTCCCTGGCCGAGCTCCGAGGGTGATGAGGAGCAGGGGAGGCTCAGGGTCGCGGGGTCCTGTACTGGTTGTGTGGGGGCCTGAGGGTGCGAGCAGCCTGCTGGAGACAGGGTGGGGAGCAAAGCCAACCCTGGCTTTCCCCTTGCCTCCACGGGCCTCAGTTTCCACATCTGTCGGATGGGGGAGAAGGCCCCGGGACGATTTGGAGGTGATTAGTAGCATGCTCGTAGCAGTGGTTGTGTGGGGTTGACCCGCCTGTTCCGAGCCGGGGGAGAGTTCGGGGGCCAGTAGGGGCCACAAGCTCCATAAGGTGCAGGTCTAGAGGGTGGCTGTGTGGCATCCTGAGCCAGTGCAGTGCTGTCCATGCTGGTGCTATGACCAGCCCTGAAAGTCCAGAACCGCCTGGGAGCAGCAGTGAACCATGCTCACAGCGGGAGACTGTTTCCAGAAGTTTCTGATGCAGCATGTGTGTGCATGTGTGTGTTCTCACATGTGTGTGTGATGCGCTTGTGTGCACACGTGTTTGTGTGCGTGTGTGCACGTATGTACACGTGCGCGCATGTGCATATGTGCATGTGTATACACGTGTGTGTGGTGTGCTTGTGCGCACGCATGTGTGTGCATGTGCAGGAACACATGTGTGCGCAGGTTTGTATGTGCATGTGTGCGTGCATGTGTGCATGTGTGTGCTCGTGTGTGTATGTGCGTGGTCCGACCAAGAGTGTACTATTCTGGAGGTCAGGTTCCTTGCAGTGCAGCTCTGAGAGCAGGTCAAATGCGGGTCTGTCTGTCGTGGGCTGAAGCTGCGCCGGAGGAGTTGGCGTAGGTGGGACCCTCCTGGGGAATGGAGACCAGGGGGCCTTCTCAGGAGCTTCAGTGATGCCCCCCTGGGCGCGCTGGGCGCTGTCCCACTGTCAGACTCTTGTGGGAAGAGCATATAGATCCATGCGTGACATGAGTCAGGCCCTGTAGGCCCCCTAGGAGACGGTGTGGGAGACGCAGAATGAGGAGGCCCCCCGGGCATGTCAGTGGGACTCAGGCACTGTCCAGCACGTCTGTGGGGTCCGCGCCCACACACAGGGGGACAGCGCTTCTTTTCTTGTGTTTTGTTTTTGGGTCATACCCAGTGATGCCCAGGGGTTACTCCTGAGCACTCCAGCAGTGCTCAGGGGACCATGTGGAGTGCCGGGGAATGAAGCTGGGGTGACCGCGTGCAGGCCAAATGTCCCCGCTATGGCTCCGCCCCAGACAACTCTCCCTTTGTTAGGGGCTCAGGTCACCCCTGAGCTCCTGGGCAGAGGGGTCATGGAGCCCCTTTTACAGAGGACGAATATGAGTTCAGGATCCTTGAGACCCGCTGGCTGGGCCAGAACACAGCCCCCAAGCTCTCACCCTGCACCTCTTGCCAGAAATATCTGTCCTTTGCAGCCAGTCAGTGGGAGGATGGAGGGAAAGTCTCTGCATCTCTGCGGGGTTTTTTTCCACTTAAGTTTCACTCTGCAACTGTCAATGCTCTCAGGACACATTTGCACACGACACTCAGAATCCTCAGGAAGCATTTGCACACGGCGTTCAATGTTCCCAGGAAGCACTTGCACACGACACTCAACGTTCCCAGGAAGCATTTGCACCCCAAGATAGCTGTAGTGACCCAGGGTCCCTTTGAGAGCCCACCCAGAGAGAGAGAGATCCAGCTGGATGCTGAAGCACCCAGGTCCCGGGACACACCACCTGGCAAACCAGCTGCCCTTTCTTCATGGGGTGTCTGACTCCACTTGTCTTTGCCCCCATATGTCCCCAAATCAAGTGGCCCCTCCGAGCCCGCTGAGCCCTGACCAAGCCCCTGCCTCTGCTCCTTCAGCCCTATGGCCTGTGAGCTTCCCAGGGTGGGGGGAGACTCTAGGGGGAGAAAAGTCCCCCGAAATCCCGGCACACTCTCCACTAGCCCTTCCCCTGAGCATGGGGTTCCAGGGCCTGCTCTGGGCACATGGCTAGTCTTGGCGGGGTTGTGTGGGTGCACCCCCGGCTGCATCCTGTACCCCTGGGGCCAGCCAGGGAGGGGGGCTCTGCTTGCCCCTTCCCGTGGCTGAGCCAGGATGGGGGGACAGTCAGGAGCCGGTGGGAAGGAAGGTGAGTTCAGCAGAGGGTTAGGAGGGCGAGATGGGTGGGCCCTGCAAGGTCCCTGGAGAAGGTGGACCGAGGGTGGCTGTCCTGTCCTGGGGTGGTGAGGCAAGCCGGCTGGAAGGGAGGCTGACCCCGAGGTGGGTGGGACACAGACATGAATTCTTGGGGTGCTGAGAAGGGGAGAGGTGTGAGGAGGGTCTGGGGTGGCCATGGGGACAGTTGGATGCGCCTGCCTCATTCTCTTCAGGAATTCCGCTCCCAGGAAGCTCTGCCGGCTGCACCGTAGTCTCCAGCCCACAAGGCCCGTCCACACACACACACACACACACACACACACACACACACACACACACTGCTCAGGGTGGGCGCTCTGGGGAGGCAGCCTCCCGTGCACAAATCCTGGTGGCACGGGCACCTCGGAGGCCAAGTGTGGGTTCCAGCCCGGGGAGGACAGTCACGCTCGGGGCCCGCGGTCCAGCCAGGCGCGGGGCCGCCGGGGTGCCCCCGCACTCGCTGGACCTCGCTCCCTGACGCCCTTCCTCCACCGCCAACTTGTAGGTGCGGGAGCAGGAGCGCGCGGCGCAGCGGCGGGAGCGGCTGCGGGAGCTGGTGCGGCGCCAGGACGCGGCGCTGGGGCAGCAGGCGGCGGCCCTGGAGCGCGGCGTGCGGACGCAGCGTCACCAGCTGGGCCTGGCGCGCCAGCAAGAGCGCGCGCTGCGGGCGCAGGTGCAGCGGCTGCAGGGCGACGTGCGGCGCCTGTGCCGCGCCGCGGGTCTCCTGCTGGCCGAGTTGGACGCCCCGGGGCCCCTGGCGCCCGCTGGCCACGGCCTGGAACAGCCCGCGCACGCCCGGAGCGCCTCTCCCGAGGCGCGGGCCGGGCCCGGGGCGCGCCGGCTGCGGGAGCGGGAGCGGGAAGGACGCGCCCGCGGGCAGCTCTGCGGGCAGCTGGACCGGCTGCGGCTGTCGGACACCCGCCTGCCGAGTCTGCAGGACGAGCGCAGCGCGGCCCCCGAGGGCCACTGCCGCAGGGTAAGTGGCCGCACGGGTCTCGGCAGCGAGTTTCCTGCCTTTTCTTTCCCGAAGAGCGGCTTGAAGGAGTGACGGCCTCCCCAGGTCTTCCTCTTCCCCCGTCCAGCTCCCTCGCCTCCCTTCCTCCCTTCCGGCCGGCCTGCCTCACCACCCCAGGACAGGACAGCCACCCTCGGTCCACCTTCTCCAGGGACCTTGCAGGGCCCACCCATCTCGCCCTCCCAACCCTCTGCTGAGCTCACCTTCCTTCCCACCGGCTCCTGACTGTCTCCCCTTGGCTACTGGCCTGGGGCATGTTCTCCGTGCTCCCTCCCGAGTCCTCTCCACCCCTCCCTGCTAAGGCCCTCACCCCAGCCCTGGCCATCACCCCCAGAGGTGGCAGGGTCCCTCCTTCTCCTCCTCTGTAGACTGTGAGCCCTCTGTGGGCAGGGCCAGGTGGGGGCCGGTCCCCCTTCTGCTTCTCCAGGTTCCCAGCAGGGCGAGACCAGGGGCCTCCCTGAGCTCCGGAGGGGCGTGGGCCAGGCTGCAGGCATTTGGCGCGGAGCCTCCTGGCTGGCCTCCAGGCTCCCTGCTCGAGGAGCAGCCTCGGAGGAGCCGTGGGTGCCCCTGCTGGAATCTGGGGCCTGCGACGTGTCAGGGGTTGTTTCTCCCGCACCTGGAGGCCTCCCCAGGCCACGTCCGCATCTCATGAGCCCCCCCCCCCAAACACACACACACATGCTGGGCCGCCCTGTGACCACACCGCCCTCCCTGAGGGCCATGCGCGTCGTACCTGGGCACTCGATTTCTTCTGCGGAAGTGGGACCCCGTGTTCTCACACTCGTTTCCTCTTCCTCTCTCCTCCCCGACGTTTGCGGCCTCTTGCCTCTGCTCCGTGGCCCCACCCGCAGCGCTGGGCACCTTGCTGGACCCGGGGAATAAACCGTGCAGAGACGGACACTCGTGCGGGTCTCCCCACTCCCCCACCCGCCCACGCTGCTCCTCCCTGGGTACCGCCAGACTCCGGCTGACGGGCGTGCGCGCTGTCCGTTCCCGGGAGGAGCTAGCCGCGCTCTGTCACCCCATCCACAGAGCCAGAGGGGTCCTGGGAAGGGTGAGACCAGCCGGGGGCTGGCGTGGGCCCTGTCACCACTGAGCCCCTGACTCTGCTGGCCATCCCTGTGGTCTGCAGTCACCGCCCAGCACAGCCCACCGGGCGCGAGCGTGGCGTCAGTCCTTCCCTCCAGCCTCCAGCTGCCCCACCTTGGAATTCCCCTGGTGTGGAACAGCGGGGGCGGCGGGGGGCTTAGTCCTGAGCTGGGGCAGGGCTCCAGACTCGGGGGCCCAGGGTGATGGTGGGTGCCCCCAGGCCCTGTGTGGCTGAGACGGGACAGACAGCACACATGGCCCCTGGCCCCTGACACCCCCTGCCCGGGGCGGGGCAGAGACTTGGGAGGGCCCTGGGGTGCCCCCGCCGTCTCCCCACTCCTCCGTAGGGGACCCCGGGAGCATGAGGACTGGCTGACTTGGCCTCACCGGCCTCAGTGAAGGCCCACTTGCATGTAGGCTGTCTTGGCGAGGGGTGGGAGAGCTTGAGCTTTGGTTTGGGGGGACGGTTCTGCCCAGGACATGCAGTTACCGGGGGGCTCCATGTGTCCTTACCCTCCTGCCCACGTCCAGGCCCTGAAAACGCAGCCCTCGTCATTTACTGTGGCTGTGTGGATGCACCCCCTAGCGCAGGTGTACCCACACAGTGCACATGCACCCGCATAGAGCAGACACCACCACATATACCCCCATGCACCCACATACACACCTCATACAAACACCCCCATACACACCCCATACACCCCCTTATACATCCCATAAACCTCATACACACCTCATACACATACCCATACACACCGCATACACACACCCTATACACACCCCTTACACACCCCATCACACCTTCATACACAACCCCCCAAAACACTCCCATACACACCCCATGCACACCCCATCACACCCCCATACACACCCCCATACACACCCTATACGCACCCCATACACACCCATACACATCCCATAAACCCCATACACACCCCATACACACCCCCATATACACCCCCATACACACCTCCTGTAGAGCAGCCCTGGCCCAGTCCGCCTGATATTCTGGAAACATCTGTGCCTGCCCCTCCTGTCTCTGGAGCCTGACACGGAGCCGCTTCACAGCCCCCCCCCAACTCATGGGGTCCTGGTTCCCCCAGGAGTCAGGTGGGGACCTCAGTCCTCTGCCCACTTCCTGGGCCCGCGATCAGGTGTGGGCAGGTGGGCACCGTGTCTCTGTGCCCACCCTCCCGCCCTTCCTGGAGGGTCTCTGCCCAGACATGCCCTTTCTGTGAGGCAGCCGTGGGGGCCCTCGACAGCTCCTCACCGCTGACCCCCCCGCCCCTATTACTGAGGTCCCGGGGCTCCAGGATTTGGGGGCTCACCTGACCTCAGAGTCCCTGAGGCAGCCGCTCGAGTCGAGGAGCTTATGGGTCCCACTTTTGGGGGCTGGGAGCACGCGCCCACCCCGGCATCTGTGAGCGTGCCTTGGGCCTGGCACTGCCCCCAGAGGCGCCCCCTCCGGGTTGCCCCTGCTGGTCCTCCCTGCACCACAGAGGAGCAGATGGCAGCACGGTCACCTGGATTCGGTGCAGACCGACCTCAGGCAGGGCCTTGGGGACCGCCTCAGGCCTGTCCTGTGCTTGGAACACAGCCCCACACTCCCTGTTGGTGCTGGGCGGGCCCCACAGCGCGTGAGCTCCCAGCACGGCTCAGCTGCCTGCCAGGGCGGGCCCAGGAGACAAGAGCCCTGTCTGCCCGTGCCACGAACGCGCCCTGCTGATGACTTTCCAGGCCGGCGGCCAGTCTGGATGCTTCCGGCGAGTGTGTGCGGGCGCCCTGGGCAAGGGGCAAAGGTGACGGCTCAGTCACGGGGAATGCAGCAGGTGCAGGTGGGGGCAGAATCGGGGGCCACCCTGTTGTGGACCATGGGCGAAGCTAAGATGTTCCTCCATGCACATGCACACACATACGTTTTTACACTCAACACACGGAGACACACAGTGCACACATGCATGCACATACATGCTCACACAACATATATGTGTACGCACATACATTCTCACAACACAGACACACAGCATACATACATGCCAACATGTTCATGCACACACGTGTTCACACATACACACAACACACATGTATACATGCACACACATGCACACACATGCTCACACTTTAAACATATGCATACACATATGCTCACATATTTATACACACGTGGGCACAGACAGGTGTGTTTGCCCACAGTACATAACGCAGTACTTACACAATGCTTACCGTGCGCATACATGCAAACACACATGTATCTACATACACACATGAAGTACACAGATGTATGTACACACATGTATTCATACACAAGCACGCAGACACACATCCACATCTAACACACTCTCACACTAACACTCACATGCCCCCCCCCCGTGTCCAAAGGGCAGTGCCTGCAGCCGGGTGCTGGCCAGGCTCGCCTTTGGGGGACGTGGCTCGCGGGCAGCAGAAGGCTCTGGGGCTGGCTGAGGTGGGGTTGAGGGGGGGACGCTCTGTGCCCACGGGCCTCTGGGCTCTGCCCCCTGCGTCACACCTGGTGGAGGAGGCGGTGCGTCTGTGGGACCGGCAGGGGGTGCCCACACGTGGGCAGCCTCTGAGCCCTGTGTGGTCGGGTGGAGCCCTGTGGCCAGCCCAGGACCCTCAGCTCTGTCCCCACGTGTTGTCCTGCGGAGGAGGAACCCACGCACGTCTGCAGGACTCTCTGCTCTGAGGGTCCCCTGCGACCCAGGGCCACAGGTGTGTGGGTGCCATGTGTGCCATGAGTGCCATGTGGCAGTGAGAAAAACGCGCCACCCCCGGTCTGGGTCTCTCCCGATGCCCACATGAGGGTTGTCCCTGCCCTGCTCTCAGAGGGGCTGTGGCTCAGAGAGGCCGTGCCAGTCACCTGGGGCACAGAGCTGTGATAAAGCTCCGAGGGGTCATGCCACATGCCAGGAGCACAGGGCTGGTAGGGTTGGAGCGAGAGGACCGGCCTTGCACACAGCTGACCTGGTTCCATCTGCGGCACCCCCGATGGCTAGGAGTGATCTCCGAGCACAGGGGCAGGAGTAATCAATCCCTGAACACTCTGTGATGTGTCCGCCAAACAGAAAGAAGTTGTAGAGACACACATGGGGACATATACAAGGGACACAGTGAGCGGGCTGGGGAGGCACCCGGCTGGGACTGCGGGCATCAGAGTCTCAGCACGGGACGGCAGCGCTCCCTGGCGTGACCAGGGTCAGTCCCTGTGACAGGACGGGGCCTTGCGCCCCCTTGCTTGGGCCCCCCGTGAGCTGTGCCGCTGCCGGCCTCCGGGGACAGATGGGGTTCAGGGGCCTGGGGTCACTGGGCCCAGCTGCTGCCTGCACTGCCCCTGTCTGGGGAGCCGGGGGAACCCGGAGCAGGCTGAGGTCAGCGGGTGCTGTCCGCGGTGTGGGGCGGGGCCAGTGCCTGCTGACCACAGGGTGTTCCTCACTGGGCGCCTCCCGCCTCAGGTGGGCAGGAGAGAAGCGGCCTGTATGCCGGCCTCCGGGGGCGTCTCAAAGCGTCTTTCTAACTCCGGGGTCCTGTGGGTTCCAGGCATACGATCGGGGGACCCCTGCCCCTCCGACTGCATAGGGGCTGAACTCACAGGGTGCCTGGCCTGTACACAGGTGAGTGGGGAGCACTGAGAACATTCTGGAAATGGCTCACAGCGCTCCGGGCGACATTCTGTGAGCAGGGAAGGTCTGGGGACCAGGCTGGAGTGTTTGGAAGCTCCGAGAACATCAGGAGACATGTATGTGTGTATGTGTGTGTGCATGTATGTATTTGTGTATGTGTGTATGTATGTGTACATGTATGTGTGTATGTGTGTGCATGTGTGTATGTGTGTATGTATGTGTGTATTTGTGTATGTATGTGTGTACATGTATGTGTGTATGTGTGTGCATGTGTGCATGTATGTGTACATATATGTGTGTATGTGTGTGCATTTGTATGTGTGTATATGTGTGTGTGTGTGTGTGCGCGCGCGCGCGCGCGTATGTGCTGGGTGCAGGCAGGGGGCCAGCGGTTGACGGTGGTCCCCGGCTCCCCGCAGGGGGAGAAGGTGGACGTGAGCCGCAGCCAGTCCCAGGCCGAGCACGCCAAGTCCACCACGGAGAGCCAGGCGCAGCACGAGGAGGCGCTGCAAGCCCTGCAGAAGATGCTGCTGCAGGCGGAGGAGAAGCTGCAGGCGGCGCAGGCGGAGAACGGGAGCCTGCTGCAAAAGGTGGCCGAGCTG
>JAOXYA010000002.1:20220277-20230779 GCA_028565675.1 Sorex palustris
TTGTCCCATGCACATTTCCCATGTCCAGTATCCCAGCCGAGAGGTTACAGCAGCTGCCAACGCTCTGCAGTGCCCTGCACGTGCCAAGCGGTGTGCTCACGGCTGGCGTTTCACTCTGGAGTGTGGGATGAGGAGGCCTGACTCCTCCGCAGGAACGTTGCCACGGCCTCAGAGCCACTGGGCGCCTCTCACTTGGGTCCTGCCTCACCCTGAGGTTAGGCGCAGACACAGAAGGGCAGGGCTGGGTTCCTGCAGGTTGGAAACAGATGTGACTTCCCACCGCATCACCATGGCTTCACACACACACACTTACACACACACACACACACACACACACATACCATAGGCACACCATGGATCCACACATGCATACACACACATGCACACACAAAGGCATATCATGCATCCACACATGCACACACATGCATGCATCCACACATGCACACACATGCACACACACATACACCGGCACACCATGCATCCACACACATGCATGCACACACACACATAGACAGGCACACCATACATCTACACACGCACTCGTGTGCGCACACACACACATGCACGCTCATGCACACACAGGAGTCCTGTGGTGAGGCACAGTGGGGGTGAGGAGTGTTGTGGGGGGGACTGTATTGGGGGCCTTCCTGTGCTGACTGTGGAGGGTGTGGGCTGGTGTGGGCCAAGGGCACCCCTCCAACAGGACCCCAGGGCAGGCACTCCTGCTGCTCTTTCCTGGCCAATAGCTGCTCAGGCATGAGGCACTCAGCGATCGGGTCTGGCTCAGGTGCTGCCCCTGGCAGCTGCCCACAGATGAGGCAGGGTCGGGGCCACTCCCAGGCAGGCACGGGAGCAGTGGATGTGGCGTGCGGGAAGGCGGGCTGGCCGTGGGCTTAACCTTACCATCACCCACATCTGCCTGGGCTGCCTGGAGGAGGCGGCGACAAGCTGCAGCTGGGGGTCAGGGTGTCCTCCTCAGGGACCGCAGCAGATGGGACGAGGCTCCAGGACTCCGAGGAGATGGGAGGGCGGGGAGGGCACCTCTCATCGTGCCCTCCCTGCAGGCCTTCCCTGAGGATCCGACCCTCCTTCTCTTCCAGCTCCAGGAAAAGCACCACGAGGCCAGTCTGGCCGTGACACCATTGAAGGTGACCATCTGCCAAGTCCACCACAATGTCCTCTCCCAGCCCAAGTGTCCCATCTGCTCACAACCAGTGGGGCCCATTTCTGTGACAGGAAAACTCCGAGTGTGAAGGAAGAGACTAGAATCCCCGAATCCCCGTGTGCACCAGGCTCAGGCATGAGATGGTCCGGGTGGATGTCTGAGTCTCCGGGGCAGAACCTTCTGTCCCCTCAGGCCATGGCTAATGTCGGGCCTGCATGCAGGAAGCCATGTTTTAAGGCACATGGGTCTGTCTGTTCAGCCAAGCCCGGCCGAGACACCCTTTTCCAGGGACAGTTGCCCCCAAACTGCCCCAAATCTCTTCAGCCCAGGGTCCTGTGAGTGGACTTGGGTTGGGACATGTCACCGGGCGTGAAAGTGGCCCCTTCAGAGACCCCTCGCATCTCTGCCGTGTCCACGGTGGCACCCTGGGTGCTGGGGGAGGGTCAGGCTTGGGCTGATGAAACTCCCAGGCTAAGCGGATGGGCTCTCAGGGGACCGAGTGGCACCCGCAGAGGTGCGGGGCCCAGAGGGTGGGAGCAGGCCGGAGCCACGGGCTGGGAGGGAGGGGGACAGGCCCCAGAGCCTGGGTTCGCAGCGGCAGGCTCAGCGTCATGGGCAGGAAGAGTTCTTCCTGGGAGGGTGGGTCAGCACAAACTGAGAGACCAGGAGGGACCCTCACCTCTGCCTTCCTCTGCCCGTTCCCGTCCCCTTCCCGGGGTCAGACATGCAAGTCCGGCTGGAGAGTCGCTCGCCGTCAGCCCCAACCTGGGCAGAGGCTGCAGGCCCTCGGGGAGGACGAGGCATCGCGGATAGGGTGTGGCAGGCTAGAAGGCGTGCCCAGCCCGGGGCCCAGGGCCGGCGTTCGTCTGTGACCCGCCTGTCCCATCTGCAGGCCAAGCTGGCGTCTCTGGTGCAGAAGTGCCGGGAGAGGAACCGTCTGATCTTGACGCTGCTGCAGGAGCTGCACCGACACGCACCCGCGAGCGGCTGGCTGGAGGCGTCTGCACAGAGCATGCTGAGTGACGCAGCCCTGGTCCAGTACACTGCTGACTTCCGGGGGCCCCTCGAGGTCCGTGCCCACAGCTGCCTGTGCCCTGCCTGTCCCCGTGCTCCCCGCAGCTGCCCGCCAGCGTCAGGGAGTGACCCTCTGCACACTCACTCAGGGTCTGGCCTCCGCCCCGATCCACCCAAGCGCTTTCCCCGTGAGCTCCGAGAATTGGCCACCGCCTGCGGTGCGCCCAGACGGAGGCGCCTGCCCAGCTCACAGCGCTGGCCCGAGTAGAGCAGAGCCCCTGTTCCTTGCAGACAAACTCCAGGCTGGACGCTGAGGCCAAGGAAGATGAGGAGGAGGAGGAGGAGCAGGAGGAGGAGCAGGAGCAGGAGGCTGCCTTCCCGAGCGGTGAGCTGCTGGCTCTCGCGGGAGTTGGTGGGGGTGCAGCAGGAGACCTGGTCTGTGCACCTGGTGGCGGCAGCTGCCACCCAGGCCCAGGCAGGGTGCTCCCGGGGCTGCCCTAGTAGGTGACTCATCCCTCCAGCTCAGGAACTGGAGGAACTGAGGAACTCAGGGGGATGCTGAGACGCACATGGACATCCAGCGGCCTGCAGGGTTCTGGCCAGCTCCCGAGGCTGAGGGGCCCATGGGACTGGCTGCCCTGCTGCTAAGAGGACACTGTCCCCCGTTTCCAAGTGAAACTTTCCAGATCCCCCCCTCGCCGTGGCTCTGTGAGAGACCCAGCCCCCAGGCAGGGGTGCGAGCGCGACTGGCCCCCAGGGCCCCCAGCCCCAGCCCAGCCCACAGTCTGACCAGCTCTGATTCTGAGCTCAGAGCACGTGTTCCCGGCCTGGTTCTGGGTTTGGTTTTGGTTTTTTGTTTCTGGCAGGGGACACACCCGACAGTGCTCCAGGCTGACTCCTGCTCTGCACTTGGGGTCTTTCCTGGCAGTGCTCAGGGGGCCCGTGGGGTGCTCGCTGTGTGCAAGGTCAGCGCCCTCCCACTGTGCTCTCCTTAGTTTTCATTGCTGGACCCCAGGACACGGCCCCAGAGGCTCTGCTTGTTGGGCCCCTGCGGGAGCACCTCCCCCTCTCAGGATCTCGGGCTCGGCCTCGGGGCAGGTGCCCGCCAGGTGTTCACCGAGGATTCTCCCAGGACCTTCAGCCCTGCTGACTCAGTCCTTTGCTCGTTGCTCTGGGACACCTCCCGTTTTCCCCCTGAGCCCTCCAAAATCCTCACTGCCTGGGTAGCTAGAGGCCGATTTTTTTTTTCTTGTTTAATTTTTTGGATTGGCTGAGACTCTATGGTTTGTGGTGCTGTTAATGGTGGTTTCTCATGCACGTCCCCATCCCAGCTCCTGGGCGACTTTAAGCGAGCATCCTGTGTTCTTTGCCGGCTTTTCCTGGAGAGCGCATGGAGGCTGGCAGGCGGGGCTGCCCAGGCAGGGGGTGAGGGTGGGGGAGGGACAGGGCTCATTCCCCCGCACCCCGGGCCTCAAGGGCTGAATGGGGCACAGGCAGAGTGCCTGCAGGATTGAGGTCGGGCAGACAGGCCGCCTCCTGCCCACCTGCCGCTGTTTTTCTTCCACCGCCTATTCCCGAGAACTCTCTCCCACTGTGCAATCAAAACTCCCCATTTTGATCTAAAACAGGGATGGCAGGAACTCTGGGGCATTTGTGTGGAACCCTGGCTGAGGCGTGCGGCTGCTCTTTGGTGGCCTGGTTGGGTGGCCCTGAGCCCTGGCCTGTGCCTGGGAGTGAAGCTTCTGCCTCTGTCCGGGTTGGCCTGGGGCGGAGAGTGGCCCCTGACCCCTTAGTGTGGCTGACGGAGCGTTCCTGCAGGGGCTCCCCAAGGTGGGGTCGGGTGCTTGGGGCTGGCAGGGGTGGGGAGATGCTGCATAGCGGGTGAGAAGAGGGACGGCGGGGCTCACGAGGATGGTGTGGGTGGGAGCCACCCCAGAGACAGACCCCAGGCCCTGGTCATGCTGGGCCCCACTGGGGAGCTCGAGATCTGCCCCTACCAGACCCCCATGATGCTCTAGTCTGGGCCTTGGTGCAGGAAGAATCGCCTTGATTCAGGACTGGGGAGCCCACATCAACCTCCTGAGGGGGGCACGCACTCAGGGGACTCCAGGGGGCTGGACGACACACATGTGCGCATGTGTGCACACACAGACACATGCATGCACACACACATGCACACACATACACAAACGCACACATGTATGCGCACACGCGCGTGTGCATGCGCACACACACACACACACACACACACGCACCCTGAGCTCCTATCCCTGGGGACCTGCATTTTCGGTAGCCAGGGGGTGGAGGCGTGTGGGGAGCTGGGCGGTCTCTCTGGAAGGTCCAGGGGGGCGCTGCCCCATTCTCCCTGCTATGATGGGCATGGGAGGCTCAGCGGTGCCAGGCTCCCTGCAGAGAAACAGACCACCTCCTCCCCTGGGCTGCCTCTGCGGGACTCAGACTCTCTTAGGGTCAAATCCACCCCAGTCACCAGCTGCCCGGGCGTCCCCCCAGGAAGCACATGAGCGCGTTTCACGGGCAGGCAGCTGAACTCTTTCTGTCACACAGTGTCTCCTGTTCGGCTGGTGGGGAGGGGTGGGCTGCACAGAACCGGGCTGGAGACAGCACAGCAGGTTGGACCCCCAGCACCACGACAGGGTCCCTGAGTGAGCTCCGCTGGGTGTGGCCCAAAGGCAGAGAGAAGCACACCGAAGCAAGATGCTAAAATCTGCACAATTTTAAGAGCAGAGATGTTCCCTGCGAGGGTGCAAGTCTGGGGCTGGGCTGTGCCCTCGGGGTTGGTCTCGAGCGGCACCTGGCGGGCTCACCGGCTCTCCTCCATCAGCCAGGTGAGGTGCCGAGGGCGGGCCCACGGCGGGGCACGTCCTCGGCTTGGGGGCTCAGGATGCGGATCCTTGCCATCCCCTAGTGGGTGAGAGGGGGCCGGGCTTCTACGGACGGGCACGGACTCATCCTGTGCTCCACCTCCAGTGGGGACTGTGCCCGGCTGCCGTGGCAATCACCGTGGGACCCGGGACCCCTGCGCCACAGCTGCCAGGAAGCGGTGACGTGACGTGACGTGACGTGCCCTGCTGTCCCCGGAGCCCCACGCACAACCTGGCGTTCCACAGGGACCTGAGGCTCAGCCGCGCCGAGTGCCCGTGCTCCCTTCGTCTCTGCCTGGCCGCGACTCTGGAGCCCTGCCCAGACCCCATCAATATTTGAAGCCGCAGCTTGGTGGAGCACTTGACGGAATCGGCAGCAATTAGAGCCGTCCTTCCGCAGACCGCGCTTTTGTCGCTGCGGGCTGCGGCTTTGTCAGAGCTGGAGTGAAAAATGCGTCTTGGAAATACGCACGTCGTGGCTTTGGCGAGTGTCCGGACCTAGTGAGAGACTGGCCTGCGCTTCCCTCCCCTCCACGGCCAGCCCGGACCACACCCGGGGACGTGGGGGGTGGGGGGTGCATCCTGACTGGGAAGACGCTGATAAAGGCGTCCCATGGGCGGGGCCAGGGCTGGCGGCTGCAGTGCCTGGGACAGCCCCAGAGCAAGTTGCCACCTGCTTTCCCTGCTGCCTCACTGGCCCCCAGATGGCCCAGGACCCACACTGAGTGACCTCCACAACACTCCCGCGACCCCCGGTGCCTCTCCATGGTTCAAGATCTTTGTCTGCAAGTGGAGCAGCCTGGTCTTTTTCTGTGTCTGTCTCCTCCCTTCTGAGACATTCGCGCCCCCAGGAACTTTCTAGTGCGTTCACCTTGGTCGTGTCCTCCCCCGGCAGCGGGCGGCGGCGAGAGGGTGAGAGAGAGGAGGGTGTGCTAGTCCCACTCTCAGGGGCCCGGAGAGGCCTCCTCCGGCCTCGGGCACTGCTGGGACCCCACCAGAAGCCAGGCCCCCGTGACAGCTCTGAAGCCGGCCACGCTGCAGCCTGGCCCAGCGGCCCTGCGGACCCCAGCCCTGCAGATGGGACCCTGCCTGGACCAGCTCTGGGAGGAGCTGACTCAGGTCACGGAGCACTGGGAGTGACCCTGTGTGGAGGACAGCCAGATGGGCCGGCCAGCCGCCTCGGCAGAGAGCGATTCATCAACCCTGCTGTCAGCACCAAGAATGGTGACCATCCCAGGGGGACAAACACTGCGAGAAACCAGGAGGTAAACGAGCACCCCGCCCCCACCCCACAAGGCCCGGCTCTGGCTTTTAAGCAGATCAGCTGGCGGGTGGCCTGGCCAGGGGCCAAGGAGTGAAGCTCCCCTGCCTCACCCCCATTTCCCTCCTGCCTCTGGGCGGTCAGCAGACCTTTTAGGAGGAGCTGTGTGTGTGTGTGTGTGTGTGTGTCACACGTGTGTGTGCATGCATGTGTGAATGCACGCGTGCATACTGTGTGTGCATGTGTGCATATTTGTGTGTGCACGTGTGTATACTGTGTGTGCATGTGGGTGTGTGGTGGGGGTGCCTGCACCAGCCCCGCCTGCCTCCAGCGCTCCGCTGTCCCCAGAGAAGGTGCGTCTCTGTCCCCAGCACAGACTGTGTGTTCCCAGGGTGGACACTGGCCTTGCTTCTGAGCCTCCGCCTTGGTGTGCTGCCACAACCAGCTGGAAAGCCCAGAGCGAGGTCCCTCCCTCTCGTACTGGGTCAGGGTGCAGGGTTACAGGTCTGCCCACGGGCCTGTCCTGGGCCAGCAGCAACTTCCGCAATAGCATGAGCTGCAAGAGACAGGTGCAAGGCAGGGACAGGGGTCTAGGTGGGGGGGGATGAGCTGGGGTTTAGGAGGGGACAGGATGGGATGGGGCAGGTTCTAGGTGGGGATGGGCGGGGCCTAGGCAGGGTTGGGGTGGGATTTCGGCCAGGACGGGAGGGGAGGGTGTCTCGCCACCCTCAGCATCTGCTGTTGTCCAGCCCCATCTCAAGGACAGGACACCCCATCTCTGCTTGCACTTGGCCACGTTTGAGAACTCACACACAACAGACACACTCATGCACCACACATTCATACGTATACACATACATACACACCTACACATACACACATCATGCTCATCCACACTTACACATAGATGTATGCATTCACACTTATATGTACATATGCTCATGTACACATAATACACACAAACACGCATGCACCATACATACACTCATATACATCCTTACACATATGCATATATATATAGACACGCACACGGCATGTATGCACACCGTACACACAGGAACACAGATATGTGTACACGCATGCACACACAGAGTCTGCAGCAGAAGCTGATGGCTTCCCCATGTGTCTGGCGTGAGACAGGGTCTAGCAGGCCTGCAGGGCAGGGAATGGTGCTCCTGCCGCTGTGTCCAGGGGCCGCGGTCACCTTGGCCTGGTCTCTGCACTTGGGCAGCCGGTAACTTTCACTTTGTTCTGCTTGGGGATCAGGGTGCCCAGGGACACCCCTGAGACTTGGCAGCTGGATCTGTGGTCAGAGCGTGGCCGGGGGATGTGGTGCTGCCCAGCGGCAGGCTGCCCTGCCCAGTGCTGTGGGGGCCACGGGTGCCATGGGTGAGGCTACGGACTGGTGAGCCCCACAGCCTCCTCCCGTGCCCCCAGAAAGCAGCCAGAAAGCCTGTGTCCAGGGGAGACACAGGCCGGGGCCTGCGGCTGGGGCAGCGCTCTGCCTAGCACCTGGGGGCTGGCCAGGCTCAAGCCCAGCTGCCAGTGTCCCTGGGCGTCCCCCACCCCAGGCGGCCGGCTCCGCGGTGTCAGCAGCGCTGTGAAAGATGCCATCTGAGAGACTGGGGCTGTTGGCGGCTGATGGACACTCGCGCAGAGCCGCGGAAAGGGCTGAGGGGCTTTGGCTCACTGCCAGGGCCGTGGGGGAGGACTAGAGAGGGTGGCCCTTGTGGTTTGAGGTGATAGGGGACAGCCGTCACCGCCCCCAGACCCCCAGACAAGGGGTCGGCCCTGCATAGGCCTGGGGCCCTCAGCGGGTGCCTCTGCGCTCTGGGGAGGTGGCTGGGGCACAGGTGGGAAAGGGGGGCAGGAGCGAGGTGGGGTTGGGCTGCGAGGGGTCAGTCCCATGCTGGCAGGCGGCAGGACAGCAGGCAGGACAACCGGAAGCAGCAGGCTGTGGGGAGGGGGGATGGCGGGGCGCTCACTTGTCGCAATTGTAAAACAGGAAAGGAAACTGCCACGATATTATGAAAGGGCTTTGACAGGTTTTTACTGCGGGAGAGAAGAATTTGTCTTGATCTGTGTGATTAATACTAAGCAGGATGGAAACTGGGGACGGAGCCAGATTAAGTTAAAAAAAAAAAGAAAAAGAGCAGGCTCTGTGGGGGTGCAGCTCTGCCCACTCCTTCTCAGACAGGCTGGGGGCGGGGCGGGGGGCGGGTGCAGTTTCACCCCTCATCCCGTCCTCCCTCTCCGGTGCCTTGCTGGGACTCCCGCTCCCTGCACCCTTCACCTGCTCACCTCTAGCCTCTAACCCCGACCCCGCGCACCCAGGGCCCCTCGAGTCAGCCTCACGTGGTTCCTGGGGGTGAATCCCCAGGGGCGGGATTCCCGTTCCTGCCCGTGAGGTTCCCTCCCTGAGCTCCCGCTGCTGGTGCCTGAGCGCTTTGCCATCAGGAAACACTTCCTTTGTGACTCACTGCTGTGCGCCTGTTTGGGCTCCCTCAGCATCACGGCATCACAGGCGTCACACATCTGGAGGATGCCCCGTGCAGGTGGAAATGCTGTGGCTTGGTGCTGGCTGGCCCCAGACCTGCAAGGGCCTTCCCTCCTCTGAGGAAGCTGGCCCTGCGCTAGCCAGATTTCACAGGCTCCGTCTGCAGTGCTCCCTGCCTTCCCTGCTCTGGGGTGGAGGCGTTGAAACACCCAGCTGTATCGTGAGGCTGAGCCGTGTTCTATTCAGCGTCTCTTAAATTTTGCTTTTTGCCTAATTTGAGACTTTTTTCAGGGGCTACCAGTATGTTATTTTCCTATCAGGCTGGGTGAATGTTTTGAGAGTAGTAACCTTTTACTAAAGGTAAAGGTAAAGGCCCTTCCCGTTGATCATCGATTTGCTTGAGCAGGCCCAGTAACGTCTCCATTGGAGACTTTGTTGGTACTGTGTCTGGCATATCAAATACGTCATGGGGAGCTCGCCAGGCTCTGCCGTGCGGGCGAGATACTCGGTAGCTTGCCGGGCTCTCCGAGAGGGGCGCAGGAATCGAACTCGGGTCGGCCATGTTGGCTGCGTGCAAGGCAAACGCCCTACTGCTGTGCTATGGCTCCAGTTATATATGTAACTAATAGAATTTTTTTTTAAGTAACCAGGGATTAAATCCACTTGGCTTAATGCAAAGCAAGCACCCTAACCATTGTACTATCTCCCTGGCCCCCCTGCTGGATGACCTTGACAGAATACAGTGATCTTTTTGGTCACTATGAAGTGAGTGGCCGAGTCCTGGGAATGTGATCATGAGGCTTTACAAACCGTGGGATGAAGTAAAGCAGTTCCCGGATATGAAGGGAAACCTGGCAGGAAACTCAGCAGGCAAGTTGCTATGTGATCTGGTACTGACAGTGGACAGTGCTGAGTACTGCCCAGAGCCCTACTCAGGGTCTGTTTCCTGTTTTCAAATAAAATCATTCCACATCAAATGAAGGCTGTAGGAAGTGTAGCTGGAAAAGAATACCGTGCTTCTCCCGACTCTGGAAGGAGGAAATTCTTTTGCATCACTTTTTTATGCTGGTGAACATGCACATGTTATTGAGGCCATTAGCAAAAGATTCAAAGGTATCAAACGCTGAAATAAATGGGAGTCAGTATTTTCTTCAACTTGTAGCTAGAGATGTGCCTTGGCATTTGGTGGGCTCTTGAAATATCAAAACTGCAGCTTTTGTTCTGCTCTAGGAAATTTTCTTACACTATTTTTATCTTTTACTATTTCCTGCATGACTATGGACTTACTCTTTAAAGAAGCCAATATATTGGTATGCTATTTTAGGTCTTTGAAGTTTTATCACACTTCTAATTTTTGAGATACATTAATTTATCTTACACACCACTGATAACTGTATCTCTATGGTACATAAATTATTAAAAACTTTGAACAAAATCTTCAAATTTAATGACCGTACCTTTATGAAACATGGTCATTTTACACGTATCCAGCAACTTTTGTTGTAACTGCTCCTTTTTCATAATAGCCCAATCTTGGTTTTTTAATTTTTTTTGTGGGGGGTCACACCTGGCAATGCACAGAGGTTCCTCCTGGCTCTGTACTCAGGAGTTACTCCTGGCGGTGCTCAGGGGACCATATGGGATGCTGGGAATCGAATCTGGGTCGGCCGCGTGCAAGGCAAA
>JAOXYA010000002.1:20232051-20245330 GCA_028565675.1 Sorex palustris
CTCTCCCGCCCCCGCCCCCTCTCCTCTCTCTTACACACACACACAC
Source organism: Sorex palustris (assembly GCA_028565675.1). NCBI lineage: Eukaryota > Metazoa > Chordata > Mammalia > Eulipotyphla > Soricidae > Sorex > Sorex palustris. The sequence goes on from JAOXYA010000002.1 coordinate 20,232,098, forward strand.
ACACACACACACACACACACACACCCACACACAGTCTCAGCTCTGTCAGTGCCCGGTGTCCTGAGTTCTATGGGTCCTGCCTAGAGCAGAGGCAGCAGGGCTGGGTGTGGTCCCCTCTGAAGCCGCCTGGCAGCTGCTGTGAGGAGCAGGCTCATTTGGACCAGCGGCCTGAGAGGGGGCCAGAGCCCCTGAGCTGCTGCCTCTCAGGCAGACCTTGGATTCTCAAAGGATGGGCAGAGAAAATGCCAGTAGGGTGAGGCTGTGGGTGCAGTGTCTCCGTGCATCCTGGGGCCCTCCTGTGGTGCCTGGCCTCCTTCAGGGCCTGTGGCTGGGTTGTGGTGGCATGTCCCCTCCTGTCCACTACAACCTGCGATGTGGAGCCGGGGTCGTGCGGGTCTGGTGGCCTTGATGCCCTGCTCACCTCACTGCCCCTGCTGCTGCCCGGCCAGCTGCCCACAGACACTGGGGGTCAGGCTCAGGCCCCAGCCCAGGGCTTCCTGCCCGGTGGGCGCTGCAGGCCACTCACCCCGAGCAGGCATCCGCATCCTCTGGTCTGCCCAGGGGCCCCATGGAGAAGCCCCTCGGCTTACCCCTGACCCCACCCCCCATCACGTGTCCAGTGATGCTGCTTCCGGCTCACCTGGTCCCAGACAGTTACCTGAGGGCCATTTGCCAGGCACCGAGCAGCCTTTCATCTAGCTTCAGAGGGCCCCATCTGTGTCCCTGATGCCCCACTTCCTCTTTTCTGACCCCCCACAAGTACCCCCTTCCAGGGGAGGGGTGGTTGGACAAATGAGGGAACTGTGGCAGAGTATTACACGGCCTTGAACAGGCTGCTTCCAGGGGGACCGGAAATTGTGGTTCATGGAAGGGGCCCATGGGGAGCGGTCCTGGAGGAGGGGTCTTTGGGACAAGGGGTTTCCTGAGGAGAGGCCCCAGGGGAGGGCTCCCGTGGGCGGGGCCTGGTGGACTCCGCGGGGAGTGCTTGCCGGGTAGGGCTGCAGCCCCTCCTGCCGTTCCCCGCAGGCAGTGGAGTACAACATCTTCGAGGGCATGGAGTGCCACGGTGCCCCGCTGCTGGTCATCAGCCAGGGCAAGATCGTCTTCGAGGATGGCAGCATCAGCGTGAGCAAGGGCACCGGCCGCTTCATCCCGCGGAAGCCCTTCCCCGAACACCTTTACCAGCGCGTGCGCATCCGCAGCAAGGTGGGCGGCGGGCGGGGCCTGCGGGGGGGTCTGGGGCAGGACTGGGAGGGCCCGGAGTGGGGCAGGGGACAAGGGGAGGCTGGCGCGTCTGAACTCCGTGTGTGTCAGTTCGTGCGCATTTGCAGAGCATGTCAGTTGTGTGTGCCTGTTGGGGGACATGCACGTGACGCCCGCTGCGCGTGCTTCTGCATTGGGGTCCACGCGTGATGCCGTGCGTGCCGCCAGTGTTCCTGCTCCTCTGTGCGTGCACGTTTGTCTGTGAGTGGGAGACCTTGGGTCCCTGCCCCTGGGGGCCGATGCGGGGCTGGGAGGCTGGTGCCCCCGGCCCACCCCCTGCCCTCCTGCTCAGGTGTACGGGCTGCAGGGCGTGCCCAGGGGCATGTATGACGGTCCCGTGTATGAGGTGCCAGCCACCCCCAAGTACGCGACGCCCGCCCCGTCGGCCAAGTCCTCGCCTTCCAAACACCAGCCTCCACCCATCAGGAACCTCCACCAGTCCAACTTCAGCCTATCAGGTGAGCCCCCCACCCTCCTCCCCAGCCGTGGGGTGCCGGCGCTCCCTCACCCTCGGAACATCAGCTCATCCCGCTCCACTGCTTGCCTGGGCACGGAGGCTGTTGTTCCTGCTTGATGTGGTGATTTAGGCCCCAGCTGTTCTCTGTCACTTGCCAGGACTGGGCGCTGGACCCGCAGGAGACCCGCATCAGTCGCAGGCGCGCCTTCCCCTTCCTGCAGTTCCAGGGATCGCCACGCGAGGGCGGGGCGTGCAGGCGGAGTTACAGGGCTGGGTGGCGTCAGTCCAGAGGCAAAACCCAGGCGGCCCAACAACGTGTCCTAAAATGTGGCCATTTCTTCAGATGGACGTTAAGAATCTAAGCCCAGATGAGGGGGAGTGTAGTCTCGGCCTGAGCCACAGTGAAGGGCGTGAGGACAAAAGGGCGGGTGGGGTGGGGCAGGCCCAGACATCAGGCCTGAGCAGTCTCCGTTGCATCCCATGCCTTGATCATGGGATCTGGACAGTCACTGCTGAAAGGCGCTCAGTCACACACACACACACACACACACACACACACACACACACGCACGCACGCACGCGCGCGCACACACCCATGCTGGGAGAGCGCCCTCCTCGCAGCCCCTGGCTGCATCCTGGGCTGGGCACTTACGCCTGACACTGAAAGTCCTGCTCCTAGTGGGCACAGGAGAGGTGCCTCCCTCAGGGCACTCAGCTGTCTGTGCCCTGAGCCCTCCAGGCTTTCCCACTCCGGCAAGGACCCTGCAGTGCTCCCCACAGACTCTGGGGCGGAGGGCACACTGCCAGGAGGCCACAGCACTGACTCCAGCACCCCTCGAGGGCGTAGTCCCCACCTGCTCTCTTGGCCTCTCATGGAGACAAGCCAAGTTGACGTGTGCCTGGTGCTTGTTCTGGGCGGCCCGTGGACAGACTGGGCGTGGGGCTTCCCGTCGTGCTCAGACCCCCAAATTCAAGGCACACTGGGCTGAGATCTTCAGTCTGCGGAGGGCCCCCTGACTTTCCACATGTGCCTTCATGGTCCCCAGCTTGTGCTTTTATTCATTGGTCAAGGTCACCATACCAGGGACGTGGTGCTGTTTCGGGGTGGGGGGCGGTTTGTGCCCCACCTGCGGGGCTACAAGTCCTCTGAGGTGGGTTGAGGGGGCAGGGGATGTCCCACAGGCATGGGGTTGCGGTGATGGCCTGTGTCTCTTGCAGGTGCCCAGACAGATGACAACAACCCCCGGCGTACCGGCCACCGCATCGTGGCGCCCCCGGGGGGCCGCTCCAACATCACCAGCCTGGGCTGAAGGGCTGGCAGCGGCAGGTGCTCAAGCCAAGGATTCAGGGCGTGACAGCATCGCGCCCCCTGCTGGTGTTGTGGACCCCCCAGTCTCGCTTGGGACTGGGGGAAGAAAATTGAAGGGTGTTCGTTCCTTGTTGGTTAGGAAGAAGTGGTACTAGTGTGGTGTTTGCCTGGAATCCCCCACCCCTCCCCCCACACCGAGCCCGCCCAGAGCATGGTGGGGCCACCTGTCTCCCTTGTGCCCACCCCCAGCCCTAGCATCATCACTTCCGGTCCCTCCCACCCCAGCCTGCCGCCCGGCTGCCGGGAGAGGCCCCCCTGCACCCGTAGCTGTCGTAGGGTAGTTGATGCATGTTCTGAAGTTCCGTATGCAAGTGTGAGCGTGCCTGGCGGACGGCCTCTCCACGGCCGACGTGGACACTGCCAGACCTCAAGCCCACAGGGGTGGTCCCAGAGCTCTCAACACAAGATGTTTACTCATTCCCCCCCCTCCCCCAGTCTACACTGGAGAAAAGTCTCCCACTGAGGTCTGAGATTGCCAAGAGGGCCAGCCGGCCACCGCGCCCTCCGTCCCAGACCTGTGTCCTGCAGCCTGTGTGCCCTTGCCGCCAGCTGTGGACCTCAGGCCTGAGCCGGGCCGTGCTCACGGCTCCCGTCGTCCCCGCGCAGGGCTGGTGGTGTGGGAGGGGGGCGCAGCCGTGCCCCGGTCCCGGGCAGCTGGTCCTGGCCCTCCAGGTGGTTGACGGGACAGTCCGATTTTTAAAGTTTTCTACAGTTTTCCTTTATAATCACCCCCATTTTTACTTAACAACTGATTTGTTGTGGTCCTTATTTCTGAACTCAAAGCTTGTGAAAAAATAAACAGCCCGCTGGCCTGCCCGGGAGTGATCATTCAAGGGGTGGCCGCTCGGGGTCCAGGGGCTCCCCCTGACGCCATGCCGCACCCCATCCGGAAGGGCAGCGGGGCGAGTCAGGGCTCCAGGGGCCTTCCCTGCAGCCAGGCCCGGGTCTCTGCCCGACCCGACCTTCCCACGTTTGGAGGCAGGTTATGGGGGGGAGTGTCTCACAGAAGAAGTGGGGGGTGCTGGGGAAAAGAGGACCGGGAAGGAAGCGCTCCGAGGGTGCAAAGTCACGTCTCTGCGTTGAGAGACACGAGGTCTACGAAGGCCCCTAGAGCCACGCAGGCAGAGGCCCGCCAGTGTCCGTGGGACGGGGCGGGGCTACGCGGAGGGCTGAGGCTGGGGCCTCCCGCTAGGTGTCCGCTCTGGGCCTCGTGGTCCTGCTGCCTTCTGCCTCCGCTCCTCCTCTGTCCTGCGGGCTCAGCCTGGCGCTGCTGCCACAGAGAAGGCTCCATCCAGACCTGGCCGGGACCCGGCGGGCCCGAGGGGGCAGAAACCACCGTCCCCAGGCGTGATGGGGATGCACCCCCTGCGCCCAGCAAGGTGGAAGACGGACCCCCCGCACTCCCGCCCCGCGAGGCTGGACAGCAGGCCCAGGGCGCCTCATCCTGGACCTACCCTGCAGCTGGGTCCTCCTCCTCGCGTGCCCCGGGGTCGCATCTGTCCCTGGGAGGGGGCTTCTTCTTCCTGGTCCTCAGGGGTTTCTCTGCACACGACACATGACCCAACTGGGCCTCACGGCACCCACAGCCCTCCAGCATGATGGGGCGCTTCTGCTTGCTGTCCCCCACATTCCCGCCTCAAGGGGTTGGGCAGGATGGTGGCACCCCAAACCCTGCAGCCACGGTGGCAGAGCTGGGGGCGAACTGGAGGTCTGAACCTTGTCCCGCTCCACGGTCCCTTGCACGATTCGGGGGAGTGAGAAGACCCAGCCCTGGTCTGTGCCCCTATATGGCCGGCTCCGCGTTCCACCAGCCACATGCACAGCCGTCACCTAAGGGGGAGGCGTGCTGAGGGACATGCAGTTTCCACGTAGACCCCTTTTCCAGATGGAGAAATGGGGGAGGGGGAGACGGCCTACTGCAGCGTCCCCAGGAAGCAGACAGATGGCTACAGCACTGGGAGTTGGGGGGGGGGGGTATAAAGCTTGTCTGCACACACCCGCAAGAGCCAGAGAGGCTGAGCTTGCTGTCAAAGGACACACGTTGCCCAGAGGTGACCCTGCAGCCAGCACTGACCTGGAAGTCCACGCTTCTGGGGCAATGTTCTGCTGTCACCTAGGGGCACCCGGGCCAACGCAGCCAGCTCGGAGATGAAGACCTGCTCAGCTTCCTGCGTACAGAGAGGACTCTGTGGGGCGCCGCCCCCACAGGGCTCTGCTCCTGAGGAACTGGCCCCAGCAGCGTGTCCCCTGTGGTGCCCTCAGCTCTGGCACAGGGCTTCACACTCTCACACTGGTAAGCCACGCAGTGACAAAGCACCACTTCTGGGACAACATTATTCCCAGGACCTGATGCAGTGGCCGCAGGCACAGGAACCCACGAGAAGATATGCAGGTGTGTGCGTGGGGGGTACACACAGGAGCTGGGAGGGCTCGGTGCTCAGGGCCCTCCGAGCAGGGTGCAGTGGGTGCCCAACCTCTGAGCCCCACACTGACCTGCGGCGCCTTGGCCTGTACCTGGAGCTGCGTGTCCAGCTGGGCCTGCAGGCTCTCCATGGCCCTGGCCGTCTGATCCCGGGCGCGCAGGCGGACCCGCTGGTGTGCGGTGAACTGCATCAGGAACTTCTTATGTTGCACCCACATCCTGGAGAAGGGCACAGCCCAGCTGAGCCCTGACCCCCCGACGGCCACCGTGGGCACGGGGCTGCCCACCTCTACCCAAGGGCTCCTCGTCGCCTTCCATGTGGAAGCAGCTGGGGACACGAGCGGAGTGCGGAAGACTAAGGGGTGAGCGGCTGCGCGGCAGGGGCTTTCTGTGGGGCACGGTCTTCGGGGGGGGGCTCCTGGGCACATCCCTCCGTCCCGTTTCATTTACTTTGGGTTTGGGCCACCCCCGGCTGTGCTTTCCCAGTGGCTCCTCAGGACGGGTTTGCTCAAGGGAGCGGAGCTAACCCAGAAGGTGGAACCAGCTGTTGGCAGGTTCATGGAAGTTACGGAGGCCTGAGGCCATCACACTCTGCTCTTCTTGCTCCCTGCAAACTTCTATTCATCCCACAAGACCCCAGCATTCGTCAACATCACTTACTATCTGCCATCCACTCATCCGTCCACCCTCCACACCTATCCATTCACTTGCCCGTCCACCTATTAACCCACCTACCGACCCATCCAGCCACCCACCCATGGACACATTCACCAACCCACCAACCCATCCACCCATCCGTACCCCCCTGCATTCCCCATCCAATCACCTGCTGCCTATATGACCAACTACCCACCCACCTTGTACACAGCTCATGTCTCCACCCACAAGCATCCACCCCACCCACCGTCTAATTCATTCACCCACTCCCCCAGGCACCACCCGCGCATACGCCACCCCCTACCGCCCCACCACCCTGTCCTCCCGAGGCCCACCCTGGATTAGGGCCACAGACACTGAACAAACAGGTGGGTGTGAGGGGAGTGCCCCGAGGATCTCTCCCCCTTGCCCATCACCCCCACGTTCACCCCCTGGAGCTGAAACCGGAGCTGAAAGTGACAGGAAGCATGAGCTGGAGGACGGGACGGGAGCCACTCTGCACGCACACACACGCACACATGCAGGCACACAGACACACAGCCAACACCCAAACAGCGCTGGTCTCTTGGCTTCTGGACAGAAGATCTCTCTCTCTCTCTCTCTCTCTCTCTCTCTCTCTCTCTCTCTCTCACACACACACACACACACACACACACACACACACACGTCCGGCCCCGCCCCGCCCAAAGGGGTGCCTCACCTCTGGTGCAGGGCAGAGCTGGGCGCCTGGACACCTCCTGCCGCCTCAGGCCCCGGGCAGGCAACGCCGGAATCCTGCTCCTTGTGCAGCCTGTAGCTCTCCACTCTCTCCCCTAGAGGGCACAGGGTTGAGGGCAGTGCAGAGGAGAGGAGTGGGCGCTGTGCGCAGGGCGAGAACGCCCACTGGCCTGCCCTCCTCTCTGAGGCCACCTCCTGGCTTTGCACTCAGGATCGCCCCGGCAGGGTCTCGGGGACCCTGTGGGGTGCACGTGAAGGGAAAGCCCTGCCTGGGGCCATCTGCTGCCCACTGGCCACAGGGAGCCAGAGGCTAAGGCCTTCCAGGACTCGCAGTTGTATCCCAGGGCAGCACCCAGCCCCGACATCTCGTCCCGCCGGAGCCCAGAAGGACACTGCGGTGGCGACCCCAGAGCAGCCGGGCGCCACGCGGGGCCAGGCAAGGCTGTGAAGGGCAGACGTCCACCCCGCGGTCACGCACCTCGCAGGCCCTGCAGGCGCAGCAGGGCCCGGCCCTGGTGCTCCTGCATCACCGTCCCCAGCTGCTGCTCGTAGGTGCGCACCAGCCGCTCCACGCCCGCGCTGGTCACGTACACGCTCTCCACGGCCGCCTCCACCAGGGCCGTCTGCACAGACGGGCAGAGGTGAGCGGGTGGCCCCTTCCACACTGTCCGCCCACGCCCACCACCAGCCTGGCTAGGCGAGGCCGCAGGGGGCCGAGGGCTTGGTCCACGCACGCCAGGCCCCTCTCTCGGGTCTCAGGCTTGCTGTGTGACCGCCTCCCCTCCCGCCCAGCCACGGCTGGGAGGTGCCAGTGGGCTAGAAGGGCCCTTCCTCTCGGAGCACCAAGGCAGAGCTTTGGGGCGGAGAGTCCCGCTTCCCGCCTGGAATGCAGACCTGATGTCTGGAGTGGCAGTGGCCATTCTGGGGCCCAGAGGAGAGACCTTCACACAGGAATGGGGGTGGGTGGGGGGCAGGGCGAGAGCTGGACTCCTCCCGGTATCTGCTCTGTGGAGCAGGTGAGCCGGGGAGCAGGGTCCGGAGTCTGGGCTCTGTACCTTGCCGTCGTCCCTGTCCTTGACCCGGCTTCTGGTGGCCGCGTGGCGTGCCTGCCCCAGCAGTGCCCGCGCGATGGCCCGCTCCGTGTGCTGCTGCAGCAGCTGCCCCAGCTCCTGCGCCTCGGCCAGCAGCTGCTGCTGGACCTGCTGCCGCACGTGCTGGGCCTCGTCCCGCAGCCTGCCTGCCTCCTCCGCCACGCGCGCCTCCTGCAGGGACAGGCCAAGGCGAGGAGGGAAATGGGGCCTCAAGGCTCGAGCGCGCCCACGGACCTCGTGCCCACATGGACACCACAGCCTCACCCCCCTTCCCAACGCCTCGGAGACTTCGGGAGGGAGGGAGGCGGCTGCGGAGGCTCAGAGACGCCGAGTGAATTTCTACAAGGCACAAGCAGAGCCAGAGCTGGGGTCAGGTCTGAGACGGAGGGTAGCGAGGGGCATCAGGGACACCGAGGCAGGGCCTAAGGAGCTCTGATGTCCCTGTCGGGCTGGCCCTGGAGAGGGGCGGGGTGTGGGCGGGAGCAGCTGCCCGCCGAGTCCTCCTGGGTGGAGGCTGCATGCTGCAGGTGGAGGGCACGGGTGCGCTCTGATTCCTCGCTCTGGCCCAGGTCCTAGCAGGGGCCCTTGGGTGCCTGGGCGGCGGCGGGTCTTACCAGTGCTCTGAGCAGCTGCCACTGGTGCTCGTCCAGGCAGGGGGAGGCGCCCTGCTCCAGCGCCCGCTGCTCCCGGAGCTCCTGCACGAGGCTCTTCTTCCCCGACAGCCTCATCTGCGCCAGGGCGGCAAGGGCATGGCCGCGCAGGGCCAGACGGCGGAGCGCTCCTCGCAGCAGCAGGCCGTGGCCCTGCAGGACCCCCCGCACGGACCTGGGAGAAAGGGGTGGGCGGGTCAGCCCCGAGGGCTCTGGGCTCACCAGTGGGGCCGGTCCCTGCCATGCGCTGCACCCGACTCCGGGCGGGGCCCTTCCCACTGGGGGCGTCTGGCGGGTGGGGCTGACCCCCAGGCTGTTCTGTAGTGCCAGCTGCCGTGCAGGTTCTGGGGCTCCCTCCTTACTTCTCCACACAGTTGCATGCATGCACATACATGCACACACGGACACGTGCACCCATGGACACACACACGTGTGCATATGTGCTCACATTGTGTACATGCAAACAGACATGCAAATATACATATGAACACACGCACAGTGCACCCATCCACACACATCCGTGCACATACAATGAACCCGTGCACAGATACACACAAGTGCATGCACATAGATGCTCACTCATGCGCACATATACTTGTGTGCTGACCCCACAGGGCTCTTCCAGGGCCGACTGGGGCTGACCCTTAGGCACAGCTCTGCCCTGCCCGCCCCCGGCTCTTGCCCCTGCATGTCCCTCCCGTGTTGTGGGGAGCTCTGTGTGGTCTCAGGCACTTGCATCTCCAGTGAGTCTCCGTGTGAACGGGCACGATCCAATCCGGGGGCTGCAGGCCATTCAGCCTCCTGATCTCAGTGGCGCAGAAGCTCATGGCCTCTGGGCTTAGCATCTGGTGGTGTGAGCGGGTACAAATTCTCTGGAGTTACAGCTCAGACGAGAGTCTGAGCCAGTGGTCTGCAGCCACTGTCCATGGACCAGGGCCTGTCCATAGGCCCAGTACCCTGCAAAGCACTGGTCTGGTTCTGGCCGCTGGTGCGTGGCCTGGACATAGACAGGTGGGGGTCGACGGGGGAGAGCAGGCTGAGGAGTACCGTCCTAAATTCAGTCCTGCAGTGCTCCTGGCCCTGGGCGGCGGGCAGTGAACGTAACCACGCACACAGATAGAGCCAGCGAGACAGAGAAGAAGCCAACAGCAGAAACTCCCACAGATCGGTGTGACCAAAGTATAGAACAACAATCTGATACACGTGTCCCAGAAATTAAAGAACGTGCCAGGGAACTGAAAGGTAAAGTGGACATTCTAGAAATGAAAACAGAAACCAACCTGGAATGTGAGCCTCGCACCAGAGGGAGGGGCAGCTGCAGAGAGGAGCGGGAGTCAGCAGGAGGGAGCGGACAATGACACAGCAGGGACGGCATGTACCTTGCTTGTGGCCAACCTGGGTTCGAGCTCTGGCACCCTCTACGGTCCCCTGAGTCCACCAGGAGTGACTCCTGAGTGCAGAGCCAGGAGTCAGCCCTGAGCACTGCCAGGTGTGGCCCAAAACACAAAAAAACCAAACAACAAAAATCCCAGACAGTAAAGCTTGTGAAAGACAGAGGGAATCCAGCCAAAGACGCAGAGGCCTGCGACTGGCAGCCCAGGAAGGGCAAGGGAGGAGGCAGCGGGAAGGGCCGAGGAATCTTACGTGATCGTGAGACAGCAGGAATCTTCAGAAGCTGAAGGAAAGTCATGAGCCCAAGCCGCACACAGATGAACTCGAGACAAGCAACACACACAGGCACAAAACCCAACCACACACAAGGGCCAGAGAGAGGACTCCAGGTGTCAGTGCTTGTGGTCTGAATGCAGGAGGCCTCGGGTGGAGCCCTGGGACCTCCTGAGCCTCTGAGACCAGGGATACAGAATTCGGGTGTCTCAGGGTCTGACTGCCCAAGCTGGACGCAGATTAGACTTTGACAAGAATGCAAACTGAAATCTCTAAACTACCCTAGGAAAAATAAAAATAATTTATAATAGTTAAAAAGGGCTAACATCAGATAGTTTTTTTAGAGTTGCGTCCTCTTGGGGCCAGAGAAGTAGCTCAGTCGGCAGGCTCTGCATTCAGGAGGCCCGGGACCCATCCCGGCGCGGAGACTGACCCCTGAGCACTGAACCAGGAGTAGCTCCGGAGCACCACCAGGTGTGGCCTCAAAACCCAATCAATAATTTTTAAAAATAATCGGAACAAAAATTGGGAGAGAAAAAGAAACACAACGCGGAACACACAAATGGAAGGATGTGATCTAACACTTCAGTGACTCTGCATTAGGGCTGAGAACGAGGCCAGGGGGCTCGGGGCTTCCCCCACCTGCCCCCCGGGCACGCTCGGCTCTCCGGGAAGCCCAGGCTGCTACTCAAACGGCTACCTCAGCTCCGTTTTCTCAAAATAAGAAATGTTTCGGATCAAGTGGGGAAAAAATCAGTTGCAGCACAGGTGTGAAAATAATGAACCGTGGGGCTGGGGCTAGAGCACAGCGAGGAGGGCGTTTGCCTTGCACGCGGCTGGACCGGGTTCGGTTCCCAGCATCCCACACGGTCCCCCGAGCACCGCCAGGGGTGATTCCGGAGGGCAGAGCCAGGAGGAACCCCTGAGCATCCCCGGCAGTGACCCCAAAAGGCAAAAACATAAAAATACAACCATGAGCAGGGCCGGCTTGGGCGCGACCTTCTGGGGGCCGGGTCCCCCGGGCAGAGCCTGCCCCGGCCAGAGACGGGCTCGCACTGCAAGGTTCGCGGGGCCTCGTCACCCGGAGGCGCTGGCTGGCTGCTCAGCCGGGCGCGTCCCGGGTGCGCGTGCCCAGCCCCGTGCCGCCTGCAGGGGGGCGGACGCACGGCTCCCTGCCCAAGCCAGATCTGCCTCCCGGGCCCCGCTTCCGGACACGCCCTCTGCAGCCGCAGCCGCAGCCGCAGCCGCGCTCACACGTTCTGGTCTCTAGGCCACTCTGGGCGGTGAGCGGCGCCCCTTGCAGAAAGACCCCTGTGCCCCTGTGTCATGGAACATCCCGGACTCTGTCCCCCGCCCTGCAGCCAGCAGCTGCTGTACTCACTCCTCGCTGAGTCCTCCCAGCCGGCTCAGCACGTGGTGGACGATGTCCTCCTGGCTCTCCTGAAGCTGAGTCTGCAGCACCGTGGACAGAGCGCACTCTTCCATCCAGACCTAGGCCCCAGGCAGAGTGGCGGGTCAACCCAAGCCCATTCCACCCTGCGTGTGTTGGGTCATGCCTTTTGCTCCTAGTTTTATAAACAAAACTGGAGCTGAAGTAATACTAGCTCATTGGGGACGGTATTTGCCTTGCACACAGCTGACTTGCATTCGGTCCCCAGCACCCGACATGGTCCCCTGAGCACTGCCAGCAGTGACCCTTGCGTGCAGAGCCAGGAGTAACCCCTGAACGTTGCCAGGTGTGCCCACGCAAAACAAAAGAGAAGACAATAATCTTTCCCCCTCTAATTTAGTCACATTTCTCATATATTTTCAGCTAAAGGTGTATTAAAATTTTCTAATTTACAAGCATCAATGTGAAAGCATGAAAAGGTATTTCCTTGTTTTGTTTCTAGGCCACACTCAACATGCTCAGAGTTTATTCCTGGCTCTGTACTCACAGATAAGTCCTGCTGGACTCAGGGGAACATATGGGGTGCCGGGGATCAAACCCTGGTCAGCCTTGTGCAAAGCAAGCACCCTACCCACTGTATTATCTCTCTGGCCCTTACATTTTCTATGGTGTGTGGAAGGAACTGATTTTCTACGCATAAATCAGTGCAGACGGTCTGGGTGCCTTTCATTAGCTATTTTCTCTCTGTGACCCACCTGCCATGCCAGTCCGTCTCACATGGTTTCCATAAATGCCTGCACCTAATTTCAAGAGCTCGCTTTCCTCCCGGGCATGTTTATTCTCCAGCAGCTCAGTCCCTGGTCCCCCAGCGAGACTGCAGGTCTGCCTAGGCGCTCATGCTCCTCCTAGCAGCCAAACCTTCACTGTGATTTGGGAATCAATTCTCAAACTCTGGGGGGAAATGAGCTTTGAATTTGGACTGTATGAGAAGTCCAAGTTTGGAGAAAATCCTCATCTGTCTAGATGCGGTTCCTTGCCTAGGAGCAAGAAGGTTCTCATGGTTTAGCACACCCTGAACTGCTCCGAACGCTCACTCCCATTCTGGCCTGCTCCCTCCAGGCACCCTGTACCTGCTCTTGGGAGAAATCTCGAGGTACACTCTCATGGGTATTGCAAGGCAAATCTCCTTGGCCGGGAATATTGATTTATATCAGCAAAACACAGAGGATCTTAATCACGGCTGATGGTTTTAGATTGTCTTTTCAATCATCTTATCCACACAAGTCCAAGGAAGGGATTATCCAGGCTGCAGATCAACCATCCTTTGTTGTTTAAGGTCTTATCTGCATGGGAGAAGCAGTGTCTCTTCTGCCCACCCTAAAGGCTTTGCTCTGACTTTGGTGCCAACCTATTTTCTAGACTAATTTAAAAATCAAGCGGGCCCAGTAACGTCTCCATTGGAGACTTTGTTGTTACTGTGTTTGGCATATCGAGTACGTCATGGGGAGCCTGCCAGGCTCTGCCGTGCGGGCGAGATACTCTCGGTAGCTTG
>JAOXYA010000002.1:20264989-20279409 GCA_028565675.1 Sorex palustris
TAGAACACCCCCCACCCCCCACCCTGCCCCTTCCACCCCCTTTCTCTTACTCTTGCTTGGAGATCAAGAAGAGGACGCTGCAAGAATCCTTGGGCCATGTTTATAATTCAGACGGCCCAGCGTGGTTAAAACTAAGGAACGGACAAGGGCAGCTTACATGGACAGAGTTTGAGACCAAGGCTACATACAGGTGTGCTGATTATTTCACAACTTAACGATTTCGGATGGAGGGAGGCAGCAGTCAACGAAAAATGCCATCTCTGGAATGCGTTGCCCAACACCTGCCACTAGGTGGAGCTCTGATGCAGGTATAAACAGCAGCCGGTGGGGTTTGCCTTGACCACACCTGCCCGGAAGGTCGGTGACAGGACCTGAGACGAAGTCTGTGCTGGTGCTTGTAACGGCGTCTGTGCCGCAGGTAGGAGGCCTTGCACACATAAAAGACGACTGCTTTACTTGCCTAGATCGGAGTTGGGTCCTGGGTGAGCCCTGGACTGAAAATCGTGTCTCAAGCCCTGAAGCTAGCAGGGGACCAGGAAGCAAGAACACAGGAATTGTTGGCTTTCCCCTACTGGGGACCACCAGCCTTTGGAAGATTTTGGTACCCCCTCCACCCCACCCCATGCCAATACAGACCACAGTCCTTTGTCCATAGGCCCCAGCCACACAAGGTGCCAACTAGCCAGGAACATCTTTCTAGATATCTCATGGCCGAGATTCCAGTTGTTCTCACGAACCTATTCACTTTTATTTTTTTCGTGGCCTGTGTTGACATCTAGTGAGAAATCCATGTGGATGACTGAGAAGTCTCTTGGAACTTTGAAACCACAGTTTTCTCATCTCTGAAGTGGGAGGACAATTTCAGCACATGTCTCCTAGGGTCCCTGTCAGCCCCAGGAGAGGTACTTTGCATTTTCCGGTTCTGTGCATCCCATCTTGCATGACTGCAGGCCACGGGGGTGGGGGTGGGTGGGTGGCAGACATCCTGAAGTGTCCGTATCTTAAGGGAAGCTGCAGGGTGCCTCAGCGCTGCCTTTCCCATCTCCCACTCTCCCAACAAAAGATCCCTGTCAGCGTCGTGTAAAAGAACTGAGCTCCGCCAACCTTGCTATGCCCCGTGGACTGTGCTTCCTGCCACTCTGTCGCCAGTGCCAAGTCTTTTCTGCTCTACTCTTTATACTCCTCTGCCAGGCCACTTAGTGGCAGACAAATTGGGGGGGGGTGATTCAAACCAAGGTGGGCGCCTTCGAACCTTAGTCCCTCCCTGCAACCAACGGCCTCCCCTGACGGAAGATAAATGGCTGCGATGGAGAGGCATGAGCCTCGTTTCCCACAATTTCACTAGTTACCAGATGGAGGCTCAGGGGTAGCTTCCCGCGGTTGTGCCTGCACACACACACACACACACACACACACACACACACACACACACACCTGCCGCCAGCTGTTCCCCACTCCCCATATACTTCTCACTCAGGAGAAGGGGAGAACGTGGAGGGGAGAACGAACAGCAGGGCAGGGCGGGGGGAGTCCAGATCTTCTGTTGGGAGAGTGGGACATGGGAAGAGCATCTCTGCAGCTTCCCTTAAGATACTGACACTTTAGGATGTCTGCCAAGCACCCACCCCAAGGCTTGCAATCATGAAAGATGGGATGTGCAGAACTGGAAAATGCAAAGTACTTCTCTTGGGGCTGGCAGCCCCCAAGGGCCCAGAGCCCTTATCTCAGGCTTGGGAAGCTGGCGTCAGAGGCTGGAGTACAGACTTTGCAGGACACAGACTGGCAAGTTTATTCCCAGCACCACGTGGTCCCCTGAGCACTGAATCAGCAGCGGCCCCCTGAGTTCCCCTGAGGGTGGCCCCAAAGTAGAACCAAATCAAACCTGCCCTTCAGTCTCCTGAGGTGACCTAGACTGGACCTTCGTTCTCTTCTCTCAAGGGGCCATACAGCCCTAAGCCTCTCCCCAGAAGATGAGGGAGGGTCTGTGCCCGATTTAGACCAGTAGACCTGGTACCGTTTCTGGCTTTGTGATTTCTTGGAAGGCGGCCAGTTTACCTAGCTACAGTGGTTAGCGTCTGAATTTCGAATTCATTAGGAGTGGAGAGGCTGGAAGAAGGGAGGAGAGATATAGGTCCTCCCAGCTGGGAGACCGAGGCCCAGCAGAACAAGGGCTCACTCAGCTCAGGGAGCGGCCCCTTCCCCCGCGCCCACACTGGCAGTGGAAGCCGGTGACTTAGGTTAGATGCATTTGTTCCGCGTGAGGTGCCACGGACGGTTGACATCCGCAGCCCGCCTTAGATTTGACACCAGCTTCCCTCTGCCAGATCCTGCCCACGGCAGATCCAAGGGCAAAGCAAAGTCGCCTAAGTGCTGCAGGAAGTTCTCTCGCCGGCACCCAGCTGCTTATGCAAATCACTTCTTCAGCCCTGTGCGGGAGGAGGTGGGTCAGGTCAGTGATTCCCCGGGGTGACCCCAAGGCCAGCTCCCACAGGGATGGTCAGGTGGGTGGCGCGCCCCGACACCTGCGCGCCCCACGCCGAGAGGGGCAGGGCTGTGCCTTCCTCCCGGGACAACCCCAAAGGCAAATATTTAGCCTTGCGGTCACACCCGGACTTGCAGTCCAGCCAGCGCGGCCCGGGAACACAGGCCGTGTGCAGCTGCGAAGAGATGAGGGAACTCACCCCGCGACCCCGGGTGGGGGGTTGGCGGCGAACCTTTAGGTCCAGGCAGGAGGCCAGACCCGCAGAACATCGCGCCCGAGCGCCCGCCGGGCCGGCGATCGGGGACCTCCACCCTCCCGCAGCCCGCGTGGAAGACAGACCTGGCGGGCAGGGGCCAGGGCGGCGCGACCGGTGCACCAGCCCAGAGCTGGGCGCGAGCAGGCGGGCAGCGCCGCGGAGCCTGGGGAGACCCGAACGAGGGCAGGCAGGTGCCCGCCCTGCGGAGGGTGCAAACGAGGAAGCGACGTGCCAGCTGCACAGCAGCAGCGGGCAGGCCGGTGGACAGCGCGGCTGGCGTCTCCGGGTCCAGCCCCGCCCGGCTCAGCCACCCCCCCCTCCATCCCCGTGCCCACGAACCACTCGCGGGGGCCACGCCCAGCCCCTTCCAAAGGTCACTGCTCCCTGGCCTCCGGCAGCCAAGGGGCGACCTGGGCGGGCTGTTGACAGCATCAGCATCGGTCCCTTCCGGGGGTGGGGATGGGGGGGTCACTGACACTGCGGGGGAGTGTGAGTGGGGAAATGCCAGAGGTCAGAAAGTGACAGGCAGGCACCTGGCTCTGTACATCTGTCCTGAGCCCAGGCCTATGGCCAGGCCCTCTGCGGTCTAGGAGGCTCCCTTAGCAGCCCCGTCCCCCATCCCCGGGGGGTTGGGGGGGCGTGCCAGGCCCTGCCCAGCTGGAGACCCTGCGAGTGTGAAAGCCCCCCGGGTTGGGCGATTTCCCTGCTAGCCTGCTCCACTTCTCTGGCTCCTGCCCCCCTGATCGAGAAAGGCAGGTGGGGATGCTCTACCCCCGCCCACCCCAGCTCTCAGAATCAGGGAAGGGGCACCGGCGTCCCACGCCAACGCGGGGCAAACCGGATGCCTCCTTGGGGCGCGTCACTACAACTTCTTAGGTGCTCTGGTCTCTCTGCTCCGGAAAAGGGCTTTGCCCGCTTAAGGAAGAAACGATGCGGAGGCTCAAGTCCAGCACAGTCCTGCCAGCTGTGGGCTGACACCTGGCAGCCAACCATTGGCCTATCACCCCCTGAGCCAGAGGGGACCAGCAGCCAAGCTCCCGGGCCTGAGCCGCCGCTTCCAGGCCGCCTTGCCGCTTATGGCCGGCAGGGGGCAGCAACGGGATGCGCAGCCGAGACCCGACCCGGAGCGTCCAGGCGACCCCAGCTTGCCCTGCAGTCTGGGAGAGAAAGTTCCACCCTTGCATTGCAGCCAGGAGAGAGGGAGAGGCCAGGAAGAGAGAGAGAGAGAGAGAGAGCAGGGGAGAGAAAGAGTGGAGAGGAGAGAGGGGAGGGAGACAGGAGAGAGGGTGGAGAGAGAGAGCAGGAGGGAGGGAGAGAGAGTCATAGAGGCCTGCAAGGGGGTGGGATGGGGGGGTGTTGGAACACTGTATGAGGGAAACCCAGTCATGAGCAACTTTGTAACTGTATATCTCACCGGTGATTCAGTTCAAAATAAATAACTGAAACGGGTGATGTTTGAGATTCCTTTATGAAAGGCCTTCCCATCTGGCATTCAAAGACAATCGCCAGTCTAGACTCTTGCTGCCAGTCCCATAGCAGTGCCCAGGAGATATGGGCCTATCTGTCTTTCCTGGGTGACGGAGCCTCCCGCCCCCCCCCCCCCAACTCCCCGCTAGGACTCCCTCCTGTGCTCCCTCACTCCCTCCTTTGCTTCCAGTGACCTTTTATCTCAGCGGGAGCCCTGACTAGAAAGAGGGTTCTGGAAATGTGGCGCATTTCTCATTAAGTTTCTGCAGCATGAAAGTCACGTGATGCAAAGCGGGTGGGTGGGTTGGGTGGGGGAGCTTGTCCTCACCCTACTCCTCTCTAACAACGCCTGCTCCTCCGCGGTCATTTAATTTGAGATGGTTGAGGACTGAAATCTTGTCCATAGGAAGATGGTTTACAAACCTGCTCCAAGGATGCAGATGGCATGCTTGGCTCATGTTTCCTTGGCATGGAGGTGGTGGGAAAGAATTCCAAGTAAAACTGTGGCGGGTGGAGGTTTCCCGGGTGGCTTATGTGAAGTGGGGACGAGAGAGGCACTAGCCTCGAGAAAGAAATCTGTCACTTTTCTCTACCCACCTCTGTTCCCCCGGAAAGGGAGGTCCGGGTAGATCCAGGACTGATGCAAGTCTGCTGTGAGCCCCGAGGCAGCAGGGCTGCTTCTGTCTCACCAGCTCCACGAGGCAGCCAGCCAGCTGCACCTGCTGTCCGCTTGACCTTCATGGCATGGCACTTGGTCCCTGCCACCTGATTTCTCAGGTTGCTGTGGAACCTGACAGCAACTGGAGAGAGGAATAATTCTTTGCAGAAAAGGGAAGTCAGTTCTAGTCTTATCCAGTTCTTTTGGGTTCTTATTTATTTTATTTAAATGAAAGCTGTAGGCTGCAGGACCCAGGAGGTACCCTAAGTTCAGGCCAGCACTGGTGCTGACAGCAGATGATTGTAGCACTGTCCTCCCGTTGATCATTGATTTGCTCGAGCGGGCCCAGTAACGTCTCCATTGTGAGACTTCTTGTTACTGTGTTTTGGCATATTGAATACGTCATGGGTAGCTTTCCAGGCTTTGCCGTGCAGGTGAGATACTCTTGGTAGCTTGCAGGGCTCCCCGAGAGGGGCGGAGGAATCGAACCGGGCCTGGCCGGGCCAGCCGCATGCAAGGCAAATGCCCTGCTGCTGTGCTATCGCTCCAGCCCTATTTTATTTTATTTGTTTTAAAAAGATTTTATTGTTGAATCACTGTGAGATAGCTCTTTACAAAGCTGTTCATGATAAGGTTTCAGTCCCTTCACAGAAAAGACAGAAGGAGACAAGTTTATTAAGGAAGTAAGGCGAGGTAAACTCAGCTACGTGCCCAAGCAAGAATACAGGCTTCTCCGGGGTGGAGAGAACTCAAAGTACACACTCCAGGGTTAAAGTATGAAGTCCGCATGTGCAGAGGGAAGCTGCAGGTGGCACGTGCTTGGGCAACATAAACACTGCTGTCTGCTCACTTACTCCTCCACCAAGCTACTTTATATATTTTCCTAAACTGCGCCCTCCCCCGCCCCAAGCCTTCCCCCAGAATCTCAGTGGTTTCCCTGGCTCCTGAGATGGGTCTTCTTTCTCAAAGGTCTCCATGCCTTCAGGTTAGTTCCAGTTTCAGAGACTGTTCTCTCGCCAATATACATTACCAGGACTCCCCTATCTTCCAGCCTGTAACAGCATCACGATCACGGTTCTGTTAGGGCCCATGTGGGCCCTGTTCCTTTCTTTATCCAAAATTCTGTAAATTTCTTTCTTTAAAATGTGAAACAGGGCTGGAACCTGCAAGGCAGAGAGACAGTCCAGCAGTAAGGCGCTTACCTTGTATGCAACTCATCTTGGATAGATCCCTGTATCCTACGGAGTCCCCTGAGCACCTCCAGGATAAGTTCTGAACACAGTTGGATGTGGCCCCTCAAAACAAAACAAACAAACAAACAAACAAACAAAAAACAAACCAGCAAACACCAAACACCAAAATAACCGAACCCCCCCCCCCAAAATCTCGAACCCATGATGTGGGAGCTTTTAGGGTTGGAGACTGCTGAATGCCATCAGACATCTGAGGGCACCTAAGGATCCTCTGAGGGGCTGCAGTGATGTTACCAATGCTGGCGGGCATGGCTTCCAACCAGCTGCTATTTACCTGATATACTGGCAACGGAGCAGGAGAGGGGATAAAGGTCTTGGCACAGTCTCGTTGATCTCTTATTGGGGGCCATGTCTCTACTTCTTGCAGCTGTAAGCCAGACTTGTAAATGTAAAGTCAAAATGCAAGTTGGTGTCATTGATATCTCAACAGAGCAACAATGCCCGCTTCCCTGCAATCCCTGCCCATATAGAGGGCTTGTGAGAGCAAGAAGCAAGTCACAATGATGTGGGTGTGAATGAGGGGTCCTGTCCCCCAACTCCTCAGAGCTCAGCACCGGGGTCCCTCTTTCCCCTAGGTCTTGTCAGTGAGAGGGGCCAGCTGCCCTCTGTCCTCTGAGGAGCAACCAGAGGACAAAAACTCACAGACATGTGCCATACTTACCGCCTCGCCTGGTGGTGGTGGGTCCCTATCCCTCTCTATGCAGTCTCTCCAGGGATGCCTCACTGCATGCTGTCTGCGGATGCTTCTGTCTGCTCACAGGACACTGGATAAGTTGCCACAGACCCAGTGCCTAACTTGGGAAGCAGGAGGAATTTTCTTTGGGAAACACTGATTGATTTTTAGTGTTCAGGTTGTTGCCCCTTTTCCTGCTCTTGGTGGTGGTGGTTGTGATTGGGGGTCCTGAGATTATCCCATGAGGTTGGATGAGCTTGGGTGGGAGAGCATATTGGGCCTGTGAGGGGTTTGGGAAGATGCTGGGAATTGTACTTCCTGACTCAGGCCCGCAAGGCAGGTGCTTTACCACGGAACTATCATGCGTCCTCTAAGATATTCATTTATCCATTGTTTATTGGGCCACACTTGATGGTGGTCAGTACTTACTCCAGGCTCTGCACTTAGGGATCACTCTTGGCAGACTCGAGGAACATGTAGGGTCATGATCACAATCACGATCATCCTGTTGTTCAATTGCCTAGAGCAGGCACCAGTAACATCTCCTTCTTCCAAGCCCTGTGATTGTAAAAGAGCCATATTCAATGCTCTTCCAGGTTTAGGAGAATGAGACCCATCATTGTCACTGGTATTTGGCATATCAAGTACGACACGGGAAGTTTGCCAGACTCTGCTGTGCAGGCAGGATACTTTTGGTAGCCTGCCGGGTTCTCCAAAGGAAAAACAAGATAATAAAATGTCGCGCGGCCGCAAATGTGGCCACATGCTTCCGGAAGCTGGATTTATAGTCTCTGCGTCTTGGCCATTGATGGGACCAACCTGGAGCCGGCAGCAGCTGGTGGGTGTGATGCCTACCTACTGGGAGATGGGGGATCTGGGTGGAGAAGGCCCAGTCCCAATCCAAACAGGCTTGGAGATCTCAGCCCTGGAACCTGCATGCCTGGGTTCCTCTGCCAGCTCCTTCATGCGTGAGGCTTGTCCAGACGTGTGGAAAGTGGTCTCAGCATGGCCGTGGCTGGTCCTGGAGGTCTCCGGCTGCTGGGGCTCTGCTGGGGGGGGGGGAGGGAAACTCAACCCGCATCCCCTCCCAAGGGGCCCCGGTGAGGACAGCCAGGCACAGGGGCAGGAGACATGTAGGGTGCTGGGGATTATTGGACCTGGGTTCACTATGTGCAAGGCAAGTACCTAACTACTATGCTATCTCTCCGGGCCTCTAAGAGAAGCCTGCCTTTATTTATTTTTTTATTTGCTTTTTGGGTCACACCCAGCACTCAGGAATTACTCCTAGCCATGCTGGGGGACCATATGTGATGCTGGGGATCGAACCCAGGTCAGCTGCATGCAAGGCAAATGCCCTACCAGCTGTACTATTGCTCCAGCCCCTCTAAGACATTTATTATCTGCTTCTTTACAAAAAAAAAAAAGAGTCCTCTCTCCCTGGGTTTGATTTGATTTGATTTTCCCCTGAGCAAGGCAGCGTTGTTCCCAGGCTACAGTAATTTTATTTGGTGGTGACAGGTCACTTGGATGAGCTGAGAAGGCTGTTGTGGGATCCCAGCCAGAGATCAGGTTCAGGAATCTGTCACCAAATGCCTCATGGACCGCTAGCACCCCAGACACCCCGTCGCTCACAGTTCCGAGTCTGGGAGCTCATGATCCAGTGGCTTGTTTCTCCTAAAGCTCCTTCTCTCTCTCGCTCGCTCTCTTTTCTTTTGGGTGGGGGCACACCCAGCAGTGCTCAGGGCTTACTCCTTGTTCCATACTCAGGCATCACTCCTGGTAGGCTCCGGGGGGGGGGCATGTGTGGTGCCGGGGCTCAAACTTGGGTCAGTGTGTGCAAGGAACTACCCTGCCCACTGTACCCTAAAGCCCCTTCACCTGCCTCCTCTTATGTGCCCTCATTTTGTTTTGCCCCATTTTACCTTGGGATGTGCCAGAAGGAGAGAGAGAGACAGAGAAAGAGACAGAGGGGAGAGAGAATGAGAAAGAGACAAAGAGAGAGAGGGAGAAAGAAGAGACAGGAGAGAGAGAGAGAGAGAGAGCGGAGGAAGAGGAGGGAAAGGAGATGAACTGGGTGAGCCCTGGATGGCGCTGCAGGGGTTCACTGGATAAATTCCATCTGTGCATGTGCGCGCACACACACACACACACACACACACACACACACACACACACGCGGGCCCCTGCAGGTCACACTCAGGGCTGCCCTGGGGGATGTCAGCTCCCAGAGGTCTCCAGTGCCTAGCAGGTGTCCACAAAAGCTCTGATAGTTGCCTGCAGGGGGTGGCTCCTGGTGGTGGGTGCCAAGTTGCCAGATTACACAGAAGTTGGACCCCAAGGCCACAGAGGGTCTCTGAAAGGAGGCAGAGCAGCTGCCACCAAGAGGCTTCGAGTCTGGAACACAAATGTCTGTGGAAGAGGACCTGGGCTTCCTCCGCTAAAAAACAAAGTCTGGCAGGAAAAGTTCTATGCTGTATGTCCTCCGAAGGAGGAATTTCATAGTTTCAGGCCTGGTGCACCGTCCCTGGGGCTCAGTGAGGCTGGTGAGCACCAGGCAAGGAGGCCTGAGAGGGCGAGGATGCAGGCTGCACGCCATGCCTGGGACTCTCCATTGGAGCCCAGCACTTGACTCTCAAAAGCCCTTTTAAAACCTGAGTTTCGAAGATTTTCCACGCTACCAGGGACACGGAAATGTCAGAGTGGAGGCAGTGGAGTGGGTGGGGACAAATGGGCCATGTGACTCTCCCCCCCAAGAGGGATTTCTACTCCATCTTGATTCTTCTCCCCAATACTGAGCAAATGGAACGATGGCAGATTTTATGGGTTTTTGTTAGTTTTGTCACATCCCCTAATTTTTTTTTTTGCCCCTTTGGGAGAGCTGAACTGAAAATCTATTAGAAATAATGAGAGTTCAGTAAGGCAGCCAGTCACAAAATAAATGTCCAAAAATCAATAGCTTTCCTATTTCCAACAGTAACCACTTAGAAAAAATAATGGGAAAGAAAGATCTTGTTCACCATAGAAACAAAGGGTATTTATCACCTCGGAGCAAACTTCGAGGGGCATATGACACTTGCCTTATAGGTCCCGCCCTTGTGGTGTGAGGGCTCTGGCTCTGGCCTGGGTTCCCAGGGGGCCCTTGACCCTCAGGTCTTTGCCACAGGGGACTTGGGGGTGGTGGTGTTCTCCACCCCCTATTGACCCTCTACACACACACACACACACACACACACACACACTCAGACTCTCTCGTTGCCCTCCAATAAGGTGTGTTGGAGATGCACACTCTGAACAGCTGCTCTGGGCAATTGTCAAGGGGCTGCAGGGCTGTGCTTGCCCCATGTGGCCACTGTGGGTGGTCACTCAGCCTGAGGCAGACACTGGGGGGCGGGGAGGGTCACACTGCAATAGGGAGCCAGGAGAGGGACAGGCTTGATCCTGCAAGGCTACAGGCTTGCCCTTTGGAGCCTCTGGTCATCTGGATGGAGGCATTGGCCTGACTAGGGTGTGGGTGCAGGGCCCATGAGATAACTCTCGGGGGAGTGACTTTAGTGAGCTGGGTGGGGGGGGGTGGGGATGCTAAGACTGTGGAAGCCAGCAGTCACAGTTGTGTGGTGTGGGTGCTGTGAACTTGGCTGCTAGCATCACTGAACTGAGTCAGGGTTTTCTTTGGCAAATGGCAGAGAATGTAGCTGATTCTGTCTCTCTTCCTCGAAAAGCAAATATGGACAACCAAGAAATCTAAAACTCTGGCCCTCCTCCTTGGCTCATGCACCCTCCACAGCTGCCTGAGGGGCCTGCTTTGCCTTTTCTCACGGCAGATCCCAAAATGCCTCTCGGGAGCAGCCTGGTCCAGAGCCTGGCAGGATTGGGGGTTAAGTACCAGGATTCCTCTGAAAAGGTTGCTCCATCACAGGACCAGAGGGGGTCTGAGCCTGTTGGTCTTAGCAGTTTCTAACTCAGTAAAATCACCCTTTATTCCTCATGGTTTTCTTTTTTTCTTTTTGGGTCACACCAGCAATGCTCAGGTGTTACTCCTGGCTCTGCAGTCAGGAATTACTCCTGTCGGTGCTCAGGGGACCATATGGAATGCTGGAAATTGAACCCTGGTTGCGTGTGTGCAAGGCAAATGCCCTACCCAATGTACTATTGCTTCAGCCCTCCTTGTCTTCCTTCTTTTCTTTCTTTCTTTCTTTCTTTCTTTCTTTCTTTCTTTCTTTCTTTCTTTCTTTTTCTTTTTCTTTTAAAACACCGTTTTAAACAGGTTTCATGGTCACCACATTCTGTTAGTTTTTGGTGCTAGCACATAGATCTGATTTGGTATATGTTACACCATAATTACCTCAGTGCGTCTAGTTAGCGTTTGTCATTTCTAACCCCCATCATGTTTCTTTCTTGTGATTCAGGCTTTTTCCTTTTGGGAGCTGGGTGGGGGGCGGGGATGCTAAGCTAAGGGTGTGTGTGTGGACAGGGTGGTGGGAGAGTCAGTGGTATATTCAGAGCTGGAGGGCCACACTGCAGCAGGGAGCCAGGCTTCTGGCTCTGCTCAGGAATCACTGTTAGCATATTGGTTGCCAGGTATTGAACCCGTATCAGTCATGTCCAAGGCAAGTGCCCTACCTACTGTACTATCCCTCAAGACCCTTAGATAAATTTTTGCATAGATATTCTATTAGGAGAGAGAGAGTTTCTACTGAGAAAGAGAAGTGGAGAGAGAGAGAGAGAGACAGAGACAGAGACAGAGACAGAGAGGAGAGACAGACAGACAGACAGAGAGATTGAGTATTATATAGCTGGAGTCTTGTCGAGGTTGACTTCAGGTAGATGGTGATAGGTAGGTAGAGAACTCCAGTAAAATCACTAGAACTTGAGAACTTGGTCTCTTTCTTCCAGACATATGATTGTGCTTTCTTCAAAGGCAGAATTTCTCCATATGGTAATTCTGACACTATCTTCTAACAAAATGACCTTGACACAAATAAGAGAATTATTTGCATTAGCAATGCCAAGAACTTCTTAAAATTACAAACCAGCAACCTCTAAGTCGTCACTGAGTGCGGGAGAATGAAATGGTCATATTGGCCTATCCTGAATCATGTTCTTGGGCTCCTTTTTGACTCTTTTCTGTATATTCCTTTCTATTTTTCCCACTCTCTCCTTTCCATCCACTAGATTAAGGGAAATGATCTTTTGGAAGTCATAGGGGCTGATGCTTGGCTCTGTGCTGATGTCTTTCTATTTGAAAAAGGGCAAAGACTTGACTAACTGTTCCTCTAGAATCTTACGAGTTAGGGGCCAGAATGATAGTACAGTGAGTAGGGTGGTTGCCTTGCTTGTGGCTGAGCCAAGTTTGATCCCCGGCTTCCCATATGGTCCATTAAGCCCTGTCAGGAGTAATTCCTCAGTGCAGAGTCAGAAGCAAACCCTGAACATGGCTGGGTGTGGCCCCAAACAATAAAAACAAACCAAAAATAGAATCATACTGCTTAATAGCCACCAGACAACACTGGTGAACATTTTCTGAGATTCTGGGGGTAAGCCAGCCATTCTTCTTCAAAGTTCTGAGATAAAAAGAAAATAAACGTCCCAGTTGAAGCCCACATCCCTCTCCTTTTTATTTTCTTTTTTGCCAGTGATTTTTGTAGAAGAAACAAGTTTGGACAAGGAAATAGAAGGTGGAAAGGGAATTGCTGTCTAGAGAGTGAGGACTTTGTACCTGTTATCCTCTTAACATGAATGGCTGTGATTCACTGACCAACAGCTTCCCCTGCGCTGGAATCAGAGAAGTCAAACAAGATCATTAGGAAAACTGGGAGTGGCTCAGCTGGGTATCCATAAAGCAAAACCAGGACTCTGAGCCCGAACTGCCTCCTTCTTAGTCATGGTGTTTTTTTGTTTTATTTTGTTTTTAATTTTTTTTATTTTATAAGGTAATTCACAATATTTGATTACATTTAATATTCAAACATAAATCCCACCACCATTACACTTTCCCACCACCATATTTGGGATGTTTCCAACCCAAGCCCCGATCCCTGTCCCAAAGCACAACCAAAATAATATATATTTTTATTGCCTGTTATGAAAAACTGCTGAAAATGCTACAAAAAAGCATCCATAGAGGAAACAGTGTGAAGATTATTCTATTTTGGCAGGGGCCATTAAGACATTCTTTAGGATATCACTAACATGTTGTTAAAAGTTGAGTAATGTGAGCTTTCATTTACATATCTGGAAATATGTATGTATATATATATTTCCCTCTATGATTGTTTGCCTACTATTTGAACCCACCAAATGTGGTATGGTACTCTTGAAGAATGGGTAGGGAGTGTCTTAGAATGTGTCGCAGTCACATGATCCAGGAATATGTTCACCCGTGCGTGAGGCTCGGCCCTAGCGCGTGGGGAGCCTTGAGCATGGCGAGGGTTGGGTTCTGGAGGTTTTTGGCTGCTGGGGCTGGGTCCCTTGGGGTGGGGAGCACTCTCACCGACCCCAGGCTAGGGTGCCCAGAGTGAAACAGCCTGGCCTGGGATCCAGTAGCATGGCTGTGGTGGGCCTCATGTTGTTCCCTTCCACAAGAAAAAGCCATGTGATCTGGATCGTAGCCAATGAGAAGATTATTTGGCCGGCAGGAGGTGGCTTATGGCCGTCACCCTTGGGTCTCAGAAGACAGGGGGAAATGCTCCCAGTCCTGTTGAGCCCAGAGTCCAGGGTCACAAAGTTCTGCATTGCTTAGGTTTTGTTGGACTTCACTGGAGTCACGGTGTTTTCATGGTTCTGGATGGCTTCTGTGAGAGAATGATATGGAAGAGGAAGTCCACTCTGTTGTTTCTGTGGATGCTGTCAGCCTTCTTTCTACAAGCGTAAGAGCATGGCATTGGAAAGGAAGAATTTGAGCCAGTGGAACACAGTCATCAGAGGATAAAAATCAGAAGAAATCTTTCAGTGCTTCTGAAATCTCCAAAAACTTCATGGCAAAGAATGAGCTGTTTGGCCAAAGCCAGGCTGGAGGAAGGTATCTTAGTCATCCCCAAGGCAGGCAGGAGGAAGGAAAGGCAGCTTAGCTCAAAGAGCAAGGATTTTACCTGCTGTTCTCATGCCTTTGTCCAGACACCTTGGAACAGCAGGAGGCGTATGGTGGGGGCTCAGTGTGTTCCTCATGAGGGACTGGACAAGTGGTTGCTTATTGGAGACTTCTGGGAAAAAGCACCCCTGCTTCCAATCCTGCCTCCAAAATGTCTTTCCATGAGAACAAATCAATCACTCTTGATGGTTGCAGTGTAGCACCCAATAGTGCAATTTATGGAATGAACTATGAAACGAACAATTCAAAATTATTTGATAAACTTAACTGTTAAAATATCCATTTTTGAACAATTGGATAGTTTGCATTTTGTGAGAATGTTAAACAAGACTGTGAATGACTGTTCTTGCCCTTAAATTTTTGTAAAATTTTCAAATAACAATCCTAAGACACATGCAAAAAGGAAACACTTGGTTTAAGAGCATGCACATTATAAGACTTATTTATTTATTTATTTTTGGCTTTTCAGGTCACACCTGGTGATGCACAGGGGTTACTCCTGGCTCTGCACTCAGGAATCACCCCTGGTGGTGCTCAGGGGACC
>JAOXYA010000002.1:20279930-20291321 GCA_028565675.1 Sorex palustris
GTCCCCCGAGCACTGCCAGGAGTAATTCCTGAGTGCATGAACCAGGAGTAACTCCTGTGCATCGCCGGGTGTGACCCGAAAAGCAAAAAAAAAAAAAAACCTCAATAATCAAGGCGGCAGAATGTAGGTAGCAAGATAAAGAGTTGAACGGAACAATCCAGACAATCCAGAAATGGACTCACACGTATTTGACCTGCTAATCTTAAAGAAAGGCACAAAAGTTATTCAGTGGGGAAAGGGGTTTCCCCCAGCAAGTAGATCAGAACAGAGTGTGTCATCTCCAGAGCACCACAACTAAAGGGTAGGGGCCCAACATCCAGGCATATGAGCAACACAACGGAAGTGTGTTAGCAACGCAGCCAGGAGTGTGACCCCTGGCAAACAGATGTGAGCACCACCGTGACCCCTGGTGAGCATTCCAAGAAGAATGTGTGGGAGCACCACAACTAATGGAGTGTGACCCTCTCTGGCCCACATGTATAACCTCAGCCAAGCACCGCAACCCAGAGTGTCACCTGGATGGCCTCTCGATCACAGCACAGAATGACATAAAGCAAGGACATGAACAATGGCCAATACAAATGAAGACTTAGCCTCTGAGTTAGAACTAAAATTAATAATGGCGGGCTGAATGAAGCCCAAGAGCAACAGTGGAAGGAGAGAGGCATATGGTGGCCCTAGTGTGGTACCGTGGTAGCCCTCAAACACGTAAACATTGACACTTTTGTAAACCAATGTTACCTCAACAGAAAGCAGTTAAAAAAAAAAGACAGAAAGAAAGAAAAAAAAGCACCTGTTACTTCATTGTCCACAAAATATGTCTACTGTAATAAACACACTGACGTATATCCACATTAAGCACAAATTAGACTGCACAGCATTTCTTCCCTTGTGTCCTCAGGTTAAGCAGATAACATATTGCCTTTCCACACTGCCTCTCCCCCACCTTCTCTTGCAATTCCTGGGAAGTTGGGCAGAGAACACGCTTGCCAATGCCAGGCAACTGCTTTCCTCTTTTAAGAAAGTGACACCTAAGAACACCACCTGTTTGTCATTTAATGAATTTTCAAGAAAAATACATTAGACTCTTCATCTATCCAGAGAGGAGGGCGTTTCTCTCTGGCTCACTCCGTATTCTAGATCAGTGGGCTTCAACTTGCAGCCCATGGAAATGGTTAAAGACCACTGGTTGGAACTGCAGGTTCAGGGACCGGCATGCAGGGTAGACACTGTCTGTGGGGGTGAAAAGGTTGAAGAGCACTGTTTGAGGAAGCCCCAAAATGTTGCTGTTTACTTTCTACTGGATTAGCTCATGTCTCTGGAGATAAATACTGGACCTCAGCTTTTTTTTTCTTTTTTTGGGGGGGTCACACCCGGTGATGCACAGGGGTTACTCCTGGCTCTGCACTCAGGAATCACCCCTGGTGGTGCTCAGGGGACCATATGGGATGCCGGGAATCGAACCTGGGTCGACCCAGGGTGGCAGCGTGCAAGGCAAACACCCTACCCTCTGTGCTATCACTCCAGCCCCCTTATTTATTTATTTTTAATTTTAATGTATGAGTATTGCTATTTATTCAGCCATTGATTAGGCTGATTGAATTGGGCATGAACTCCACACATTATAAGACTTTAATTTAAATTTTTGCTGACTTCAGTAAAAAACTTTATTTAGGGAAATAGAAAGAAAGGGAGAGAAAGGCAGGGAAGCTTCCAGATTATGATGGGGATCCTAAAGCAGTATTTCCTTTAAATTTTATTTTTGACATATGCAGCCAAATATTTATCTGTATGTAATAGAAGATGCATTTATTTTAATTAATTATTTTTTTGCCACACCCTGTTGTGCTCAGGGCTTACTACTAGCTCTGTGCTTAGGAATCACTTTTGGCAGTTTCATTTTTTTGGGGGGGTGGGTCACACCTAGCGATGCACAGGGGTTACTCCTGGCTTTGCACTCAGGAGTCACCGCTGGCGGTGCTCAGGGGACCATCTGGGATGCTGGGAGTCGAACCCGGGTAGGCTGTGTGCAAGACAAACGCCCTACCCACTGTGCTATCTCTCCAGCCCCACTTCTGGCAGTTTCAGGAGATGAGATGGGGTTGTGGGGGATTGAAACCAGGTCAGAAATGTGCAAGGCAATTGTCTTACCTGATATCTCTCTGGTCCCTATCCTTTGTTTTTAAAAGCAGACAGTGTTAGTTCTGATACATTCTTGGTCTACTTATGTGTTAACATTAATCAACACTCAAAAATTCTGTGGATTTTTAAGATAATATTTAAAAATCTCTTCTTGCTTTTTATTTCTCCCATACTGTCCAGGAATGTTTGGAAAAGCTCCGGAGAGGAGGAATCTTGTTTTAGGACCGTGATGCTTTGCTTCCACGCCTCTCCACCCCCACCTCCCCGAACCTCATTAGTGTCTCACATAGGATCCAGATTCCAAAAACACGTGTGGAATTAAGTGTTGGCAAGAGTGTGAGAAAGCCAGACTTGCATACGCTGTTGGTGGGAGTATTAATTGGTCCAGCCACTTTGAAGGCAATTTGGCAGCATCTATTAAAATGTAAAATGCGCATACCCTGTGATTCAGCAATTACACTTCCCCCTGGCTTCCCAAGAGAAACTTTCCCACCAATGTGCAGATGTTACTGCAGCCCTGGCCATAACAGAAACATCCTGAAACAACTCAAACGCCAATCAATAATGGAAGGCTTGGAGAAAAATCTTGACTGTGTAGTAAAGTAGATCAGAGACTAAAAATTAAATTGTGTGGGTCAAATTAAGTCTAGGAGGCAGATTTTTATCATGCTGCACAGCATTTATGCCTATATAATCTGCAACTATGTTTCCAGAGGCAATTCTTGTAATTTGTGGTAATTATTCTCTGTAAAGTTGCTGTGAAGCCTGGATGAGTGGATTTTGAAGCCATTAGTCCTGAGGAGGAATCTAGACTGAGCTTCCTTTGAGTCTTTCGCCAGGTTTTCACCAGTCAACAAGTACATAACCTTGTTTTATGTGTATTTTTGTTTATAGACCCGTTATTCATTATGAATTATTGATTCATTAGCATTGAACTCATGGCTAATAGCTTTTTGATTTTCATTTGAATGAAGCTGCTCCAGTAGATAAATTTTCTCCGTAAGTTCCCTCACAACCTTTTGTCTTTATCATTGAATACTGGACTGTACTTTAACACTTCATGGATATATTAACCCTTAAAATTAACAACACAGGCTCAAAATATGAAAACTTTTTAGATACATGTCACTTTGCCTGTGTCCCTGAATAACCACAACATTACTGAGAGGATTGAGGTGGAGGATGCAGACAAATTTCAGCAAGTAAAAGGATTTGCAAATATGGAATCCGTGATTAGTAAGGATGGACTAAATATAAAGACTAAAACACAACCTCCGTTTGTGTTATTACTTTTAGATGCCTTAGTATTATTAAATATATAGTCACAATTTACATTTTTCATTATTAACATTATTATGAATCCATAGATTTAAGTGTAAGTGGAATGTTCTTAATTTATTACAAGATTCAGAACTAGTAAGTAGTAATTTTTTTTGTAGGAGTACTGTTATTTATTCAGTCACTGATTAGCTGATTGAATTGGGCATGAACTCCACCTTATTTTTTTTTAATTTATTTTTTCCTTTTCATATTTATTTATTGAATCACTGTGGGAAAAGTTACTAAGCTTTCAGGTTTAAGTCTCGGTCATACAATGATCAAACACCTTTCCCTTCACCACTACTCATTTTTCACCACCAAGAACCCCAGTATACACCCCTCCCACCCCTCCAAATGCCTGTGAGGCAGATGATTTCTACTTAACTCTTCTCTACATTGACTACATTCATTATTTCGACAAAAGATGCACCATTATTGTTCAGAATTTCCCCCCAAACAATCAGAGTTGCTGAAAAGGTATTGTGAAATATTTTGTTTTCTATAGCTGGTTATGAGAATCATATAATGTCACGCGATTTTGGATTTCTGCAAAGAGCCAGATAATTACGAGATTGGTTTCTGTGTGTCTGGTGGTATGGCTGTGCCGGAGAGCTGCTCGTGGGGGGTAACTCATGACCTCAGTAGGGCGTGAAGGACGTAGTAACTTTTTAAAAAATATTATCATTGATGCTTCCATTGCCCCATCTTTGGCCATTGGGAGATTTTTCAAGTTAGCATAACTCAGTCATTTTTGGGTAATTGTCTTGCTTTCTGATATAATTGGATGTTGAAGGGTCCTTCTGTTTATTTCTTGTTCTGGATCTGGAATTGTTATTTTTCCAAGCATCTTGGTTCTTTAGTGAGAAATAATGTGCAAAAAGAGACAGCAATATGAATATGAATGCTAAGGGTGATTGTTATGGGTGATCTTTACTTGGAAGATTGGTAACTGGTTATATATTACCACACAAATGTTGTATGACAACCACAAAACTGCCCTGGCATATGACACATGTGGCATTTACTGCTCTTAACTCTGGTGGCTAGTAAGATAGTTTGATCATTAGCTGAGCTCACTCACAGAGCTGGGGTTTGCTTACCTTTCAACTGATCTAGATTGTTCTCGAATGAATGGTTATATAGGTTATCTATGTCTACAGATGCTGATTTTGTGTAAGTGGCACCATTGACTGGCAGGTCTCTGGAAGCTCCTGAGACCATTTGAGAAAGATCCTTGCAGTTAGGCCAGGAGACAAGAGGAGAACAGCGGGATGGTCTGCTGGTGGGTGGGGTGCTCCACACTCCCATTCTGCAACAGATAAGCTGCAATATTCTTCCCAGCTCCTTCTTTCACAAGCATTTCACAGAGTATTTGCTCTAAGTGATCTTTGATTTGACAGAGAAACCATTTGTATCACGGAACCCAGCACCTGGGAGAGGAACTGAAGGTACTCTGCATTGGGGGCTAAGTTGTGAAGTGCTCATAAATTCCAGCAGCTTCAGGATCCACAAAACACCTAAGAAGCTCCTGCCTTGAAATCCTCTTAAGAATCCTTTTCAGTTTGTGCCAATGCGAATCAGGGGTACCTTCAGGAAAAAACAACAACAACAACAGCAACTACAAAGAATCTCATGATTTCTCAAACCACCATGTGACGAATGAAGAACCAATGGCCTTAATTCCCTGAATCTGGGTCTCAGCCCCTGATTTGAACATTAGTAGCCACAGAAGAGGGACCAGGGGGCGAGTAGGGGAAGGGGAGAGAAGGGAGAAAAGAGGGTTGAGTACATTCTTCTAAAGGGGTCACTCCATTTCTCAGAGGAAGGAAATGGACGTGAGTCTGGTCAGGGCATCTGCCTCCAGGGCAGAAGATTTTGAACCACCCAAGCCCACATATGTTCAAATCACATCCACTCAAACAGGAGTAGGCCCCCCTGAACTTTTGCTTCCTGGGTGCACCATGAATACTAACTACCTCTGAGAATGACTGGGAGATGAAGATCATATGTGTGCTCATCACTGCTAGTTCCTGGGCATTTTCTTTTTATTCCCTTATGTTTATGAGGGGTGGGGGTGGTGGGCAGAAGACAGGTTTCGCCCATGCGGGACCTTGATCACTGCGCCCAGTTCCCAACTCTGTTGCTTTCATTGATTTTTTTAAAATGTAATAGATTTTGTTTCTGGGTTTTGGGGCCACACCTGGTGGTAGTAAGAGCTTGCTTACAGTTGGCCCTGTGCTCCTGGCAGGACTTGGGTGACCTTGTGTGGTGTTGGGCATGGAACTTATTTTTTTTCTTAGGTGGAGACAGTTGAATGTATAATTCCCAGTGCCTAGCAAATTAGCATTTGTTGGATAAAATGAACATCACTGTTCTGACATATAGATATTCCACCAAGGGATAATGCCATTGCCATAGTTTTTGCTTTTACACACAATGCTACAGTGCACATCTTTGGTGGATTACATGCCGTTCATAGCTCCCTTGTCTGCTGGTGGTGGAGTCCTGCCTCTGTTCCTCAATACTGGACACGATACACTTCAACACTGTTACCACTACAATATTTAAAGAACTATTAAAAAATACACGTGGCTTTTATTTCTTTTTGATTTTGAGGCCATACCTGGCAGTGTTTAGGGCTTGCTCCTGGCTCTACGCTCAAGTGATCACTTTGGAGGAACCCAAGGGACCCTATGTAGTGCATGGGCTCAAACCTGGTTTTCCACTTGCACATTAAGTGCCTTATCCTCTGTATTCTCTCTCTGGCTCTCTCGCTTTTATTTTTATGCTACCTCTGATGGTGGCCAGGTGAGGAGGGCCCACTGAAGGCGATTTCAACCTTCTGGGAAGAACTCTGGGGACGGGAGCTCAGATGAGGACAAGGTCTGGGGGTCAGTTAGGGTCCTGTGGAGGGGATGGGAGTGAATTATTGGCCCCTGGGGGCTGGATTCAGTCTCATGATTGGACTGGAGTGTTGATAAACCATTGCATGAAGGAGAAGCAAGCAGGGACATGTGTGTTCGGTTTTGGTTTGGTTTGGTTTTTAGATCCTACCCATCCTACTTGCTCCTTGCTCTGTGCTTAGAGATCACTGCTGGTGGGGTTCATAGGACCATGTGGGCTGCCTGTGTCGCCCACCTGCAAGGTAAGTGCCCTGCCTGCATGACTCTCTGTAGTCTCAGGTGTGTTTGTTCTTTTACCTTGCATGGGAGAGGCTGTTGAGTCCGCCACCTTGTTTATCTGACCTCTGCTTATCTGGGGCTTAGCAGTACCTGGACATAGTCCCAGGCTGATTGGCTTGTTCCTCCCACACCCACTTCAGTATGAACTTACCTGACCCGGAAACGCTGTGACTATGTCTAGAGCGATTTGTCTGGATTATTCAGGAGCATTGTATATAGGATGTATGTGCTTGTATGTGTTACACTTAATTCAGATTAATTACAAATCTGAAAGTGAAAAGCCCTAAAAGAAAAGTGAGCTAAAGATGCTTCCTGATACAAGTCTTATCACAAGTCCTTCCTAAGATAAGAGGTGTTTATGGTTTTCGCAAACTAGAGGCTAATGCTTCCACTGGCAACAAGGTGAAAATCTCAGGCCCTCATCCTGTCCCTAAAGGTTAGATACATCAGGGTGAGTGACATAAAACAGTGCTTTTGAGGGACTGATCTACCCAGTGTGGAACAGCATCAGGAAATACTGGCAAAGTCAATGAGTTGGGGTACTATTGACTTGACTTTGTGTCCTGGATTGTAATTCTGTGGCTGTGTGGCAGTAAATGACTTATTGACTTTCAATGTTGGTTTCCTTATAGATGCAAATAATGTTGATTTGCCTATTTTTTTATATGTGCCTCACTTCTTCTGTTATACAGAGGTCCCTCAACTTATGATTATTTTAGTTCTGATTTTTGAACTTTATGCAGTGTGAAAGTGATATGAATTCTGACATCAGGTAGAAAGTGTATTTGTGTACTTTGAGATTTTTCTTTTTTGGTTTTTTGGCTACACCCAGTGGTGCTCAGGGATTACTTCTGGCTCTCACTCAGGAATTACCTCTAGTCGTGCATGGGAGACTATATGGGATGCTGGGGATCAAACCCAGGTTGGTAGCATGCAAGGTAAGTTTCCTACCCACTATATTATCACTCTAGACCCATCAATTTTTCTTGATCAGTGCTTCAGTGCCTGCTACCACCTATTCTTGAGACTCATCAGATAGAGTGAAACTGATGAGCCTATTGCTATGACATATTCATCATCCAATAATCCGTCTTAGTTCAATAGTTCTAGCTTTTGTTCAGGTCCAGTGTGTTTTTAATTCCATATGTAAACGGTGGAACCCATACAATGTTCATTGTTCATTTTCATTAGTTAATAAATTAGCTATTAAATACATGAGTTATTCAACACCATTATAAAATAGACTTATATCAAGTGATTTTGTCTAACAGTATGCTAAGTATTTTCAGCACATTTAGGGTTGGGGAGGCTAATCTATCAGTAAAAATTATTAAATGCATTTTTACTTTATTCAATTTTAACTTACAAGGGTTTTGTCAGTATGTAATATTTGTGTTCTGGTCAAAACTGGAATTATGAAATGTATGGAAGGTAAATAAGAGCTTAACATTATTACTGAAATATTAGATGATTATAATAAGTTACTGGGATATTTAATCAGTCCTTGTATTGTTTTCTGAATCTTGCTAGGGTGTCATAGAAAAAGCAAAAAAGTGCCCTGAGATTTTGTTGTTTCTTTTTGGGCCACACCCAGTGATGCTCAAGGGTTACTCCTGGTTCTGCACTCAAGAATTACTCCTGGCAGTACTTGGGGAATAGGATGCTGGGATTTGAACCCAGCTAGCTGAGCGCAAGGCACAAGCCCAACATGCTGTACTATTGCTCTGACCCCAGTTCTAAGATTTATTACTAGGCAAGATTGAGAAGACTGGAAGATTTTTAGATAAAGAAAGAAATGAATTTCTCTCTCTCTCTCTCTCTCTCTCTCTCCTCCCCCTGACCCCCCAGGATTGAACCTAGGCAAAACATGAACCTTAGAGCTGAGGAACCTCTCTAGTTCCTCTGTTATTTGTGTGCATGAGGGGTGTGTGTGTGTGTGTGTTGTGTGTGTGTGTGTAGGGGGTAGTGGCAGCAGCAGTGCTCAGGACTACTCCTGTGTCTGTTCTCAGAGGTCACTATTGGTGGTGCTTAGGGAACCATGTGGTGCCAGGTATTAAACTGGAATTGGCCTCATGTAAAGCAAACACCTTAACTCCTATACTATCTTTCTGGCCTTACTGATTTTTATTGTCAAGAATGACAGTACAGAAAGTGTCAAAATCCCACACAAAGTGGAGCGTGTGCCATTGTTGACAACCCTGGACAGACCAGCCTGACCCAAACTTGCTTCCTTGTTTGTCCTACTCACAAAGACCAAAGAGGGGATCACGGATGGTCAGGCACCTAGGATCAGTCTGCTTAGAGTTTTCTCTAATGTCATTCATTGTTCCTGCACTAGAGCTGTGGAAACCTGTTGTTTGAAAGTCAATATTGTGGCACTGTGTGTGTGTGGGGGAGGGGTGGGGAGGTTAGGAGGTAGGAGGGAGTTGGAAGAGTTTTATGTTTTATAGTGATTCCTTTTTGGATTGTGTCTGTTTATGCTTTAATCTGGGGCATGGGAAGATGCTAGATGTTAACTCTGGTGGACTGGGATTGAACAATGGTAAAATGTACTGGGCAGCCAGAATTAGAGGAAATCTGTTAGCAAGTATCAGTAACTCTGACAGAGTCCCAGTGTCTTCCTAGATCTCAGTATGTATGAAGATGCCTAACCTGGGAAGGGAAAAAGCAGAGGTTCAAAGATTCTAGGGTGTGAAAGTCTTCTCCCCAAAGTTTAATGTTTCTGTCATTAATCTGGGTACCCTACTACTTCCCTCTATAGCTCTCTAACCCAGGAACCTTTTGGAAAATTTATACAAAACATCACATGATAAGTATAACAGAAGAGCTTTGGAAATGATGACCTTTAGGCAATTTAGAGTGGTTTTAAAAATTGTTATCATTATTTTTATCTTCAATGGAGGTTTCACTCTTTTCTAGTAGAATACAGAGAAATCTCTCTTTAATAGTTGGATGCAAGTTCTTGTCAATGTTCCAAGAAGGAAATTCTTCCAGGAATGTATTTTTGTGGACTCTTTTTTCCTGATAACATAGTTTATGTCTTAGTGTTCATTGGTGAACCCCTCAAAGCAGTATTACCCCTAAGACACCTTTATGTGGATAATATGAAATCATTTCAGGCAAACAATCTTGGTCATTTGCTTGCTGTTTGGTATATGTGACCTTTTACCCACTTTACTAGTTCACTGAAGAGTTTAGAAGATGATGAAATTTCTGTTCATGACAAAAAGGAGGATTAGAAATTCTGAAATCAACCAGACTGCTGGCTCAAAGCAAGGGCCTAAAGATGTAATGCTGCTTGGGCCCTGTAGTTGCATGTTGGGGGTTACCTCCCTGACAGTGCTTGGGTCTCTGAGGCTGCATCCAGCTATACTTGGGGGACCACACAGTGAGATTAAACCAAGGTAGGCTGCATGCAAGGTATGCTTGTTCAACTTGGTATGAAGTCTTTAACCCTCTTTTACTTCTTTAAAGGAATATCACCATTTTCAATACAGGTCTCATTTCCATCAACAATTCACTAGAGTTCCCTGTCTCCATAACCATGCTGACATTTGTTGTTTCCTTTTTGTTTGAAGGGGATACACCAGCTCTGTGCTCAGAAATAACCCCTGGTGGTGCTTGGGGGACCATTACACGGCACCAGTGATCAAACCTCTGTAAACTGCCTACAAGGAAAACAAATGCCTTGCCTTACCTTCTTTACTATCTCTCTAGCCCTGCTGTTTCCTTTTTTGTTTGTTTCCATTTGTATAAGGTCCATTATTACTAGCATGGGAATACCATATTGTATTTTTTTATTTGCCTTTTTCTAACAGTGAGTGATGCTGAGCATTTTTTTTAAATGTGCTGTGGGCCTTTTTATGTCTTCTTTGAAGAAGTATCTAGATATTCTGACCATTAAAAAAAATCCTTGCATGGGTTAAGCTGTGAAAATTATTTTGTATATTAATCCTATCAGACATGTGATATGCAAATATCTTCTCCCAACGGTCAGATCGCCTTTTGGTGACAGTTTCTTTTCCTGTATAGAATTTTTAGAATTTCACACAATCTCATTGTCAATTGTTCTTTTTGCCTTCTTTCTCAGTAGAATTGACTCTCTAAATAAATCTCTGATGTTGAGATGTTTCCCTATATCACCCAGAGTTTTCTTCTTCTATGGAATGGAACAAAACTAGAAATGCATGAATGACTTGGTAAGAAAATGAAGAAATCTGAGAGAGTAGGGACAGTGGGAGTGGGTGGGACCCAGGGATGAAGTGAATACTGGTACTGCTTCCGGCCTGGGGACCTGCATTCATAGATATGAAGGCAAAAAAGAGAGGGGGCTTCAAAAGAGTTGGAGTGGTCTTCTCTCTACTCCTCAAGAAGCTATGCTTTACAAAGGTCTACAATCTTAGCAAAAACATAAACCAAAGGAAACCATGCTTGTGAAAGAAAAGTGAAACAAAATTAATATTTTCACTGCACCTTGATTCTGAGCATAGAAAATAAACCATCTCTATGTGGGCATGGGTTAGCCTTTAGGTGGGTTTGGTGCTTACATGCCAATTGCTTGGGACTTTAATTTAATGTGGAATTGGGGTCGTTAAACCACCCCAAAACCTGGAAGAAATAAATGAAAATTATCTATAGCCTCAAAGAATCCCCAAATCATGGATGCTAACGTGTGCTCTCTCTCTGTCCTCTCTCTCTCTCTCTCTCTCTTTCTCTCTCTCTCTCTCTCTCTCACACACACACACAC
>JAOXYA010000002.1:20291421-20309186 GCA_028565675.1 Sorex palustris
TCTCTCTCTCTCTCTTTTTCTCTCTCTCTCTCTCTCTCACACACACACACACACACACACACACACACACACACACATACTTGCCAGAAGATTGTCAAAGGGCTATGGCACAAGACTAGTATGTGGAAGCCTCAGATTTGATTCCCAGTATCACATGATCTCCTATGCCACTAGTTCTGCCCAGGGGTCCCTAAGGCCACTCTTGACAATACTGGGCCAAGAGTGGTTCTAGGGCCCAATGAG
The DNA here is from genome assembly GCA_028565675.1 of Sorex palustris. Lineage (NCBI taxonomy): Eukaryota > Metazoa > Chordata > Mammalia > Eulipotyphla > Soricidae > Sorex > Sorex palustris. Next base: position 20,291,665 of record JAOXYA010000002.1, read on the forward strand.
AACTGGGTTCAAAAGAGTAAATAAGATGATGATGTTTGGAACCTAGCCAGAACCTAACATGTAGTAAGTTGCCATTGCTCTCATAATTGCTATTGTTCACCAGTGGTCTAGGGACAGGGCATTTAATTTCCTTGAGCTCTAATTTTTGTATCAAGGACTTTGATGATTACTTATATCTGCAATAGTATACTTAGCCTCTCTTGGTTGAAATATTGTGTGGCTCAGATAAATAAAGAATTTTCTTAATCAAACATGTGGTAAGAGAAATCACTTCACCAGTATTTTATTTGGAGATACGAATTTGTATTCTCAATAAACGTTCACTGAGAATCCACTACTAAGGTGTCCTGAGCTAGAGAAGTAAAGTTGAACATGGTATCTTTTAGTTCTCAATGAGAGTCACAGACTAAATGGATATGATCTCAGAAGGACAATAAGTTCTACCATATGGAATCTCTGGAAGTGCAGAGGAAGACGGCAAATTCAGTGAGGTGGAACCAAGGAAAATGTCTCCAGGACATGACATTTGAGTTGATTCCAAGAAACTCAGAAGTAGTAAGGGAGTTAACTCCAGGATAGGGTAGTTAGAGGAAGTTGGGCTGGTTGTGAAGAAGATGATAGTGCTATAAGTTTGGATCATGTTCAGCCTTTCTAGATAACACAAGGTCTTATAATTCTATGTAAAGGATTTGAAATTAACCTGGAGGGGCAATGCTTTGTGGTGGTGTGGAAATCTCAAGCACTTGAACTGCTGTGTGGAAAATAGACTGGGAAGGGAGAGGATAGAAGTTAAGCTGTCATGATCATCCAAGATGCATTGAAGAGCCAGAGGAAGAAAAATGAACTTATTTGGGTGTGATTTAGGAAAGTAAATTCACAGGATTTGTTGACCAATTGGATAGAGTAAATAACCAATTGTATTGAACAGAAAGAGATCTAGGGATCTTTGACCTGTGCGAGAGTGGTTGGAGCCATTCAGAGAGACAGAAAGGCAGGAGTCCAACTGAAGGACACTGTATACTTAGAAGGAGTCTAGTGACTACAGATGTCATTCAGGAGCCTACCAAAGATGACTTTCATGAAAATCAAGGTGAGAAGCTTGGGCAGTTCTGCTGGTCAGAATCCCTTCATTCCTTCCCAGGTCCTTGGTAAAGATGGCTTGGCAAGCAGGACAAAGCAGAAGCTCACATGTGTGCCAAATGGATGAGTCCATAGTTGCTAATAATTAGTATTCTGTCAACCAAGACAGGCAGCAGGGGGGCTTTTGTCTGTGTTTTGTGGCATTTGCTTGGGGTGACTCAGAGTGATTTGAATGTCTCTTTGCTTCTTGCAGATGTGGCTGCATGGTAATGCATTCCTTTGTCTTGTCCAAATATTAATAAAAATATTTTGCATAGAGCTCTAGGCACTTTCCTGGAAGGTCTAAAGGCTTTGAACAAGCTCTGGCTGGTGAGGAATTGATCTCTGCAGGGGGCGAAGCTGTGTCTGTATAGCACACCAATCTCTCAATGGAGAATTTCAGAGTGGTTGAAGGAGAGGACTTTCACTGATTTCTTGGAGGTGATAGCATCTCCAAGATGGCTCAGCTGCTGTTGCAGGACTTGGAGCCAGCACCTCTGACTCACCAGAGCTGAGCTTGGAAAGAACAAATTATACACAACTGAAGTGGAGCTGAGTTTAAGCATGGGGAGTACTATTCTACCTTCCATATTCTATTCCAGGAATAAGGAGTAGAAAGAATGGAAGAGGGTGTGGTACAGGTGCCAGCCTATGTGTGTGTTTCTGCTCATTCTGTAAATTGTCAACACTGTGCTATGAGGAAGACATTCTTCTTCACTGAGAGAATGGAAGCCAAGAGAAGCCAAGACCTTATTCAAGATTGTACAGCCTTATAACCTCAATACAGACATTCTAATTTAAAGTCCATTATCCTTTCTCAATTAGATACAAAGAAGAGAGAAAAGATTCACTGTGAACTAGGATGTTCTTTTAAGATTTCTTGTGTACAATGGATATAGAGCCACCCGGCTCCATCCAAACACCAGGGAATCAGCAAAGCCCTGCTACACTAATGGAAACCATGAGAACTAATGACAGGGGCAGGTCCTAAATAGCCTCCAGGGGCTAATAAAAGGCCAGATCTAACAAGATGATTTGAAGTAAGTGTTTTATATTAGTCAGATTCTTGGAAAGGGATTAGACTTGCCTTGTCATCATTAAGGTACATTGAGCATCTAACCTTTCTACCCATGAACTAGGTACTGTTATCTTGTTTTAAAGACAAAGAAATGGAAGTGTAGAGAGTTAAATAATTGGTTAAGGTTGCACTTCTGAGAACCATTATCAAGCAGGCTGACCTGAAAGCCCTATCTCTTGATGACTCTGCAATGTTACAGCTCAGAACCTGTTAGATGTGGTCCCACTAATGGTAGAGAGGAAATGAGGATGTTTACCATTGCTGCTGTTATTTAACAACTTAAAAAATAGGGTAAATAAAACAAAGGCTCAAATAAGACTGGGCTACTCATTACTCTTCTATGATATTCTCAACTAAAACAAAACCACAAGAGACTAAATCTACTGAAAAACTGTTTACCACCATATAAGATTACAGTAAGCCCGTTATATTTAAAAATAACAAAATCAATGATTTTTCTCTGTCAGCCATACTTACTTATAAGTCTTACTTTAAAAATCCCATTCAGGGGCTGGAGTGATAGTACAGATGGCAAGGCACTTGCCTTGCACGTGACTGACCTGGGTTTGATCCCTGAGTTCCATATAGTCCCCTGAACCCTGCCAAGAGTGATCCCTAAGTGCAGAGCCAGAAATAAGTCCTGAGGAAAGCTAGGTGTAGCCTCCAAACAAACCACCACCACCACCACCACCACCAACAGCAGCAACAACAACAACAACAATGCTTTCCAAGGGACAGGGAGATAGCTCAAAGAACTGGAGTAGATGAGCGAAACCCCACGCTTGTTCCCTGGTACTGCATGGCTTACTTACTGGGTGTAAAACTGGAGGCTCTTGAGTATTACCAGTGACCCTGGTGGCCCCAGATATTGGCTGAGATCCTTGGATCTCTTGAGCATTGCTTAAGAGCACCCCCACCCCCCAAAAATTTGTGTTCAAAGTAGGAATATAATGTAATGTACAAAAGTCTTAGGGATGAAAATCATCATCAAAACTGTAGAAACAGCGCCCACTATCTGTGCCATGTTGACTCACTTAGAGGCCCTGCTCCACCAAATCCTGACTAAATTTCCCAGGAGATGCAGGCCAAGCAGCTGAACCTTATGGAATTGCTGCCCGGCAGCTGAAAACCCCAGCGCTCCCAAGGGAGGCAGGTGGGTCAAACACCCACCAAACCAAGGCTCCAGCCTCAATATATGGTATGCCAGGGATTGAACCTAGGTCAAGGCAAATGCCCTATCTACTTTGCTGGGCTTTGTTATTGCTGTATGAAGTTTATTTATATCCCATATATGAGAGAGATCATTCTGTGTCTGTTCCTCTAACTTCACTCAACATGATACCCTCCCCTAAAACTTAATAATAAATAATTTGTAACTCTGTAATTCATGGCAATTTAAAAAATTATCAAAAAAATAAGGAGAAATTTAAAAAATTGTACCAAGAAGCTGAAAAAGAGAAATAATTTTTTCTTGCTTTATCCTTCCTACTTGGAGCCCACTCTTCGTGTTTTATTAAGACATGTATATCTTTCTTCTGTAAGTTACTGTACTGTTATATCTTGCTGTAACTTATAGAATGACCAATTATGGATATTAATTATCTGTTCTTGCTACAGTGGATGAAGATGTAGTTTCCTTTTATCATCTTTCCATTTCTCTCAACAGATCTAATAGCAATGATACCCTTTTTAAAATTTTTTCTATCAGTTGCATTTAACACTTTCAGTGATTTGCTTATTTTGCCTTCTGTTTAGGTCAATAATAGTCTCTCCTGTCTTCTCAATTTTAAGATGATGGTGCTAATATCCATTCATTTGTTTGCCTTGTTTTGGGGCCATACCAGGTGGTGCTCAGAGCTTACCCCTCTACTCAGAGACACCTCTGGTGGTGCTCTGGGGATCATATGGGGTGCTGGGAATTGAACCCTGAATACAAGACAAACATGCTGTCTGCTGTCCTATCTCTGACTTCATAAAGATTTCTTATCCTGGGGCTGGAGAGACAGTGCAATGGGGAGGGTGTTTGACTTGCATGCAGCTGAACTGAGTTTGATTCCAGGCATCCCATATGGTCTCCTAAGTACCATTAGGAGTAATTCCTGAACACAGAGCTAGGAATAACCCCTGAGCATCACTGCATGAGTCAGGAGTAACCTTTGAACATCACAACTTGTGGCCCCCAAACAAAAACAAACAAAAAAGCCCAAATCGAAACAGATTTCTTATCTCTTTTTATGATCTTTACTTAAATGTATGTACTGACATGGTGGAGTAGTGTGTGTGTGTGTGTGTGTGTGTGTGTTAACTGTAAAGTCTTGTTTGAGAGAGTGGGAGGGGTGTTAGGGATAGAAATTAGTTTCATATCTCTAGTTTTCAGTACTAAGGATAGAAACTATGGAAACAAGGGCCTCAAACATGAAAATGCATCTATAAAACGAACTTCGCCATGAAGCTCCATTCCTGTCCCAAGTTAGGTACGTTTTCAAGCTGGAGACTCACTGAACAGTGACTGTATTGTTCAGCGCAGGGCCAGAGAGTACGCTGTGATGAACACCCAAATAGGTTTTCTTTTCCCCTCTGAAGTTAAAAAAGATCTTTTGTTTTCTCATTGTCTGTAGCCACTGTCTCCTTCAGCCCTCCCTCTCAGTGAAGGTACAAAAGCTCTCCAGTCTGAAGCGGCCCTCAGCCTCCAGCCTCTGCTCCTGTGTTGGTTGATGGAACCCTTGTGTGAATCTCCCCCTTCCTGCCCACTTACTGCTTCCCAGACACCTGTCGACTTCCTCATTTGTCTGAAGGGACTGATATTCTAGTGAATTCCTAAGAAAGGATAAGTGGAGGTAATTTTTCTCATTTCCACTTAGCCAGCTACAAATGACTTCATTTACCTCTTAATGGTGTTAATTCTCATTGATGGATCCTTGTCCAAATCATTTATTTCTTTTCACATTTTATTTATTAGCTGGCATTCTTCAGTAAAGAAGTTTTTTTTTTCCTCCAAAATTATCAACTACTAATTTTAAGTCTCACAGTGGAGACGTTACTGGGCTCTCTCGAGCAAATCGATGAACAATGGGAGGGCAGTGACAGTGACTCTTTGGACCAGGATATGGTTCAAGTGGTACAGCACATGCCTAGCATGTATGAGGCCCCAACTTTGATCCCTGGCACCACATTCTCCTACTTTCCTCACAGTATCACTGAGTGTGCCTCTAGAATTAAAAAAAAAAACCTAACAATCAACTATTACTTTTAATGTAAATTAAATCAATACTAACTTTTACTTCAATATAAATGATTACACTTTAAAAAAAGTAGGAAATCACCTAATTTTTTTCCTTTGCCAGGGTCAAGGTAAGAAGTCTAAAGTGTCATAGCCACGTAGTTAAAAAATTCTTTGCTGGTACCATCTGTGAATTAGGAAGTCAAAAATGACGGACTTTCCTTCTCTGGGGCTGAAGCATAAGCAATCTGCCAAGCTCTTTCTGTTTGGAATTGGAAGAACAGGGACAGTTCTGTCTCAAATGATCTCAAATCCTGCTCCTTTGCTTAGGGACTGGTAGAGAAAAAGCAGAAAGCTCATCCCCCGGAAATGAGTCTGGACTCTCTTGTGGAGTCCATGCTCAGTACCGGAGGCACACACTGGACTCTGCTGCTTGAAGACGCCGTGCTCCAGATGTTTTTAGAATAATTGCTGGGCCCAGCCCAGCAATGTGTATGTAGGCTTTGGCAAGGGCAGCCAATCTGCACCTCTACAAGTTTTCGAGGTGGGGGGGATGGTGTGCGTAAACAAGAAAGATCCCAAAGGATTATCCAGTTCCTAGTTAATCTGTCCACTTAGAGTGAATCTCCTGGATTTCGAGTTCATTGGAGTTTTGTAGTAAAAAGGGTAAAAAGGCAGCATTTTAATTGTTTTCTAAGTTCACTAGGATTCTCGCAGACACTGCCTTGTTTCGGTTGTGGCTGGGTGGGGCATACAATGTCCCAAAGGGGTTTCCATTCGTGTGTGTGTGTGTGTGTGTGTGTGTGTGTGTGTGTGTGTGTGGTGTATGTGTGAGAGAGAGAGAGGCTAGAATGTGAGAGAGTGTGTATGTTTGTGAGAGAGTATGTTTATGAGAGTGTGTGTAATGTGAGTATGTATGGGTATGTGTATGTGTGAGACTGTATATGTGTGAGTATATATGTGTGTGAATGTGAATGTGTGTACGTGTATGTGTGTGTGAGTTTATATATGTGAGTGTGAATGTGTATGAAAGTGTGTGTATATGTATGTGTGTGTTTGTGTGTGTGCGTGTGCGCTCTACCCACCTGCCCGGCAACTGTGGAATCCATTCTGTCTCCATACTCATGCAGCCGTGGGGTGCAGCATGGGCCCAGTGTCCATACAAGCCTGGAGGCCAGCAGGCTCAGGGCTCCAGGCAGATGGGATCCTCTGTTTCCTTCCCAGGAGCCCCTGGGCGCCCGAGGCCAGCAGTCCCACCCAGCTCTGCCCGGGCGGGCGGGCGGGCACAGAATGTCAGCGACAGCATCGCTCCCTGGAGCAAAAGGCCCGCAGGGCTCCTCCATCCTGAAGGTGCTTGGGACTCCCCATTTTTCAAGAGTCCTTTCTCCGTTGTCCTCTCCCAGAAGAGACTTGGGTGGTCTCTGCTCCTCACTGTGGCCTCATCCCCTTTTAAATTTTTGCTCCCTGCATTCTGGGGGGTGGGGGGGACACTCTCCGTGCCCCCAAACTCTCTCCATCACCTTTCCTACCCGAAAGTTGCAGGAGCGGCTGGGAGGGGGTGCGGGGGTTGCAATTCCTCCCCCCAAATTTCCTTGTACCCCTCTCTTCTTTACGTCCCCCACGCCCACCCCTTATCCTAGAATTTTTTTTCAGAGTCCCCACTCTTGCCAGCTCCTTCCCTGCAGCTACTTCGTTTTCCAGAACCACCTTCTCAGACCTGGACCTCGATCCGGATGGGCATTCCGAGCCGCGACACCCCCCACCCTCACCCCCATCTTCACCCCCACTCCCACCCCCGCAGCTCCGCCACCGTCCGGAAAGGGTTAAACCCGGCGGAGCACCAGCTCCGGCAGTTAATCCGGGATTCTCGGCACTGATCTCCCAGCCCGTCATTTGCATTTCTCTCCTTTGTGCCGCCTTTTCTTCCTCCCTTTCCTCGGGCCCGGGCGCCCCGCATTAGCATAGCGCGCCCGCGCGCCGGCTGCAGGAGGCCCCCCGCTGCGCGCCAGCCTGCACAATCTGCAGGCGCCATCAATTTTTCAGCACTTTTTCTCATTTCTCATTACAGTCAGGCCTGCGCGGCTCCCAGCTCAACACCCTCCTCGGCAGTCCTGCCGGCGAGCCGGGGAGCCGGGGTGGGGGGCGCGGGGGGCTGTCAGCTCCCTCCCTGACCCTCTCTCGCTTCTTGAGGCGCCCCACCGTAATTAATCACAGTATTAATCCTGACCAAGCCGAATAATTATGCCAACGCAGAGGCGGGGGCCTGGGCCAGACTGAAATGTGACCAACCTTGAGCACTGGACGATGTCCCTACTGGAGCCAGGGCAGCCTGGCCCGCTCCGAACCCTGAACCCTAACGCCCCTGCCCCCACTCCCAACTCACAGGCCTTCACGCATCTCTTGCATACAGGAATCTGCTTGCACACACGTGCAGATGCACCCAGGGCACAAACCCACCGGGGTCAGGGGCTCGCAGAAAGGCGCCACTCCCAGAAAACAGAATTTCTTCCCAAACAAGGGAATATGGCTACAATGAAGTTATCTTTAGGTACTGAAGTGGGCGGTTGTCATAGAGATGTGGTGCATTATTAAGAGAGTGTTTTTCATCCCAGCAGCTAATCTTATAATGAGGCCAGCTCATTATCAGGTTGAGGCAAAGTTAGTTTTTGCCCTCCTTTTAGCTAAGGGCCTGGGGTCTACTGGGGTTCCCAACTCCAGCTCAAAGAGGCACCAACCACTGGCATCATGGTCCAGCTTGCCTCTCTTATTTGGTTGGTGACACCATCTTCTTTCTGTGCTCTTCAAGGGGGACAGGTGGATGCCCTTGCCTTGGGATGGTTTTGGAGCCTTTGCCTGCAGGATCTATGTCCCACAGCAGGTACCAGGGCTAGTTTGTGGAGCACTTAGCAGCACGTGAGAACTGGGTAGTCCTGGGTCACTGGGGCTTGTGTGAATTAAAATTCCAGTTTGGTTTGCTAACTTTCCAGTCCTCCTATTTTCCTCCCGTTTCTTTTGCTTTCTCAGTCCCAGGAAACCAATTTCAAGGACCAAATAGTTGCTTTTCAACTGGAACTGCCATTTCACAGGGACCTTAGTTCCCACTGGTCATTGATATTTTGAGTATCCCCAAGATTTGTTAAAGTCCACCATCACTTCAAGTTTGTGTGCCTGGAGACTGTCACTTTATGATCATATGTCCTTCTTTCCTTTTTTTAATAGCTTGCCACAGATGGTCTATTGGATTCAAGAATAGGCACTTTGTAGTTTGTGATTTTCATCTTTCTCTGATTTCTTTTTATTTATTTATTTATTTGTGTGGAGGGATGGTGCAATGGAGGATGGGGTTCACCTATGCTCTCTGATGTTCAGGGACTCTTCCTGGCTCTCTGCTCAGGAACGATCCCTGGCAGTTTTTGGGAACCATGTGTAGTATTTGAAACAAACCAGAAGTGCCCCTAAGCAAGGCAAGTATTCATATCTCTTGCTATCTCTCTGTCTCTCTCTCTATCTCTCTCTCTCTCTGACCTAACTCCTATTACTTTTTAAAATTAAGTGGCTTCTAATTTTGCTCACTCTTCAGATCAGGGCGAGAGCCTCTACAAAGGAAAAGTGAACCAAACAAACTGCTGCCAAGTGTGCCATCTGGTGAGATGCTGAGAGGTGGAGGGGAAGGGGAAAGGTTGGGACTTTACTATCAGACTTTACTTCTCCTGTTTTGATGCTGTCCTCACAGGGATTGCCCTTGGGCAGGGGACTGGGAGTGATAGTGGTGGTGCTCAGAGTTCCCCAGTAGGGCCTGTCTCCAACAGAGCAGCATTCCCAGAGCCTTTGGCATATACCGTAGTCCAAAGGCAGTGCTCATAGGAAGGCTGGATCTTCTAACAGTTGAGTTCCCTGGGGGCTGATTAGAAATGCAGATTCAAGAGTCCCCTGATCAACCCAAGTGATCATTTTCAGTAAATTTCCTCTGGAATAGGATACACATAGATACTCCTTTTCATGAGCTTTTAGTTTAATTTAGCTGGGTTGCTGTTCCTTTCCTTCTTTTAAAGAACAACTCAGGGCATTCCCTTTTGTTATCTCTCTCCTTTTGAGTGCTGTGGTTTGCAAAAGAGACATTGAATGGCAATCTTGTTCGGTCTATAGTCTACTCTCATCACGCATTTCCCATCCTGAGAGGAACCTCCCAACACCCTTTATTTGGTGCTCCCTTCTCTATCTGAACTGAGGCCTGAATTTTGATGCCTTGGGGTTCCCCAAGTGACATATGTTTGATCCCTGGCACTAAAAGAAAAAAAAAAACATCGGACCAAATAGTGCAGGTCTTAAGGTGTTGCATGTGGCCAACCCTGGTTCCATCTTTGATTTGGGTGGGTTTTTTTTTTTGGAGGTGGGGAGGGTTTGGGCTACATTTGGTGATGCTCAGGGGTTACTCCTGGCTCTGCACTCAGGAATCACTCTTGGTGGTGGTTGGGGAACCATCTGGGATGTAGGGGATCGAACCCAGGTCTACTGCATATAAGGCCTTACACATTCCACTATCACTCCAGACCCTGGTTCCATCTTTGAAACTGCATATGATCCCCAGAGCATCTGAACACAGAGATCCTCCATCACCAACACCCCCCCCCAAAAAAAAAACAACTGCGTGGCCCTTGAGTACTAAGAGTGACACAGCAAGCCTTAGAGGACAGTGTTGGTTTAACAGAGTCAAGTCTCATTCTAGAAGGAGAGAGTGCAGCCCTAGCATGGGTGAGGCCCTGAGTGCCATCAAAACATTAGAAAAACATAAGCAGCAATTCGGCTAACTAACCCTCCCTAGCAGGTAACTCCAGGAAGCAGTTCCATGGATTTCTTGTCCTTCTCCAGGTCTTTGAGGTAAAAGCTAGGGTTTTACTCTAGGGGCATTTGGTTTTCTGCTTCTGAGTAGCTTCTCCTGCACTCCCTGTTTCTAATCATGAGAAGCGGTACCTGCCAACTGCACAGAACTCAAAAAAATATGCGTTTTAGAAGAAAATGACAACAGTCTACCCACAATTCCTGTTTCCTTGGCTTCTGCACCGGTGACCTCGAGCAGACTCTTTGTTATGCATATCTGTGGCTGGCTTCTTGGGGAATGAGTCTCTAAACATCACTTATCTGTTTCCTTTGAGAGCCCTGGGCTGGAGGTCAGCGGCCTGGGCTCCAGGCCCAGGTCAGACAGGCAGAGTTTGAAGTCAGCTCTCCTCTCTCACCCCCAGTGCAGGATTGCACGTAAGCCTCCCAGCCTGGGTTTACAGTAATCAGGAAGGGTGGGAGGCCAGGGGGCCTGGGGCGAAAGGGAGGGATCAGGGAGATAAAGCCCTGAGAAGGAGGCCTGGGGCCTCCCCAGGGAAGTCGCACTGTGCCTGGGCTGCAGAGGGGCCACTGGCCCTGGGAAGAGCTGCTGCTCCCTGGACTTTCCCAGAACTTCTCATGCTTTTTCGAGTGGACCAGCCCAGATGGATTTCTGCCTCAGTTGCTCCCCTTCTTCCAAGCGCATCTGGACCATCTAGAACTCAACTCCAGGCTCTCTTCCAGGAGCCTTCCTGCTGCTCCCAGGCCCATGAATGCTCTGGGTGTTTGTTTGGTCCTCTCCTACCCCTAAAAATGTGTCCCTGGAGGGCAGAGACTCAGGCCCTGCTCCCTCTACATCCTGCTGCCGGGGGCAGGCCTGACACAGAGCCTGTGCCAGTGAATCTCCCAGACCGAACTTTCCAGACAGGCAGCTCTCAGCAGCATCCATTTTCAAGCCATAAATCTTGAGCAAGCAAATGTATCCAGGTTGGGAACTCTGGAAGACCAACAGATGGGCAGACTAGAGACTGGGGGACCACTGCTCTCATGACCTACAGTCAAGGGTGGTAGGGTCCCATGGCCCACTGTCTACAGCCCCCAGAGAACACCCCACCACTTTGTTTCAGAGCAGCCCCCAGCAACTTCTGGGCCTGGGTTCGGTCACAGTAACCATATGTGTTTCCGGTTGATGGGGGTGAGGGTGGGTAGGGATGACCAGGCGATGCAATGCAAGGGCCTGGCTGGACAGAGCTCGCCCTTCTTGAGCTTCCACCAATGTCCAGATGGCCCAATGCTGGGCACTGCCCCGCTCTTCTTTAGTCTTGTGTTGGGTCCACATCTAGGGGTGCTCAGAGGCTGCTCACAGTCACGGGCTTATGAGAGGGAGATGGAGGGTCGCTCTCAGCAGTGCTGTGGTATGAAAGCAATGCAGGTATTGAAACAGGTTTTCTCCTACACAGGGGCATACATTCCAGCCCTCTGAGCCATCTCCCCGACCTTCTATTATGCTGTTACTGCAGAAACTCTCATATCCTTCACAGTTCCTACAATGGAAAACTCCTTCTATATTAAAGAGCTGAACTCCCATGTCACCTCCTCCTGGTTGCCCTCTGGATACTTCACTCCAGCAAGGCTGAACTCTTTTTCTCAGGGACCCCTGTGTTCCTGCTTCATCACACCCACTACAGCTGTACTTAAGTGACTATCATTAACATTAGCGTCCCCTGCTGGTCACAGAGCACCATGAAGGTGGGACTGTGTAGGTTTTCTTCACCACCAACGCGTGGCATCTAGTCCAGAGCTTGGCCACAGATGTACTGGGGGCGTGCTTGTGAAGGATCAAAGGAAGCCAGAAGGGGAGAAGAAGAGAAGGACACCCCAAAGGAACAAATTTGGGGGGGGGAGGTCACAGCTGATGACGCTCAGGGTTTCCTTCTGGCTCTGTGCGCAGGGATCACTCCTGGCAAGCTCAGGGGACCACATGGGGTGTCAGAGATCAAACCCAGGTTGACTGCATGCAAGGCGAGTGCCCTGTCTGCTGTACTATCTCTCCAGCTCCCATATAATTTTTTCTTTTAAAGCATTCTGGAGATTAAACACAAAGGCCTCTCATGTGCAAGGTAAGTGCTTAGCTATATCCCTGATTCAAACACAGCCTTCTTGGTAAAATAAGGAACTTAGAATATGATTAATTACATCAGCCACACAGGGGCCCATATGCCAAGGTTCTGTTTGTTCTGTGACAGAGTAAAAGCAGCACATTTTCCATCAAGCTGGAAACAACAAACACAAAACCAGGCGCACCATCTCCAGGGCCAGCAAGCAGACTGAGCCCCCCTGCACTCAGCCCAGGCTGTAGAAGCAGGCGGACCCCCAGGTCCATCCATAGCTGGCCTGGGCCCTGGCAAGGGAACCCAGAAACCAAGCTGAAGGCTAGGGACCAAGCTAAGGATGGACCAGTTCTCTCCTCCCTGCTGAGCACTGCACTGGGGAGGAGGCTTGAGGATGCCTCAGGCAGCCCATGAAAGGGGAGCTGCCCTCCCAGGTCTGCAGGTGAGGAAGCTGAGTTTCTGCTGAGTGTGGGAATTTGATTATTGCTATGTAACTCCCTATCCACAGTTCTGGGCACAGAATGGAAGTTTGGGTTTTGTCTCATGTGTTCCCCCCACCCCCTTTCTCCCTTCCCCTTCCCTCCCCATTTTCCTCCCCTCCCCTCTCCTCCCCTTCCCTCCTGCTTGGCTTTGGCGCTGCCCACAGAGCAGCATTTCTAGGCTGTGCGAGCACACCCCAGCTCTGGTTCTCATATGAGGGCACCTGTCGGGTGTGGTGCTCTTGGGGTTTCCTGTGTTGCTCACACATGTGTTCACCCCGGATCACACCCCTGCTCAGGGCGCTGGCGCAGCTGTGCTCCTAATGCTCCCCGGGGGGTGGGGGGCGGTGGGAGGGGCCGGAGAGCATGTGACCAAGCAGAGCCAATCAGTGTCTGCCCTGATTTTTTGTACTGAATCTAATGAAAGCTGGTCTTGGGGTGCTGAGTCGGAAACAGAAGTGGGGCTGCCGTGGGGCATCTTTCTGAAGGTCAGCTGTGGACTCAAAGCGGGAGAGGGAAGTGGAGAAGAGACAAAAGAGAGAAAGTGCCCTTGAGGGGATGTCTGAGCTCTGCATCCAGTCATGCACGAGCTGCCCAGAAGTTCCAACACATGAGGCACCACTTCTCTCTTCTGAACAGGTAAAGGACAGTGGGCACCCTGAACAGAGAAGCCGAGAGGGTGAGCACAGAGCTTAAGGCTCGAAGCTCAGAGACAAACGATGGGGGCAGGGTTGGGTGGGGAACTGGTCTCTAGCCCTCTGCGGAACCACGCCAGTTGCCCACCCACCAGCCTGCGGTGTGACTTTGTACCCGGGGCTGCTGCTCTGATCTCAGGGCCTGCCATCTGCAGAGCGATGTACCCGTTTGCAGAACCACCCCGGAGACGGTTTGTTCCTGGGTGATCTGCAGAAAAATGGGAATATTTCCAGTGCAATAAATACCAAGAGTTCCTTCTCGATCTGGAAAGAGGGAGGGGCCCTCCGGTCTGGAAAGAGAGGGGGGGCCCTCCCGTTTACTCAGACACCACATGAGGTGCATGCTTTGTGAGCTGCTGAAGTGAAGAATCAGACGCAGAGCTTGATACTCGATTCTTAGAACTCACTTAGAGAGAAGATGCTTTTGGAACGAATGCAACATGAAGAATGGATGCAGTATGTATTATCTCTCAGGTGGGAGAGATAGCACAGGAGGAAAGGCAGTGCTTGCCTTGAATATGGCTGTGTCAGCAAGTGACCTTGTTTGCATATTCAGCACCACAAATGGTCCTCCAGGACTACTGAGCACTGAGCACTGAGCCAGGAATAGCCCCTGGACATCACAGGATGGGACCCAAAGCCCCCAAGTGGATAAATGATAGATGACAGATAAATGATAAATAGATGATAGATAGATAATAGATAAGATCCCAAGGAATCTTCACAAGTATCATGGGAGTTAAAGACCAGAAAACAGATGTTCTGAGAGGCGTAGAAACTCCCTCCAAGCCGCAGAGCAGGCAGATAAGTGGCAGATAAGTGACCAAGGGAAGGCACAGCGCGCAAGCCTGAGGGTTTGCATTCTTTTTTTTCCCCCTTTCTTTTTGGGTCACACCTGGCGATGCACAGGGGTTACTCCTGGCTCTGTTCTCAGGAATTACCCCTGGCGGTGCTCAGGGAACCATATGGGATGCTGGGAATCGAACCCAACTCAGGCCGGCTGCGTGCGTGCAAGGCAAACGTGCTACCTGGTGTGCTATTGCTCCAGCCCCGAGGGTTTACATTCTTGCCATTGCCCCCCAGCCATAGAGAGCACCACCTCTGCAGGTGTGAGTGCAGGTGGCTCCAGAATTGCAAAACAAAAGGGCAGCGTTAGCTGATGGGTGGCAAGGAGGTAGAAACTTTAGGGACAGCTGGATGCCCCATCCTACCCAGGAGGAAGGAGAGCCACATGCAGGAGGGGGCAGCAGCAGCCAGACCAGGCCCAAGAAGGATTCTGGGAGGAGATAAAAAGAAGATGGCATTGACATAAAGCGCAGAGTCAGGGAGGGAGAACTCAAAGATGAAAAAGATTCCTGGCATGCACAAGACCTTGAGTATGATCCCTGGCACCACGTGGCCTCCCAAGGTATGGCCCAGATGGCCCCTGAGAACTGCTGGGGTGGTACCTGCACAGCCACCCTGATTTGCTCTGCTGGGCCCAGTCCCAAGCCAATAGGCCATCACTGCTGAGGCGGTGACTCTGTAGGAGTGGCCCTGACCCACTGCACTGCTTAGATGCTCACTTTTGTTTTTATTTAGTTAGTTAGTTAGTTTTTCATTTTGGGTCACACCCGACAATGCTTAGGGGTTACTCATGGCTCTGCACTCAGGAATTACTCCTGGAGGTGCTCAGGGCACCATATGTGATGCTGGGAATCAAACCCGCATCAGCCACATGCAAGGCAAATGCCCTACCTGCTGTACTTTTGTTTTTAAAGTAATGGCAGGAAAGGCTTAGAATAATGGTTTTTTTAAAAAAAACCATATTCATTGCATTACTGAAATGTCCAATACTCTTAATTAACTCTTCATGCACATACCATTCCAACATTGCACCCATCACCAGGAAACCTGTTTCCCTCCATAGGAAATTCTCTAGTTCCAATGACTTTGACCATTCATTGTTCCCTTAGTAAATTTCTTTATATCTCACATATGAGAGAGAGATTTTTGAAATTTTCTGTGGAGGTAGTGACACTGTCAGATATATAGAGGAATAAAGCTAAACTCCTGAAATTCCACAAAATTATAAATCAATGATAAATCAATTAAAATACTTCCAAGACTGTATATCTTTGTTAAATATATATTTTAATTGTATGCGGGCTGGAGCGATAGCACAGTGGCAGGGCATTTGCCTTGCACGCAGCCAACATGGCCGACTCAAGTTCGATTGCTCTGCCCCTCTCAGAGAGCCCGGCAAGCTACTGAGAGTATCTCGCCCTCATGGCAGAGCCTGGCAAGCTACTTGTGACGTATTTGATATGCCAAACACAGTAACAACAAAGTCTCACAATGGAGACGTTACTGGGCCCACTCGAGAAAATCGATGAACAATGGGAGGATAGATAGATAGATTTTGTATGAGGCACAAAAGGGCCCTTACATAAACTCAGAAGGCCGTCCTGTTAAATCCACCCACTACTGCAAAGTAGGTATTAATACTCATAATTTGTCTTGGCTCACCCAGTGGCTCCAAACTAAATCTTTTTATATACAAAACACAGTATTCTAACAAAAATGGAGTTCAAATTTATTAAAGAAAGAAATGTAAAAGTGTAGTTGTTTTGTATTCAGTATGTATTTGGCCCACTGAACTCAAGGTCAAATTTGAATATTATATTCATAGAATTGAATTCTGAAATATGAGTACCTAAAGTTTATAACTTAAATTATTATAAATATTATTGTTATCAAGGACTCAAGACTGAAATGTTCAGTATTATAAGAGGTTTAATTTTCCTTTCTCATCTTTCAGAATACTCTGACAGATATTACTATATTATTTATATTGTGAAATAGATACTGTCGATAGAAGTATTTGAGGGATCTACTTGTTTATCTTAAATTATGTTTTTCTTAATTTAAGACCTTTATTAACAAGTACTTGCACTTTGTTGACTTTTTTGAAAAAATCAAGCTGTAAAATTTTTATTACAAATTAAAAATGAGGTTCTTAAAAATCTCAACTTGACCAGATCTGAAACAATTTAAAAACCTTTAAGGTGTATTGAGAAAAACCAGGATTTTTTTTCTAAAAACACTCTTGTCATTACCAAAGAGAGACGTCTTTAGGTAAAAAAAATAATAAAAACCCCTTACTGCATAGATAATGCAGACAGTTCTGCTTATCTGGTCAATGGGCAAAAAGCAAGCACTTAAGGTCTTCAGCTTCAATCTTTTGTTAATTTCTTATTGCTGGAATTTTATATTCATTTCTTCTTGTTGGATGACTAAACCGGATGATGGTAAAGATGGTAAACCGTCATCTACTCAGACCTACTCTGCTCAGCCTTGGGAGCGGATGAATTCTCAGCTGGTGGATCCGCTGCTTTTGTCTCTTTGCCATCTTGTGGTTTAGGCTTTTCTGGGCGTCTGCGTTGGTAATTGAAGTTGCGGCGGTACCGACATTGAGGTGGCTGCTGACCTTGGGTCTCATCTCCTTGGTTTCCTTATCGTCTTCATTGCCGTCCTCTCTAGGCTGTCTTTGGCGAGAAGGCACCCTACGGAATCGTGGTCTATAACCTCCATACACATTCTACCTTACTGGTCTACCTTGTTCTCCTGAACCCTGGTTGTCAGCACACTCCATCACTTCTCCCTGCACAGGAGGGTTGGAATACTGTGGTCGACACCCATAGGGTCTCTGCATGTAGTAAGGTGGGAACCGTCGCCTGCCATAGGGCCAGTGTCGTTGGGTCTGGCCTTCGGGAGCACTCTCCAATCCCTCATTCTTTTCCCCACTCTCACTATTCTGGTAATTTTGCTGGTAATTGTGTGGAGGGCCCCTGCGACGTGGATAGCGTCTATAATGATTACGATCTGCTGCGTATTTTTAAAAAAATTTTTATTAGTGAAACACCATGAAGTACAGTTACAGACTTAAAAATTTTTGTGCTTGGGTTTCAGTTATACATGATCAAGTACCCATCCCTCCACCAGTGCCCATTTTCCACCACCACG
>JAOXYA010000002.1:20309286-20327233 GCA_028565675.1 Sorex palustris
CCTTGCTCAGGGGCAGAACAACCAGTTACTTTGCAATGTGGGCTCCTGTAAAGAGAATCTGAAAAAAGCTTATCTATACCTGTTCCTTGAAAAAACAGTTATTTTGCAATGCAGGTTCCTGTTAAGCTAAGCTAAATTAATTCTGGTGGTGGTCCATTTTGGGCCTGTCCCTCACAGAATGAAAGAGGAAGCCTCAGTTTCTCCTTGCCAGTGGTTTTGAGTAGTTCCATTTTGACTTCCTCCATCCCACATTGTTTTAAATTCTGAAAACTCCTGGATTCTTTCTAACAAATGGAAAGTCAACAGTTCCTCAAGACCATAGACTCTGCCCCAGATCTTAGACTCATCAAGACTAAGAGACAATAGATCAATAGATAATCCAAAGCCAGTGGCCAAGTAGATAACCCAAAAGGCCCCAAACAAGCCAGGAACACCCTGCAAAATCCTTTCATTCTCTGTAATATTCTTGTCCCTTGACAAGTAACACAAAGATCCGACTTCCTTCTAAAAACCCCACAAAATGAGCCACACTTAACCAAGTCCTGTACTAAGTTACTAGGGAATTTCTTTGTCTTCTATTTTCCAATAAACTTTTTCTATTTTATAACTCTTGAGTCTGAGCATCATTATTATTTGATATTTTTGTTCTTGAAAACATTGAAGATCCTGCGAACCATGGATGAACACGGAGACCTGCTGTCACCACTCCTGCATTAAGAATAGCTTGAAGGATTACAGGAGATAAGGGATTCCAGGCCCTGCATGAAGGTGAGAACATTGCCTTGTTTCAGCTGCCCCTCTGGGAAGGAAGATCCTGATCCTGCAGAGCCAGTGTCAGATCACACATTTGACAAACTCAGAGCACCCATTCCCTAGAGTCACCAATGACATTCTCTAAAAATGCCCAAAGTCAAATTCAGGGCTACCCGAGTGACTCCAAGATGCTAATAAGAATAGGAATAAAATGATTCCCAGAGAAATTCTGTCTGGAGAACAGCAGACACTTAATCCTGCAGTGGCAGAGCCACCTCACTTAGTTTTTCAAAAACAGCCTGGATTTGATTTAATTAAGAAAAATCTCTCTCTCTCTTGCTTTTTTGGGTCACACCAGGCGATGCACAGGGGTTACTCCTGGCTAGGCACTCAGGAGTTACTCCTGGCGGTGCTCAGGGGACCATATGGGATGCTGGGAATCAAACCCGGGTCGGCTGCGTGCAAGGCAAACACGTCCTACCCACTGTGCTATCTCTCCAGCCCAATCTTTCTCTTTTTCATTTACCATTGCTTTACAGTACCATGGGATATTGTGGGGGATAGTGTACCACCTCTATATGTTTAGCAGTGCATCAAACCCACCATCAGGGAGACTTGGTATTTCTTTATTGCCCCCAGTTGATTAGAGGAGATGGTTTTGTCAAAGACTTTGGAGTAAAATTTTAGAATAAGAATGAGAGTTAAAGTCTGCTTAGCTGGTTTTAAACAGTTTAGAGCCTTGGGAACTTTCTGTGAAAGAGAATGGTCTCCAAGGAGGTAAAGGAATATACATGATAACCTTTTAGTACTTATATTGCAAACCATAATGTTCAAAAGGAGAGAGAGAGAGAGAGAGAGAGAGAGAGAGAGAGAGAGAGAGAGAGAGAGAGAGAGAGGAGAAGAGTGTTGCCATAGAAGCAGTTGTAGGGTGGGGTGATGATGCAGAAAGGGGACATTGGTGGTGGGAAATCTACACTAGTAAAGGGAATTGTATGACTTGAAATTGAAATTCAACTAAGAACAGCTTTGTAACTGTGTATCTCATGGTGATTCAATTAAAAGAAAAAAGAAAAGAAAAACTAAATAGAATGTTTCCCTGAAGTTTAGTTAAACAAAAGTGGAACCCCTCCAGTGGAATCTGGTGGGGATATCCAGGCTCTCCTTTGGGGGTCCTGTTATACGCTTCTCCTCCATTGTGCATCCCTGACAGGCCTCAGATTCCCAAAGGCTGCAGGAATAGTTATAAATAAGAGGTCTGGAACATTCCTTTTCAATGAATACAGGAAGACGGGGGCCTGGGTTCCTCCATGCTGGACCTCGTTGAACAGTGTGGGGAAGCCAATACCAGGTACTCTTGGAGGATGGCAGAAGCAGGGCAGGGAGGCCCTAGTCTTGTCAGAGTACAGTGGTGAAGACCCTCCACCCCTGAGTCCTTTCTAGGCTTGAAGCAGAAGTCCCTTTTCCTCAGATCTCCTTCAACTGTACCTCTAGGTTCACAATCTGGTTCTGGGCTCACTGTCAACTCAGGGGCTGTCAAGTTCAGCATACCCCTTTGCTGAAAGGTTCCTCTAATTGAGATTCTTGCTTTCCCAGAAAAAGGATGAGATCCCAGAAAGGGGAAGTAACTTGCCTGCAGTGCTGAGTCTATAGAGTCCCTGGCACAGAATTAGCGAGACCTAATGTAACCTCTGTAGTTGCTGATCCGCTCTTTCCAGGTGTCTTTGCTTTTGCCTTTCCTCTCATCCTTCTCCCATCTTTCAGGTCATCCATATGGTAGGCAGCCAGATAGCACTGAGGAAGGACATAATAGTGGTGACTGAGCAGACATCTTTACTCCGGGAGAAGAGCAAATGGAAATGGTGCTGGATGTTGTCTTAGGGGTTGGCAGGGACAATGCTGATTTTCTATTGTAACAATGCACTTTAACTGGCCTGCAGACCCATCAGCCTTGGTTTCCCTGTCTGTGTAATTTGGGTTGTGTTAGCATTTCCTGGGGTGCTCCAACCAGCTGTGAATAATGACTTGTCTGAAAAGGTTCAGGAATGCTGCTTTACCTGGGAGAAACTGTGCCTTATGGAAGCTTAAACAAATGGAAATGGGAGTTGGTAGACAAAGCCCCTGATCATCAAGTCCTCAGTGGGGTTATTCAATTGTACTGCCTAAGTATTGAGGGCCCCCAGGCTGATGGAGTCTTGCAGTGCTCTTCAATGCATTCATGACTGGATTTTTTCCTTTCCTGGTCTATTATCCCATTGTCTCTTCAACTCCTACTTTCTGGGATATCCTTTCCTTATCAGTTACCTGGATCCTAATCTTTGTTTCAGGGCTTGGTTTTGTGGAAACCCAAATGAAGACACACAGACACTGAGACAGAAGAAGGAGAGGGCTGTGAGAGGTATCATGGAAATTGGAGGTTAAGGCCTCTTCAACTGAGAAGGTGACTGGGAGGGAGGAAATAGGGCCAAGGCCACTTTCCTAAGTGGCCAAGGTAAGATGTAGAACTCTTGGAAGCTGCCTCTCTCTCACCCACTGCTGCTGTGAATCCTATGGGAGCCCAAGGCCTCTGGCAGGTCCTTGGAGCATGGTCTGCCTTAAGCCCATGTCCAGGCTCTGGTCTGGGAGCTGGGACAGAAAGGGACAGGCATCTAGGTGCTCTGGACAGGCACAAAGGTGTGACATCTCCAGCTACTGAGAACTTGTGCATGCAGAGAGTTCCAGACTGGATCTTCTGGGCCTGTGCCACCACACACAGTCCCAAAACAGTGTGCTGAAAGGACACAATAGAAACCCAGAGATGAGTGGTAGGTAGACAAATTAACTGCATCAACTGTGACTCTGCTCAGGTCTCTGGGCCCTTATTTTTCCACCCTGGAAAGTCAAAGGATGGATGGACTGTTCTCTGAATGAACTGTTTCACTGGGTTCACTGTTTTCTGGGTGGGCTTCTTCTTGGGTGAACTATTTACTGGGTACACTGTTTTCTGGGTTCACTGCTTGCAGGGTGGGTTGTTTCCTGGATGGACTGTCCTGGGTAGGTTATTTCTTGGGTGGACTGTTTCCGGGGTGGACTGTCCTACTGAACCTTCTGGTGGTGTTCCTTTGGTAGGTTCTCTCTATGGGTGGACAATCCATCTGGCTAGGTTGTACTGATGAGTTGGCATCCCCCAGAGTGGACAATCTATTTGGATGGGTGGGCTAGTAAATTGCTGCTGAGAGTACTGTCTTCCTTTTAGAATGTGCTCTTGACTTGTCTGTCCTGCTGGGTGACCTATTCCTAGGGTGGACTGTCCCTTGGGCAGCTGTTAGCTGGGTACAAGATCTCCCTGCAGAAACTGTTCCTTGTGTGGACTGTTCACATGGACGGACTCTCCCTTTAGATCAGTGTGTCCCAAAATGGTCACTTGCCCCTCACCAGTTTTATTAGGATGTGCTTGATAAATAGTTGTATCTATTTAAGTTATATATATGATGTCATGTTTACATATCCATATACATCATAAAATTTTTGTTTTGATTTCTGTGTGTGACTTATATAAGAATTATAGGCCCTCATGATTTCAATGTGCATTTTTTTAAAGATTAAAAAATTGAGGCACCATGGTTTGCAATAGTGTTGATTCATGTTTTATGCAGTTTCACCATACCACACCCACCAGCAAAGCGACAACTTCCCTCCACCACAGTCCCTTGGTCCCTTCTTAATCCCACTGCCACCCCATAAGAGACTCAGTTCCATAAGCTGACTCCAGGGCCTGTTTCCATCAGGCATTGTGTCCCTCACTCTATTCTTCTACACCCCACAGATGAGTGAGCTCATTTGGTGTTTGACCCTCTTCCTCTGACTCACAATACTCAGCATGACCTCTCCAGTTCTACCCAAGTTGCAGAAAAACTGCAGGATTTTCCTCTTTTCTTAGAACTGAGTGAAATTACATTGCGAAATAATTATCACAACAAACAAACAAAGCTCAAAATTCTTAGCAAAGATATTCCTTCTGGGTACTATTAGAACGTTTTTACAAGGGGTGAAACCCAGTGGCCCTGGGGTCTGGCACTGGCTCCCCTTCGAGGCAAGTGACTCAGAGAGTGACTGCCTGGTGCTTCTTTCTGTCTAAGTCCATCACCAGTTATACACGGGCTTGTTTTCCCAACTGACGGGGGAAAGGAAGCATTTGACTTTGGTCTTTGTTTGGGGATTGGAAGCACTGGACTGACAGAATTTTCCTCTTTTCTTCTTTCCAGAATCTCTCCCCACAAACCCATAAAACCTGAACTGTCTTTAGCTCACGGAGACAAGGGGTGAGAAATGCATCTGTATTGGCAAAAACCAAATCAAGTGCAGCTGGTGAGTGCTGGAGTCGGCTTCAGAGCAGCGGTCCCTGCCCAGTCTCCAGCTCATTTAAAACTGGCTGACTCTGTGGAAAGATGCCCACAGATGAATGTCTCCCCTGTCAGAGGGGCTGCGTGTGGGCCGTGTGCAGTGCCTCATGCTGAGAGTGAGGCGTAGAGGGGGAAACAGCTGTCTCCTCCTCTCAGCCTCAGGGCCCTGCACCATGGCCTTTACTCTGGGGAACTGCAGTCACTTTAGGGTCACCTAGATGGACATGACAATAGCTGGATACACTCAGAACTGTTGCGAGCCTCTCCTGACTCCTGTGAGTCTCAGGCAGACTAGAAAGGACAGTTCTGGAAGCTGAGCTCAAGAACTTGCTGTACAAGAGTTCTGGCTTCTCCTGGGAGCTCGTGTCCTGGTGGTGTCTGCTGCCCTCGGTTTCCACCCCAGCCAGTGTCTGCCGCTTTACTCACTCAGTCCTCTGGCAGAGAGTCACAGTTTGGCTTCTTGGTTTTCTTTTCACTTTCTGTCTGCTGGATGCCTCAGCTTGTTGCTTTGTGAAGCGTGTGGCCCCACCCCACAAATCGTTGTGTGTGCAGATCATTTTTTCCCCCTTGTAACTATGCAGCACGGTTTGTTGGTTTGGTTCATTGGCTTGAGGAATAGTGAAGGTGGCTCAGCCTCAGACTGCTGTGGCCATGGGGCTCCTTCTTCTGGTCCTCGTGGCCACTGGCAGAGGCTCAAGAGGCCCAGCAGTGTGAAATCCAAGCATTCAAAGCCTCTGCTCACTTCAGCACACTTACCTTGTGCCGGGCTGAACTCATCACTTTGCCATGGGAGGCGGGGGTATCCATCCCATCCCTTTCGTAAGGGGCCCTGCCCTATCACATGGAAAAGGTCATGGAGACAATGCTATGAAGGGGTACTAAAGAATTAGAACAAGTGATCCCACCTACCGCACAGTGCGGCCCCATTTCCAGCAGCCTCTGGGGGAGAACCAAACATGTGACTTCCAAGAAGATCAAGCCCTCTCTGTCTGTGAGTCATCTTTCTGTGATTTACTGAAAGGGGTCCCTGTGGGCAAAAACATGATCAAAAGCATCCCTTCCTTGGGGTAAGACAATCCCAAGTCTGGGAGCTTGACTTGACAAATGGAAGCCAGGCTGAGCTCTGCCCTGCTCGATTCTGGGAGGGTGCATGTAGGAGGTGCTCCCCTCCCCCCACAGGAAGTGTTCTCGGGGTTTGGGAGAGCAATCTTGCCGCTGCCAACTTGGAAGTTGGCAGGCTGTGGCGGGCTGGGGGTACTTTTCTGTTTTTGTCAATTCAAGTCAAAAAAAAGTTTTTGTTTTTGATTCCACCTTCAGTAAAAAAAAAACGGAGGATTATTATTTTCTTTTCCTTCCCAGAAGTAGCTTGCCAACCACATGGGCCAAAGCCAATATAAAAGAAATGGGGTGATTATGAAAAATTCATAATTGCAGAGGAGCATATCTACCTTTGAAGAAAGGTTTTCTTTGTTCCCCAGGAATGACCACAGAACCCGCAGCTGCCCTCACATTCCAGTGGCGATGGAAATCACCCCACCCGTTTTTGGACAGCTGTACAGCCCATTCTGAGGCGCAGGCTCTGAGTCCTCCTGCTTTCTAATGATCTGAACTAAAACAAGTGGATGGTCTCCACTTGGCTTCCCCTTGAGTTTGGAGGTCAGTACCAGGCTTTGGTACATGCAATTGTTGGCTCTGCATCCTGTCCTTTGCTTCATGTTCTCCAGCTTGTGGGGGATTCCCTGTGGCTTGGGCATCTTTACCACCCTTGATGAGACTTATGCTTGCCCATGTGACTTCCTGGGGCCAGTAATATTCGGGCATAAATGAGGGGGGTGGGGACAGTGCTGGGGCCAGTTCCAAGTCCAGGCTACAGGATGTCTCTGGCATTTCTTCTTTTCTCTTGTATCTCAGGGAAAACCTTCTGGAGCTCTGTGTCCTCCTTAATCTGGGTCCTTGAATGAACACGTGGGAGGAAGAGCTGAGCTACACCTCAGTGAGAGAAAAGATGAGTTCCGTTCAGAGGAGGATCTGCCCAGCCAGGTCCAACCTGGATCAGCCAGCCTCTAAGTGACCTGTTCCCTTGAGATGCACATATCTATGGATGAAAATGACCCCATGTTACTAGGAGTGGGGCCTTGCTGCAGCACCCGGGAATGGCTAACACCTGTTTTCTGATAGAATGCCACAGTACTTTGACCTTGGCCACCAGACTAGTCTGGGACACCAGAAGTGCCCCAGCAGAGGGGCTCCTCTCTTTTTTTGACTTGAGGTCTGGTATCTGCATGAAGGAAAAAGTGTGGGACTCAATTAAGATACAATTAAGATCTTCTTCCATGGTCTTCCTTTTATCTGCTGTCCTCATTATCCTGCTCTCTTTTCTTCTCTCTGTGGGAATGGTGCTGCTGTTGCATGCTGATGAGTTTGTCCGTGGCCCAACTTCTGAACTAGAGATGTCTGGGTAATTAATTTGGATTTAAGCTCCTCTAGCCAGCTTTTGATAGACCCATGACTGAGTGCATTGGAAGGCCTCGATTTCTCCTGGGCATTTTTGGGGGGTACTTAGAGGTCAAGAGTCATTTGGTACCTGTCTATCTAGAGTCAGTCTCAAAGTGTGTTTTGAAAAATGCATGAAAATGTGCAGTTGTTTCAAATGACTTTGCTTACTCCTGGGAACCCCCTCAGCCGCTGCCCTGTGCAAGGATTTTTTTTTTATTGCAATTCATCTTTATAGTTTGGTTATGGAGAAATAGAGCAATTTTCTCAATTCTTCCTCATGAAGAATTGGCTGTAGCTTGGCCGGAATTAAGGCAGAATATGGGAACCTTGACACAACTCTTGAAGTAACATGGTGAGCTGGTAGAAATAAAATGGTGGCTCCAAAGACATGTGGAGTGTCATATTCCAGTGTTATATGCCATGGTTTCAAGTATCAAAGATCTTGTGTTCTAGATTTCATCTGATTTCACTGAAACCACTCATACTCAGAGATTCTG
Organism: Sorex palustris; assembly: GCA_028565675.1. Lineage (NCBI taxonomy): Eukaryota > Metazoa > Chordata > Mammalia > Eulipotyphla > Soricidae > Sorex > Sorex palustris. Next base: position 20,317,412 of record JAOXYA010000002.1, read on the forward strand.
TAATGCTAGCTACCATGGTTTCCAAAAGATTTGCTGTATACTCCAGTAAGAAAAATCTTTTGCCTGAGTTCCTAACACACATATGCACTTTTATATTATCTAAAATTCACTCTTTTTCTGAGTCTGGGTTTTCCTGAAAGTAGACCTCGAGACAAGAAATCACGGCAAAGTGGTTAATTTGGGAGCTGATAGCAAAAAGATCAGTAGAGAAGTTGGCCAGTGAACTGGGTAAAGGAAGGAAGACATTAACATGTGTATTATCAGCAGGAGCTTTAACTCATTGGTGACACTAGGATATAGTTTTTGTAGGAGCGAGTCTGTAAGTTGCTGAACTCTGTAGAATGTGGTAGAAGTGATATTGGATGTGCTAGGCAGCCTCTGAAAAAAGGCAATCATCTCTATCTTGTGATACTCATGCCTGAGTCCAATCCCTTCTCTTAGAGTGGGTCACTTAGAACTATAGAAGTGATTCAGTTCTGACCAGTTGACCACAACAAAGCTGGACATAGAGCCCAGAAATATGGCTTTTTGCCTCACTTGGGTTCTCTTGCCCCTTCAGTTACTGCTTCTGAGGAGAAACCAGTTCCCATAGAGCAAGTCACCCTATGGAGAGGCCTACTTGAGGGGAAGAGTATAGGTGGTCCCAGACAGCATCTCTGTGAAGGAGCTTGAAATGGAGAGGCCTACTTGAGGGGAAGAGTATAGGTGGTCCCAGACAGCATCTCTGTGAAGGAGCTTGAACATGAGTCCTCTCAAAAGCTGATCCCCAGTTGCAACTTTGAGAGAGATTCCAAGTCACAGGCACCAGAAGGCCTCCAGCTGAGCTGGCCTCAGACATCTGACCTTTAATTGGTGTTAGTGAGCGTAGATAATTAACATAGCATCTAAGTCTTGGGGCTGGATCATAGATGATTTCACTGTTCCCATTTTGGTCTCTTTTTCTCTTGGTTTGGGGACTGAGGAAAGTCAATTCCAGATCTTGAGGCCACACCAGAAGTGCTGGGGGTGGGGGCGGGGTGGGGTCTATGCTGTGGTGAGCTGAGGCCTCCTGCCAAAGGTAATAATATGCCACATAATATGCCACATAAAGGAATGAATAGCTTGGAAGCTCATCACTTAGGCTTGGTGGAACCTTGGTCAAGCTGTCCATAGCTGGAGCTGTTGTCCTGACTACCATTTCACAAGCTGTGTGGAACCAGAACTACTCAGTGCAGGTTCTGAATCCCGAATCACAGAAACTGTGGAGGTCACAAGCATGTATGGATGCCTCCAGGTGCCAGGTCTGAACAGTGAAGTTTGAGGCAACTAAAGGTAACTCATACAATGTAGAACAAGAACTCAGATTTATCCTACGCCCCCACCCCCCAAAGGCCTCCTTGTGTGGCTGAGGGTTGTTTCTTGGGAATTTCCTTTCCCAGCACTTCTCTGGGGAGAAGAGAGGGCTCCAGTACCTTCAGAGGAAGCCTGTAGGTACTGGAAGATGGAAATTAGAACTGCGCATTGCTCAATTGTAAAGATGAGAGATATGAGGAGGGGTGTTGACAGGGCCTACCAGCGTTCAAGTTTAGATCTCTCAGTCCCTCACCCCTGTCCACCCTGCTGCCCCATGCTTCTCTCCTGCTAAGCGGCATCGAGCTCATACTCCCTCTTCAGAACCTCTGGGATGTTGTTCTTGGTAGAAATAAATAAGAGGTAAAGGACCAGCTTCTCTTCACAGAATTGTGAGAATGCACCATTTCTGTTGTTTTCACAGTTGGGAGAGTATCTGTATTTCTTCTTTTTAATTTTTTAATTAATTTATTTGCTTTTTATTGAATCACCATGAGATACACAGTTACAAAGTTACCCATGACTGAGCTTCAATCATACAACGTTCCAACACCTGTCCCTTCACCAGTGTGTGCATTTCCCACCACCACCAATGTCCTCAGTTTTCCTCCCTTCCCCTTAACCCCTATCTGTCTCTATGACAGGCACTTTTCTTCTCTCTTTCCTTTCGGGCATTGTCACTGTCACTGTCACTGTCCTCCCATTGTTCATCGATTTGCTCGAGCGGGCCCAGTAATATCTCCATTTTGAGACTTGTTGTTACTGTGTTTGGCATACTGAACATGTCACGGGGAGCTTGCCAGGCTTTGCCGTGCAGGTGAGATACTCTCAGTAGCTTGCCGGGCTCTCCGAGAGGGGCAGAGGAATTGAATCTGGCCCGGCCGGGCTGGCTGCGTGCAAGGCAAACACCCTACCACTGTGTTAAGGTTTGTAATATAGATACTGGAACATTATCATGTATGTTCCTTTAGAATGTCTGTATTTCTTGGACCGACAGTGAGTACATGTGGATATTCTGGGTGACATCTATCAAAAGGCTAAACTTTCTTGCTGGGTGCCTCTCTGGGTTCTTGGAAGGGCCCTGTTGTAACAGCCTGCGGGACATGTATGTCCTCCATCTCCCACTCAGCTTGCACTATGGAGACGAGCCCACAGCCCCTGCTGCCTGCTTCCCTGTGCCTGGGACAACCTAGTCCCACAGAGTCCCGGGAAGGCAAGCCAAGTGCAGCCTCTGTGTAATGCCTGCCTGGACTCTGGGGGATTCACACTATCCAGTTCAGCCAGCATCCAAGTTACAGGCTACATCAAGTGCTGCTGCTCAGCAGGTGCCTTACCTGAAGGCCAGAAACACCTGACAGTCCTGGGGTTCAAAGGCCCAGGAATCCCAATTCTTTACCACTGATTCTTGAAGTTCCTCTTTGGCTTGGAGGTGGGAAGAGACTCTGGCAGGAGACAGCTTGCGTCTCACACCCAGAACTGCTGTCCAGTTGGTTGACTCCTACTTTCTGTTTCTGGAACAACTGAAGTTTCTCCCAGGTCCCTGTCATAAGACTCCATGCCATACCAAATAAAACTGTTGCCATGCTGGCCGGTGGGCACTCTGCAGGCATCCATTTCCTCTGTCTCTTCAGTGTCTGGACTGGAACACACCGTGTGTTGTGGACATGGGACTGAGGACACACACATGGGGTTCATGGAGAGCGAAGGACAGCGTGTGGCTGCCTGGCTCCCATGCAGAGCCTCTCCTGGAGCAGATGTCGCAGTTTTCTCTGCAAGAATGAAAAGCAGAGTTGAGGCAGGAGGATTTTCAACAGGAAACAGATGCATATTGCAGAGATCTGGTCTGGCAACGCCCTGGTGCTTGTGAGGAACGTGAAGTTGTGGCCTTTGCCTGGTCTTCCGTGGCTGGTGCCTGTGCACATCCCAAACTAGGAGCTCCCCCTTCTTGAATTCCAGACAGAATCTGCCTCACTTGCCTCTTTTTCACAAAATGTGGTCAGACCCTCACAGACAGCCTCCCTTCCAGAGGCTAGGCATGCTCCCTCCTCTTATCTTTCTTCCTTCCTTTCTGGTTCATCCATATATCTCTGTATCTACTACAAAGGTCAGAAAAACAAATCAATGAGGAGAAGGACCCAATAATCCTGAGACCTGAGTTGGGGGTGGGAGGTGGGGAGAGAAGCCGCTCAATAAAATGAAAGAGAATTAAAAAATTCCCTGAGCAAGGCACAGCATGGGGTCCTGATCAAAGAACTGGGCGCAGCTTTAGCTTCCTGCGTCTGTGCCAAGGCTGCATGCTCTGAGGCTAGGGGAGAGAGGGCGTCTCAGCTCCCCAACTCTCCCTACCAACACGCACATATGCAACAACGCACAGTCACACATGGACACACACACACACACACACATGCACATGGACATACATACTCATTGGGTCACCACCTGACTGTTAAAGCAAGATCTGATGATGAATTTGCAGAGAGCGAGAGGCAGAAGGGAGGGCAGGTGTGGGCATTCCACTTACATCTCTCTACAATCTCATTTTCTAGGGCTGACCCAACATTGCCATGCATAAGAGACAGGTAAAATATCCTTTGAGGACATTTGTATATTGTGACTGAGGAATGAGATGTTGTAAGCCCATGTTTTTCTGACACCCTCCCCCCCCGCCACCCACCCTCAGGCTTTTCTGAACCTATCTTTGAAAAAAGGTAAGAAAACCCCCATTAATGTCTGCAAAGCATTCTCTGAACCCCGGGACTCACTACCAAAGCCCCTGGGGGTGCATGTTTTTCCTCAATTATTTGTCCGTTCTGTTTTGTCCTGTAGCAGTTCATGGTAAAGCAGACTGGACAGGGCAGCCTGTGCTCCTAAGGCCTGTGCTCATCACGCCTTATGGTCTGTGGGAGCTAGGATAAGGGGCCTGACCTGTGATTTTATCCTATGTAAAGCGGTGGTCAAGCGATATCTTTACCCTTTTGTATCACATTTCTTCAGAAATTTGAGAGTGGGTGTTTCTCTCTCAGGCTCCACGGGCAACTGTCATTTTCAAAATTCTTTTTATAACATGCCTTCCAAGAATTTATTTTTTAAGGTTTTGGGGTCACATGCAGGGCATGTTTTTGGCTCAGCTCAGAGATCACTCTTGGCAGGCTTGGGGGGTTCATATTTCTTGCCAGAGATCAAACCTGTGTTGGTTGTATGTAAGGCAAGCATCCTACCTACTGTACTATCACTCGGCTCAAGATTTTTTTTTTTAATAAGGGAATAACCATTAGTGTTTAGGGGGTTGTACAGTGCTGGAAATGGAACCAGGGATTAAACACAAGACCTTACACATCTTAGGCATGTGGTCTGACCCTGAAGTTAACACCTTGACCCCTTGAGCTAACACTTTGACCCCTCCACTCCAGTCAGAACAGTAGTTTTAGAAGAAGAAGAGAGACCTCACGTAGACGTGGTATGTGTGCTTACTTTTTTGTAGCGAGTTAAAATTATTTTGATCTTCTCCCAGATCTAACCCCACAATGATGCTATCAGTTATTCATCTTGGTGGGCTCAGTTAATCAACTTATCACCAGAGTGATGGTGACATTGGCATGTTTACTTTCAAGGGACTTATTACTTTACATAATGCCTTTGCACACAGATGTAGAAAATACGAAGGCCATCATATATACATAGGCACAGAAGGCAATGTGTATGCATATCTATTTTTGGAAGCATGTGTGTGCATGCATATGTGAGAGAGAATGCAGTTATTTTCTTGCTTGTTTCCCAAGAGTTCTGATGGGGCATGCTGATTGAAACAGAATAGATGAGTCATTTAATAATCAAACAACAAAGATTAGGAGATGGAGACCAAGCATGTGCAGGAAATTAGGCTGTTTCTTGAAAGTTATTGCTCTCAAACAAGCCCTTCTGGATTCCTTGCTTTTGTTTTGGCAAAAGATAATTTTATTTCCTATTTCTTGCTTGAAGTTGATTAAAAAATGGCAGCGAATCTAGGAATATGAGAAATAAACCTAAAGAGGTTTAGGAGTTGGCATCTAAGTTGGAGATATGACTCAGCTGCAAAGCACATGCTTTGTACTCATGAGAATTGGGTCCAGGTACCACAGAAAGAAAAAATGAAAAACAGGAGTTGACATACTATTGCGTGTTGGCTTGTGTCTTTTTCCCCTCACTTATATTTTTCCATTTTATTTATATAGCAACAAAACTCCTAAACCTGTAAGCCACTTTCCACCCTATTTCTCTAACAATCCTGTGTATGCAAATAAGCACTATTTTTCCTATAACTTGAAGTTACAGAGAGCAGACATATTCAATTCTTGGACATACCACTATATATCAATCCATTCCTGAGACATTTCAGCTGTTTCCACTTGGGGTTCTCATAATTAAAGCTACTGTGGGTGTTCTCGTTGCAGTCTTTATAGGCTCATGTTTCATTTTTCTTGAACAAATACTGAAGGGCAGAAGGGTAAGGTCATAGGCGAGGCTAAACTGCCAGTTTCCATAGTGATTTTTACCAGCATTTGCTCCCACTAGGCGTGGCCAAGAGTCCAGCTTCTACACATTCCGCTGATTCTTACTATTACAGTCTTGGTGAGTGAGCAGAGGTCTCTCCTAATGGATTTTTGGCAAGAAAATTTGCGCTTTTGGGGGCTGGACCAATAGTACAATGGGTAGGGTGTTTGCCTTGCACATGGCCGACCGGGGTTCAATTCCCAGCATCCCACATGGTCCCCTGAGCACCGCCAGGAGTGATTCCTGAGTGCAGAGCCAGGAGTAACCCCTGTGCATTGCCAGATGTGACCCAAAAAGAAAAAAATAATTTGCACTTTTGAATACTAATGACAACAATTATCCTTCTATCTGTGTGTTGACCATTTGAATATTATCTTCTGTATCAAAAGAAATGAACTACTGCTATTTCTATTTTTAAAAATTTTTTTTGCATTCTTTTTTTTTTTTTTAAATTAGTGCAACACCATGAGGTACAGTTGTAGAGTTACAAACTTTCGTGCTTGGGTTTCAGTTATACAATGATCGAATACTCATCCCTCCACCAGTGCCCATTCTCCACCACCAATGATCCCAGTAGCCCTCGCACCCCCCACCCCCGCCTCTGTGGCAGGGCATTCCCTTTTGCTCTCTCTTTTGCAATTCCTTTTGCAACATCTTTAGGGTGTTGTAGTTTGCAATAGAGGTATTTGAGTAGCTATCGTGTTCGGTCTATAGTCTACTTTCAGCACACATCTTGCATCCCAAGCAAGTCCTCCAAACATCCTTCACTTGGTGTTCCCTTCTCTATCTGAGCTGCCTTTCTGCCCAGCATGTGCTGCCGGCTTCAAAGCTGTGGAACAGACCTCCTGGTACTTATCTCAACTATTCTTGGGTGTTCGACTCCCATTCTATTGTTTTAGATTCCCCAGATGTGTGTAGTCTATGTCTGTCCCTCTCTTTCTGGCTCATTTCACTTAGCATTACTTTCCATGTAGAACCATGTATGTAAATTTCATGACTTCATATCTTCTAACAGCTGTATAGTATTCCATTGTGTAGATGTACCAAAGTTTCTTTAACCAGTCATCTGTTCTCGGGCACTCGGGTTTTTTTCTTTTTTCCAAATTTTGGCTATTGTGAACAGTGCAGCAAAGAACATAGAAGTGCAGATGTCATTCCGACTGTACTTGTTATTTCTATTTTCATAACAACAGACTAATTTCAAAGACATCCTGTTGAGTTAAATAAGAGCTACCAAAAGAACATGCTGTCGAATGCCATTTCTCCTCTTTTCCTTTCTTGCCTTTCCTTGGGTGGCTATTATTGCATTGACAGGGAGTGGGGGCATGTGCTTGGTTGTAGTGTGAGCTGTTTGCACAATTCTGGTTGCCAGGTTTTTCTGGGAATCATTATGGTGCTCACACATGTGCTCAAGGTTTATGTGTTGATTTGTACTCCTGACCACAGTGTTCACAAATAATTAGATACGTAGTGCTTGCACACACTGAGCAGTGTGCTAGAGATCACACCTACCATTGTGGCATCAGGGTCTCAGCAGAGTCACTATGGGAATGTTCAGCACATGTGGGCAGCACTGGGAATCGAACTTGCAGCCTTAGTCTTGCGAGGCAGGTTCCTTTAGTTACTGTGCCATCCTTGGCTTTTGATTGCCTTTAAAAAAATGAAAAAAGAGACAAAACTGATGTATATAGTTATAGTTAGAGAGATCTGAATAGTATTAGCCAGAGGAACTAGAGTTGAGGTGCTGACTAAGCAGGCAGGAGAGAAGTGAGGGCAGAAGGTTGGAGAATTGTTTATTTGGATCTAGGTAAACACTCCTCTGCTTTCTGAGCTTGACCCGACCCTTTGGATGTCCTTGCTTACCTGGGGTCAGTGACTTTCAGACAACTAGAAGTCTGGAAAATCCCTGAGCAACATTCTGTCTCCTTCCAACTTATTATTATTTTTTGTTATTGTTGTTTTTGTTAGGGGCTGGAGTGATAGCACAGCGGTAGGGCATTTGCCTTGCACGCAGCCGGCACAGTCGAGCTGGGTTCGATTCCTCCATCCCTCTCGAAGTGCCCGGCAAGCTATCGAGAGTATCTCGCCTGCACGGCAAAGCCTGGCAAACTACCCATGACGTATTCGATATGCCAAACATAGTAACAACAAATTTCACGATGGAGATGTTACTGGGCCTGCTCGAGCAAATCGATGAACAACAGGAGGACCGTGATTGTGACTGTGACTGTTGTTGTTGTTATTTTTTCATTTTTGGGTCACATCCAGCCATGCTTAGGGGTTACTCCTGGCTCTGCACTCAGGAATTACTCCTGGCGGTACTTGGGGTATATCATATGGGATGCCGAGGATCAAACCCAGGTTGGCCACATGCAAGGCAAACTCCCTACCCTCTGTGCTATCGCTCTACCCCCACAACTTATTATTTTTATCTTCATTTTTATCTGTACTGACTTCATCAAACAGTCAACCAGAGCCACTTGGTCTAATTGCTCATCATGTGCACTGCACAAAGGTGCCAGACAGAGGGCTTGACTAGACACTGACCTTGGGGCAGTGGGACCTGTTTGTGTGGGCACAGAGAAGGTCTTTCTACCTACAGGTCTCTCATCTTCCAAGAGGGGAGCCTTGTTATAATTTTTGTTTTGGAGTCATACCCAGCAGTGTTCAGGGGCTACTCCAGGCTTGGTGGGTTTGCCTCTAGAAATACTTGGGATGCCATGTAGTACCAGGGATGGAACCTGGGGTTCCTGCATTCAAAGCATGTTCTCTTTCCCTCTGATCCATCTTCATGGGGTCCCACTTTAACAATTCCATAGAAAGCCACTCTTTTAGCCAACACTGGCACTGTTGCTAACACTCTGCTGTGAAAAGCAGTTTGCTGGAAAAGGCTGCCTTAGAACTTGTTGAAATAGACTCAGATTATAATCGTGAAGGTGTGGCTCCACTGCCATTCCATAGGGCCAATCAATGGACAGATTAGGCAGCAGATAGAGAGATAATTTTATCGATAAACTGACAGGGTTGAAGATGGTAGACTACATTTTAAAGAAACACCTTGCCCACATGGTCACAAGAAGCAGCTTCTATAGGAAGAGAATAGAAAAATTTAAAAAAAAGAATGTTCTTAGTCTAGAAAGGACAGGTTGCAGACTGGTGGCCTCCAGAGTGGACAATGATTCCTGTTGTTCACTGGTCTTCTGGCATGTGCACGTACTGATGTACCTGTTCTATGATGCTAAAGAACGATGCTGAATAAAGGTTCTGCCTACATGCCATTTCCTTGTATGTGCTTTTGGGAGAAAGAAAAAATAAGAAAAAATGAAGCAATCTTTACATTCTCAAAAAACTCATGGCCAGAGGAATTTGCTTATTTTAATTTTGAGACCAGCTTTTGATTGCTTTTGAGTTGATTTTATAATCACTGTTGGAGACATCTTTCTCAATTAGAAACTCAATACAGGATCATCTCACGCTTATTTCCTCATTCTTTCCCTCTTAAATCGATTCACTCACCTATTCTTGCATGTATCTATTCACTCATCCACCCATGCACGCATGCACATGTCCACGCATGTATGCATATGTTTATCCATCCTGCATATATCCTTTTATCCATCCATCCATCCACCCATCCATCCATCCATCCATCCATCCATGCTTGCCCTTCCCTCCACCTACCCATTCATATATGCATCTATCCAACCAATCCATCCACTCATTATTTTTCTATGTACTGTGTACTAGGGCTGGAGCGATAGCACAGCGAGCAGAGCGTTTGCCTTGCATGCAGCCGAGCCAGGCTCGATTCCTCCGTTCCTCTCGGAGAGCCCAGCAAGCTACTGAGAGTATATCGCCTGCATGGCAGAGCCTGGCAAGCTCCCCTTGGCGTATTCGATATGCCAAAAACAGTAACAACAAGTCTCACAATGGAGATGTTACTGGTGCCCGCTTGAGCAAATC
>JAOXYA010000002.1:20333102-20343745 GCA_028565675.1 Sorex palustris
TTGTTTTTATTGTTGTTTTTGTTTGGGACCATACCTGGCAGTGTTTTCGGTCTACTCCCAGTTCTGTGTTCCCGTGGCAATTATTTTTAGATCTTTACTTATAGCAGACAAACTTGTTTCCTTATTAATTTTATTACATTGGCAGGCATACCACTCCACGTTGATTACTATCTAACTTGTTTCCAATCTTTTATTTTGAGGGACCACAGCTGACTGTGCTCAGGGCTACTCTGGTTCTAAGCTCAGGGATCACTCATGGTAGGGCTAAGGGACCACATGGGATCCTGAGGATCAAACCTATGTCAGCTGCATTCAAACAAGTGCCCTACCCATTGTATGATCTCTTTGGCCCTTTGTTTCCCATCTGCTGCTAACATAAGCAATGCTAAAATGACCCCGTCTTTACATATGCATTATTGATCATCAGTATGAATTTACCTTAAACAATGACTAGAATTGGAATGAGATGATACTAAGCGTTTGCATTGTTTAGGTTTCCAAAATTTGCAAGAAGATTTCTAAATTTCCTTTAGAGAGATTTTTATAATTTTATACTTCCATTTGTGATATATGAGAGTACCCCAAAAAAGACAAAAACCAATCTGAACAGAGTTGGGGATACTCAATATTTTCATCTTTGATGAAAGCTTCTGGTAACTTCTGATAGCTGATACCTTCTCTATTACAAGTGCATCGTGAATCTTTTCACATATGTAACAGTGTTAGTTTCCTTTTGGTGAATTTTCTTTTCTATTTTATTGGACTGTGATTTACTTATTTTATTACCTCTAGTCAAGAAGAGATGAGGTTCATACCGAGTGGCAGAGGGAGTCTGTCTTTTTTACTTTCAACTGAACACACAGCTCAGGGCACCAAGTAGTTATTGCCAATCCATATGGGCATGTGGAGAACAAAGGAAATTCTAGTTTTGTTCAAGATCATATTCAAAGGGCCTACCATGAGGCCTGCACACCAGAGGCATTTAATATTTACAGAATTTCCAATTAGCAAATGAATGAATGCCAAGTGTAGAAACTTTTTTTTTTAGTGCTGAATTCCTTGAAGAACTCCCCCCCCCCCCCACCTTTATGAATGATTCCTCAACAGCTTCCTGGGTATTGGTAATGTAAGCATAAAAACATTATTTGCTAAATTACCTAGAAGAGAATTGCTAGAGTATGCTTTAGGCAGGACATATTTGCCCCAAAGATCCACAACCCAGAATTTGGGGGGGGGTAATCTAGATAGAACTATATGATTCTAGGGTGTCTGAGGTAAAATATCCCTTTACACTTTATTTACCTTTTTTTTTTTTTGCTTTTTGGGTCACACCTGATGAATCTCAGAGCTGACTTCTGGCTCTTCACTCAGGAATCACTCCTGGAGGTGCTCAGGGGACCATATGCGATGCTTGGGAATTGAACCCAGGTTGGCTGTGTGCAAGGCAAATGCCCTATTTGTGCAAGGCAAATGTACTATAGCTCCAGCCCCTTATTTACTTATTTTTAAAAATTTACTTTTTAAAAATTGAATCACTGTGAGATACACAGTTACTAAGTTGTTCATGATTGGGTTTCAATCGTACAATGTTCCAAAACCTGTCCTTTTCACCAGTATACATTGCCCACCACCGATGTGGGGCTTTACTTTTCAACAACAGAGTAGAATGAAAGGAAGAAGGGTACATGCAAATTTTATCCCCTCAGCAAGACTGTGAATGCCAGTGACTTCTCCCCAACACCAAAAACAAGTCCAGGAAAACTACTGGTTTGTAAACTTGGTTCAGATTCTGTTAGCAAGTGACTTTGAAAAAAAGTGTTCCTGTCTATACCTGTTTTTTTTTTTTATTTTAGGAATGAATGGAACACTAGGCGGTCAAAAAAAGAAAGTGAGTCAGAGAAGGGGAAGAAGCCAATGTCGAGGGTTCTGGCACTCCAGCCTCAGCTGTGGATGATGGCAATCAATCCTGTTGCAGAGGCTCTGCAAGTCAGTGTAGACATCTTACGGCAATCCCACCTAAGGTTTGAAAAAACCAGTTTTTGCTTCTGATCTTCCAGGAGGTTACAAAGCAAGGAAAACAGGGGCAAAAGAAGGCCCTCAACAAACACGGGTCAGTGCTGGGTAAATGCACCAGTGGACACCATCCTAGGTAAAGGATCAGGGTAGGGCACTGACATTGCCTTCTCAGTTGTGTGTATTGTGCCTTGTCTCCAGTCTGACAGGCCCCCCCAACCACCGCCTTCCCTCCATTCCTCCACCTTATTTTTCTCCCAGTGTTTCTAAAATGAAAATCAGACCCACGTATTCTCCTACCCTCCCGATAAAGTAAAGACTTAGCAGAACTCGCAAGACCCTGAGTGATACAAGTCTTTAGTTTCATGTTTTAACTATCCTCTAACTGAATGGGTTTGACACTGGAGATGCCCGTGGCTAGTATGGGTCATGTTCTAGCTGTCCATGGAGCTCCTTGCTGCATAGGCCCCCTCTACTCCTCCTCGGGCCCAGGTTCGCCTGCTCTAGCTCCTGAGCACCTTCAGTACCAGGAAGGCCCTGGTAACCTGTGTATCCATCCACAGCCCTCCATGATTGGTTAGAGGCAGGTCCTCACGTGTGACCTGGAGAATGGGTCCAAGAATTGCAAGGATGGAAAGAAATGTTTCAGATCAGTTAAGGGAAGGTTTTGAGGGGAAAGAAACACACAGGTATTTCTCTGCACTTAGGAGGAGCAGAGAGCTTAAAAGTCAACATCTTATTTAATCCTCCCAGCAAGTCTGGGGTTAAAGAGTTTAAATAACCTTTCCAGAGTTACACAGTTGGTGTTTCTTTAGGAAGATGCAAACCCTGGTCTCATGGATGTGAAATGCACGGACTTTTCTAGATGCCAGTTTGCTTGCGAGGATCACTCTTATTGCTCGTGGAAGGTCAGGCTTCTGGGGGCGTGTGTATCTTTACCACTCTCAGAATGCCTCCCTCCTCTCTTGGGTTGTAACATCCCACTGGGTTGAGGGCAGAAGGGGCCTGGGAAACATTGCCCTGCCCCACTCTCTCCTCCTCAGTTGCTTGCAATGCTCAGAGTCTCTGAGTGCTGGACGTCAGCGTTTCTGTTATCACATGTTATCAGCACCAGGTCTCTCTGGGACAGAGTGCTTATTGGAATCCTCCAGAAGCCCACTTATCAAGCGTCCCACACCAGAGAGGCCCCTGCTCTCTAGAAACAAGTCCCATTCCCTCAGCCAGAGATGGAATTAACCTCCCAAAGGACCCCAGGCAGCCTCGATGAACCAATCACAATTGCTTTTACCCTGTGAATCTATGGGCTTTATTTTCTTTTTCCTCCAAATCTCATGGCTGTTGCATTCGGCTCCAGCTCCACAAGTTGCTTAGAAACTGCTTTGCGTCAGCAGGCTCATCCAGGTCCCCATGTGCAGGCAGAGTGATAAGCACCACTATTTATTTTTTTAAATACAGACCTATAATTAAGGAGCATGTTCTGATGTCTGCAAAGTCCAGCTGGCAATGAACAGTCAGTGAGAAAGCCTCAAGGTGGAACAGAGCTGGGAATTTCATGGTGAAAATGAATAAATGAGGCCTCCACTCACTTTTCCCTGCAAATAGAAGGTCAGCGCCAACTTTAGGGGACTTGGAAACTCTGCATCCTCCAACTCAATTCTGGCTCTGCCCCATCCTTCAGAACTAAGAGGTTTCTTAAGAGGAAGACATCTCCAACTCCATGTCCCATTCCTCTGAACAAGAAAAAGGAAGGACAGAGGCTGGGGGGACTTAGTGGACAGCCATTGTGCCCATCAGCCTACACACTCTTGGTGTTTCCTCCTCCTGCTCTTTTGATCTTACTTTAGGGTTTTGTATCTCCTCTAGTCTAAGTTTCAAGGTTTTTTGGTTTTGTTTTGTTTTGTTTTTTGCTTTTTGGGTCATATCTGATGGGGCACAGGGGTTACTCCTGGCTCATGCACTCAGGAATTATTCCTGGTGGTGCTCAGGAATGCTGGGAATTGAACCCGGGTTTGCTGCCTGCAAAGCAAATGCCCTACCCGCTGTGCTATCACTTCAGCCCCTAAGTCCCAAGGTGTGTGGCGATGAAGCTACTCAGTTCCGTGCACTGACATAAACTATTAACCAGGGGAAATAATTCTTTGCTGGACACAAGCCCTGGGAGTTGATCCTGGCATTTCACTAGACTTTGGGGAAGGTGACATTTTGGCATTTTCTTTCTGGAGGAGTGGCAGCCTTAGTAGGGTTCTGGTGATGGTCATCTGTGTTACCACATAGAGAAAATCCACTGAGAATAAAGCCAAAGTAGAGAGAAAAAAGTAAAGGGATGAAGATCATATCACCCAAGTCACTAGTTAAATAGGTATATGAGTTTCTTCTCTCCATTTGTGTTTGTCAGTTTGACTTGGGTTTTTGTCAACAGTAGCCAAAATAGTCCGAGAAAGCAATTCTATCAATCCATTACTGTCAAAGACCATTAGCCTTCTAGATGATGACTTTTTGCTTTTGATATTTTTTAGTCAGTATTTGCTCTTCTTTAGGGAGAATGAGTGAAAGGGGGAGAAGTGTGTGTGTGTGTGTGTGTGTGTGTGTGTGTGTGTGTGTAATGAAGGGGAGAGAGATGCATCGGAATTCTCTCTGAAGTCAACAAAAATATGTATTATAATCCATAGATGTGGTGGCTCGTAGGAAAAAAGACCAGATATATTCTCTTAATTCCAGAAAGGTTGGTGATGAAAAAGGATGAGAGTATCATGGATAGAGCTAAAAACAGAAGCCCTATGTAAGCCCTTAGATGGTTAAGATCGCAGGAGCAATGGAAAGTAGAGAAGAATCTTCTGAATCTGTTGAGTTGGGCGGTTAGAGTGGAGGAAAGGCAGAGAGATGATGTTAGCAAAATAAAGATGTTGGAAACTTTCCGGGCCTCAAACCCATAACTTGGTTTTTGATTCAGAGTTTCCTCTTATTATCCTGCTGTGCTCTTCTCTTCACACTCTTCCCCAATCTTTCTCCTTTCCTTTCTGTCCCCCAACACTCTCATGGAGCAGTGGGAGGGTATGGTTATGGGAATCACTTCTGTCTGCTTCTCTCTGTACCCTGCAGATCCAGCACTGGATAAATGGGCTTTGAATTACATCAGGGCGGAAGCAGGTTAGACTGAAGGAAGAACCAAGCAGCACTCCTAAAAGGACCCCCACATTGGTTGCCACGGCAACATACTGACTCTTTTCCTGGAGGAATTTTAAAATAGGTCACACATTCTTTTTTAAGGGAGTTTGCAAGTCCTCCCAGGAATGACGATGGATACCAGCAAAGGACTCAGCATGAGAGGTCAAATTCTGTCAAATCACAGATTTCATTTATAGAAATCCTTACAAAAGAACAACTCTTTCTCATCGACTGGGATGCTCTTGGGGCGACCTCTTTGCTTAGTCCTGAAAGTGGAAATGGTGATCCAAGTGGTGGATGGAGATGTGGCGACTGGCATGGGAGAAAGAGGGACTTTGTGACTATGATTTTGTGACCTTCTGTCTCAGGGGGATCAAACCCCTGATTGTCCCCTGGGTGCAACCATCCTTCCCTCCCAGTGGGTACAGATACTTCTTCGTGGTTTTCATTCCATCCTGGAGTGGGATTCCTCTCTCTATTATGGCTCCTTTGGACTTGAGAGCTGGGGTTGACCCTCTGGTCTACTTCTTGTTAACCAGAAGATACAATCAGGCACTGAAACTTTGGGAGTCTTGGTTTATATGATCTGTAAATGCTGGGGAGTTGGTCACTAACAGGGTGCCTGGGTACACAGGGCAAGTAGATAAAATCATGCAGAGAAATGGCTCCGTACTGGCACTCACTGACAAAAAGGGGGCAGGCAGGTAGATGTTACCTGTTTCCTTTTCAAGTTCAGTGTTTTCATCTCTTTCAGAGGGAATTCCTGAGCAGAGGACAGTCACACTTCTTTAGCATCCAGTTCCAGTAAAGACATACCTCAGGCAAAGATGCCTGAAGCTTCCCCTCATGCAAATCTTGCCTCATGCTCTCTTGTGGCCTCTTTTAATCTCTTTTCTAATTTGTGCTTATGTGTTTGTGGTCACTTGATGAACATCTGCCTCTGAGATAAGCCTGGGAGGGCAGGACCCTTGTCTGCCATGTTCTCCACTGTATCCCTAGAGCCTGGCACAAGATAAGGACTCCATAAATGTTTGTTGAAAGAACAAATGAGTGATCAGAAACACTGTTTGGTGGTTGCATATGTCTTTGCTTAATAAGACACAGGGGAAATGAAGCCATTGCTATCTAATAAATGTAATTTCTCTGGGAGAAAAAAAAATCTTTGCAAACACGAGCCCATGTGATGTATATAAATAATTAAACAGGCCTATGGTGGTGAAGAAATAATCCTCCAAGTTACATGATATGACTGAATTTTGTTTTTGCTTGTTCCAGTTTAATGCACTAGCTTTCAAAACCCAAATCGGTTGTTTCCACCTGCTGAATTCCATGGACTGGAGAACATCTGTGTTGTGTTAGGTTCTTGGCAGAGAATATTTCAGCTTAAAAATCTATTCCAATTGTTGCCCTTCAGATACTTATCTGTAGGCTTGAATCTTCCTTCCCACAGGGCTGCAGGCAGGCTTGTCCCTTGCATCTTTCTTCTAGGGTTTCCTTGTGCTGGGTGTAGTCAGAACTACAGTCCAGCCACAGTATCTGTATGCGCCTGTGAAGGTGCTGGGTGGATGGGTAAAAGTGGAGATCTCCTGGGGAATAAAGAAATCACTGCTGTGGAAATTAGCACCTGAATTGGAGTCAGAGAGTTAGTATAACAGGTAAGGCACTTGCCTTGCATATACCTAACCTGGGTTCAATCCCCAGCATCCCATAGAGTCTTCTATGCTCTGTGAAAAGTGATCCCTGAGCACAGATCCAGGAGCAAAGTCTGAGCGCCACTGAATGTGGTCAAAAAAAGGAGGATACATAGAAATCATCAACACTATTATAGGTCATAATACCTCAATTAGATAAACATTTTTTAAATGAAGTGATGCCGTTAAAGTGAAGATTTGATGAGAAATATGAGAAATATGGATGAAATAGAAACAGACTGAAACCT
This sequence comes from Sorex palustris, assembly GCA_028565675.1. NCBI lineage: Eukaryota > Metazoa > Chordata > Mammalia > Eulipotyphla > Soricidae > Sorex > Sorex palustris. The sequence goes on from JAOXYA010000002.1 coordinate 20,340,220, forward strand.
ACTAGCCTCACAATTTAATATTATCAAGTGGAACAACTCAGAAAAGTGATTAAAGTTTCATGTGGCTCTTATTGTTTAATAAAGTGAAATTATTGAAGGCCTATCTAAGATTATTTTAAATTCATCTTGAAGTTTCAATCTGCAACACAGTTAATGCTACTTAGGGATAGATGACTTCCTCTAGCTATAGTTCCACTCAAATTACTCTACGAAGAGTGCCCAAAGCAATAAAACAAGCTGCATATAATCAGTTTTCCCCTTTTCAAATAAAGTCTTATCTATGTCTTCCCATGAGAGCTGGGCTATGAACTGAAAACACTCAGTTACCTTTCTCCTGTCAATGTTGGTGTATTATCCTGGTTTAAAGTGTTGTAGTATTCTATCAGGGCTATGCTGTTCTTAACAACTGTCTATTGTTTTCTGTTCTAGTAATCTGGGGAAATTTTAGTCCTTCTAACTGTTAAATACAAATCTGAATTCTTAGATATTCAGAAACTCTCTACTTTTCCTAGATATATTTTGACTTCCGTCATTTCTCTCACCTTTGATATTTATTTTTGTTCCCAGCCCTATTGTAGATGAAATTAGAAGTGTAGTTCCTTCCTTTACAGAATTTTATATCTGTCAAATCCTTTTGGTTAGCTAGATATTTGGTTCTTGCTTCTTTGAAACTATTCTATGTGTTGTTCTCTGAGATGTTACTTGTGATCATCTTTCAGAAACGTATTTCCAAAAGAGTCTCCTCTTTTTACTTTTAGCTGCAGACATCTATGGAAAGAATCCAAACTTTGATTTCTTGTTATTTATTACTTATGTAAGACAGACTCAAATAATGTAAACATATGGCCACACCAATTAAATAAGTGAGGTAAATGTTTTGGGTAGAAGGATCTTTCCTGGCATCCTCAAAGCATAATAGCTGGAACTTTATGTGCAAGGAGGCAAGCCATACATGACTCTCCCACACGTTTTTCAGAGCATGACTACAAAGACATTGTCTAGAAGACTACAGGACTTTGTCTAGGCAAGATAACTTGCCTAGACAAAAATTAGTTTGTCAGATAATATTCCTTATGCAATGCAGTAGCTCAGAATGTCTAATAAGGAAGTTTGTGGACCATTTCCTTTCCTTGAAAATTGCTTCTTAATCTTATTGACCTTTCTTGGAAGACTTGGATGAAACATGGATTTGGCGATGAGAAATCTGTGGTTATTTTAATGGGTATTTCATCCTCTTAATAGGATGCTTGTGTGCATCAAAATGAGGAGCAAGGAAACTGTGTTGTCAGTGAGACTGATTTTGCAACAAAGTTTGAGAACTTCTGCTGGTACTTGGGAGCCCAGCTTAGCAGCTCCTCTTGGTGTCTTAAGAGACAGCTGGTTTAGTGAAGTGAGAAACAGGCTGTTCTGGAAGCAAAAAGCTTAAGGGCATAGAGGCTTGGAAAGTCTGTGAGGGTACATTGCATATTCAGCATTAGTTGCTTTTACTTTCACAGGAATTAACTTTTTATTTTGTCCTGGTGTTTGTTTGGAAGTTGTGGGGTTTGAAGTTTTTTTGTTTTTTTCCTATTGCTTCTTAGATGCTGATTTAAAGTTGCATTCATTGCTAACCTATCAACAATCCTGTGCTGCTGGGGAAATGCTTTTGATTTATGGATGAGTGGTCAAGCTCTATACCAACATTGATTCGCATAGACACATAGGTTGGTGACTAGTTTTCAAGTGTGATACTCGACAGTCTGGTCCATAAAGCAGACAAATGCATTACTTTCTGCAATAGAATCCATGCAAAAAGAACCCTTACAATCTTGCAAGGGAGACCAGAAAGGAGCTTGCCCCAGATGCGCTCTTGCCCTTCAAACTCTACAGTTCAACCACAACACAATCCTCAGTTGGGCACTTACTTAGATGAGTTATTTTTTTGGATAAACTTTAATCAAAATGTTTTTGACATAATACTGGCTCATACAGACATTCCAAAATAAAGTATTTGCCAACAAATTTAACTTGGGAAACACAGTTGGGGAATTAATTGCTGAAATATTACTTTGATAGCATGACAAGGGGTATTTTTGAATTCACAATTTATGTTTTTAAAAAGACCCCAAAAATCACAAAAATAAAGTTTTTCACATTTTATTAGTTTTGTTTTTTGGCACAGCTTTGCCATGCGGGCGAGATGCTCTCGGTAGCTTGCCAGGGTCTCCGAGAGGGGCGGAGGAATCAAACCCGGGTTGGCCGCCCGACCACGTGCAAGGCAAATGCCCTACCGCTGTGCTATTGCTGGAGCGATAGCACAGCAGTAGGGCTTTTGCCTTGCGTGCAGCCAGCCCAGCAGAACTGCCTGACCCAGAATATATTCAATATGCCAGACACAGTAGCAGCAAGTCTCAAAATGGAGATGTTACTGGGTCCACTTGAGCAAATCGATGAATAACGGGAGGACAGTATTTGTTTGACAGTGTTGTTTTTTGGCGGTACTCAGAATTTGCTCCTGTTTTTATTTTATTTTTTTTTTCCCTGAGGGATCACTTATGGTAGTGCTTAGGGGTAAAATTGTGATAGGACACATGCAAAGAAGAAAACCTTGATCTCTATGTGATTTCTCCAGTCCAAGATTGCTCACATTTTAAATTATTTCTTTTATATGATTCTTTCTTTACTCCCTCTTCCCCAAATTTCCACTTCAATTTTACATAACATCTTTTCAACTTGGATAGCATTCAGTCAAAACAGAGCTCTGGGAAGTGACTTGACTTGTTTAAAAAAATATATCTGCATACTTGCCTTACTGGATATTCGTTGGCTTCATTTTTTTTACCTACACACAGGGCATACTGAGATGATGTTAAGCAAAGATATTTTAAAAATTAATAACATTTATTTATTCTGTTGATGCTCACAGTTTATCTCCTTAAAATCTCAAGGGAAAAAAAGCAAATGTCTCAATATTAGGGAATGTATGATTTTGGGGGTAGGGATTTTTGTCAAATTGCTTCTATTGTTCTCTTTGTGCTAGCAAGTGGAAAGGTCAAATTTTGAGCCATTTTCTTCATATGATTTACTTAATTCATTCCAGCGTTAATTTTCTTCAAATCCTTTTTTTTGCTTAGCATTCTCACTCATTTTTAATTATAAATTACACTGTTCTATAATATGCATTTTATAAAGCAATGTGCCTACTGTTGTAATAAGGAGTAGGTATTAAGATTGTATAAAATTTTCACTTTAGAACTTAATGAAAAAATATCACATTTTTAATATTTTTAAAGGACCCCCTTTAATGCAGTTATATTAAAGAGCATACCATCTGTGGCATCAGGCTGTGGGCAGGTGAGAGCCCTCCCCACCCCAAGGGACCCAGCCCCAGCAGCCAACCTTCACTATCCAACCACCGCCACACTCCAGGCCATTTTTCAGACTGCGCAGCCACAAAGCAGCTGCACAAAACATTATAAGACACTTCCTATCCATTTTCCACAATTACTACACCATATCTGATGGGGTCAGACAGTAGGCAACAAAT
>JAOXYA010000002.1:20385531-20399228 GCA_028565675.1 Sorex palustris
AGCCTGGCAAGCTCCCCGTGGCCTATTATATATGTCAAAACCAGTAACTATAACAGGTCTCATTCCCCTGATCTTGAAAGAGCCTCCAATCATTGGGAAAGAGGAGTAAGGAGAGGCTGCTAAAATCTCAGGGCTGGGACGAATAGAGTCTTTACTGGCACCTGCTGGAGTAAATTGATGAACAACAAGATGACAGTGACAGTGATACAGTGATATATGATATAAATATATGTCACTGTCACTGTCACCCGTTGTTCATCAATTTTCTCGAGTGGGCCTAGTAACGTCTCCATTGTGACACTTGTTACTGTGTTTGGCGTATCAAACACATCATGGGTAGCTTGCCAGGCTTTGCCATGTGGGCGAGATACTCTCCGTAGCTTGCCGGTCTCTCCAAGAGGGCCAGAGGAATCAAACACGGGTTGGCCTGGTCGGCCATGTGCAAGGCAAATGCCCTACTGCTGTGCTATCACTCCAGCCCCAATGATATAAATATATATGCACACATATATCTACACACATATATAATATTTTATTTAAGAAATAATTCCCCTGTTAAAAAGACTTAGAGGCACTGGGTATGTTGCTCCAGCTCTCACAAAGAATTTAAGTCTTGTCAATGATGTCTTTCACAGCTGAGCTTTGTCCTTATGATGGATATAAAGTAGCTCTTGGCTGTCAAGCATTCTACAACATTCTTTCCAGACGCTAATGTAGGAACTCACCCTTGGGTGAGCCTTTAGAAATGTTGTTTGGAACAACAACTATAGTAATGAAAGCCAGGCTTGTGTGCACAAGGCTTCCCAGGCTGAATTTGTTTGGTTCTGACTGTGTCCTCCATTTAGGTTACTCAATAGGACTCATACCCAGAGGCCCCCAGGAAAGCTGGCAGAATTAGCGGAGTGTGAATAAGCAGAAGGTGCTGGTACAGCTGCACCAGCTTTTCAGTCAAGGACTCCTTTCCCCCTCCTCATCCACCTTCGTACACTTTAGTCAAGGGTGAATATCCTAGAGTTGTGAGTCTTTGCTTGGTGAGTTATGAATGTGCTTGGTGTGTATGAATGTGTCTATCCATGCAAGGGGCACATATGTGTATATGCTTGTGTGTGTTTGTATGTGTGTAAGAGAGAGAGTGAGAAAGAAAGATGAAGAAAGAGAAATAGATGGGCAGAAATAGGCAAAGGTGGAGAGTGAGTAAGAGACAGATAAGATACACACACAGAAAAGTATTCAGGGAGATAAAGTTAGTTAGAAACAGACTTAGAGAGACAGGAGTCAACTTGGTGGACAGAAAGATAGCTGCAGAAACAGGACTATAGAAAAATTTAGAGATAGAGAAATAGAAAGAGATGTTATCAGTCCCTAAACATTCATTGACTATAGTTTTAAAGGCACATGAGAGCTAAGAGACTTAATGTGATTTATAGTGTTTAATTTTGAATTTTTTGAGGTAAAATGGATTTTCAATACTGTAAATGTTGATATGTTTTGTGGGTACAGTGTTACCACACTATGTCCACCATCAAAATGTCAATATCTTTTGATGCAGAATCCTACTTTGGTAACCTCAGTTCTGTGATCAGAATCTAAGTGTTGGACCTGTGGCTCTTCTTGCTCTATCTTTCTACAAAAATAGTATTTAGATGCTGATTTGAATCAATAGCTACCGAAAAACATGCTAAGAGAGTTGGGGGAAATTTGAATGCTGACTTATTAATAATATTGTGGAATCAATGGTATCTTCTTCCAGTGGACTAGTAGGATTGTATCCTTGTCATGAAGAGGCATATAAAATATTTATGGGTGAAGGAAGGCAATGTCTCAGACTGCTTTGAAACAATATCAGGGGTTGGGGGAGCGTTGGGTGAGGCAGTCTCTGGTTGATGAAATAGAATGATGAGTACACAGGGGTTCTTGTTTTGCTACTTTTGTGGATGTCTAAAATTTTCCAAAATACGAGGCTCAAAAATATTAGTTTCAGAATACCTACTCAGTATCAGGTGTTTTGTGAGGATTGAGAGGCAGGGTGAATGAGAAAGGCAAAGAGTTTAAGGAAGGTCTGACTTTTCCCAAGCCCCAGCCCTCTTCTCCCTTGTAATCTTCCCCTGGGATATAAATTCAAGGTGATGCTGGAAATTTACTAAGCCCACTAATAGTAAATTCAGAATTAATCTTCCGGGGACATTGGTGCTGGGAAATTTCACTGTTGGAGAGATGGATGTTGGAATATTGTATGACTGAAATCCAATCATGAACAGTTCTATCTCACGGTGATTCAATAGTAAAAGAAAAAAGACTGAAAAAATGAATCTTTTGAGTCCTAAATGGGACATATTTTCTAACAGAGGTAAAAGAGGTGATGAAGAAATGATCCTGATGAAGAAATGTAGCAATGAGTAAATGGTTGCAACAACCATTCTCTGAGCATGTGGATATATGCAAAGGAAGTCATGGCTCCCCAATATTGAATCATTGCTCTCCCTTTCTTTGTTTTTAGGGAGGAAAGGATGCTGGGCATGACTGAGGTGGTGGCCTTAAAATACTTGGTATGGAACCCTTCACTTTGGGGGTGCATGAGAATAATTCCATTCCTCTTTCTTTTCTCACTACCCATCCAGGAAAACTGCCTCTGTAAAGTAGGCACATCTGTCAGTAACATGTCTTTTGGGGGAAATTTGCTTTCTGAATTTCCTTTTAGTACTTGGATGGGGATTAGGAAACAGGTTAGGGCAAGGAGCATGAGGTGTGATGTAAAGTAGATGGAAACTAATTGAAGACATAGATTAACCTAAACAAGCAAGCAAGGGCATAGAAGAAAAGTTTGATCAGCCTTTGCTCAGATTTGGCAAGTGTGTACTGTGTGTCTATGATGTGCTAAGCATTGGGCTAGGTGTTTTCACAACCAGCGATAAGAATTTTGATTTCAATAGCAATATTATAAGTATAATAGCTGTTGCGTTTAATGACCATCACCTATGCACCAGGTATTGTTCTATGCACCTGATATACCTTGCTTTTGTATTTTTTACAGTAATCCGACCTGGTCTGTACTCCTTTCCATTTTGCTAATGAGGGAAAGATTTGGGAAGTAAGTTCAAACCTAAGTGTTTAAGGGTGAAAACTAAGAAGCTGAGTTTAAAATTTAAAAAAAAAGAAGAAGAAAAGAAAAAAGAAAAACCAGTAGTCTCTTCTGGGCACAGTCAGCTGTTCTTACTTTGTCCCTCTCCTAAAATAAAGCCTAAGATAAGGACTATCTGGAACCTTTACTTAGAAGCCTTTAGCTTAGTTTTACAGATAAGATGGAGAGTGACTCACTGGAAAACCCAGGAGGGAATTTTATTGATCACTGTGACACCCACATCTGCAACCCATTCTTCCTGATATGTTTTTCTCGTTCTTCTTTATAAAAGCTACATCTTATGACCATGCAGATAAGATGACTTGTGGGGGACATGTTCACCATCTTCTCAGGGTGTTGATACCTGAATAAATCTGTTCTTTCCCTTACACTGACTCGCGTCTCTTGAATATCAGCCTGCAAAGCAACTAGAACCTGAGTTTAGGCTGGTAACAAGGGAATGCTTAGCTATTAATGACTCCAACAATCAGGATATTGTGGCTTTGAGAAAGCAGTTATGATGCTCCTTTTGTTTCTCAGGCAATGACTGGTGATGGATCAGAGAGTAAATAGACAGCAGATTTGCGGTTGGCAAAGCAGGCCAGCTGTATCTAAGACACAGTTTCTGCCCAGGGCAAGGGAGCATCACTGGTTTATCCCCAGCATTGCGTAAGCCAGCTGGGATCCCATCACCTTGCACTACCAGAGTTCACTCTCCATTGCAAATGCAGTTACTTCCCCTGATTTTCAAAGCTCTTCTTGCCTGATGCATTACCCAAAAGAGTGGATGTGACTTTTAGTCTAGCAACCCACCCCACAGGAACCTAAACAACAGAAAATCCTCTGTTGACTGCCTGTTGGGGATGTCATCAGAAACTCCTTAAGAGCTCCTAAAACTTGACTATTCATGAGTTCTCTGGCAGCGGCAACATCAGTGTCTCTTGTTAGACTTCTAGAACCTCAAGCCCTGATGAGATCTGCAAAATCAGGATTTATATTATTTGAAAAAAGATCCTAGGTGGGTTCTGTGTGGACTGAACCTTGAGAAAGAGAAAATCCGTGGGTCTCAAACTTGGCTCCACACTAGAACTACCCCGGGGGATGTTTGAAGAATACCTATGCCTGGTCTCTCACCGGGAAATTCTGATTCCCTTGGTTGGGGGCAGCTTGGTTAAGGGATTATTCAGAGAATCGTCCTCCACCACCACCGCCCCTGCCCCTCCCCCGCTCCCCCAGCACACTCATTAGCGGTTGGGGCTGAGAATTGCTGGCTTAGAGAGTTGGATCACACCAACTTCCCATTCCACCCATGAGACCGTGGAGTGATCCCTTTACACGAGTTCTGTCAAGGGTGCTCAGGGTAATGCTCCAGATTCTGACTTGACAACCCCTCCTCCTTGGAAATGAAGGGGGTTTCTTTGGAGTCATGTTATGGAAGAGTGCAGATGGGAAGTTAGTGTTTCCAGGCAGGATGCTTTTTTTACTTCATGGCCTGGTGTCCACAGTTTCTAGAGAGAAAGGGGTGTTTGTCTGAAGGGTCAACACACTTGAGCACCTTCCCCTGAAGGTTGGAAAAATGATGAAAGGACTTAAACTTGGGCTGCTGCCTAGCCTTGCTTTCCTGGGAAAGCTGAATGAGCAGGAGCATGAGGGAGACTCGTGAAGGCCTTCCCTCCCTCTACACCCCTCCGCCCCCCAGCCCAATCCCACCTGGGCTTGCCAGTTTTTGCTTGACTGACAGGTCACCCATTGCAAGGCCCCATGTCTTGGAGGTTTCCTCTGAGTAGCTATTTTAGGAACAGGAACTGGGATGTTTAAGTGGGCCACAGGACGAAGGGCCTGGAGGCAGGTGAATGTGGGGAGGTTGTGGGGAAAGGTTGGAGAGAGACCAGTTCCCCAATGTCTCCATGGAGGCAGTCAGCAATGGTATGAGCCCTGACTTTTCACTAAAGCAGTTGAGACTGAGGTCACTTCATATTCAGCTCTGGAAGGGGCGCCTCTGAGCAGGCACACCCGCCAAACAGAACTCTCCAAGTTTGTTTTTCCAAAATGTGGAAAACCACACAGTTCAGAGAAAATTCATCTCACGTGTTGGGGTTGATTTCCTGGAACATGTCCTGAAATTACTGTGTCAACACAGCTCCTAGCAGGCCGCCTGCCCCTTGGCAGCAGGATTCTTCAGGGAAAGACACAACCCAGACCCAGGGGCTGGTGGCTTGAAGTTCAGAGGATGGGTGGGTTCCAGTTGGGCCAGGAGCTCCCCTGATTACACAGTGATTGTTGACCGACTTCTCCCTGCCCCTGCTGTCCCCCCCCCCCCCACGTGTCCCTGTTCCCAGACATGGCTGCATTTATTTATTTATTTTTGCTTTTTGGGGTCACACCTGACGATGCTCAAGGGGTTACTGGAGGTGCTCAGAGGACCATATGGGGTGCTGGAAATCAAACCCGAGTTGGCTGCGTGCAAGGCAAATGCCCTACCTGCTGTGCTATCACTCTAGTCTCAAGGCTACATTTACGTGCTCAGTCGCTGGCTTCCTGCTAATCCGGTGCACCTGCAGAGAGAGGGTGCAGGAGGGGAGGAGGCCAGAACAGGAAAGTGTTTCTGGGTCTGTCTCATGGACTTTTCTGGAGGAACCTGGTATATAAAGTGGGGCCTCAACATTTCCAGGAGGATGCAAACCCTCCCCCCAACCCCCATGTTGCAATCATCTCTTTAAAACAAAACAAGGCCAACAGTTTCTTGGGGATACCTGGAGGCCTGGAGAATGGTGGAGGTGCTTTTCACTGTGCGTGTTGGCAGAGACCTGGGGTGGATGGAGTGGGACTCCCTATGGTCTCACTGAACCTTATTTCCCTCTTACCAATGTGTTCTTGGAAGCTCAGTCGGTGATTCTGTCTCTTTTGATGCAGTTTTAAGAGACAAGTGGCTCTTCTTGCTCTTTCAGAAGCCAAGGAGAGCTGCCCCTTGCAGCAGATGTAGATTTGTTTGCTTATTTCTTGAGTTTGGTTTGGAGGCCATCTCCCTGGTGCTCAGGGCTTCTCCTGGGTGAGGTTCTGTGCTCAGGGATCACTCCTGGCAGTGCTGTGGAGACCATATGTGGTGGGGAGCTGGGTACTGAATCAGGGGTCTGCTGGGCACAAGACAAGCACTCTTCCCACTGGACTATCTCCCCAGCCCTGAAAATGTGTTTTGCATATGAAACCCCACATGGAAAACACAGCAGAGAACTCCCTCTGCTTTCTGGTTATCATCTCTGTCATGTCAAGGGTCAGCTTGGGACCTGCAGTTTGCAATTCGGTCACACTGCAACCCAGGTGACCCCGTGGGACTCTGTTTATTTCCGGTGGGTTCCCAGTCGACTGCTTGGTTCTTAGGAGTGGGTAGTGAGTTGGGAGAGCTGAGAGGCAGAGGACCTGACTCCTGCTCTTCTTGCTTTGGGGACTTGCAGAGAGGGTGGCAACCTGCTTCTCTGTGCAGGGAAACAGGATAGGAGCAGCCTGGCAGAAGCATGTTGCTTGGAGAGCTAAGACTTTACAGATGGCGAGTGTGTTCAGGTCTCCAAAAATCTCCATAAAAAACAAAATCAGCTGACTTCCTTCTGGCCTTCATCAGAGAAGTTGTACCTTTTTTTAATTCATTTTCGTCCCCTTACTTGGTGATCAAAGGCTACTCCCAACTCAGTGATAGAGATTGGTCCTGGTGGTGCTCAGGAGACCATGCGGTGTCAGGGAATGAACCCAGGTGTCCCTTATGCCATGTGTGCACTCAGGCTATTGAACTATCTATCTAACCCTATTCCCTTTTTGGTATGTCCTTGTGTTATCTTCTTTAACTTTACAAATTTCAAATTAGCATACTGATTCTTTCCGGTAGTGAGGTTTGGGGAGTTGGGGAGCATTGCAGAGAGAGCTTATGAAACCACCGGAGTCGATAACACATACCATGGTGAAAAGAATTGCTTGTCTTCTCCCTCCTTTACCCTGCACCAACCTCTTATGCACTATCAGCTCCAGCCAGGAACCTGGGTGAGGCTGCCACCTTTATAACTCTCAGAAGAGGAGCAAAAGGCATTTCTTTTAGCCGTTGTCCTTATATCTCCAAAGGAACCATCTCCTCTTTTGGTCTCTTCTTTCTGGTGATGATCATAACAGTTATGAACAGGTATATTCCTAGAACATGTGGTTTCTTATTTCTTATTTTGGAGGGGGCCCTACTCAGCAGTATTCAGGGGCACTTCAGCCACGATGCTTGGGAAGGACCACTCCTGTCAACACTTGTGGTACCAGACAACAGTAAGGATCAAACCAGGGCTCCTATATGAAAAGCAGGCACTGTACACTGAATCCCTTTTGATCCATCTCCCTGGTCAGGGCTGTAATCTTTGGCAGCACTGCAGATGCCATGGGGACCCAAAGAGAGCACCCTTGATTAATGTCACTTTTTTTTCTTTTTGGGTCACACCCGGCAATGCTCAGGAGTTACTCCTGGCTCTGCACTCAGGAATCACTCCTGGCGGTGCTTAGGGGACCATATAGGATGCTGGGAATCGAACTCAGGTCGGCCACGTGCAAGGTAAATGCCTTACCCACTGTGCTATCACTCTAGCCCCGATTAATGTCACTTCTTAGCCAGCTATAGTTGCATCAGGTTCAAGTTGCTCACTAGCCCCTAGCACTCATCTTGTGGTATGACCTGGGCCACTTCCCTTCAAGTCTTGGACCCTTGATTTCCCAAGGCTGGATCATCTCTCAAGCCCCTTCCAGTTCTGAAATCTCTAACACGGATGTGCTTGTGATTCTGCACAAGCCTTTCTGTGCTGAGCCCTGACGTTCATGTGAAATATAGTGAGTCCCCATCCGACTTCAATTTCTCCCATAATGGAGGGGAGGTCTAGTATAGATTAAATATAATCCACTGATAATCCAAAACCTCACGTTAGCCTTTGGTTTTGATCTCATGTATTAGAATAGTGAACAAGCTGCAAAATTGACCAATTTGAATTCTACCTGTCCCTTCCCCTTCTATCCTCTCAAAGACATGCTAATTTGATCTCTAATGTGGCCAAAGGGCAGACAGTAGAAGGGAGGAGAAGCCAGAGGCATGAAAAATCCCCAAACTGGATCATCCACCCCTTGGATAATGGGCAGTTGCCTGAACAGAATGCTCAATGAGCGCCCATCCTTTTTCCAAGCCAGCCCCTGTCCCCATGCTGCAATAGCTGTAATCTCCATGGCAAAATGCATTAAATTGGTGAGCTCCTTAGACAAATTCCACCTTTCCTCACTCAATTTATAGGCAGACTAGTTTTTTTTTTTTAAATCGTCTAACTGGTTAATTGTCATTTGGATGTCACAGAATTTAAAACACCTTTCTGAAAATGCTCTTGTGGGTCTGCATCCTTGACAAGGAAAAGCAAATAGAAACTTGCATACATTTTCTTGTTTGCCTTCTTAATTATAAATGTCCTTGTATGAATACCTTTAAACCTACAAATAAGTCTGACTTGAAAACACTGCTGAAATCTCTCCTAGCCTCCACTGGCCTCTCATGTCACCATTTTTTTTTCACCCTGGAACAATGGTGTCTGTATTTGATTTCCAAAGACTTCTGGAATGGAAGCCTTATTTGGGTTGCTAGTTGAGGCCAGCAGATGTAAGGGACCTGGCAAAAGAGAGAGGCAGGAAAGTGACAACACTCAACCAGAGATAGTGTATATGGAGGAGACTCAGTGTCCCCATAGTTCACTGTGGAAATCCCTACATATCTCAGTAAACTATTTTTTTTTGGGGGGGTGCCTCAACAGTATTCAGGGATTACTCCTGATTTTGTACTTAGGAATCATTCTTGGTGGTACTCAGGGGATTGAACTCAGGTTGACTGCATGCAAGGCAAGTTCCTTAACCTGCTTTACTATTGCTTCAGCCCCATATCACAGCAAAATCTTTGAGGAAGAAAATCTGATTTTCTTTGGACTAGCTGTTGAATGGGCTGCTTTAGCATCTGAGGAGAGGGTGTTGATTGCATATTCTACCCCTAGTCCCTACATTCAAGAGGCCTGTCCCCTCTATATGCTTTAAAACTCTGACCACATGTACTTGAACTAAAAGTAGATATTTTTAGTTCACTTACAAGCTTACAATTTTTGCAGATTCTGGCAAGATATCAGACCTGCCAAGAAGCAAGATCTTTCCTACCACCAAGCCAGGTTGTACTCTATGAATCTCTGAAAGTCCCTCAAGCTCTCATGTTCTACGATGCTTTAACTCTCACAGACCAGGCCCCAACAGAGATGAGCATTTTGCATAACTGAATATTACCTCAGGACACTCTCATAGTTAAGAGATCCATGATTTGGGGCTAAAATAGGGTGAGGAGTTCCCAGGAATGTAGAAAAATCAGGTGCCAGGACAATGATGACCCCTAGGAAGGGGTGTGTGTAGGGAGTAATCAAAGACTGAGCCAAAAACAGGCATCCTAGAAGAACTGGCAGAACTAGTTACCAGACTGTTTCTGGTATGTGCACTTGGCATCCCTTATCACTGCGATTTTCTATGTCTTGATATAACTTGGGGCTGGGAAATTTCCAAGGAAAAAGATGCTAATCCTGCCCACAGTAGGACTTGGATCCTCCACCCCACCCCAAATTCCTTTCACCTGCTGGTGAAGCCAATGCCCCAGCTGCTAGGAGTGTTGTCTGCTAATGGCTCAGACGCTTATCAAGATAATTGCCATTGACTAAGACTGAGGAAGACATCTTAATTCCAAGAGGGATGCCACAAAAAACTGACACAACAAAGGCCACAAACAAAGCACCAGTTCCCAACTTTGAGCTGGGACCAACTATATGTTGCAGTTAGTTTCCTAGACTTGAAGTGGGCTCAGATTGAGGCTCATCTTTAGCAGGGACAATGCCACCTAAACTTAACTTCTTCCTGTTCCCTCCATACCTTCTCTCAAGATCTTCCTGCTATAGATCTTTTGCCAATGAATTGCCATCTTGGGTTCTGCTTCTAGAAGTTTCCACTTAAATAATATGTGTTTAGCACTTGGGAATGGGCTGCATCTGAAAGATTCTGTGTACTTAAAAAAAACTTTAGAAATGTTTGTTTATTTCATGACTTTGGGATCTTTGACACTAAAAAAAGGGTGTCAAAGGTTTCAAACCTGAAGGAATAATATAACCACTGTTCTATAAGGTAAACTCATTTAGAGTGGAAAGACAATATTTTTGGTGTTAGTGGAACTTTTAATTTGTTATGTGCTGATAAAAATTTACTTTGGCAATTGATTTAGGAAAAAAGGGAATGTATTTATTTCAGTTTTTATTTTCTCCAAGAGGTACACTTGTAGTGCTCAGGGGCTATTTTTGACTCTCTGCTCTAGTGAACCCCATATTTGGATAATTTTGATTTGCTTCCCAGACACACAAATTAACAGAAGCTAAAAACTGTTGTACTTGTATTTCTATGTTATTGTACTTTTCTTTATTGTTTTCCTCTCAGTCATTCTGCTTCCTTTTTCTCTTCTTTATTTTCTTTTTCCCTTTATGTAACTATCAACTGACTCACAGATTTCAGTTCCTTGCATCATCCCACTGGGTGTATTTTCTCAAAGGAGCTTTGTGTTCACTTCCTGACTTTCAAGCAAAATCTCCAGTAAGTTTCCTGCTCTTAGGAAAGAAGCCCTCTCTTCCTGTTTCAATCCACCACTGCCCCTGCTAGTGGTTTTCATGACTACTCTGCATTCTGAGTTGTGCTTCTTCTAATCCAGTTTATCCAGTTGGCTAGAAGTGCCTTGCTCTGTTTGCCTCCCTTTTCCTGTCATTTCAATGTCCAAGTCTGAGCTCATGCCTGAATTTTCCATCTTTTTATGGAGGAGAAGGGCATGGGAAGTATCGATCGGCCCATTTCTGAAGGTACTCTGGGGGCCACTCCTAGCTTTGTGCTCAGCTATCACTCTTGCGAGTGCTCAAGTGACTGTATGTAGTGCCAGATAAAACCAGCATCAGCCATAAAAAAAGCAAGCTGAACCTCTGTACTATCTCTCTATCCACTGGCTTTCCCCCTCTTCTCTCCCCCAGTGTCAGGAGCTGTTCTTTGTAGTCATGAGGACCGTTGATGAGAGCAAGAATGAATGGATCTAGAATTGCTTTGTGAGGTTGGTATATTAGTTTTCCATGGCTGCAGAACAATTGATCGTGAGCGAAGCAGCTTTAAAACAAAACAAAAAAAACCCCATCCATTTGGGGCTGGAGAGATAGTACAGCAGGTAGGGCACTTGTCTTGCATGTGGCCAACCCAGATTCCAATCCCAACATCCTGTATGGTCAGTCCCCTGAGTGCTGCCAGCCCTGAGCAGAGAGCCAGAAGTAACCTCTGAGCATGACTAGGTGTGGCCAAAAACCAAACAAAATCAAATTCCATTTGTTAGTTCTCAATTCTGTAGTCAGAAGACGTACGACATGTTGGCAGGGGGATTTCTGCTGATAGACTCATATAGAAGGTGTTCTTATTTAGAAGATGTGCATGGGGGGAAATCATGGTCATTTATGATGTTGGAAGAATCAGTTTTTTTGTAAGGTAGAACTCCATCTTGCAAGTTTTTGATAATGATTTGCAGTCAGCTCCTATACCAGCTGCCCATGACTGCCACACCAATACCTTTATCTTCAAGTCCACATTGGAAAATTCCCCTTGAATTGATTCCCCTTTCTGCTTCTAATCTCTTGCTTCCTCTGACTCTGATCTCTTTCTAGTCTTACATTTAAAGGGCTCATATAACTAATATCTTTCTTATAGGTGTGGCATAGAGTATAATCACTGCTATGAAATTCCATTTTATTGTGGAATTATGACCGAGGGAGTGGAAATATGGGGGACATCTTAGTATTTTGACAACAGCAATTGTTTTCTTGCCACTTCTGATAAGTAACACCTAGCTTCTACCTTGATTTTGGGGTGAGGTATAAGGTGGGTGCCAGGCTATTGGCGATGTACCCTACCTTTTCACAGCACAGAAATATTGTGGCACACCCAGTAGGGAAGTCCAGGTGGATTACCCCAAATTTGAGTTCATTAGTCTGTGAGTTGAGACTAAGTTACAGTGCCAAGAAAAAAAAAAGAACTTTTCTTAAATGTTTACTTCTACTCAGGAAAGTAATGTGTGCTCTTGAGTAAGTGTCGGATATGGTATATAGTCACTTGATATGACACAAGAAAAGATAGGCTTAAATATATGTTATTGCTGCAGTTATGAAAATTTTATACATTGTTAAAGAGCAATGGTTAACATTTTGACCATATATCATTTTTTCCACATATCATTTCTGATATTTAATTTTTCTACATAGTCATGTATATATACATGCAAGCATACAAATGTATATCCTATTAAACATAATGTGTTGAATATGTATGTATGTATGTATATAGATATCATTACATAAAATAGAATCATAATGTGTATACCGTTTATTTATTTATTTATTTATTTTGCTTTTTGGGTCACACCCAGCGATGCTCAGGGGCTACTCCTGGCTTTGCATTCAGAAATCACTCCTGGCAGTGCTCGGGGGACCATATGGGATGCTGAAAATCGAACCTGGGTCGGCTGCGTGCAAGGCAAATGCTCTATCCACTGGGCTATTGATCCAGCCCCTGTGTATACCATTTATTGTTTGGTCATTATTTAATTTTCTTACGTCACGTTATTTGGTTTCATAATATTCATTGTACTTGTCCCATAGATTTCCATTACTGACATCTTTACTCATTCTAGATCAGTTTTCAGGTATCTTCTGATGCTCAGTGTTTTCATCTATATAATGTATGTAGTAATTTTAACTCCTTTAAGAAGAGTTTATAGAAATTAAATAAATTTGCAAAAGAGTTTAAAAAAAAGAATAGTGGTTGGCACATGGTGGGTATTTAAGTTATCCTTTACCAGGCCCTGGTGGGGAAGTGTTAGTGAAGTCCTTTATAGAACCTGTCTTGTAAGTAGTAGAAGGCCACGAGTTCAATCCCTGGTGTCATTGATGTATCGTAACTATAGGAGTACAAACCACAGCAATCACCATGGCTAAAAGAAAAAGTGGCAAGCACCATAGCCAGATGTGAATAATGCCCTGTCATAGCAACAACAATAATGGGAAGAGAAAGGGTGAAAAAATTCTAAATAAAGTTATCTGTTGCTATACTTGTTGCTATTAGTCATATTTCTATTTAGAATTAATATCTAAGGGTATTAAAGTTCTTTCCAGTATTTCACTGCTGTAAATAAGCTTGTGGAGAATGTTTTTATGCAGTAATCTTGCACACATCTGATCGGTTGTTTGGAATAAATTGCTAAAAATAGAACCTCCAAATTGAAGGAGGCTTTTTATGTCTACAAGCTGCCATGTTGCCCTGTTGGCAATGTGTTCCCACATATACTCCTAGCAGCAGTGTGAAAACTCCAGGGGCCTGAGATTGGAGTCACTACCCCCTGATTAGTGTGGTCACAGAGGGTAGTCCCGAAAACGCAGGCTATAACTCTCCAGATCTAATTCAGGTGTTACAGGCACAGTCTTGCCTGTAA
>JAOXYA010000002.1:20529655-20540919 GCA_028565675.1 Sorex palustris
CTGTGATTTAAAATGCTTATGGTGGTTTCTCATGCATATAATTGTAACACCATACTCCTCACCAGTATGCCCACCTCCCTGGATAAAATTGAAATATTTAGTAATATTTTTTCTCCCTATCACATAATGCATTGATAGTTTGCCAGTCTGAATTCAAAGGAACTGCATATTTCCTTCCTGTGAATAAAACAGTTTTTAAGTGCTTGCCTTGTTAGAAGTAGAGAGAGTGTTAATACAGAAATTAAATATTCAGAGTGGGGTTGGGTGACAGAATATGACAGAGGAAACAAGTCTGCTTCAAGTCACCAAATGAAGAATTCAAGCTCCTGCAGCCTAGGACTCCTTCTAAAGTTTGTCTTTTGAGGTGACACTGTATATCAGTATGGGGAACACAAAAGATGTGGCATATGGCGCAATGACCAAAATTTTGGTGTGTCATGGATATCAACGCTCAGAAAACCAAATAACTTAGAAAACCTTTATTCTACTCACTGGGTTCTTCAGTTTTCTGGCAGGGTGCTGCTAAGTATAGAGTTAGCACTTATCTGTATGCCAACATCGAATCCTGCCCATAGGTATACACTGGAAAGAACTGGCATTTTCTTGGACTTTCAACAACACAGATTTCTAAAGCGTCACTGAATCACCAGGCTAGAAACAATGTTCCAACACTGTCATTGGACACCTATGTTCATTTCCACCCCTCGAACCCAGTTCTTTTTTCTCACCTTTGTCCTTCACTTTCAAATTAACATTCTTGCTCTTATCCCTATTTTCTTCAGAATGTGGAGACACATTGGATTTTTTAGATCCATTTGAAGGGGGTGTATAAAGGACATAGTATATGAAACCAAGATTCATTAACCCAGTGTTTTTACTAAAGTGTTCTATTTCTCGCCATCCGTGTTCAGTGGTCTTTGCTTCCCCCACCCCAGGAAGACTGATGGCGATGGGCAGGTGAAGGAAGGAATGAGGATCAGGCTGGTTGGTATCAATTGCAGGTTATTCCAATCTCTTCTCCATTCTCCTTTGATTCCCCTTCTGCTTCTCTCTCTGGATCCTCATTCATTCTTTTTCTTGCTCCCCAACCCAGTCTTACAGCCTAGTTTATATAGAAATCATGTAGAGTGGGGATACAAAGGTGTGGTTGAATATTAACAAATCAACAGAGAGGTAAGGCCACTCCTCCAGGACATTAACTCAGGGACAAAAATCTCATCTAAGGAGATTACTCCAGATTACTAGGAGATCTGCTCAAGGGCGGGATTCCACTCAGGGTGTGTTGCTTTCTTCTTTCCCCAGCTATTAATTCACTTAAATAGTTATAGCAAATTTACTTCTAATATTTCTAGCAATGTCATTTTGTATGAGCACAGTAAGAGATTAAGCTTAAAGTTTGGTTCTTCCTGGGGGCTAGAGCGATAGTACAGCAAGTAGGGCATTTGCCTTGCATGCAGCCGACCCGGGTTCAGTTCCCAGCACCCGTAGGTCCCCTGAGCACAGCCAGGAGTAATTCCTGAGTGCATGAGCCAGGAGCAACTCTCCCCAAAAAAAAGTTTGGTTCTTCCTGAGGACATCTCACTATATATTCCAGACAACAGTCCTAAGGCCAGGTTAGTCTTCCTAACCCCATCAGGGTCCTTATCCAGTTACCTTTTTTGGGTCATGACAGAGTTTGTCCATGACCATGCTCTTGACTTACAGCTGAGTATTGTGGCGCTTTGGCCTGGCCCATTTAGATGCCAGGGTAGGTCACAGCTTGCCCTGGGTCCATTCATTCCCTTGTAGGGACCCTGTTTTTGAGGTATTAGGCAACTAAGGGTAACAGAGGCTTAAGTCGAGAAAGCAGATGTCTAGGAGGGAGTGAATATTATTCAGAGTTAATTGACTCCCAAGTTACAAAAGTATAATATTAACTGTCTTTCTGTGTCCATACAAAAGGACATTGTTTTAAAGTAAACTATGCAAAAGATGAAGAAAAGAATATTTAACTTACAATACAAGTTCAGTGTCCTTAGAAGGATCTGATCTTACAAGTTAAAAGAATCCTATTAGGGCTAAATGGTAATTAATTGGTTGTGGAGGATGGCACAGAGAAGAGTTTACAGATAAACACAGAGGAATGGGAGTGACTCGACCACTGTGATGGGTGTAGCCTGATAAACCTAAGCTCCCTGTGGCAAGGGAGAAAGGACAAACCAATGTTATCCTATAAACACTTTCCAGACTGTAAATGCTGTGACAGGAAATTTTAAGTATCTGTAATGTACAAGGTAGTTGTGTCACTAACCATGTATTATTACCTAAATTCGCATTTTCATCAATTAATCTTTTCCCTATTCAAATACTCAATAGCCAAATAGAATGGCTACCTATTGGGTAGCACTAATATGAAAAATTTTCATCATCTCAGAAATTTTTATTAAACAGTACTTACATGAACCTTCTCCTTGATGCTTGCAACAGTCCTCTGAGGTAACTTATCAGAATGTCTTGGAATGCTTACAACGGTCCTCAGATCAAAATGACATTTTTAAAAGTTTTCATTTACTTTTCACTGTATTATTGTATCATTGTCATCCTGTTGTTCATCGATTTCTTCGAACAGGCACCAGTAAAATCTCCTTTATCCTAGTCCTGAGATTTTAGAAAGTGCCACATTCGAGGCTCTTTCAGGATAAGGAGAATGAAAGCCATCATTGTTACTGGATTTTGGCATATTGAGTACACCATGGGGAGTTTGCCAGACTCTGCCATGCAGGCAGGATACTCTCGGTAGCCTGCCAGGTTCTCCATGAGTAAGAACTAGATAATAAGAGGTCCGGGAGCTGGGCTTTATAGTGTTTGGGTCTTGGCCATTGATGGGATAGCATGGCGCCCGAGGCAATTGGTGGGTGTAATGCCTACCTACTGGAAGACCAAGGATCTGGGTGGAGGAGCCCCAGTCCCAATCCAAGCAGACTTGGAGATCTCAACCCCGGGTCTCACATGCCTGGGTTCCTCTGCCGGTTCCTTCATGCGTGAGGCTCATCCGAACGTGTGGAGAGTGGTCTTAAGCATGGCTGTGGCTGGTTCCAGAGGTCTTTGGCTGCCAGGGCTCTGCTTGGGGAGGAAAACTCAACCCGCCATCCTCCAAGGGGCCCTGGTGAGGACAGCCAGGTGCGGCGGCAGGAGACTATGCTCTGTTCTCTTCTGGGAGGTGGGTTTTATAATGTCTGGGTCTTGGCTGTTGATAGGATAACACGGCGCCGGGGCAGTTTGTGGGTATAATGCCTACCTACTGGAAGATGGAGGATCTGGGTGGAGGAGGCCCAGTCCCAATCCAAGGAGGCTTGGAGATCTCAGCCCTGGGTCCTGCATGCTTGGGTTCCTCTGCTGGTTCCTTCATGCGTGAGGCCCACATTAATACTTTTAAGTAAGTATTAATACCTGGTGACTGACAAAACTTGTTCTGGAATAGCCCAGTCCTTGAGGTTCCCAGGAGTCCAGGATAATTTTTTCTAATGCCACCATAATAAGTCTGGGTCCCTATGTTGCTATAAGATGAAGGTTAGTGGCTTTCCTTGTTCATGTACACACAAGATAACTTTAAAATACATGTTCTTCAACCTGGCTGGACCAGCTGGGGGCATGTGGCCTCCCATGGGTCAATAATCAATACACACAAATCTCAGAACCGAGCAGTTTGCTGCAGAGATGTCTCCAGACTTTGCAATAGGCCACATTCTTCTGGTCACTCCAGATGGAAGCAGGTACTGTCCCTCTGCCTGCTCCTCAGGAATCCCAGCAGTCACCACATTCTAGAACTCAACATAAGCTCCAGGTATGTGGTGGCAATGGTGGCAAATGCTAGGCCTCACAGGACAGGGGAAGAGTTGGCCCTTCTCCTCCCCCTCCCCTACCCTGATGGGACTCTGAGACAACACCCACAAACGACCACCGTCTACTTAAGCTCCCACATGGCCATGATCCAGAGACACACACACAAATCTCAGAACTGAGCAGCAACCTGCAGAGATCTCTCCAGACCCTAATAATTAAAATTTTAGAATTTTTGTATTTTATCCATAGCAAGCAATACAAAACAAATTGTCTAGCATAACCCTTTTGGGAAGTTTGATGGTGGGACCAGTGTTGAAATATTGAATATAAACTAAGTAGATTGGAGGATCTGCTCAAGATGGGAGACACATGCTGAAAGTAAACTATAGACCAAACATGATGGTCACTCAATACCTCTATTGCAAATCACAACACCCTAAAGGATAGAGAGAGAAAAAGGGAATTCACTGCCACAGAGGCGGGTTTGGGGTGGGGGGATGGGTTGGGAATGGAAGAGTTACTGGGATTATTGGTGGTGGACAATGGGCACTGGTGAAGGGATGGATACTCGATCGTTGTATAACTGAAACCCAAGCAGGAAAGTTTTTAAGTCTGTAACTGTACCTCATGGTGTTTCGCTGATAAAAACTTTTAAAAATAAAAAATAAACAAAGTAGAGAGAGAGAGTATTGTGCAAATTGTATGCCACACAGGAAGGGGGAGTGGTGGAATGGGGGGAAATATACTGGAAATTCTGGTGGTGGTAATGTGCACTGGTGAAGGGATGGGTATTTGATGATTGTATGATCAAAGCTCAAACATGAAAGCTTTGTAACTGTATCTCACAGTGAGTCAATAAAAAGGGGGGGGTGATAAACTACTCCCCTTATAGACAGAAAAAATAATAATCAATGTTAAGGACAGCCATTTACAACTCAGGATGAATCAAGATTCCTCTAGGAAATTAAGGACTAACAATACTGCAGTTCTGTTAGAGAGAAAGAAAGAGAGAAGCAGATGATGGCTAACAAGTCACTATTATCTGCTCATGGTCATTATTATACCCATTTCACACACACACACACACACACACACACACACACACACACGGGAAAGTGAGTCTCAAAGCAGTTCAGCAAATCATCCAAGGTCAGAGAAAACACATGCACTAGAGCAGAGGCTCAGTCTGGGGTCTATGAGTTTGCCCTCATGCCACCCTGCCACATGCCATCAGATATATTTGTCACTCAGGAGCACATTGCAATCATGCCTCTTAAGTGGTTATCACCTCATTTCTGATTAGTTTTAACATGATGATTAGCTAATAAGGCAAAGCGGCAATGTACTGGCTCTGATCTCTTCTGAGTAAGCAACTTCTGGTTATCTGTTGTAGAGAACACATTATGCTGCTTTTTACTCCTTCCCCTTTCCCTTAACGTTAAAAATATGATTTTTATCCTCAGATAGGGGATTATCTCAGAGCAAAATTGGCAAGGTTAAACACTATCTATAAAACACATTCAGCTATGCCACGGAATGAATTACATAATGTATCAGTCATCTATCTGGCTTTCAAAAACCTGCAAATGCATTTCTATTCGGTATGGGTATTTTATATTTTGCCTCCCTTCCCATGAAGGTAAAAATGACCTTGGTTCTTAGGGAAGTGGAGATATATTGAACGGGTTAGGATCAACACAGTTCCATTTCATTTAGTCTCCACTAAAATTGCAAGGAGTGAAAATAGAGATTGAATTTATTTTACAATATATTGCCTCATTTGAACTTTAGTAAGGCATTAGCTTCTAAGGAAAGCCCTCCCCACTTCCATAATCTCTTATTGATGGCATGTTAAGGAAATTGCCTTAACTTTATTGATTCTGAGCTATGAGGTACAATGTACCCAGTGGTGTGTTCAACTGAGAGAAGCATGCTGGGTCGCCCACCACAGCGCAGATAGAAACTGCTGACAGTGCAGGCTCTGACCCTGTCCAACATTCAGGACCATTCCCCACAAAGAGCAGAGGAATAGAGTGCTTACTGTCTCAGAGCCTTCCCTTCACTTCCTGGCTTTTAAAGAGTGGCCTGGGAGGAGGAGAGCCTCTTGTCCTAAAGGAAGAATGGCAGCATGGGACCCTTCACCTCTAAGACTGAAGTTAAGTCATTGTAGTCTCCATTTTCCTGAGTGACAGAAACCTCCTCCAGAAGTCTTAGCAGGTATTCTACAAACTCTGTGTGTCCTCATGAGTTTGCTTCACTCCTTAAAGCCTCAAAGTCTCCAACTGTAAATGAATTGTAGTGGCAAAACGAATCTAGTTCTATTGTAGGTCTATATTGTAGTGGTGGTTTTTGGCAGCACCAGGGAGCTAATACAGGGGTGAAAGCACTTGCCTGGCATGTAGCCCAGTTTGATTCCCAGCATCACGTGGTCCCCCAAGCACTGTTGGGGTCATTCCTGAGCATAGAGCCAATAGTAGCCCCTGAACATTATGAGGCGTTGGCCTTAACGCTTCCTTTTAGAGGAAGAAAAAGTTGCTATTTGGGCTAGCACTAGAGTCTCTTTCACATCTGTATTCACAAAATGATGGTAATGTAATACTTTGGAGAAGGAGAGACAAGAGCCCCCAAAAATGGCTTGTAAGGGGGCAGGGAACCAAGGAGGCAGATAATAGGCTCAGGCCTTAAGAAGGCATCAGAAAACTATGAGCATGGGAGAGGATTGGGTGAGACATAAGATATGACCAGCAAGAGAGGAGGAAGGTGCTGATATGGAAAAAATAGGTTTTGCATGCTTAAGAACAGCATTTTATGTTCTCTTAGGTAAAAACCATCTGCTTCTTTCAAATTTTTGATAAAGTCCAACACACACATTAATAATTGTAGGGGGAGTAGGAGGGAGACCAGGAGTGGAACACAAGGAAGATAATCCCAGGTGGAGAGAGGAAGAAGTGTTGGCCAGCTGATGGGGGGGCAATTTAGAGTATGCAAGTGGCCTTAAGCATCCACCCTTGGGACATAACAGGCCTCTCAGAAGGGAATCAAGTGGAGGACAGTGGCAGTCATGTCTGTTTAGAGGGGATAAACTGAGATCAGTAGATACCTGGGCCATGTGGGAATGTGGCTCTATTCTTCCTTGGGCAGAGGTGAATTTCACCTTTAATGACTAATTTCCTGATGGCTCTGAAAGGGACCACACTGCAGGTGCTGGGGAACAGACTTGGAGCCTTGCACGATCAATAAAATTGTCTCCCAGACCAATTTCCCCAAACTTGTTCCACTTCTCTGCTTTCCCATCTCCCAATCTCTTGGAAGATTGTTCCTGGAATGATAGTAGGTGCTATTCAAGGGCTGCCCCAAACTAAAGGAGTCAAGACAAGCTCAAAGGAAGACCCTAGAGGTCCCTGTGTTAGGGAGAGGAAGCCTGCATTTGCTCTATCTTGGGGGCTCTCATGTCTCTTTCTTCTTGATTTTTTTCTCATCTTCCTTTCTCTTGTTTTTTTCAGGGCGGACCCTCAGGAGCCAGGCTAACAGTTCAATGTGGGGACTCAAAGACGTGGTGCTAGCGCTGAGGATGATCTGGGCTTTCCCAGCAGGTGGTGCTCAGGGGCCTCTAGGGCAGGGCTGCTCCCACTGATGCTCAAAGGGCCTTCAGCCATGTGGTGCTGAAGACTGAACAGGGGTCAACTGCATGCAAAGTATGTGCCACAACTCTTGATCTGTTTATCCAGCCCCTTTTTACAGTCATTCACCAGTTTTACCCTCAGATTTCCCAATCAAAGTTCTTCATTCAGCCTCCCAGTAATATTTCATGTCCTCTACATGTCAAACTGGGGCCTGAGACGTTTCTTCCTCCCTTCACTTGCATCCTTCAGTGTTCAGGCTCCAGTAAGTGGCCAGTAGCAGTATGTACCCCTAAAAGGGTTCTTGCTCTCTCTAGTGCCCACCAGCACCCCTCGGTCCCCAATGGGAGTAGAGTCTGGAGTCCAATGAGTGAGTGCTCATCAGCTGCTTTCAAATATGTCTGTTCAAAAATGAGATTTATTTTTAGTTGAAGATGACTTAAAACCTCAAATCAGAGCCATAGATTTGGGGGTCTATAAAATTCGAATGTACCTTTACTGTCCCCCTTCCATTCCCACTTCCTTGTGTTCCTCAGACTCTCCCTCGCTGCTTAATTTCATTTCCTCCCCTAATCCCACCTCTTACTTGATATATAATGAACCTAAAGGAAGAAAATCAATGTGCTGATTCAGCTATCATGAGTTAAGAAGGAAACATTATCTTATGTGGGGGTATCTATTTTGAGGGGCAAAACAAGGGGTTAAAGAAATAACATAAAAGACTGGGCGTCTGTCTCCTGCCAGAAGTAGGTCTCTGGAGTTAATCACATAGATTGATGTTACATACTGACTCTTTCAGTCCTGTACAAAGGAGCCAGAGGTTCACACGCACCTTATACATTTTCAAATTTAGCACAATATCAGATACAGATGGTAGTCTCTCCAACCTCCCAGGCTAAAGGGTGGAGTGAGTTTGTGTCTCTCTAATGACCTACAAGCCATAGATAAGAGCCTTCCTGAGCTCCACACGGAGACATGCCCTGTTTCTGAATATGATCACAAGTTCGCTCTCTCCGCAGTAAGATCTGAGAAGGGCCTGGGCTAACGCCACCAATCTCTTCCAGGTATTAGTTCTCTCCTATGGTTGAGCTCTGAGTTCTACTATGTTCAGCATTTTTTTCCTTATTTTCTCATCTTAGCAAAAAGTGGAGGATATTGAGAGGATGGTTGGCAGGAAGAGGTGGAGGATAGGTTCTGGGAGAAAAAGTGTCTGTGCAGGTAACCAAAAGCTTGATCCTATCACATAAACATCTTACCTTATAGACAAGTTCATGCTGAATGGACTTCAGCTTTGTGGGAATTCTTCTCCCTCTCATTAATCCCCAAAGAATGGGATATGCCCCTAGGAAAAATAGTTTAGGTAGTATAATGCAAAAGGTTTGCAAAAGTGTACTCAGTGTAAAATAAAACAGCAGAAAAGAATGAAATAGCAAATATTTTTTAGCTGCAAAATATGTGCCAGATGAACATAGAATAAGACTGGTTAGGTTCTTTTAAATATAGGGTCATTGTAAGCAGAAATGGGATAATAAATTGTCAGAATTTTACTCTATATTTTAAGTGTGTCTTCTGGTACCTATGTAAAGTACTCCGGTCTTTGATACTCATGAATGTTGATGTGCTTACTAACTGTCTTTAATGGCTCTTGGCTCAGCTGAGAGGTGGGGAGCAATATTGTATTGAATTAATGTCCAGCCTATGCGATCAATGATGGCTTCCCAGGCGACCTAAAGCTTGGACAATCTATGTGTATTTCTCCATCTCCTTATATGTTTGTTTGTCTCATTCTCTGTGACCAACCTCTGTAGGACAGGGAGTTGAAGGTGCCAATATAATTGGTTTTAGGCAAGCTTGAGGTGAAACTAGACATTATATAAGTCAAGAGCCAATAACTCAAGTACCTCCAGATGGAAAAAGAGCCACATCAGCCTGGGAGTGGGTAAGAAGGAGGACTGGTGTCCCTTATCATAGCAGGACACTTGTCTCAGCTCCAGTTGCCAAGCAAGTATTTGAGTTCTCATAGCTAGGTCTTTCTATCTTTCCATCATTCACTCCCAAAATAATAAAATTTTATCATAATAAAATTTAGAGCAGAAATTACCGACATGGAAACCCAAAAAACAATCCAAAAGGAAATGAAACCAAGAGCTGGTTCTTTGAGAAAATAAACAAGATTGATAAACCACTAGCAAGAGTCACAAAGAAAGAGTGAGAGAAAACCCTAATAAACCGAATCAGAAATGAAAAAGGGTACATCACAACAGAAATCAATGAAATTCAAAAGATCACCAGAGACTACTTTGAGAGTCCGTATGCCATGAAATAAGAGAACCTAGATGAAATGGATAAATTCTTGGATTCCTACAGTCTCCCAAGACTGAGCCAAGAAGACTTAGAATACCTGAATAGACTCTTTCATATCAAGGAAATAGAAACCATAATCAAAAGCCTTCCCCAAAACAAAAGTCCAGCCCAGATGGATTCACTAGCAAATTCTTCCAAACATTTAAAGAAGAGCTGTTGCCAGTTCTCCTCAAGCTTTTCGAGGAAATTGGAAAAAAAGGAACTCTCCCAAACAGTTTATATGAGAAACATATCTCCTTATTAGGGCTGGAGCGATAGCACAGCGGTAGGGTATTTGCCTTGCATGCAGCCAACATGGCCGACCCGAGTTCGATTCCTCCGCCCCTCTCGGAGAGCCTGGCAAGCTATCGAGAGTATCTTGCCCGCACGGCAGAGCCTGGCAAGCTACTCATGATGTATTCGATATGCCAAACACAGTAACAACAAAGTCCCCAGTGGAGACGTTACTGGCCCGCTCGAGCAAATCGATGAACAATGGGAGGACCGTGACCGTGACCGTGAGAGAATGGTCTTAATGATGTTTTACATTGGAGCGGGGTTAGGGGACAATCAGGCAGAAAGGAGTAACACCTCCTATACACACAGGGTAATATGGAATGTTTAGTTATATTCATATCTTCATCAATAAGGACACCCATATTTCACATACTTTATGAAAGTCAGTCAATACATTATGTTTTTCTCCTCTTTGAAACTCAATACAATGATGAGTTTAAAATCCATGCTTTACCTTCAAGAATATTTCAAATTAAATTATTCTTTTATTGTACCCTTAAGTTCTGGGATCTAAATCCTGGGACTCTCACAACTGCTAAATAAAAGCGCTACTGATGAAGTATGTCCTGACCCCAAATTTGGCTTTTGTAAAAGACAGAAACTAATTATATTATAAGAAATATATTTAATCTACAACAATGAAAAACAAACATGAGAAAATTCAAATTATGAAAAATGTGTTACAGATATTACAGGAAAATCTACATTTAACATATACATACATCAGTATAATCAAACTGTAATTTAATATGTCATCACAATCTTTGTACAAGTAACACTATTCACAAATATATCACTTTACATTTGGGGGTAAAAATTTTTTAGTCAACTGATTTTTGGTTGTCAGTTTCTTCCCTGGTATTCCAGTTACCATTTCTTTCCTTAGGTAACCCTGAAACTCAAGTGATACACCCAGAAGTGCTTAGGGAGGCCCTGGAAGTATTAGGTTCTGTAGTGTTGACCACCAGAATGACTCACTGGCTCAGGGGGGAGGTGTTGCCAAAGATCCAAGGGGAAAAATTCAGGGCTTTGTTCATGTGGAAGTATACACTCTACTACTTTAAATACTTTCCTATTCCCCTCTCCTCATATACTTTTTTTTTACATTTTTTTATTTTATAAGTTAGTTCACAATATTTTATTACATTTAATATTCAAATACCAATCCTACCACCATTACAC
>JAOXYA010000002.1:20544878-20556690 GCA_028565675.1 Sorex palustris
CAGTACCTTCATGTGTGCGGAGAGTGGTCTCAGCATGGTGGTGGCTGGTTCTGGAGGTCTTCGGCTGCCGGAGCCCTCGTCGAGGTGGGGAGGAAAACTCAACCCGCTCCCCTCCAAGGGGCCCCAGCCAGGACAGCCAGGCACGGGGGCAGGAGACTCTGCCAATGTATGATTATATTCTTTTAATCATTAAGGTGTCTTTATTTTAATTCTATTTCTTCTCAGCACAGAAGCTTTTCAGTTTGATATAGCCCCACTTATTTATTCATTTGGGTTTGGGTGGGGTCACATCCAGTGGTTCTCAAGGCTTACTCCTTGCTCTGTGCTCAGGAATCACTCCTGGCAGGACTCAGAAGATCATATAGGATGCTGGGAATCAAAGTCAGGTTTGCCTCTTGCAACAAAAGCACCATAACTGCTGTTCTCTCACTCCGGCTCGTCTTTAAATTTCTTATATGGCTGGTTTTTACTTGTGTCCTATAGTTTTCCTCGGGGTTTTCTGGGACTGTTGCTCAATGATAGAGCATATGCCTCAAATATGGGAGGTCCTGAGTTAGATTCCTGGCACTATAAAAATAAAGAAATCAAAATGAAAAGGAATGAAAGTTTGTGTTGATCCAGAGAAATAGTTTTAGAGCTAAAGAAATGCCTTGTATGTTTTAGATTCCAAACTCAATCCCTTACCCTTCATTGAATGTGTCCCTGGAAGCATCTGAGCACTGCTTGGGGACCCCAGCACGGCGAGACCTGAGTATAATCACATAGTGGGGCCAAGCATTGAGCGGTAACCTCCGCTGACCTGAATATCACTGGAGGTTGTCTGCCCACTGACCCTCTGAATGACCCAGAAGACTGAGCAGAAAATAGCCCCTGAGTGTTGTATGCTGTGACTCCCCTAAACCAGAAAACCCCCAAATCAAACTCTCATAGGACTGCAGGTTCAGTGGCTGTTTGGGGCCCTATCTTCACAGTCTGCACATTTCCTTTGGTCCCAGGAGAGAGCTGGAACATAGAGGAGCTGGGATCACAGGACAGCCCCAAAGGGAAGTACTGCTTTTATTTTTTTAATGGTTGACTCATAAAGCTTCTACAGTTTTACCTCTTTTGTAGCTCTTTTTTTTTTTTTTTTACCCCACAGCCAAGGAATCAAGAACTTTTTTTTCTTTATGGGCAGCAGTGAGTGAGGTGGCAGCCACCTGTTCAGCATAAAAGAGAATCAAGCTAATGTAGCAAATAGTACTTCAAGCTCAGCTGGGTAGCTTAGGATGATGAGGGAAACAGACCCCTGCACATGGTTCAAAGAGTCTCACATCAAGAACGCTAACATCAGAGAGCTGCCACGGGCCACTGAGCCCGGCCACATGGCATAGCCATACAATGCATGCGGAATGCCGTTGACATGGTCCCAACTTGTAACCTTGGTAACCTGGGAATGTTCTCCAAGTATGCTCATGTCCCTGAGGTGGGACAGACCCTACTTTGCAAAATAACATGCTTGGGAATTTCTCCCAAGCTGCCTGCGAATGTCCCATTAGATCATCTAGAAAACTTGGAGCAAGAGCTCAACTGGGTCCGCCGGAGTAATGTAAACAGTGTCTGCTTGGTTTTCCCCTGGACTTTGGGTGAAGTTTCTGCAACAATAAAGTTACTGAAGCTTGGCAGTCGTGCCCACACACTGCCCCTGGCACCATATACTCTCATTAACCGCCACGATCCAGAGACTCAGAAATAAAGCTCCAGGAAGAGAGCAACATAGGACAACACACAACAGAGATGCCTCCAGACCCTGTGCCAACCGGGGCAACTGTGGGTGGGAGGTGTGGGGGAGGGGGAGGTAAGTTCCCCTCCCCACTTCAACAGAGCTCTGGCAGCCGAAAAACACCAAAACTCAATCGCTGTCATGCTCCCGGCTGCTCTCCACAGGCTCGGATGAACCTCATCCATGAGTGAATCTGCTGTATAATCGCATTCTAAATTTTTAGAATTCCCAGAGTGTGCGGCTACAAATTCTCTACACCACTGATGTACAAAGAGTAGTGCACAGCATTCGATAGGTTTAAAAAGTAGAAGGCAAGTAATCTCATGGGGAAAACATATATTTTTCACACAAGGCTCAACCTTTAACAAACCTGTTAGTGTTAAGCCCAGGACTATGGGTTCCCAAATGGTGAGGCGAACAGAGGCGCAAACAAGATAATGCAAGAGCAAAAGGAGTTTTATTCTAGTTAACTGGGGTCTACTATCTCACCCAGGATGTGGTATCTTGATAGAAACCACCACTCAGAGTAGCAAGCAGTTTATATAGGTTCCAAAGTTTCAAAGTTAAGCAAGCACTATGGCATCAGTGGTCAGGCAACAGGTAAACAATAGTTTCCAGTAACAGTTTATGGTTATATTCTCTGTGGTTTCTGGCACCTTGTGATTGATTGAGCCCACTTGCTGGTCCCAGGAACATTTCAGGTGGGTTCAGGTTGGCTAGTTATGCATTGTTTGATTTCTGGGAAATTGAAACTGATTCAGTTCCAGGAACTGAACCTGAGGTCTATTTGATTTTTCTTATTTCTGCCACCTGTCATGGCGTCAGTTTTGCCCTTACATTAGTAATGTCTTACACAAGGACTTAATGGCTCTAGTATGAAAAACAACAATCTTCACACACTTTCCTCTAAGGAAACTTTATTGGACCATTTTTAGCAGATTATTCATAACAAGCAATACAAAATTAATTGTTTCTGTTCTGCTCTGAGGGGCACAGTTTGGGATTAGGGGTGGAAACATTCTAAATATGGTTGTGGGAAGGTGCAACGGTGGTGGGATTAGTGTTCGAATACTAAATGTAATGACTTATTGTGAACAACTTTATAAAAAATTAAATTAAATTTTAAAAATTAAGTTACTGATTGTCAAATCCATACTGTGGACTTTGCAAAAGAGAAATTGCCAAGATGATAATTGTCTCTCACTGAGAAAAAGAAAACAAAAGACACTAATAAGTCCTTTTTGAGAAAGAATCTTATCTCTATGAGAAAGCAACTCACAGATAATAGTTACACAATTCCAAACACATTATAGTTATTTTGGGCCCAGTGCAGAGCCCGTTGTCAGGTGACCTTTGAGAGTTGAGACTTGTGTGTTGACAAGAAAGCAATATGGCTCGGTTATTAGAGTTAAGATACCACATTTCCCCCATCGTTAACTATTTTCTGACAATGTACTTACATATATTTGTTCTCTTTATGAATGTTCAAATCCAAGTTCTACCACTTATTAGTCATTTGACTTAGGAGCCACCATTTTCTAATCAATGAGAGGAAGATGCTGTATACGTCAGTTATAGCTTTTAGATTAAAATTAGTCCAGATATGCTGTTAATTTTTTTTAATAATGTAGGAGTCCTGCTATTTGTTCAGCCATTGATTAAGCTGATTGAATTGGGCATGAACTCCACGTTACTTTTTTTTTTTTAAGTGTATCACCGTGAGGCAGAGTTGCAAAGCATTCATGTTTGAGGTTCAGCCATACAATGGTAGAACACCCATCCCTCCACCAGTGCACATTTTCCACCACCCACATCCCAGTCCTCATCCTGCCTCTATGGCAGACAATTTCCCCAATACACTCTCTCTAATTTGGGACATTACGTTTTGCTCGAAATGTCCCACCACCATTTGAGCCTACCACCAGGAGCAGATGCTAGATGATTTATTTTTCATTGCTCATTTTGAATATCATGAGAGCGTGAATGGCCGCGTTTGTAAATGTAAATTTCCAGATTGTAATTGGGTTCGAGAGATATCTCTGTGTGGCACTAATCTGTTTTGGGATTCAATTGGGAGTCTCTGGGCCAGAGCACAGAGCCAGGAGTCTGCCCCGAGCACTGCTGGGTATGGTCAAAAATAAAACAAAACAAAACAAAAGGAAATTTTCAGCATAGAAATTTGTCTTATTTGAAAAGGCTTATTTGAATCTGATTTTCAGTATTTGTGGCGAGTTTATGGATCACAATCACGATCACAATCATCCTGTTGTTCATCGATTTCCTCAAGCAGGCACCAGTAACATCTCATTCGCCCTAGCTCTTTAGATTTTAGAAAGTGCCATATTCAAGGCTCTTTCAGGTTTGGGAGAATGAGACCCATCATTGTTACTGGTATTTGGCATATTGAGTACACCATGGGGAGTTTGCCAGACTCTGCCGTGTGGGCAGGATACATTCAGTAGTCTGCCGGGTTCTCCAAAGTCACGGCCACGCACTTCCGAGAGCTGGGTTTTATAGTCTCTGGGTCTTGGCCATTGATGAAATTACCTGGTGCCAGGGGCAGTTGGTGGGTGTGACGCCTACATACTTGGAAGATGGGGGATCTGGATGGAGGAGGCCCAGTCCCGATCTGAGCAGGCTTGGAGATCTCAGCCCCGGGACCTGCATGCCTGGGTTCTTCTGCCAGTTCCTTCATGCGTGTGGAGAGTGGTCTCAGCATGGCTGTGGCTGCTTCCAGAGGTCTTCAGCTGCCGGGGCTCTGCTCGGGGCAGGGAGGGAAACTCAACCCATCCCCCTCCAAGGGGCACCGAGCAAGAGGGACATGGTTAATAAAATTCAGTTTCAGAAGATTTTGCCTTTGAAAGTAGATGTGGAGCAGTGACTGAGGAATGCCTATTAGGAGGGGAGCAGAAAGTATTTCAGATTCTGGATTGCTGGCTAACGTGGCATTCCCTCAGAAACAGACCACCTACACAGTGCTTTCAACCAACAACTCCTGAGGGAAATAGCAAATCAACAAAACAGCTCTCTCCAGGGTGGGATCCAGGTCAGTCATCTTAGAAATTTGTGTCTGTATATGCATTTGTGTGAGTTCATGAATTTGTGTCTCTTCATGTATAAATGTGTATAGTTGTGTTGATATGTCTACCTGTGTTTGTGTATATGCACACATACATACACAAGTTCATATATATGCAAGAACTATGTGCCTGTTTCTGCACTGGGGAGTGGAGATTGGTTAGCAACCAATTTCCTTCCTTACTCTTTGATGTTCAAATAGTTTACAAAGAGACCTAGAATCCTATAATCATGCATAAAGGAGAAAACAGCTTAGTGTCCCTAAGAACTCTGTACCTCAAGAAAGTCCTGCCGTAAGTGCTGCCATAAGGAAGAAGTGATGGCCATGGAGAAGCATCCATCCGGAGACATAAATTTTATGTTCCAAGCCTCCCTTTTCTCTGACATCAGAGAGGGAAGAGAGTGCTGAGTACTGCTTGCTTCCTGGGAAGCTAAATGGAATGGAGAAAATAAATTTCTGAAAGGTATGACTTAAAAGCTTCCTTTTGGATCATCAATATGGAACAGGTCTATGACAAAATTAATAACAGCTACCTTTTATTGAGTGCTTTCTTTGGAGCAGGTAGACTAATCATATCTTTTAATTTTCACATGCTAGTTAAGGAAAAAATGACCCAGAGGAGTCCAGGAATGTCCTCAAGTTCACAGCTTGTTATGGGCAGAGCTGGACTCAAATTCCAGTGCCATCTGGTTCCCAGAGCTGTCTATTAGCTGCCACACTAGGCTGTGACTTAGTAGTCTTTTGATCAATTGATGTTTCAAACAAAATTCAAACTGGACTGACTTATTCCTTCCCCACACTCAAAGGAAAGGCAAGAAGTCTCCTAATATCAGGTATATATTTAGAGGTGATTGGTATATAAATGTATCCAAAATTTGAAGGTATAAGAAAATTTCCAAAGAGAAAAATACATTCTTAGGTTGAAGTGATTACTGGAGTAAAGGACAGAGACCATAATGTGTATTCCAATTGCTAACTTTATCAATGAGAAACCTTCTAGCAGTTAAACTCAAATCAACTTTAGGTAAATAATCAATGAGCAAACACTGAATGGCTAAACTGGCCATACCATCAATATATTTTTTTAAATGTTGTTAAATATACATAATGCAAAATGGATCATTTTCACCATGTTCAAGTGTTTACCATTCTGTAGCCTCAAGAACTTTGAAATCACTATGCAACCATTGACACTATCCATTTCCAGAAGCTTCTCATTTCCCCCAGCTGAAACATATTAAACACAAATTCCATTTATAGAGGTACCTTGCCAGAACAATCAAATCCACCAATTCCTTTTAAGCAGATGCCTCTTTTTACATCTCCCTTCTGACACTCTAGGGAAACGAGTGCAGAATTGACACTTTGATTCATTGATTAATTTGCTCATTCATTCTGGCTAGCGTGCCTAAGTGAGCTACAGAATAATTGCCTTCTGTTGCCTGATATAAAATCCAGTGAGACAGGAAAAACATACAAACACCTCAGTAACTTCTGAGCTACTTTTTCCCCCCACAGAGCTGTGGGAGAGCTGGCAACTAAGAGAAAGGATGTATTTTTTTGAAGGATAAAGCCCCCTTATTATAGTATTACACAAAATTCCTGCTGCTCCTGTTTCCTCCAGGAAAACTTCAGGCGGGGCGAGTGCCGGTGTATGGAAAACAATGAAGACATTCTGAAGCTCTTTTTCCAAGGCCAAAAACAAGTTTCAGGAGGACACAGAAGGAAATGTCACCATAAAAGTCAGGAATGGAGGAGACTTCCTGAGACTTACAGTCCTGAGGCCTGAAATACCAAGATCTGAATAAACTCAACACAGTTTTTGTTTTTTTCTTCACCTGAGGACCCTAACTGGCCAAGCCTTACCTGCTGATTGACACTTCTTGTGCTCTTGACTCTGACTGAAATTGTATTCTATGCCTTAGGGATGTGTATTGCATTTTCCCATGATTGTGAAGCAGAGGAGTCATGATGGTTCTTTAGTTTTTGCCCATCGGAGATGGAGCTGTCTACCCAGAACTCTAATGGAGACCAAGGGCTGATTCCTCCATCCCTGTATGCTTGTATTTGGAGCCAGATGAGTCTTTACTGTCAAGGCTGTACGTACATTGTCAATCAGCCCATAATAGCATCCATAGCCTCAACATCCTCGAAGCCAGTTGTGTTATCTCCTCAACACACCAGAAGTGGTTATGACAATCCAGATTTTTGTCGAATAATGGTCAAATCCTCCCTGTGATAAGGAACACCAGTTTAGAAAAGGGCTAATGCAGTTAGAATTTCAGAAAAGTAGGGGATCATTTTCTACTAATACTGGAGATAGCACAGCAGGGAGGGCGTTTGCCTTGCACGCAGCCGATCTGGGCAACCCGGGTTTGATTCCTTCACCCATCTTGTAGAGCAGGCAAGCTACCGAGAGTATCTCACCCACATGGCAAAGCCTGGCAAGCTCCCCCTGCCGTATTCGATATGCCCAACACAGTAACGACAAGTCTCATAATGGAGACGTTAGTGGACCCGCTTGAGCAAATTGATGAACAACGGGAGAAAAGTGACAGTGACTGGGGATACAATTATACTCAAATATTACTATTGTTCATCTGAAATCCAATGTGACAGAGCATTCCTATTCCCCTCTCAAAGGGGCAGAGGTAAAATCATCTCTAGCTGAGAGACACAATATAAGGTAAATGGCTCTCCCAGTTTGCCCACAGCTTTCTTGGTTTCAATAAAATGGCTGAGCATTTCGTAAGCCCCTCTGTGCCAGGAAACCTTGGAAGTTGATCATACTAGATGATCCACTTTAGTTAACTGTCTTAATTTCAGCTTTAAAACTCTCTCCACTGCACCCAGCCCCCACAGCCCTGGAGACAACGAAGCTGTCACTGGATGGAGACGCTTCATCTCCAAATGACAGCTACAGCTCTCCATGGGAACCACTAAATGTCCCTATTTGTGCTGAATTGTTGATTCACAAGCACAACCAAAACATTACCAATAATGGCTTGAGTCAGCCTCCAAAGTGCCCTATTGATTTTGACGGCCTCAGAGTAGATTATTCTTCCCAGAAAGAAACATCCATATCCCAAATATTTCATCTTAAATAATCCAATACCCAGAGCTAATGGGACTTCCCCTCCAGCCAGTGAGACTATAATCATGCTTTGGTTTTCTTATAAATCCTCAAGATGAACTTTTTGTGGGTTATTTTTGCCTTAATTCAAGATTGTATTGACTAGGTTCCCTGTATCCTGGGCTGTCACTAGGCAACACAGCGTGTTTTTTTTCCCCTGCCATTTTACATTGAGAAAGATAGTAATGGGAACTGTGTATAAAAGTGGAGGGGGAAGGGGCTCCAGAAGATTCTTCTCTCTTTTGTGGCTATACCCAGAGGGGCTAGGAGCTACTCCTGTGTTTAAGGGTTACTCTCTGTAGTACTCTGGGAACCATATGGTTCTGTGGATCAAAATAGGATCAGCCACATGTAAGGCAGGCACCTTCACTCCTGGCTCCCCAAAGATGTATCTTTTGTACCTGCACTGTTCTGTGCAGCCAAGACACCAAACCCCACTCTTTATAGTGCTGCTATGTTTTGTTTTGTTTTGTTTTGAAACAACTCTAGACTGTAGGCAATGTTAAAAATGAAGTTCTACCTGGGTCCCTTCACCTCCATGGTTCTCCAGCCATTGTAATGGTCTCCTTGCAATTGTGTTGGTTCATGGCTTTTGAGAAATAGAATTAAAATGTTCTTCATGATTTTGGAAATATGGAATTTTTCAAATAACAGAAGGGAAAATGGTCCCAGGCTATGACTGGGATTTATTTGGTAAGTGTCCTATTGAGAAGTCTGGTACCACCCAATCACTTCCATCAGAACATCTGGACTGATGCTGCCAGGCAGAATGCCTGCTCATATCAGCAGTTGGAGGACCATTGCAAATAGCTCTTCCCAACTCTTCCCTGATAATCAGTGTTGGCAGGAGTATTGGCATCACAGAAGTTGGCAAATGATACAAAGCAGGGATTTGTTTTTTTTTCTTGAGAGCCATTTTTTAAAACAATTACTAGTCCATCATTGAATAGAAATATAATTAATACCTGGAGGGCTCTGATGCTGAACTTGACCATGCCTAGAGAAAGACTGCAAGCAGCTTGGCATTAGGACAGGAGTTGCAAGACTTGGCTCTTCTCTCATGAGTTTCTAGCCAGGGAGACAGGCAGACACCCAGTCCCATCTGGGTGTCAGGCTGCTGATCGGCTTCAGGATCCCTCAGGTACCTTCTGAAAATAACTTGGCATTCCACATATTGGATTATAATGCTACTCAGCTCTCTTTCTCATTCTAAATTAATAAATCATTAGTCAGGCTGGTGTATCCATCTCAGCAACATGGCTGTCTCCCAGGGCAGCCAGATGCTGGAGTGTGGAAAGGAGGCCTGTGTTTGCAGCTCAGTCCTGATGGTTTCAGACAGTGTCACATGAAGTGTGCTGTTCTCTGTGGCCTCACTTTTGTTCTTCGCCCCGAGGAATCTTGACTGCACTTTTCCAGTATTCATGACGCTTTACCTTCCCCGCACACACTGATTGTGTTCTTCTCCACACCATTTAATTTGTTTTATTTCCAGTCTTGTCTGCACCAGCTAAATTTTATGATGCTTGAAGATGAGGAAGGTGCTTTATAGAAATCTTTTTTCCCCATAGTCACCTGCCTCTATGCTGTCCATGTGGCAGGTACC
The DNA here is from genome assembly GCA_028565675.1 of Sorex palustris. Taxonomy (NCBI): domain Eukaryota; kingdom Metazoa; phylum Chordata; class Mammalia; order Eulipotyphla; family Soricidae; genus Sorex; species Sorex palustris. The sequence goes on from JAOXYA010000002.1 coordinate 20,554,453, forward strand.
TGGTACAAGTTTATCAATTCTCTATGGATTAATACAGATTTTGAAAAATTATCCTGGAGGAGTACAAGGTGTGTTTTACACCAGCCCACTTCAAAAGTGCTAACTAATCCTCAGTGAGTACTTCATGCCCTTGCATGATCACTCACCTTCCTGGGTGTTTTATCTCCAAGAAATAATTCATGGTATCAGTTAAGATGTGTCCATGTACAAGTATTAGAGAGCACCAACTCACACATGGCTTTCACATTGAGCAGGTCCAGAGGCAATACATTTGGAAGGAGGATACAAATATGCTGTCACAAATATGTGCCTGGTGCTAAAGAACCAGGAACCTTTCCTCGTTCAAGTCTCCCCTCCCTGTTGGATTCTCCCAAGAGCAAGAGCAGCTCATCAGAACCAGCACTCAAGGAAGTCTGCAGGAAGAAGGGATGCTGTCATCTTAGGTGAGTATAAATCTTCCCAGATAGCCTCTGCTCCCCACCCCACTCCACCCCCCACAGCTTTGTCCTCATATCTTATTGATCAAGAGTGAAGCACATGCCCTTATAATTAACCAATTATAATTAACCAAGAGACTCCTCCAAGCCCCTTGACTTTGCCACTGAAATAGATAAGATGGAGGAAACACAAGCATCCAGATGGGAGGACAAAGCTTTCTTTTCCTTGTTTCCTTCTTCTGGAGTTGAAGAACATAAAAAAATTGCCTGGATTTTAGTATAGTCTGTCAGTGCCCCCAGCAGTAATTCTGAGACCTTATTATTACCCTGTGCCACAATCAACTTCAAATCAGCATTTCGGTGCCTGAGGTCTCCATTCAGAGCCTGGAGTCTGTTCCACGTGCAAGAAGAAATGGCAAAGCTTACCCTAACATATTTCTCAAGAAGGGGTGTATAAACACCCCAGTTCCCTCCCACCTTGGAAGGTAGGGTGTGATGATGTGTGTTGTGCATGGTTCTCCAGGTTTCTCTACATGATTATCTCTAGGTACCCCCAGCTCACTTCTTCACCTCCCTACCATTACTACTCTCACTTCCCTGAGCTCTCATCTTAGGCCCTGCTTTTAGAAGAACAAAAGTTGAGACTCCAAAGCTAAGCCATAGTTTTTCCCTGCCATAGTTTATGCCTGGGCCAACTCTGAGAGGACTAGAAAAACCAGAGGTGGGGAGTGACACCAAGTTTATTGGCAAATATTCTCACCAATTATTCCATGTGGAAGGATCTGGTGCTTTAGAGACTCTTGACTATGCTGACCTCTTATGCTTACCCTCCTGTGATGGGTATGAAAAAACCCTAGCCACCCTTCTCCAAAGTCCCATATGCCTAGGCCACGTTAGAGCCCAGTGATCCTGTGCTGATATGATGTGAGCACTTTTGATGGGCTAATATGATAGAATGGAGGGTAAAGGAGGCTTCCAGTAAAGTCAGAAACTACTGGAACCGGAAGAACTCAATCACTAGGAGAGTGGTCAAGGCAATCTCCAAGCCTAGTATCAACTGTCACACTTTGGGGCAATTAAGAGGTCAACATAGTCAAGTCTTAAGCTCAGAACAAGGGAAGGATAGACTACTGGACATTCCTATTCAGGAATGGCCTCAGCACGGGTTGGGTGGGGGAAGGAACAGGTCAAACAGCTTAGATAAGCATCAGCTAGTCTGGACTTGCCAACAGAAGGCTCCAGTAAAAGGCACCTTCATTGCCTAGAGACATCCATGTGAAAGGATTAGGTCATCACCATGTAGCCAACCAGATCTCAGGGGAGGGAGTGAGCTTTGCTCTGCCTGAACCACTCTCTGAGCCTATCCACAAGGTGAGTTTTTACTCATATGGCAATCTCGTCCATCCATTATTAAAGAGCTCAATGACTGGTCTGCTGTGACCTTCTCACAAAGAATCATTCAAAAGGTGAGCAACCTGCTCCCAACTGCTCCCCTCAATTCAGCTTCTGTAAATCCCAAACCAAGTGGCAGGGCTATCATTATCGCCTGGGAGATCCACTCAAAATGAACACTTGCTGTTGACCAACTCAATGAAAAATGTGAGAGGAGAATGCTTGTAATCAAATATCAAAAACATAAATAAAAGAAATACAGCATCCTTAAAAGAAGAGATTCTATCCTAGGGTTGAAGGGTGTCCCCATACAGATGGGGCGGGGACCCAGTGTAAAAGTAAAGTAAAGGCCCTCCCGTTGATCATCGATTTGCTCGAGCGGGCCCAGTAACATCTCCATTGGAGATTT
>JAOXYA010000002.1:20643584-20669829 GCA_028565675.1 Sorex palustris
AGTCTCCAATGGAGATGTTACTGGGCCCGCTCGAGCAAATCGACGATCAACGGGAGGGCCTTTACTTTACCTTTACTTTACTTTCTCTTCTTATTAAACATTTTTATATTGCCCAAAACATAATGTAGTTAGAAATGCCTAAAATTGTGATGAAAGTTTACTTTAAGAAGTGCTTTTAATTTGTGCTGCAAATTTTATTTAAAAACTAATTTTGTTTCTTATTTAAAAGAACTTTAAATGTATTTTCTGATCCTGTCACTGGTATCTGTTAATGTTTTTTTGTTTTGTTTTTGGACTATATCTAGCAATGCTCAGGGCTTCTCCTAGATCTGTTCTTGGAGGTCACTCCTGGTAGTGCTCAGGGACCTTGTGGTGCTGGGGATTGAACCTGGGTCTCTTGCATGCAAAGAATATTGCTCCAGCCCACTGAACGATTTCTCTGGCCTTTTTTTTTTTTTTGTCCTATTTAGAAATTTTTTCTCTGGCCTTTAAATGACATTGGTTGACCAGTATAATAAAAATTTGGTGTTCTAAAAAAATGACATGGAATCTCTACTGTCCAAACATGATCTATGAGTTTTTCAGTGGATCTTGAAAAGGGGGAAAGCAGCTTTTTGCACTAAGGGGATTCTCCCCACCCCATTGGCACTTATTAGTAGAATGCTTTAAGCTTTTTGTAATTTAGCTTCTTCAGCACCTTCATTATCTATAACTTACACTAGATATTGTTTAAAGGGAGTTTTCCTTAGAAGTTTACCCTTGATGAAGCTTTGGTGATTTAGTCTGGTTTGTGAGGTCTTTTTGAAAACTATATAAAATATATGGTAACCTTTTTGTGCAATTTGTGCATTCTGTGGTGTTTATTTAAAGCCATTCAAGTAATGTATGTATATTAAAATTAAATTCAGTTTACATTCTAATGACTTGATTCACTCTTTTAGGATATTTGAAGTTTACCGTGCAACTGTTCTGAAAATTCTGCGTGGACAATGACTACTCAAGGTTTGTTTCATTAAGTCTTTTGTTAACAAATAGGGACTCTGCTTAATTGCCATTAACCCAGGCTGGCTCAGATCCTCTGCTGTCCTGTCTCCCTGCTTGTCAGGCTACTTTTTGCTTCATTTTCTGCTCACTTTGCCTAATGATTTGGTAAAATAACAATCCACCTAGTCTAGGAGACTGCTTCGAAAACCTGAATGTAGTACAATTCTTCCACTGAGTCAGTGAGTAACTTAGGCAGTCCCCTAAGAGTACAGCTATTTCATGACAAAGCTCATCCTAATTATTATTCTGTTATTCTTGGCTCTCTTCCAGATTTGACTTCTAAAAATATCTCAGTGGGTCATAATCAAAGATTTTTTTAAATTAAGGTACTGTTTCCATGGTAGTAATGTAAGTGAGGTTTGATTTTTTTTTTTTACAGCTGATTTGTTGGAGCTGGACATGGCCATGGAGCCGGACAGAAAAGCAGCTGTGAGTCACTGGCAGCAGCAGTCTTATTTGGACTCTGGAATCCATTCTGGTGCCACCACCACAGCGCCTTCTCTCAGTGGGAAAGGCAATCCTGAAGAGGAAGATGTGGATACCACCCAGGTGCTGTACGAGTGGGAACAGGGGTTTTCTCAGTCCTTCACTCAAGAACAAGTAGCTGGTAAGTGAGATTACAGTTTGAAGAATTAAGTATTCTTAGAATAGAATAATTTGTGCATGATAGCTGATATAAAATGGTGCGGTTAGTGATGGCACTATAGCCTTTTTGATTAACAATAGTATTGAGGTTAATGCTGAACTAAGGATGGTGAATGATGAATCTTCTTCCCCCCCTCCCCCCCAGATATAGATGGACAGTATGCAATGACTCGAGCTCAGAGGGTCCGAGCTGCCATGTTCCCTGAGACACTAGATGAGGGCATGCAGATCCCCTCTACACAGTTTGATGCTGCTCATCCTACTAATGTCCAGCGATTGGCTGAACCATCACAGATGCTCAAACATGCTGTTGTAAATTTGATTAATTATCAAGATGATGCAGAACTTGCCACACGAGCAATCCCTGAACTGACGAAACTGCTAAACGATGAGGACCAGGTAAGCAGTGGCATAGCTAGCTTTTAAATTTACTATGTAAGGGAACTCTCAGGGAAATTTTGAGATTAAATGTCCGCCTAGCATCCGTAGTTGAAAACTAATGATGTCTCTTAACTCTTGTACATTACAGGTGGTGGTTAATAAGGCTGCAGTTATGGTCCATCAGCTTTCTAAAAAGGAGGCTTCCAGACACGCCATCATGCGTTCTCCTCAGATGGTGTCTGCTATTGTACGCACCATGCAGAATACAAATGATGTGGAAACAGCTCGCTGCACTGCTGGGACCTTGCACAACCTTTCTCATCATCGTGAGGGCTTATTGGCCATCTTTAAGTCTGGAGGTATTCCTGCCCTTGTGAAGATGCTTGGGTAAGGAAACATAGTCACAGTGCTCAAAGCAAAGAAGTAGAGTACAAGTTCAACATTTCTGATTAGCTTTTTTTCTTCTTCTTAGTTCACCAGTGGATTCAGTATTATTTTATGCCATTACAACTCTGCACAACCTCTTATTACACCAAGAAGGGGCTAAAATGGCAGTACGCTTAGCTGGTGGACTGCAGAAAATGGTTGCCTTGCTCAACAAAACAAATGTTAAGTTCCTGGCTATTACAACAGACTGCCTTCAGATTTTAGCTTATGGCAATCAAGAAAGCAAGGTAAAAAGCATTCATTTTTTTGAAGGTGGTGGTCATGAAATGTTAGTAATCTCCAATGTCATATCTATCCTAGGAACAAAATGGACATCTTTATTTGCATATAAAGCACAGTTCTGTCTGTGCTCTTTTCTCATTGAATCATTTATTTTGAAGGTTTGTGGGGAGACCTTTTGGAGGAAGTAAAAGTTGAGTTCATATCAAGGTTGAGAAGGGATTGACGAGATAGTGGTCAGAGAGGAAATAGCATCTTTGAAAGTTCTGCTGCAGGAGGAGAAGAATATAGTAAATGTTAGAAATTTAAGTAGTTTAAAAAATGTGGGAGGGAGGAAGTTTTGACGTGAGGCTTTAAGTTGAGAGATTGAGACAGGCAGGGCAGGTCCTTGAAGGACTTTGGGTAGAACATGTAAAACATGTTAAAAGAACAGTCAAAGGCTGGTATGAGTGATAGTTTAGAAAATCTGGATGGTGTTGGGAGGTGATTGTGCAGAGGAATAAGTAAGGGCAAAAGTGATTATTTCATGTTATTTTTTTTCGGGGGGGAAGACTGGGGTTCACCTGATTGTGCTCAGGGGCTATTCTTGATTCTGCTCTGGGGACCATGTGGTGACATACTGAACTTGATCTCCTGCATGCAAAGCATGTACTCCAGATGATTGAGATATCTAAGCCTAAGAAAAGCATAGGAGCCAAACCATTAGGAACTTGAAGTGCTCATTCTGATTCAGAGTTTTTAACACATCAGTTTTCATGTAGCTTCATATCTGAGTGTCACTATTGTTTACCAAACAATTCATTGTTTTCCTTTTCCTGTAGTCAGGATGAGAAGGAAAATTGAGACTAGAGTTGTGATACAAATTGAGACCAGAGTTGTGATATATTCTTGGGATAACTTGTATGCCTGAAGTTGAGTAGAATATTACAGAAAGATATTAAAAGCCCCACTCCCCCCTCTACCCCGAAAAAAAGGGGCTCGCATATTTGGGGGCTTGGAGGAAGGAGGATCCTGTGGGTAGAGGTGGAGAAATAAATTTAAGTCAGTAGCAAGCTGGCTGAAATTTGTAAAGTTGGTAATATAGCTTTTCTTAATTATTAGGTCAAGATTCCAAGACTAACTATATATATTTTCATTGTTCTAGCTCATCATTCTCGCCAGTGGTGGACCTCAAGCTTTAGTAAATATAATGAGGACCTACACTTACGAGAAACTACTGTGGACCACAAGCAGAGTACTGAAGGTGCTGTCAGTCTGCTCTAGTAATAAGCCCGCTATTGTAGAGGCTGGTAAGTTTGTGTATATCCTGTTTCCTTGTGTGCAGCATCTACAGATCTAATTAGATTGCCTTTCTTAGGAAAAGGATTTCATCTCACAGGATGAAAGTAGATCACCTTAATTAGTTTTAAACAAAATCCCTTTGAAGCAAAGTATATGTTTTGATTTTGGACAAGCCCAAGATTTACTGTGCAAACACACTTCTGAGATACATATGAAATTACATTACAACCAGATCTAAGTACAGTGTAGCTAGCAAGGGAGTTTCTGGTTTTTTAGTGAATGCTCAGAAGTAGTGTTTTGTCCTGATACTTTCTATTCTTGAGCTGGGGCGATAGCACAGCGGGTAGGATGTTTGCCTGGCACGTAGCCGAACCGGTCGACCTGAGTTAATTCCTCCACCCCTCTCAGAGAGCCCAGCAAGCTACAAGAATATCTCACCACCACGGCAAAATCTGGCAAGCTACCCGTGAGGTATTTGATATGCCAAAAACAGTAACAACAAGTCTCACAATGGAGACGTTACTGGGCCCACTTGAGCAAATCGATGAACAATGAGAGGACAGAAACAGTGACTTTCTATTCTTAGTGAACGTATGGTATTATTTTATGTTCCATTTAAATATTTTCAGTGAAACAACCTCTGTGTGTCAGCTTGTCATGTGCTTGTTAGTGGCAGAGAAAGGAATGAAATGCTTATGCCAGAATCCTTTGTGCTATGATAATTACTCTTTCCCCAGTATCATTTTCCTTTATACCCACCTAATAATACCTGGACTTTCAAACCAAGCTTTAAAATTAGAAGAGGCAAAATATTAAGACATTTAATAGAAGAAAACATTCTTCTATTAAATAGAAATAAGTAAGATGTTAAAAATAGGGTTGATAACACCTATTTTTTCTGCTCATTGAGAATAATTTTACCCAAGAAAGTGTGGAAGAGAGGACAGTTATATTACCCAGTATAGTTTCTGGCGATAGAACAAGAGATTGTATAGAAGGAGGATCTAAATTCTGCTAGTTACTCCATTAAAAACCTGGGATGTTTTTGAAAAATCCAGAATTTCAAACTTGTTTATTAGAATCAGGGAGTGTTAAAATTTGGGTTAGTTAGGTAGCTGGATAACCTGAGGATAATTTAGGAAGTTGATAACCAGAATATTAGTAGGTGGCTAAGAATATACGATACTGGAGTGCAGGGGAAGATGGGGCTAAAATTTGAAAATCTTTTTTCCTCATCTATAGAGGTGAAGATTGCTGGGAGAGAGTTGGGAGATACCTTTCAAGTCCTCCGCCTAGAATTTTTACCCAAGCATACTGAATTAGATTGTATGTTTTTAAAGTTAATTAAAACAGCTAATTAGTAAAGTGAAAAGAGAAAGGGTGAAAGTTGCTCTATTTAGACAAGTTATGTGTTTCATGTAGGTCACTGTCTTATTAGCTGGAGTTGCTATGTATGTAGAAGAAACCAGATAGAGATGTTTGTTATCTTTTGGAAAGGTAGCCTTAAGATTGTGGTCTACTTAGAAAGGAGGTAGACTTAGGAAGAAAAAGTTCAGAGGCAGGAGCAACAATGCAGCAGGTAGGGCTCTTGCCTTGCCATGTAGGCAGCATGGGGTTGATCCCTGGCACCCCATGTGGTTCCCTGAGCCTGCCTGTAGTGATTTCTGAGAACAGCTGGATGTGGCCCCAAAACAAAAAAGGACAGAGTATCATGAGTCTCATAGTGAATAGACCTAATCAAATAGGAGAAAATAAAATAGATTAAGAATGAATGGGTAACAAGACAAAATATCTCACTGCATTCAGAAGCGATTTCAGTTTGAGAGATTAGTGTTATTAAGCCAGTAAGCAGAGAATTGAGCTTCCAGTTGACTCCTGGCAGTATAGGTGTCTCTTACTAGGATTCTAAATGATAAATGGAAGAGTGAAATCTTTGGAGCAGATGGGAATCAGTTTTTAGTACTGCATCTGTGCTGCCATTTTGAATTATTCTTAGCACAGGAACTCCTAGTTCTAAGTTTTTGCTCAGAAGTCACCTTCACACTGAAGTGACATAATTACTTAAAATCATAGCTTTTGTCCCTTTTTTCCCCCCTAGCAGTCAACTATATACTTTTAATTATGCATTTATTTTCTCTCTTCTACTAGAAAGAAGCTCAATCCAGCTGTAGTTCAAAATGGCCTGTTGCTGAATATTTTTGGAATGCATGAATGAATTAGAGGGAAGAGTGAAAATAATGAGTGCTTTTTCCACATAGGAAAGGAACAGTTAGATATTTGATAAGCTTTTTTACTAGTGAGAACTGGAGAAAAGAGGGAATCTGATTACTAACACCCTAGAAAATAAAAGAAAGAAGGCCGGAAAGTATTTAGACAGAGGGATTTACTTTGGAAATAGAGCCCCTTAGACACTGGGAAAACAATTCTGATAGAAATTACCAGCTAATGAGCTAATAAGGCCCATTGCCCTGGATCCTTTTTCAATCTTGTAGGTGGAATGCAAGCTTTAGGACTTCACCTGACGGATCCAAGTCAGCGTCTTGTTCAAAACTGTCTTTGGACTCTTAGGAATCTTTCAGATGCAGCAACTAAACAGGTAAAAATCTGAGTAAGGTCAGTGTCTTAGTGGTAGTAAAGACGAGTATATACTAAGCATCTGTTTCTGTTCCAATAGGAAGGAATGGAAGGTCTTCTTGGGACCCTTGTTCAACTTCTGGGCTCAGATGATATAAATGTGGTGACCTGTGCAGCTGGAATTCTTTCTAATCTCACTTGCAATAATTACAAGAATAAGATGATGGTGTGCCAAGTGGGTGGTATAGAGGCTCTTGTGCGTACTGTCCTTCGTGCGGGTGATAGAGAGGACATCACTGAACCTGCCATATGTGCTCTTCGTCATTTGACCAGCCGACACCAGGAAGCAGAGATGGCTCAAAATGCTGTTCGTCTTCACTATGGACTACCAGTTGTGGTTAAGCTTCTACATCCGCCATCCCATTGGCCTCTGATCAAGGTAACTTGTGAAAGTTGTAGATGGTTCCAAAGTTGAAAATGAACCACCTTTAACTATTGGAAGGTTGTGTAGACACAAGAATTTGATGAGAAGGAATTAATTCAGCTGAAGTAGGAATGAAGTTGTATTTGTGTAGTCAGTGTGATTCTAAAGTGATTCCAAGTAGATTTAGTATGGTGAAAGTTTTAGGCTAAGAAAATTACACTGTTGCATATGCCTGTTCTTTATTCTTATTTTATCTCTTTAGGCTACTGTTGGATTGATTCGGAATCTTGCCCTTTGTCCAGCAAATCATGCACCTTTGCGTGAGCAGGGAGCCATTCCACGACTAGTTCAGTTGCTGGTTCGTGCACATCAGGATACCCAGCGCCGCACATCCATGGGTGGAACCCAGCAGCAGTTTGTGGTATGTAAACCTTGACATTGACGAAATGTAGAGCATAAATCCATAAGACTGAACTGTTTTGGTTACTGATTTCTTTGTTCCTGCTTTCTAATTGTTAGTGACTCAAAAACCTGCAGTTTTTGTGGCTGCAAAGTAGATAAATAAGCATTGATTTGGTCTTTACTGACATGTTCTTTGCATTATCACTGAATTGTATTTGGTTGTAAGTGAAAGATGTGGGTTAGACACTTCATAAGTGCTTGAATTTAATCCATATAAAGGTGGCCATAATGTTTAAACCCAAAGCTTCCCATTCTCCACTGCAACCTGGGCTTTGCCTATAATTATTTAATATACATTTTAAAAATTACTTCTATTTTACAGATTCTCTTTCTCTGCATATATATTTGAAGAAAAAACTGTATATACACATATGCACATACACATTATATATATCATAATTATAAAAGTTTAATAATAATCGGAGGAGGCAAGGAAAAGATGAATTTTCCCTAGCAACTCTGTAGAATTTTAGCTGTGTGTATATATTTAGTTTGTGTGTGTTTGTGTACATATATGAACTTATGTTTTCTTTAAATACTGGAGCCCACGCCACACTCAGTGGTCAGGAATCACTCTTGGCAGGCTCAGAGGGTGAAGGGAATTGAACCCAGGGCAGTTCTGTACAAGGCAAGTGCCCTATCAGCTGTACCTTCAGTCCTAAAAAAAATTTATTTGAAATATATAAAAAACACTATTTCCTCAGAATTTAAAATTCAGATGATAGGGGCTGGAGAACAGCAGGTAGTGCGTTTGCCTTGCACACAGCCGACCCGGGTTCAATTCCCAGCATCCCATTGGTCTCCTGAGCACTGCCAAGAGTGACTCCTGAGTGCAGAGCTAAGAGTAACCCCTGGGCATCGCCAGGTGTGACCCAAAAAGCAAAAAAAAAAAATTTTTTAAATTCAGATGTCAGAGAAATGGGTAATATTAGAAAACAAAGATTACGTATTCCTCGAACAGATTTTAGTAATCTCTTTCTGCTAATTGTTCTTTATTTTCTAATTGCGTGTATGCTTGTTAAGTCGCTTTGGCTTTCTTAATTCATAACTTTTTATTAAACTGACCATTTTCTATTAGGTGGCTTAATAAAATACAAAAGGTACCTTATATTTTAAACCTCTTTAGGAAGAAAGGAATTTCCATGTCTCCTTATAAAAATTAAGTTCTTTATAAAAGTAGCAGAATCAGCATCTTTTCAGAAACAAATTTTTTTTCAATGTAGTTGAAAGATTACTGTAATTTTCTTTTTCCTCGAAGGCTTTCATAATCCTAACAGTTTGATAATTGGAGGAGGCGAAGAATAGATGATTTTTTTTTCTGGCAGCTCAGTCGAATTGTAGCTATCAGTGATAAAATTTTGCTAAAATAGTTTCTACCTAAATACACTTAGATGTACAAAAAGGGAATTGAATTTTGAGATTATGTTTCCATCTTTATTTGCCATTTTATTTATCCAAAGTAAATTGATATCCTTACTATAAGAAAGTTCTGGGGCTGTAGAGATAGTTCAGTGGGTAAGGCTTGCATACAGCCAACTTGTGGATCAACCCCAACACATCCTTCCCTGGGCTGGCCAGCAGTGATCACTGAGTGCAAATCCAGAAGTAAGTCCTGAACACAGCTGGATGTAGCGCGCCACCACCACCACCTCCTATTTTCCTTCGAATCTACAAGTCTGTACAAGCTGTACTTGGCTGTGCTCAGCACGGTATATTGTGGGTGGGAGTTGGTACTTGTGATTAATGCTGTCATGTGGCACCCTTTCTCAGTAATTTTAAATTCATGGAAACCTTCATTTGAACAAATTCCATAATTTGTTTACATGATGTGAATAAATGCAGTTGAATCAGTTACTCAGAACAAAACAAAACCTTCCAAGTTCTCTGAAGAGAGGAATATTCCAATACTATTTGTTTAAAGTTACATGTTTTCTTTTGATAGGAGGGAGTTCGCATGGAAGAAATAGTTGAAGGTTGCACTGGAGCCCTTCACATCCTAGCTCGGGATGTTCACAACCGAATTGTAATCAGAGGACTAAATACCATTCCATTGTTTGTGCAGGTATGTTGGTTTCAATGGAAGTTTTCTAGATCCTAGCTGTTTAAAACTGGAGGGCCCAATGTACATATTTTGACATTAACATTTTGTTCTACCATTTTATATTAACATTTGTAAAATGACAACATCTATCCCCTAATTGTATATTTTTGTAGTGAATTTTATTTGGTGTAGTGACTATACATTGAATACATTTAATCTTATGAAAATTACAGTAACAGTAACTCCAGTGTTTTGTATGTAATAGAAGAGATAATAGGATTTCAAGCCCCAAGTAGGGAGACTTATCCCTCACTCTTGAGGTAGTAGAGTCATTGTGGGCTACAGAGCACAGTCCCTCAAGTTCTGAATTTATTGAATCTTAGATCAACTGGAATTCTCTGAAGGAAAGGACTTAGAGCAAAAAATACTCTAGAAAAAGCAGGGCTCCAGACAAATGCTTTAATACAAGTGTGAATGCCACTTAGTGTATGAATTGGACTTGTGAACTGCACAGTGGGGTACTTAGGTTTTAACTTTCAAATTAATTAGGATTTTTTATTGTTTTGTTTTCTTTTCCCCCTAAAGCTCCTTTATTCTCCCATTGAAAATATCCAAAGAGTAGCTGCAGGGGTCCTCTGTGAACTTGCTCAGGACAAGGAGGCTGCAGAAGCTATTGAAGCTGAGGGAGCCACAGCACCTCTGACAGAATTACTTCACTCAAGGAATGAAGGTGTCGGTAAGTAGAGCCAAAGCCTTTAGCTGGTAAGTACAGTGAAGCCTCAGCCTTTATACATAAGCGCCTTTTCCTGTTTTCTTGTCCAGCAACATATGCAGCTGCTGTTCTGTTCCGAATGTCTGAAGATAAGCCACAGGATTACAAGAAAAGACTTTCAGTTGAGCTGACTAGTTCTCTCTTCAGAACAGAGCCAATGGCTTGGAATGAGGTAAGTAGTATGAATGCATTTATTTGGTGATGGGCAGGTAAAGGTCTCTGTCCTGTCACTGTCACTGTCCTCCCGTTGTTCATCGATTTGCTCAAGCGGGCCCAGTAACATCTCCATTGTGAGACTTCTTGTTATTGTGTTTGGCAGATAGAATATTCTCGGTAGCTTGCCAGGCTCTCCGAGAGGGGTGAAGGAATCAAACCCGGCTCGGCCGGGCTGGCTGCGCGCATGGCAAACGCCCTACCACTATGCTATAATTTCTCAAATGCTACTTCATCTTCATGGCCTTGATCATGTTCTCAGCTTGAGTAGTTGTTTTTTTTATCATGTCTTAATACTTACGGAGAGGAAAGAACTATGGTTTTGAAAAACCTATTTGGAACAAGTTACTATATTTAACATTTGAATTTACAAGGTAGATAGGTGAAAAACTTAATAGACTTTTTTAAAAGGAAGAGATACTTGGAGAATTGGAGAGTAATTTGCAATATTTAATTTTTTTTAATGGTTCTGTGATTGAATTAACGTCCTCACATAAGAGGCATGAACTCTATTGTCATGCTCCTGGCTCTAAAAATGGTCTGCTTTTTAACTTCCATTCCACTGTGGATTTTCCTTTCATATCCCGTTGTGCATTAGATCTACTCTAACAGTGTCTTGTAGTTTTTTGTTTTATAGCCTGAAAAAGTAGACTGAAAATTAGTTTTATATATTGTTGTTGGGTTAAATGTTAAGGTATTCAGTTAATAGGCAGTCTTGTCCTTAAGCTTCTTAAGCTAAAACTCTTTTCTTAATTCTATTTATCAGCAGTTACTGTCTGGAGGGAAACTTTGCCTATTTTATTTACTGTAGTATCTCTAGCATCTAGAACAGTGCCAGGCACCTGTGTTTGTTGAAGAGTACATCATTTAATAGTTACCATGTCTGCTGAGAAAACAAATTTCTCTAGGGTTAAACTTGGTATAGAGTTTGAAGTAATTCTGTAATATTTAATTTCTTTGTATTTTGAAGTCAAATTTTTATTTTGTGCCCTTGCCTTGTATCCTTATCTAGACTGCTGATCTAGGACTAGATATCGGTGCCCAGGGAGAACCTCTAGGATATCGCCAGGATGGTATGTATGGCTCACTTTTTTTTTTTTTTATTAACTGTAGAATAAAGTGCCAACTCTTGATCAAGACTTGGCTTGCTTGCTCATGTGGGAAACTACTGTTGGCAGGAAAGTGGTGACAGCAATTAAAGGCAGTTTTTAGATTCCGGCGTCAGCAACAGTATCTTTTAATGGAGCATGGAGATAATACCAGCACAGGCTGTTACTACTCCAGACTTTTGTAGTTTAGAAAGTTGTACATTGTTTGACTTAATTTTTTTGTCAGAGAACTCAAAAACATATTTGCAACCCACTAGGAAATGAGAGCCTGTCCCCAAGCTCGAGTCTATGTTTGTTGTTCACTTAGTTGCAGGTCTAGCTGAAAAACCAATTCAGATCTTAGTGATAAAGCATGGGGTGGACTATAGCTGTATCAATAGTTATTTTATAGTTTTCACATTTCATAAGCCAGTAAAACTCTTAAGCTTCTTACAAGATAGAGCAGTGTTTCCCAGGGAAGTAGTAGAATGATCCAGGATAGCATTGATATATACTGGGTTTTTTTTTTTTTCTTTCTCTGAAAAGGGAGAAGTAAGCCAAATCAGTTTGGGACTCCTTGAGTTAAATATTGACCTTTAAAAAATATAAAGATTACATCCTGTGACTTTCTAAATGTCATAAGTGATTGTATATTGCACCTTATTAGTACCTGCTGGTCTGCCTCTGGTAAAAACAGACTTTGTAGAGTAATGCCCTGGACCTGGGCAATTAGGCTGAAGCAAGCAGTACTTTCTGACAAACTTAACCGTCATAAGGTGCCTCAACCTCATATATCCTTTCTTGTCCATTTTGTTGCCATCCCTAACTCTTCTAGATCCCAGCTATCGTTCTTTTCACTCTGGTGGATATGGCCAGGATGCCTTGGGTATGGACCCCATGATGGAGCATGAGATGGGTGGCCATCACCCTGGTGCTGACTATCCAGTTGATGGGCTGCCAGATCTAGGCCATGCCCAGGACCTCATGGATGGGCTGCCTCCAGGTGACAGTAATCAGCTGGCCTGGTTTGATACTGACCTGTAAATCATCCTTTAGGTAAGAAGTTTAAAAGCCAGTTTAAAAGTAAAAGTACTTTTACTCTGCCTACAGAACTTCAGAAAGACTTGGTCGGGTGGGAGCAGTTTAGGCCTGTTTGTAAATCTGCCAGTTTAAAAGAAGTTTAAAAGTAAAAATACTTTTACTCTGCCTACAGAACTTCAGAAAGACTTGGTAGGGTGGGAGTGGTTTAGGCCTGTTTGTAAATCTGCCACAAAAACAGATACATACTTTGAAAGGAGATGTCTTGGAACATTTGAATGTTCTCAGATCTGGTTGTTATACGTGGTCATGTGTGGAAGTTATTGACTTAAATGTTGTTTTTTGTTTTTTTGTTTTTGTTTTTTGCCACAGCTTTTGCAGCTTAAAACTCGGTTGAGTAACATTTGCTGTTTTAAACATTAATAGCAGCCTTTCTCTCTTTATACAGCTGTATTGTCTGAACTTGCATTGTGATTGGCCTGTAGAATTGCTGAGAGGGCTCGAGGGGTGGGCTGGTATCTCAGAAAGTGCCTGACACACTAACCAAGCTGAGTTTCCTATGGGAACAATTGAAGTAAACTTTTTGTTCTGGTCCTTTTTGGTCGAGGAGTAACAATACAAATGGATTTTGGGAGTGACTCAAGAAGTGAAGAATGCACAAGAATGGATCACAGGATGGAATTTATCAAACTCTAGCCTTGCTTGTTAAATTTCTTTTTTAAATATCTGTAATGGTACTGACTTTGCTTGCTTTGAAGTAGCTCTTTAATTTTTTTCCAGTAACTGTTAGTTTTTTAAGTCTCTTGTAGTATTAAGTTATAGTGAAAACTGCTACAGCAATTTCTAATTTTTAAGAATTGAGTAATGGTGTAGAACACTAATTCATAATCACTCTAATTGTAATCTGAATAAAGTGTAACATGTGTAGCCTTTTGTATAAAATAGACAAATAGAAATGGTCCAATTAGTTTCCTTTTTAATATGCTTAAAATAAGCAGGTGGATCTATTTCATGTTTTTGATCAAAAACTTTATTTGGGATATGTATGGGTAGGGTAAATCAGTAAGAGGTGTTATTTGGAACCTTGTTTTGAACAGTTTACCAGTTGCCTTTTATCCCAAAGTTGTTGTAACCTGCTGTGATACAATGCTTCGAGAGAAAATGCGGTTATAAAAATGGTTCAGAATTAAACTTTTAATTCATTCGATTGTGTCATTCTCTTTTTTTTTCCTTGTCATTAAATGGCTTGTGAGCATAAATTTATGAAACTGAGTCCCTATTCTGGGGGGAAAGGATGGTGGAATTAGTTCTAATGACTTCACCTCCATAAAAGGTTGTTTCCCCACTTTTAGGTCAAAAAGTGTTTTAGACTTGAATATGATTTTGAGCTGTATAAAAGGTGAGTTCCCAACACTTAAGTGTTTATGGCCAAGACTGAACTCTTTCTGACATCATGACCAGGTTTTGAGGCTACGGAGAACAAAAGGTGAAATCCATTTAGGGATCCCTCACCCAAAACATCAGGTGGTTTTATTCCATCAAGGTAATAATGAAGAATTAAATACCTGGATTTGAGCCTTCAAGCATCTTCACGTTAGTGTGACTCATTTGAAGAGGGGAATTCCTTCTATTTCACTTTGAACTGATAATTAAGATATTTAAGCATAGATGTTTATCTGAGTAGACTAGCTTTCCTCCTTGCTGTCAGATGAATCCTGCCATCTTGGTGGTAGGTCTGACAAACTCAAGATTCTTGCGGGCATAATCAGTAGACTTGTTAGGTCAGTAGACTTGTTAGGACGAGTATTTTGGTCTTTCAAAAGAGTAGACATGTTTTGGGCACAATGTTTCAAACTTAAATACTTACAAACATGCCCTTTTCTTAAAAATCAGCTTCATTTGGAGAGTGCTATGAAAGCCTCAAATTCTTGACTATATAAAGTGTAATTGGGATTGGAGAGGAAGCAAGGGCTTACCTCTGAGGTGGTGAAGTGCTTGCAAATAAGTGTATTCCAAGAAGCTTAGAGCTTTGCCTAAAATTATTATTTAAGTTCTGCTTAAATGTACGAGTATGAAACCTAATACAGCAAGATAATTCTTCAATGTGCTTATAAAAGGCCAAGAGAGACTTGCTCAGTGAGCTGCCAAGTCCAAACTAAAGCTAGTTAACACTGCTATTGACACTGGGATCAAATATGGATTATAAACAGAATAAGATAAAGACAGGCACTTTTGAAGTAGCATTGGAATAAAAATGTCGGGCATTTGGGTAATCATCTAGGACAAAAAATGCAGGGGGGGGAATATCCATGTCCAACAAAAAATGAGAAATTTAAGCCATCTGTAATTGATGAATTCATATACGAGAAGGGTCCTTTAGCAGTAGACAACCATAGCTTCACATACAGTGGGCATCTCTAGTGACAAATACATGAAATTGAATTTTGTAGACTTGCATTTCAAAAGGGGCAGGGTGACAAACTCTTGTTTCCATGAATAGTAAAACTAAAGCGTAAAGATTGATTAGAGTTCTATAGAAATCAAAGTAATGGTTACCTGAGGAGGCAGGTGCAAAGGACGTTTGATCCCCTTGCAGTGATCAACCCTTAAGCTAAAGAATGAAGCTTTTCAATGTTGGAGCAGCTGTCTCAGACAAGACTTTGATGATGCAAATCTGACTTGGAAAGATCTTGAGATAATTCTGCCCTTGAATTCTTGTTTTGATTACTATAATAAAAAAAAATTTGCTTTTGGATTTATTGGAAACAGCCAAAAAAGTAATTAGTTGAGTCTAGTAGCAGGACCTAACTGCTTTGCCTTGATTGAAAACCCACAAAATGCAGTTACAAGGTGGAGGGGATAGGATGAGACTAAAAAAGTCAGTGCTTCTCAGAGTCCTTTGTAGTGTAAAATCAGACCCCTGTCTTTTGAGTAGAGAACTTGGGGGCCTCCTCAACTTTGGCACCGGTAAGCTTTGGCTAGTCCTGCGACCGCCTTACTCTATACAACTTTCTCTTTAAAGGTATTTGTTGCTTTTTATTTTCTTCCCCAGTTCCTGTCTGGGCTTTCTTCCTCATCCCCTGCATATGTCATACTTATTTCTACGTCATATATTCATGTGCAAGGAGAGGGCGGAGTAAAAGGTATCCTGCTATCTTGGATAGAGGCCCAGTTCCTCTCTTCTCCTCTCACCTTGGATAGAACTTTAGCCACCACCCCTATTTCTGAACAATTATAAATGGATGTCTGACCTAGCTCACAGAATTGACCTGAAAACATAAGGTCAGATGGGAGAATCTCAATAACTTAATAAAACATGAAAAGCTAAACAAGTGAAATAACCATAAAATAGCATATAAATGTTGAAGTATTCATACTTACTGCCTCAGTTACCCTAGGGGTATAGGTATATGAATAGATCTACAGATCTTTTACTGACAATCAAATGTATTTGGGGTGGGAGTGGAGGCCACACCAGGTGGTGCTCACTTACTGAATCTTTGCCTAGGAATTATCCTGACAGTGAGATCAAACCACGGTCAGCTATGTGCAAGGCAAGTGCCTTACCCCACAGTCTGTAACCTCTCCACGCCAAAAAAAAAAAATCTTAAAATCTTTTTAATGGTATGCAATCCCTGGACCAAAGAGATGGTTCCCAAAGCACTGCCAGGTGTTGCTCTTAGTCTACACCCACCCCATTCCCAAAAGTTACGCAACCCCATATTTTGGTCCTAGATGACTTCCCCGCTTCCTTTCAGGATGTCTTTCCACAAGGCTAGCTCTGTAAACTAACCCGGTTTTCTCTGCACCCTTGCTATCTCCTTTGTTGCATCCCTAGAAAGTCTCAGACAACAGGTTGTACCAGAAAGCTTATAGTTTAAGCTTGAAGGTAGGAGGAAAGGGAGGGCCTCTAGGTACCTAAATTTCTACCCCTTAACATGGTTAAAGTAGATCTTTGATGGCGGTGGGGAGTAAGGCAGCTCCTAGAATTGGAGCCAGCCTGGGATGCCCATGAGGGTGTGGTTTCTCTTTGCATTGGATGAGTAGTAAAGGATTTCCCAGCCTCAGTTTCCTACCCAGGCAGACAGCTTCACTACCTCTGTTGCAGAGCCCAGTGGCACTGAGGTAGTTGCTTTCCATTTATATAAAGCAGTTGTGTGGGAATATAAAGAATTCCATAACTCCTGGATGCAAAGTCTTATGTGCAGGAGCTACCTTCAAGTGCCCTGACCTGGGGCTGTGCATCCTACCTTGGGTAGCCCTGCTGGAACCATCCTCTCCTAACTGTACCCACACTGATAGACCTTTTTGCTCAAACAACACTGGCGCCCAGGATCAGGAATAGTCCACTAGAAATAGTTTTGGAATGTTAAAATGGTCCCATTTTGCGTTAAAACAGCAAAGACAGCTGTTGTCCTGAAAAGGAAAATGAAGGAAGAATCTTCAACTGCTCTGGATTTCCAAGCCCAGAACTCCAGGATGGTTTTCCCAAGAACTGAATGAAGGGAGAAAACAAGGAGACTGCCTGTTCCCAGACCCAGTAAGCGAAGAAACTGGAGCTGAAGACCAGACAGACCTTAGGCTGCACCAATGAGTCCCCCGACCCCATGGGCAGAGATAAAAGCAGCCAGACCAGGGCTACAGCAGCACAAAACGTAGCATCAGGCACTCTGCTAGTGGGCTGTGTGGGAGCAAATGAAACAGCACACTCCTGGGTGAAATGCCCTTTTAGACCCCAACTAGAATTCAAGATCTTACTACCCCATGGGAGAGGGACAGGACACACGGAAGCTGTGAAAGGCTGAGCAGTAGCTGGGGCTGGGGCTGGGGCTTGTGGGGTGGTTCCTGAGTATCGTTTTGGGACATGAAGCAAAGATCTGATTTGCTTGCTATGCTTGGAATAAAATAACCACCTTTGATGGGGTTGGGTAAAGGCCAAAATAAAGCCAAATGGAAGATGACCACTGGAGTGGCTGTAGGTGACTGCATGGCCAGGGGTGCATATGGGTTACTTGTGTGCTTACTATGTCTGTCTGTCCCATCTGTGCTGCCAGTATGGCGCCTGCTGCCCTAGACAGAATGTCAGATGGTTTGGGGTCGAGTTAATTGAGAAATCATGAAGCACAGCATTGGCACCTGGTGAGTTATAGGAGCTGCTAGCCCTTCAGGCCCCAGAAAAGCCAAGGAATGGCTCATCCCGATAAACAAGCCCAGATTAGCGTGGGTCTTCCTCAGTACAGTGGTGTCAGTATCTATCTTCCTTCATGTCCAAATAATTTCATGATAGTTACTTCTAAAGGATATTAGAAAGAAGCTGATAAAGCTGATAGTAGGATTTACTGGGTACCATTTTCTACCTTGGTGCCATCATACATACTACATAGTAAAGCAAATCTCAAGGAACAAAGCATTCCTTGAATATTTTATATTTCTTTAAGCCAGAGGTCCCCAAATTTACTTGGCTAACCACCTCATTTTAAGACAAAAAAAAGTCACCCAGTATCCCCCTGGAATAGACTAGAAACCGTCCCCACTGTTCCCATTTGCATCCAAGGCTACCACCACCCCATTCCAGAAAATTCCCCCTGGAGGGTGGCACAGGCTACTTTGGAAAGCACTGCTTTAGGCAAATCTAGTGTCCCTGTTAATGGTGTCTTAACCCGTATTTTTAGAAGCAGTTGTCCTTGAAATAAAGTCTGCCAAGGGTTTGTTCTGGAGCTGCAACTGGGAAAACATTCATATCCAATCCTGCCTTTTAAATCTCCAGAAATACCTACAGACACTAGCAGGCTATGGGTTGCAATTCTCCACTCAGTTACCTACTTCCCACAGAGAAGGGGGCGGGGGAAATACTCAGGGAACTGCTTGCAAATCTAGGATTTTCAGCAGCATGTCACAGGAACTCAGCAGGTCCGTTCTGAATAGGTTTTTCTTGTGCCTAGATAGATCTCAGCAGGAAGGTTCTGGGCTCGGCTGACTTTATTAGGTCCAAAGACAACTACAGCTGGTGACGTGGTGGATGTGTGCAGTCGAGATCCAATGCTGCAGCATCAACTTTGTTAAGTGCCTTCTTGTTTAGTGTCTGACAGCTTGGAGGATCTCCAGGGCCAGTGAGGTCACTGCATTGTCAGTAGATGAACTAAGGGGAAAAAACAGAGTAGAAATCCTTAGGAATCTTCAAGTGAAGTGCCCCTCTGTCAAAGGAGTGGGCCTCTTTCTGCACCAGCTAGATCAGCTACTTAGAAATGCCATCATGCAGCACCAAGGTTCCAAGACTGGACTGAGGCAAATGCCTCTCAGCGCAGACTCAGTGGTGCTCAGGACTGGCCTTGGCAGTACCCTTGTGTGAGGCCTGAGCTACCCAGACTCACCACCACTCATCTGAACCACCTTGGTCGAGTGCATTAACAGCTGTACAGGCAAACAATGTCTGGCGGATGGCAGCCGGATCCTACCATGCCCAATGGGCCAATTCAGAGCCTGCCTGCAAGTGACTTGTACAAAGCAGCAAAGATTCCAGGCGTCCAACAAACGACAATTCTCCCAGCTCCAGAGTGCCTCTTCCTGGCCAGACAGCCAGGAACCATGGGGTTCTGATTCTCATAGGTGTGGATGTGTGATTAAGTGGTTAAAATGGAAACTTGGTGTCTGGAGCAAACTCAGAGACATTAGAACCTATGCCTTAACAACTGCTCGCAAAGAATAGAATGACACAGAGCAGTGAACCTTGAAGTATAAAATTAGCTCCTGGCACACCCTTGATTGCACAGATGCAGAGCCTTTGCCAAATAAATGGGGGCCAGGGGGAGGGCATGGGGGAGGTGGGTTCACAGTGGATGGGCCTGCAGCCGGGGGACAGTGCCACACATTCCTGCTCCGGGAATCAAAGGTCCCGTGGGGCAGTGGAATTCGTTTGAACTCAGCCTGTTCTTGGCTGGGTCTGGGCTAGACTGGTGGAGCTCTGCTGCCCATCTTACTGGCAGCACCAGAATCCCAGTGGACCCGCATGGAGGACCATGCATTGATGGAGGTAAGAAGCCTGGTAGGGCCACTTGAACAGACCAAACAGGCCATTTCCTGGTGGCGTCTTCCTTGGCCCACACCAGATCTATCTGGCATAGATGTTCCACTTTGCTCTGGGGTGTTGAGTGTGGTGCTGGAGCAGTCATCAGCCTCATAGAACATGAAAGACTTGTGACATCCTTGGTCCAAACTGAGGTCCTGCTCTCCCATATCAAATGGGTGCAGTACAGGCAAGTTGCTGGCTTTTTTTTTTTTTTGCTTTTTGGGTCACACCCAGCGATGCTCAGGGGTTACTCCTGACTTTGCACTCAGGAATTTCTCCTGGGGGACCATATGGAACGCCAGGGATCAAACCCAGGTTGGCCGCGTGCAAAACGATCACCCTACCTGCTGTGCTATCACTCTGGCCCTGCTGTCGCTGGCTTTGACTGTAAGATGAGTGTTGGGTGAGGTCCTGCTGGGCAAGGAATCCCATGAAACCCAGCACCAATGAGGAAGGGCTCTCAGGAGCTGCCTGCTGCGTGCCTCTCAGGGGCTCTTCAGGGCCTCCCACAGCCCAGATCTGCCTGAGTAAGTTCTGCATAGCACTGCTGTCAATGGGAACGGGTGCTCAGAGCAGCAGAGCAGAGGGCCGTGCCCCAGCCTAGAAAGCCACTGTCCACATCAGACAGCCCGGGACCTGCAGGGCATGAAGCAACCTTTCCCTCAGCCAGACTGTCCTTCAGCAGGAGTGGAACAGGAAAGGGGGTGGGCGGGCTCAAATGGCTTCTCTAGCTGCCTCACCTAACTCACGAGAACTGTGCAAAGATAGGTTGGAGTGGTGCCTCTCCATGGAATCAATAAAGTGGCTACCATTGAGCTTTCTCCAAATTCACATCAAAACCATCGGGGCACAGAGTGGAAGAGGAAAAGTGCGAGGAAATGCTGGGGCCAGGTGGAGGTGAGGTCTCTAGCCAGCTTGCTCAGCTCTGGGGAAACCACCCAGGGAGGAGAGGTAGCTGCCTGCCCCGAGCCAATCAGACACCCTGACTCCAGCACCCTGATCAGCCCCAGCACCTGCAGATGGGCTCTGCACAGGCCTTGTTCTTCCTTCCCAGGCAGCTTTCCTTCGGTCCCAGTGCACTGAGGAAAGACCAACAGCAACACCCCAGCTCTCAAAGAGGGAGAGAGGGTGAGAGGGAGGGAGGGAGAGGAGAGAAAAAGTAGAGCAGGAGAAAGAGAGAGAGAGAGAGAGGCAGGAGAGAGAGAGGGGTGGAGGATTTGCAGTGCGATCATGGGAGGCTCCTTTCCTCCACCAAGCAGCAGCTTGATTGTGGGGCCAGCACACAGGCGGCTCTGACCTCCACACTCAACACTGTGCTGTGCCTGCAGAGATGGGCTGCTGAGCCTGGTCCTGAGCTGCTGTTTCTAACCCCCCACTTGACTAGGCTTCCGGTGGCACTAATGTGCTCCTGGTGCTGATTTTTGCATGGGCTGGGTGTTGCCACAAAACAGCACCTTTCCCAGGCCAGGAGGAATCTCAGGCCTTCATGGGTGGGTGTGGGGGGGAAGGGGGGTCCCTGCAGTGGAGGGGACTGGGAGCAAGGAGCGAGGGGAGGATGAAAGCTGGGACCTGAGTAGATGATTCTATGTCTGTCTCTTGGGGCTTACTCACCCACCAGCCGGGGCCAGCCACTCGAGAGCCCGCAGGAGGCCACCTGCATGCCTGAGGCTCTCCAGGTGCTTCTGGTTGGAGGTGATCTGCCGGGAAAGAGCAGAGTGGTTAGCTGGCTCATCCTGATTCTCAGGCTACCAGTGGCACTGGACAGTGACTGCCCTGAGCCCCACCCCTGCTGCTCATAGGTTGGAGGTGGACAGTGGTGGTCCTGGCGGGTGAGCAAGAGGGAGGGAGTCCACTGGGGCTGGAGACTTCCAGATCAGTGAGGTGCTCACCCCCATGGCTCACTCAGGAGGGCTCTGGGAGCCTGGAGTTTGGCTGTTAAAGCAAATTACATGGGAGTGAACCTCCCAGCTGTCAGCAAGACCTTGTGTACTTGGGTGCAAAAGAACCTCTTTCACGTGGAGGGAGGGATCGTGCCTTTGAGTACATGAAATCTGCAGGCTTGACAGATGAACTACGAACTAAACTTCTTGGGGACCCTGGTAAATGGGTCCTTGCTAACTG
Source organism: Sorex palustris (assembly GCA_028565675.1). NCBI lineage: Eukaryota > Metazoa > Chordata > Mammalia > Eulipotyphla > Soricidae > Sorex > Sorex palustris. The sequence continues at coordinate 20,665,401 of JAOXYA010000002.1, forward strand.
CCATGATTCTGGAAGTACCAGAGAGAGAGAAACACTTGGGCAACCCCTGAGTGCAGAGCCATAAGCTCTTAGGGTTAAAGGGGAGTTGAGTGAGAACTGGACTCAGATTGGGCTTGCAGAGCCCTCACTGGGCTCCTCCTAAAGATAAGGTCATGTCCAGTGAGGTGGGAGGTGGGGGAGGATTTAATAATAACCCTCATTCTAGAAAGAGATGGGCTTTCTCCTCTTAATTCATCATTCATATTCTAGTTCCTTTTTCCTTTTCATGTTCTGTTTTTATTTTTGTTACTTAGAGACTATTTGGGAGCAACACATGTGACACTTCACAGAAAGCTATACTTTACCATAGGTTGCTCCTTCATTTCAACAGGGAGCAAGCAGCATGAGAACAGAGGAGGTAACAGGGACGAAGGGGCCATCTCAGCCACACCCAGGGAGCCTGGCTCCATTGCTCGAGAGTGCTCTGTCTTCCTACGGATCCCAGTGACCAGTGCTGGATTGTCACCACCCTGGTTCCCAAGGAAAGACTGACTGTTCCTTGCCAGTCAACTTGGTAACTGGGTGTCAGATAAGTTGCATCTTCGCGTGGATTCTGAGTTACATGGGAAGGAAGTTGCCCCTTCACTGAGTTGCCACCATACTTCCTGAGACCACTCCTAGCTCACCTACCACAGGTGGGACTTTGACAAAGATTTGCATCTTGCAGAAACTTCCTAAACTTTTTTCTGGAATGACAACCCCACCTGATGAGTTCAAAAGATTGCTTATTTGAAAATAGCGGCTATTCTCCAATTATATCTGAAATCACAAATTTATTCAGAGGTGGTCTGTAGGGAGGAGGTCCTCCTGGTTTTTCCTCAAAATTGTGTTTCAGATTGTTCTGTTTAGTCACACCCAGATCCATTGTCCTGACCACCCTAGCCTGGACCAGAGTATGGGGGAGAAATCATCCTTCAAGATGCAAAGAAATCACAGTTGTGTTCACTCACAAGGCTAGTTAGAAGGTGTAAATAGGAAAATGCAGTACAATTATGTGATCAAAAGAAGAGAACAAAGTAGCTTTAAGAGCACCTGACATAAATACACACATAAACAAGGTCAAAAAGAATTAATTGAGAATGATGCAATTTGACCACTTAGCTGAACTCCTATTAACAAACGACATCAACTGTGTTCTTGTATATGAAGATGAGTTGATTAGAAAATGAAATTTTAAAATAAGATTTGTCAGAGGTTAAGACAGAGAAATTACATGTCAGCCTCTCTCTTCTTATAAAATCTGGACTGAACAACAGTGCAGCTCTTTGAGAAGGCTGAAAAGCAAATAGCACCAGGCAGGTTAGAAAAGGACAATGACTTCAAAGCACCACCAAACTGGAGATGAGCTGACCGCTTGTTTCCCAACTTGAATTCAATAAACCCACATCCCAGAGTCAGGCACTGTAGGGCAGAAATGGGAGTTCCAGGTATTAGGAATGGAAACAGCAATTCCCTAATCTCAAAGCAGAAAAATTCTCTCCAGGTCCTTTTTAGATTTCCTCTTGCCACAGGCCTCAGGCAATGCTGGGAGGCCAGTGACCACAGCGGCAACAAGTACAGCCAACACTGGGAGTCTGCAGCCAAAACTCCACTTTCACTTGTTCTTCCAGAGTTTCACCTAGACAGGACCATAGTAGAAGTGAGCAGTAAGACCTCACAGGAAATAGGAGACCACCACTTCCCTGTACTTTCGGAAGTCCTGGCAGCCACACCCATATCCCATCGTCACTGCTGCTGCCATGTAGCCATGTAAGGTCATCTGCTGGCCCTATTCTAGAGACTCATAAATCTAGAAAGAGCTTAACGAGCTGCAAATATTTCTTGGATACCCAGTCCCAGCTGAGACCTCTAGGACCATCTCAAGAGGGGGTTGGGCCAAGTTCCTACCCTCCCAAAGTCCCATCAGCCACACTCATACTACAACAGCTGCCACCGTACCTCTGGCCAGACTGCCCAGGTAAATATTCTGGATTTTCTGAAGTGACATCTCCAAACTTTGCAATACTGACATCTCAGTAGGAGCACACCAGATTGGATGAGAATGTAATGGAGACACCAACTAATCTTGACTAATAAAAACAACAAAGAAGGCTTACCTTGCAACAACAGCTTAGTAAATCCTCAGACAAGGACTGAATGTCCCATGGTGAGATATAACAATTTTCATAAATTTTCTTTTACAGAAGTATATTTTGATAAAGGGTGTTGGGAGGATCCTCCCAGGATGGGAGAATCATGCTGAAAGTAGACTATAGACCAAACATGATTGACACTCAATGTCTCTTTTGCAAACCATAACACCCAAAAGGAGAGAGAGAACAAAAGGGAATGCCCTGCCACAGGGATAGGGTGGGATGGGTGGTGGGAGGGATACTGGGACCCGTGGTGGTGGAAAATGGGCATTGGTGGAGGGATGATCATTGTATAACTGAAACCCATGCACAAAAATTTGTAAGTCTACAATTGTACCTCATGGTGTTTCACTAATAAAAATTTTAAAAAAGAAGTATATTTTGATCATTTCATGAGCCATTTATTGGTAACAAGCAATATAAAATACATTACTGCGGGCTTGCTATGGGGGCTGGCTAAAAGGGGTGGCTGGGAAAGTGGAGACGATGATGGAGGGAGATGACAGTGGTGGTGGGATTGGTGTTGGAATACCGAATCCCTGTAATATAATCACGAGCAACTCTGTATACCATAGTCTTTAAATAAAGTGGAGGTAGGGGGAAGAAGAAAATGGGAAACCAGAAAACCAGAGCATAGTAGGAGAAAACGAATCCAGAAAACCTCGAGAAAACAAACTACAATTGTACAATTGCATTTGAACTCCATCCTATATACACATAGAACTGATTCAAATGGTCCACCTCCATTGGCTAGAGACCAAGCTAACTTGGGCCCAGTTCCCAGACTGACCCAGAATGGATGGACACACATTCTGATCCAAAGAGTCCACATAATGTGTCAAGACTTAGAGTTTTGACAAAGCACAGTCTCTCATGATGTAATATTATGTGGAGGTGGCATTCTGGGATATACCTGGGCAATTCTCAGAGGTTGTTTACTGCAGTCCTCAGAGGGCCATGAGATGCCAGGGACTGAACTGAAATCAGTTTCCCACAAAGCAGTTACTGAAACAAGCAATGATGCTTGAAACCAGTATGAAAATAGACTATTAAAGGGGCCAGAGAGATAGGACAGGGGTTACAGTGGTTGTCTTGTATGTAGCCAACTCTGGTTAGATCCCTGGCACTGCATAAAGTACTCTAAGCAGGAGTGATGCCTGAGCACAAAGCCAGGCATAAGTGTCCTTCGGTGTTAGTCTTATAATGTAGTATTTTATATTCCACAAATGAGTGTAGTCATTTTATGTCTGTCACTCTCTTTCTGAATCATTTCATTTACCACGACCATCCATGACCATCCACTTATAAGCAAATTTCATAACTTCATCTTTCCTAATAGCTGCATAATATTCCATTGTGTAGATGTACCAAAGTTTCTTTAACTAGTTGTCTATTCTTAGGCACTTGGGTTGTTTCCAGATTCTGGCTATAGTGAACAGTGCTGCAATGAACATACAGGTTCAGATGTCATTTCTACTGTGCTTTTTTGCACCCTCAAGATATATTCCTAGAAGTGGTATTGCTGGGTCAAATGGGAATTCGATTTCCAGTTTTTTGAGGAATGCCCATATTGCTTTCCAAAAAGGCCGAACCAGTTGGCATTCCCATCAACAGTGTATTCCTCAAAATGCTAGAAATTGAGCTCCCATTTGACCCATCAATACCGCTTGTGAGAATATACCAGGGAGTGCCAAAAACACACAGCAGAAACCCCATGTGTTTCTGCACTTCTGTGTTTATTGCAGCACAAATTACAATAGTCTGAATCTGGAAACAACCTGAGTGCCCAAGAATAGATGACTGGATAAAGAAAATATGGTACATCTACACAATGGAATACTATGCAGCTGTTAGGAAAAGTGAAGTCATGAAAATTGGCTATAAATGGACGAACATGGAGAGTATCATGCTGAGTGAAATTAGTCAGAAGGAGAGGGACTGATGCAGAATTACTGCATTCATTTGTGGGATTTAAAAAAAATAGTGTTAGATTATTATCCAAGGCCAGGGAAAACAGGGGCCAGAAGGACTGTTCAATGGTTGGAAATTACCATGAGTGTGTGTGGGGTGCAGGGTAGTTAATATAGAGAAGGGTACAGTATGACAACTACTAGAAATGATCACTCTGGACAAAAACTGAATGTTGAAAGTAAGTTAAGGGATATACATGATAATCTTTCAGCATTTGTATTACAAACCATAATGCCTAAAATGAGAGAGGCAAAGAAAAAGAGATAGAGAAATAGAGGATAGGTACC
>JAOXYA010000002.1:20684501-20699683 GCA_028565675.1 Sorex palustris
AGACTTTGTTGTTACTGTGTTTGGCATATTGAATACATCACGGGGAGCTTGCCAGGCTCTGCTGTGCGGGCGAGATATTCTCGGTAGCTTGCCAGGCTCTCCGAGAGGGGCAGAGTAATCGAACTTGGGTTGGCCATGTTGGCTGCGTGCAAGGCAAGGCAAACGCCCTACCGCTGTGCTATTGCTCCAGCCGGGAGTATATAGATGTAAAGAATTTTGTATAGCAAAATTATTTTGATTGGTAGTTGTTAATACATCATACATTCCATAAGGGATTAATAACCAAAATATGTATAGAGCTCATATAAACAAAACATCAAAAAAGGGCAGACGTTATGAATAGACACATCTTCATATAGATGGCCAATAGGCACATGGAAAAACACCACCCGATAAGGAAATGCACATCAAAATGAAAATGAGCTATCATGCCACCTCATATGGATGAAAATGGTCTATATCAAAGGCATCATAGGCAGGGCTGGGAGAAAGCACAAAGGGATGGAGTGAATGCCTGGCATGTGGAGGCCTGTGCTAGATCCCTGGCAGCACATGGTTCCCCAAGCTCTACTGGTTATAGCCCCAATGGCTCCTAGCACTGCTGGACCCAAGGAGTATCCCACAGTCAGGCCTGAGAATTGAATCATGTAATTCTGGGAGTGGTCTCCAGCATGCCTCCTCCTCAGAACTACTACTTGGGAGGACCCCTAAAACCTTGAATCCAAAGACTGGAAACATGAAGGGAACTTTCATATTCTGTTGGTGGGAATTCAAATCAGTGAAGCTTCAACAGAAAACAGAACAAAAATTCCTCAAAAAAGTAAAAATAGAGCTGCCATATAATCCAGCAATAAAAGTCTTATGCCCTTACCTGAAGAATTTACAAACATCAATTCAAAAAGATACGTGTGCCCGCAGTAGCGTATAATAGCATTATTCATAATATCAAAGAAATGAAAACAATGTTAATGCCCATCAATGGCTAAATGGGTTGAAAACCTCTGATATGTACAGGCAATGAAATACTAATTAGCTCCTAACAAAATAACATGACTAGAAAGTGAGGTGATTGTGCTATGGGAAATAAGGCAGAAAGTGAAACACAACTGCAGGGGAAGTTTTCTCCTATGTGGAATACAAATAACCAAGAGACCCTAGCAAAACAGAAAAAAGAATAATCTGAGAAAAACATGAAGCAGAGTAGCCAGAGGGAAAGGGGAAGGGAGGCAGAGGGACTGGATAGAGGGCTGAATGTGACAGTGGTGAATGTGGCGATGGACAGGGTGAGGTATGTGCCCATCTCAGTGTGGAGTGATATGCCTGAACCACATCCTGAACCAATACTGGCGTATTACACACTGATGGTAAGTCAGTTTATAAAACAGAAAAACCAAGAAGTGCTTTTTGACAGCTGTGTAGGGGCCTACAATGTTAAGTGATCCTGTGGTCGAGAAGGCAAGGTATACCGAGCACCTGCTAAGCACTAACCCTAAATGTTTAGATTCTGGGGACACTATAGTAGTGTCAAGTCAGAGCTTCTGCTGTGAGGAACTCAAGTACCCAAACCATACAGGGGAGTGAAGACCACAATAGGTGTCATGAAGAATCAGAGCAGAGAGAGGGTGGCCGTGAGAGCGAGGTGGGGTGGCCAAACAGTGTCCCTGAGGGAGGAGTGGTCAAAGAATGAGCTATGATGGTAGATGGGGCACCTGAAGTCTACAGGCGGGCAAGAGCAGCAGCTTGGCAGGTCCTGAGGTGGGGGAAGAGTCTGATGGAGATATGGAGGCAGCAGGAGCAGGTCTGGCCAGAGCAGGCAGCCAGGATGGGTGATGGAGGAAAGAGAAGATGATGGATGAAGGCAACTGGGACTTGCACCCTGCCTGCTCCCTTTTGTCTGCCTTTGACTATGCCTTCAATCCGGCCCCGCCAAGACACTGCTTGGGCCTTTATCCTCCATGACTACTGAGGTGGGGGTGTCAAGCCAAGCATTATCCCTTTCTTGCAGGGCAAAGTGTCTAAACAGTCCCTTCATGGGTAGGGAGGAGATACAGGTGTGCATTCTAGGCTCTGTAAAATGGCTATAGAACCCTTGAGATTTCCCTCAGAAACAGTCACTCAAATACTCTTCAAAGAAGAGGACAAGGAGGGCGCTGAAAGCATCCGTTTGAAAATGGGACACCAGATGCCACTTACTTCCACGATAAGGGAAAATAAACTGGCAATTACTAGTTATCTTTTCAATTGACTTATCTGATGCACATTTTGGGGGCAGGAGTTTGGCAACGCTCAGAGATTACGCTCAGAGATTGGCTCTGTGCTCAGGGATCACCTCTGGTGGGACTTAGGGACTGTCTCTAGTGCCAGAAATCAATCCTATGTCAGCTGCATGCAAGACAAATGCTTTACCTGCTGTACTCTGTCTCTAATCCTTAGAGGCACATTTTATTTTCTGTTAACAATTATTTTTCACTTCAACAAGTGGTGTTGGGAAAGCTGGTTGACAATATGCAATAAATAAATAAACTCAGACCTCTTTCTAATGCCATGCACAGAGGTCCCATCAGAAAAAATTAAAGGTCTTGATATCAGACCTGAATCTATAAAGCACAAAGAGGAAAACAGAGGCAGAACTCTCCATGACATCCATGCCAGAGGCAACTTTAAGGATAAAACACCACTGACCACGTGAGAGGGAGCAAGGATTAACAAATGAATGACATTAAGAAGCTTCTGCACCATAAAGGAAATGATGACCCAAATACAAAGATATCCCACACCCGGGAGAAATTATTTTCCCACAACTTATCCAATAAAGGGCTTATATTCAAGATATATAAAGCATGGATGGTAGAACTTTACAATAAAATAAATCAAACTCATTAAAAAATAGGAGAAGAGATGAACAGAAGCTTCCTCAAAGATTCTTCTTCTTCTCTGGCTATTATGCAAATAGCCAGAAGACACCTGCAGTGGCTGAACCACAGTACATCAGGTAGGTTCTTACCTTAGTGCAGCCAACCTGGCTTCCATCCCTGGCATCCCATATGGTTCCCCAAGCCCTGCTAGAAGTGACTGCTGTGCACAGAACAAGGAATAAGCCCTGAGCACCCCTGAGTGTGCCTCTTCCCCCCACAAAAGGCATATGAAAAAATGCTTATTTTTTCACTAAACATTTCACTAAATACCAGGGAAATACAAATAAAAACAACAGTGAAATACCTCACAGCAGAGAGAATGGCACTAATCAAAAAGAACAACAATCAGTGCTGGTGTGGAAGCAGAGAAAAAAGGGAGCCTCATTCACTGCTGGTGGGAATGTCGACTGGTTTAGCTTCTTTGGAGACAATATGAACATTTCTTAAAAACTAGGAAGGGGAACTGTGGACACTGGTGCTGGGAAGCGTACACTAGTGGAGGGATGGGTATTGGAACACTGTATGACTAAACTAAAATCATGAACAACTTTGCAAGGGTTTATCTCATAGTGATTCAATTAAAAAAATTAAAAAAAAAACAAACAAAAAACCAACAAACTAGGGATTAAACTTTCATGCAACCTGCCAATTCCACTGCTGAGAATATGCCCCGAGGGTCCAAAAACACATTGCTGAAAAGCTATTTGCACTCATGTTTGTTCACTGCAGCACTATTTACAATAGGCAAAATCTGGGAACAACCAAAATTCCCAAGAACAGATGACGAAATAGAAATTTTGGTGCATATCACAATGGAATACTACTCAACCATAAGAAAAGATGAAGTCATGCAATTTTCTGCTACATGGATAGATCTAGAGAGTATAAAACTGAGTGAAATGAGTCAGAGGAAGAGAGAGAGACACAGAATGATCTCACTCATATTCAGGATATAAAGAAACATAGTAGGGGAATAACAAAAGCCCAAAGGCAATAGAAATGAAGAGTAGGAGAACTGGTCCTTAGTATGAAGCTTGCCTCTGGTGAGAGGAGCGGGGGAGATAGGACAGAAGGAGATATGACAATGATAGAGGGAATTGGTCAGTCTCGATGTTAAAAGAGATAAAATGTTATGCACAATACGTGATCAGTAACAGTATTGTAAACCACAGTACCGAAAAGGTGGGGGGGAATAAGTACCTGCTATAGAGGCAGGCCGAGAGTGTGTGTGTGTTTGTGTGTGTGAGGGAGGGTGATGGCAGGAAAATGAGAAAACAGGGGACACTGCTGGATGAAATAGACAGTTGGTGTTGGAGAAATATGTATGCTTGAAACCCAGTCACGAATAACCTAATAACTTTTAAATTCAGTCATGAATAACACTCTGATTTAAAAAAAATATTTTTCAATACAGGATGAAATTGTCACTTAACTGAGTGAGGTCTTCAAATCTCTCCAAACTCATAGCTCAGTTGCAGGGAAAGTCAGTTACGGCTGGTTGTTAGTTCTGCTCATAGTGGCACACTCTATGGAGCAGAAACCGTTGCCATCATGAATCCACCACATTCTGAAGTATGAAAGGGAGACGTGGAAGATCTCCTGGGATTGAGGCCTACCTATCTGGTCCTCAGGGCAGCCATAACAAAGAACTGCAAGGGTGTCAAGTTTGCAACTGTAAATTGAGAGAAGAGGGTCTCAGGGATGCAGACACATAAAGAGATCAGTCTGGCTGGGCCTGGAGACTGGACCAACATCCCACAATCTTCAGCATGAGTTGGACTCAATGTTTCTAGTCAAGACATAAGAGAAGGGTGACTTTGAATCCCATATATAGATCCACAGTCCTAAGCCAGAAAAAGCTGGACACAGAGAGATGGCCTGCTGTGTGAGTGACTCACATGCTTCCTGGATCTCAGAGAAGGTATCTCCCTCCATGAAACTCAGCATCACCTCAGGAGCTTCCTCAGTAAGTGTTAGAATACTGCTACACACAGGCAGTGCCATGAACCAGAACAGGTGTGGACGCTTGGGCAGAATCTCCTCACTGCCTTCTCTGCCTGGCTCTGCCCTCAAACTTCACCTTCAACTTTGAGGATTCTCCAGTGAAACATGGGGGTCGCCAAAATCTCCTCAAGTTGATAAAACTTAGAGGAAAAATTGAATGGAAATGAAAATTAAAGCATATTTGGTTTACATGATTAAAGCCATCAGGCACCAATTAGTCAAAATGTGGGCCAGATGTTGACTGCTGGACAGCTGAAAATTCCCATGGTGGCTGCTATTTTTGTGGAGGGACTTGATCGAGTCCTGAAAGACTTCATTTGGAAACATTTTAGTAATGACCATTTTGAGAAAATGAGCCACCCCTATGAGACAGCTGCTGCTCTTCCCTTGGGCCAGACCACAGTTGGAGGGCATTCCATGGGAGGCCTTTGGGAAAGGCTAGCTCCAGAAGAAGGGAGGGAAATGGTGAAGGTTCTGCATTTTCACCTTAGGGAGACAGGTCAGCTGTCTGCGGACACCAAAGCATCCAGTATGCACAGCTGGCGGGGTGGAGGGGCAGTGGGGGAGGGCAGGTGGGCTTGGAGCACTCCCAGGAGAAGTATGCTAAACCCAAATGATCCCAGCTCTTGGTGAAGCTGGCGGACCACACAGAGATGAGTAGAATAAGTTTGCACAGGAAACAACTTCCTGGACAAGTGTCAAATTGGCCTTAGGATAAAATGAACTGAAGCAAGGTCTCAGAGGCTTCCGGGGCAACATCAAAGAGCCTGGCTGTACCTCTATAAAAGCCCTTAGCAGGCAAAATGAACCAACCTCCACAGCCTTCTGCCCCGCGTCTTGGTGGAAACCTAGTGAGGGTGGGGGCAGTAGGGGTGGCAGGACTGAAGAAAGCTGCGGCCACCACATGGCATTCATTCATGTGGTCTTCTTCTGGGGAACGCTGGGTTTCCAGAGCTCTGACCCAAGTGGGCCACGGATGGGTGAGACAAGAGATCCAGGCAAGCCTCTGATTGGCTATAAACTGCTTACACATCTTTGCAGAACAGAAACTCAAAGGGAGAGCTGGGTGGGACCGAGGTTCCAGGGCTCTACCAGGGTGAGTTTCCCCTGGGGGAAATCTCAGGGATACGCGGCTTGGCCACAAACAACTACACTCTATCTCCAGTTTCTCCACATTTCCCGCTACTGCTCATAGTACAAGGTCAGTCTTCTTGGGCGTCTAAGAGCATTCGCCGTGCAGAAACCCTTTAAAGTGCTTTCAGAGGAGAAACCGTTTTAATAACAAACAAGTGCTCCAGGAATTCCAGTCTGAAGGGAAAAATAGTCTCAAAAGGTTCCACTGTACAAGAGAAGCAAGAAAATAGAGCCTAAAAGGATTTTACTAGAGAGAAGGGAGAACTCTCCTTTCTCCCCAAATGGCTTCCTCTTACTTATGCAGTTCCTTAAAACCACTCCACCCATGGGGTCACTTACAGCAGGCCATGGGCAGATGGGGCTGCCTGGACATCTTCTGAATAGAGATAGTATCACTTCTAGCCACCACCCCTTATGTGTGAGTGAAGGTGAGGGGTGCAGGTGCATGTGGGATGTGCACACTGGTTTTTACAAAAGCATCTAGGAGAGACTGGAGAGACAGTACAGAAGGTAGGACACTTGCTGGCATGCGGCCCATCTGGGTTAGATCCCTGGCACCCCATGTGGTCCCGGAGGCAGCTAAGAAGAATCCCTGAGTGTAGAGCCAGGAGTAAGCCTTAAGTACCACTGGGTGGGGCCTAAATACAAAACAAACAAAACATGTATCAAAGATGTATTCACTTAGTGAGGAGCTCAGTGGCAGATGGCAAAGAGGAGATACCCTGCACAGAGAGATCCTGGGTTTTGCACCGGACTTGACGTCTTTATGGACAACAATGAGCCCTTCAAGGTAAGAGACAGGAGTGAAGTGTTCTTTACTTGCTTCATCCCAGCCGATCTTGGAGGAGTATGGGGCCTGCTGCCTCTCTGCAGAGCGAGGAGGTGTCACACCCTGGGGGAAACAGTGAAGCCCACGAGCTCCCCACCGAGTGAAACTGGGGGAGACTGCAGGGACCCTCCAAGCCAGGAGTGTGGGCGGAGATGCTCGCAGGATCCAGAGTGCTGTGAGATGGGGGCTGGGCTTCACCATTAAGATGTTTCTGACTTCACATCAGTGTTTTTCAGCTGGGGGTGATTTTGGGTTGTTTTTGTTTGTTTGTTTTTTAATCCTAAATTTTATTTTATTTTTATAAACTTGCTCACAATAATTTATTACATCCAATATTATAACACCAGTCCCACCACCATTACACCTTTCGGGGGTGGTTTTGTCTCACAAAGGACACACAGCAATGTTGAAAGGTATTCTCTGTCTATTTCTGTCTGTCTGTCTGTGTCTGTCTGTCTGTCTGTCTCTCTCTCTCTGTCCTTAGTGGTTAAGACAGGTGAGAGAAATGCACTGTTAGCCTCTAGTGGGAGGTGGGGAGAGCGGCAGTGCAGTTCTACCTCTATACTGCACAGGACAGCCACCACTGCCAGAAATTTGCTAACTCAATTGTCAGGGGTGCTGAGCCTGAGAAGCCCTGGGCTGTGTCTCAGCAGCCTGCTGAGGCAGAATCTTGCCTTCCCACGTTGTATCCTTCTCTTAAGACTGTACGTGTAGCAGGGATCAGTAATGTCTTCCTTTTGATAGCCAAGTAGTACTCCAGTGGATGGGAGCCTGGTGGTTTGCTTATCCCAGTACCTATAGATAAGTCACAGGGGCAGGTTCCAGCCACGGGTTCTCACAAACCACGTGCCCGTGAATCCTCCACCCACAGCCGGCAGGGACATCTCTGCTGTTTCTGATCATCTTCATTCCTTTGTGTAGTTAAGAATTTCCATCTGCTCTCATGTTCCTCCCATCACAGCAGCTGCTTGTAGAATGTGTCTGCTTTTGTCTCCCTTTCATAGATCAGAACTGGCTTCTCACTTGCATTGTTCGTGCGAGCAAGGGGGCCGTGACTCTCATCACTGTTTTCCGGATGAATCTTGCTCATTCTTCTGGCTGCCGTTTGGGTTTGTGAGGTGGGTCTGGAGCGCTGCTCTGTCTGGGCTAATTATTCCCCACTCGGAGGCAAGGCCTATCTGTGTACTCTGTTCCATGCCTTCTGCGTGAGTCATGGGGCTCTCGGGTTAGGTGGCGGGGAACAGATACGATGCCGGCGCTATTGGAGCACTGAGTGCCGCCTGCTTTGATCCCTCTGGGTGGTTCCTTCCCTGGCCTCACACATATTCATCAGTTCTCTGCTGAGCATCCCCGTGACCATCCACCCATCGCCAGGCTCCCTCTGCCTGCACTGGACTTTCCCTGCTGGTGCTGTGTCCTGCCAGCTCTAGCTGCCTGGGTCTCTCTACACTCTTGGCTGCCTCAGTTCAGGGAATCTTCTGGGATCCAGCTCAATTCTCCCGCACAGGCCGGGACCTAGGAACTCTCAAGGTCAGAAGTGGGGGGTAACTGCAGGACCACCTCTGGGTACACCTGCTCTTCTTTTCATTGCCTGATGTCTTGCCAACCATGGACACATATAAAGTAGGTGACGCATGTTAATATAGATGTCGGTGTATGTGCAGGTGGTTTTAGGCAGATATTCTCCCATTTTTGCTCCAAGGTAGAGGTCCTCAGATTTAATCTGCAATGCTTCCACGTATAAACATCCAGCAGCCGTTTCTCTTCCCTTAGATCCTTGGGACATGCTCCCAGCTTTTCCATTCCTGTGCACTGCATCAGCCTGCAGTCTATTTTCAGGCTGCATGGCCACACAGCCAACCGCACACTGATGTTCAGTGTAATACTTTTCTTCAAAAAGCAAGGATTCAGTATCACTTTTTTTTTTAAGGCCTAGGGACTGACTCATGGATTTGAAGATGGGTGGCAACCACAGAATCTTAAATTCTTATTCACAAGAATATGCTGGCATCGATGTAGCCAAATTAATTATAGGCCTGAGCCCAGAGCGGATGACTATAATTACATGGAATCAGGAGAGGTTCTCCCGGGCTGTGCTCACCACAGCTCACTTAGGATTTCCGACACCTCAGCAAGCAGTGTGTGGAGTTACCCGCCATGGAGTGGGGGTGATGATTGAAATGTGGGCCCAATTTGCTGGAATTTATCTCATGGCCTCATGTCTTTTGGGTCTCATGCCTTTGCAAGAGGGGAGAGGAGTGTCGGGGATTGCTGCCTTCCCCCACACTATCCAGTGGGGATAATGTGGTTATGATGTCATGTTCTGGCCTGCACTAACTGTTCTGTGTGCAATGCAGGACATGGCAGAGCTTTGTCTGCTAAGCTAGCTCCAAGGATCACAGTCCAGAGTAGCCCAAATGGAGCAAATCAGGTCTCCCTGCAGCCTCAGGAAAAAAACAGGTGCTGACAGCCTGGGCAGATACCTTGGGTGAAGCAACTTCTCTGGTGCTTCTTAGGAAGGCCACAACCATGCCGAGTTACTGACAAGCTGTTGGCTCTCTGGACTTCAGAGAACACACAGGTAGGCCACCCACGGTCATAGGGGAGACTGGGGAAGTCCTCGGCACTCCAGCCCCCAGGTTAGAAATAATTTGCTATTACAAAGAACAGTTTAGTGGCCTGAGGTTGGGGCTTGCATGACAACTGGGGTACAGGGTTTTGCTTTTGAAAAGTATTTGTCTTATTTCACCTGGTATTTAGGTGATTTTCTAGCAAACCATTAAGCACATAGAAACAAAACAGAAGATCAAAAGATCAAACGTGAAAAAGAACGCCTGCAAGATCAAAGCCTCTTGTTCATCCTCTCTTGCTGCAGGAGTGCCTAGCAGAAAGAGAAAACACTGCTTCTGAGAAACCGTCTTCTCAAAGAAAAGATTAGAATCCGGCTGGAAGAGAATGGCCAAAGGGTGGAGCGGGGCAGGGTGGGGAAGGGCAGTGCTGCCGTTCTGAGCAAAAGTCCTACCCGTTCAGACAGGCACCTGCTGGTGCCTGAACATTCCCGAAAGCGTGCCCAGCGGTGGAGCAAGTGGCATGGAGCCTCGCCTGACATCTGCAGAGGCCAGAGCCATGCACTGGCCCGGAGGATGCTCGCAGTAGCCTCCAACCTGCTGGAACCAGCCCCCACCAGGGGCCCTGGGCAGAGCCATTGTAGTAAGCTGCCCTCATGGGCTTGCACTTGGCTATAGCTGGATTAAGGAAGGAACCACCAAACGGAAGGACCCCAAGTTAGGTCAGTCCCCAGTCCCAGCCCAGGATACCAGAGAAGAGGCAATCATGGGGATTGCCACCAATCAACACACATGATGGCCGAGAGGTATGGGAGGGGTGTAACTAGGAGAGAGTTACCCAAGGAAGTGACCCCACCCTCAGCAGTACCCTTTGCTCCCAGGTTCCTTCTCCCTGCTTGCTGTACTTTCTGATGATGATAAAAGTGGGGCAGGCTTGGCCACCATGACCTCTCCCCAGTTTAACAGACAATCCTTTTGCCAGAGCTCTGAAGAGTCCCTAGGTTCTGGCTGTCTGGACTGTGGAGCCAGATACCTATCCTCCCTCGCCATCACCACCCCTCCCCTGCACACTCCCCTACCCCTGCAGCCCGGCTCTTCAAATCTCATCTGTTTTCTTAACAAGCCTCTAAAGTGCCAGCTGTCCTTCACTGCTCTGGATGACCCCAGCCCTTGCCTCTCAACCTAGGTGAGGGGGGAGATGAGAAGGTGACAAGAGGCGATGGAAGAGGATGGCAGGTCTCAGATCTCAGGGGCTCAGGCCTGCTTTCCTTCCAAAGAACGTGGCAGGAACTTGATTCCAGGAGAGCTGATTCTGCAAGGAATCCACCAACACCAACAGAACCCAAGGGGAGTTCATCAGTGGTGGAAATGACCTACATCACACAGGTTTGTTCCACTCATAAAGAGTGCCACTAAATCAAAATGTATGAAGCATAATACATTTTTTTAAAAAAGAATTGGGCAAAACAAAACCACAGCTCAACCAAAGCAATAGTACAGTGGGTATGGCACTTGCCTTGCACACAGCTGACCTGGGTTTGATCCCCAGCACACCATATGGTCCTTTAGAGCCCTTTAGTGTTGCTGTTCTGAGCAAAACTCTTACCCGTCCAGACAGGAACCTGGAGTGATTCCTGAGTGCAAAACCAGAGTAAGCCCTGATCACCGCCAGATATAACCCAAAATACAAATGAGATTTAAAACAAAACAAAACTAAGAAATACAGTTCACAACAAAAGAAACTCCTGTGGATTTTGGCTGAAAATTGTGCATCATCTGGTAAGAGTAAAATAAAGTCTAAGGAAGGCAGGTGGTAAGGCATAGCATGAGGGTTCACTGTCTTTTCATGTAAGACAGGATTGGAGGAAGGGTGGCGAGGGAGAACCAATGCTCTCTCTGGGGTGACATTAAGAACAATAGTCATACCTACCGACTCTTCCCCAAGAGAACTGGGCATCCAGAGAACAGGATGGGTAATGGTTCACTTCAGATTTTTACTGATGAGATCTCAGCTTGTGACTCATTGAACTGGAGCCATTTTTTCCCATAGTAGGGAGAAGTACTCTCACTAGGGCCTTTTTTTTTCCCTATACATGTTTTTTTTTTAATTGAATCACCTTGAGATACAGTTACAAAGCTTTCATGTTTGCGTTTCAGTCATACAATGATCAGACACCCATCCTTCCACCAGTGCACATTTTCTACCACCAATATCCCCAGTATTTGTTCCCTGGCCCAATCCCAACCCTCCCCTGCCTCTATGGAAGACAATTTCTCCCATACTCTCTCTCTACTTTTGAGCATTATGATTTGCAATACAGATACTGAGAGGTAAAGCCTGGCCTTGATGGATGTGCTGTGGGCCAAGCTGAATGAGAGGTGAGGAGTCTACAGAGAGGGATGTCTAATGACTTCCTTAACTGAGATGACAGCTGGCTGGCACTCTGTTACTTGCCAGGGCTCTCACCTCTCAGCTGGAATCCTGGGGACAAGCCTTAGGGAATGGGAAGTCCTCTGATCTCTTTCTCGAAGAGGGTGAGGGAGGCATGGAGAGGCCCTTGGGGGCCAGACAGAGCACAAAGTCTCAAGTCTGGACCTGGCACCAAAACAATGTGATGGCAATTGTGAGGTTGCATATTAGATCTTGCCCAGACTAGGATTAGGGCGGGAACAAGGTGAACCAGGGAGAGAGTGAGGGCAGTGAGAAGGCTGGGACCAGCAGCAGATCTGTGAGGTATGACCCCCAAACTTGTCCAGACTTTGAAGACAAGACATCAGGTGCAGAGTAAGGCCCAGGAGAAAGGGTCCAAGAAGTACCCAAGGATGAGGCCATGTCACAGCTAAGGAGCAATGGAGGCTGCTGTCAGGTGCAGAGGTGGCCTCAGACTTCAGACAATCCAGAGATGCTCAAGGAACATGGATTAGGGGCCTGGCTTCTTGCTGGAAAAACAGGGGTCCCTTTCTTCTAGGTCGTAATCTGGTCATCTCACACTTGGGATCTCTTCTCTTTCCATGGCATCCCTTCCTTCTTCCTTCTAACCCCAGTTGCTCTAACATCAGAGTGATGGCCATCCAGCATCTGTGTTCTACTGTGCTTTTCTCCAGGACCCGGAGACTGCAAGGCCTGGCTGGGAACTCAGGCTGGCCAAAATCCATGTTGTGATGCTCAGTCCCTGTGAAACTGTCCCAGGAACTAGGCTGGTCAGAGGTGGGTGCAGGCGGTCAGGGAAGAGTCCACTCAGCACCTCTGTTACGGCCTGGAACCTGGCATTAACTCCAGGAATTTGTGGCAAACTCTGGTTAAATCTCCACAGTCCATGGCAATGTCAGGAGGGGCTGAATCTGGGGGGAAGGTGAAGAGGAGCCTAAGAGCAGAGCTGAGTGGGGAAAGCCACCAAGCAGGCAGGTGATGAGTAGGGCTAAGGGGACTGTTTTTCCCAACCAGCAGGAGGACACACGTTATTCCTGCTTCACCTAAACAATGTGACAAGGTGTGTGTGTGTGTATGGTGGGGTGGGATGGGGGTAATGGGGAACAATTTCCTGCTGTCTCTCCAACTGAAATGAATGTGAAGAGAAAAGAGGAAAAACACAAAAACCAAACCACACAGTTCCCTCTTCTGCCCCTGGGATGTGGCTGGAGAATGAGAATGGACGATGATGCTTATCTCTATATTGATTTTTCTTGGTCTAAAATTCAGAAAGAAGATCTAATGGGACCTCCGTGGGGGTTGTATATGTTCCCTCTGCGAAGGCCAGGATAGAGATGTGGTGACAGGAGTGTGCGGGAGTTGGACAATCTGCAGACAGATTTGGCTTTCCTGCTAGACATCTGGGTCTTGTGGAAGCCGTTGTCCTCCCCAGCAAATCCTCACAAGGAAAGGCCTTGAGCAGTCCTAGGACAATATGACCCTTTGCTGGATCCCCATAATAACATCTGAGTGGCTCTGGAAAAGTCTACACAGCAGCAGACTCATGCTGGATGATACACATGAGTCCGATGACTTGCTGCTCAGCGGGGTTACATGCTGGACATCTACAGGACAGGGCAGGTGTGGTTGATTTCCTCAAACCAGACACGATCTTTCCTTAGACCAGACTTGCGCTTCTGGATCTTAATTACAGTGACCTGTATGGATATAATGTACTTAGGTTGATGTCCTTGACACTGCTCTCGGGCTACCTGAGCCTAAGGCAAATGTAAAAAGGAGATCACAGCAAATCCTTAGACTGGGATGAGAATGAGCAACAACTCAGTTTCAGTCCAGTTACTTTGGACATAGCATTTTGTGGGTTCGGAAATATACTTCCAGTTATCTCACAAACAGTAAAAAAGGAAAAGAATGAGGAATAAAACCCTTCCCTGCATCCCTGCCTCCACCAAAAAGCCATAGGACTTCTCTGTGACCACACCCACACCTATACACCCACCTCTCACTTTTCTCTGCCCACCTGAACCCCAATTTTGTGGAGGTACAGATTCCTCCTCACACAGCTTGCTTAAGGGATGACAAGCTCACTGTGTGCCAGCATGCTGAGAGAATTGTGGTAAGCCAAGGCATCCCCCCTAATCTTGTCAATGAGACTTGAGGGAAAGGTGCTGTGGGTTTTGTAAAGGTTCCAGTGGCCTGAGGATACCCTCTGGATGGTTTGACTGGGTAAGTTGTCTGGAGCTGTAGGAAATGTCCAGCAGAGTAGAAGAAAGCTCATGTAGGGACCAGAGAGATAGTACAGTGAATAAGGCACTTGCCTTGCATGTGACTGACCTGGGTTCAATCCCTGGCATCCCATATGGCCAGAAGTGATTCTTGAGTGCAGAGTAACCCCTGAGCATCACCAGATGTAACCCTCCCCTGCCAAAAACCTCGTCCCCCAAAATAAAGAAAACTCATATAAAAAGGAGGGCATTTTTGGATAGTACTGCAAGGAACACAGGGCTACAAATGTCTTTTTCTCCATTGCTTTTGGGCCTTGGGGTATAGTCCAAGAAGTAGAATTATTGGATCAAATGAAAGCTCAATTCTGGGACCCAGAGTGATGGGTGATACAGTAGATAGGGCACTTGCCTTGCATACAGCCAACCCAGGTTCGATCCTCAGAAACCCATATGGTCCCCTGAACACAGAGCCAGGAGTCAGCCCTGAGCACCACTGATGGTGTGACCTGCCCCCCCTCCCTGCCCCAACAAATGAAGAAACAAAAATCTCAATTCCTAGTTTTTTTAGAAATGTCCATATTATTTTTCCCTGAATCAACAGTGGTTGTTCTTATTCTTTTGATGTGTGCCAGTCTCTATGCCATGAGGTGGTATCTCAATATTCACAATAGTGAAAATCTGGAAACAGCCCAACTCCAAGACTAGATGACTGGATTAAAACAAACAAACAACTATGGCACACATACACACTGGAATAATACTTGGCCATAAGATAAAATCATGGAGTTTGCTGCTACCTGGATGGATTTGGAGAGTATCGTCCTGAGAGGAGTTAGTCAAAGGGAAGAGACCAACCAGAATTACCTCTCTCATATGTGGGATATAAAGAAACATAATGCTGGAATAACAAATACCCAAAGACAATGGAAACAAAATGAGAATTGGTTCTCAGTAGAACTGTACCACTGTCTTCCCGTTGTTCATCGATTTGCTCAAGTGAGCACCAGTAATGTCTCCATTGTGAGACTTGTTACTGTTTTTGGCATATCGAATACACCACGGGGAGCTTGCCAGGCT
>JAOXYA010000002.1:20707164-20720070 GCA_028565675.1 Sorex palustris
AATCGAAACCCAAGCACAAAAAATTGTAAATCTACAACTGTACCTCATGGTGTTTCACTAATAAAAAAAAAAAAAGTCCTGAGTTGACTTCTTCCATTCTGAGCATTGAGAAGTAAGTGGTAAGAGATGAATCTTCTCTAGCTCAGAGAATTGAGAAAATATTTTAAAAATATAATTCTCAACACAATTTTTCAGTTTGTAGAACAAATTCAGTATTCTACTTTATGAAGCCCACATTGGTTTGTATTAAATGGTTAGAGTTGTACTATTTTTCCTTTTTTATTTTTAAAGTATGGTTGCATGCTTTAATAAAAAGGAATACTCTGGGTTTGGATGTGAATTCAGTAAGTAGGCAGAAATATAACCAGTTTTTAGATCAAAATGTTAGTTTTCTTAAGGGTAAAGAGAATTGTACTGTGAAGCAAAGTAGGAACCTGGAATTAATACCACAAAGGAAGTCTTGTTTGGATTTTGAATGGCAGTGACCATTATCCTAAAGTCTGTTCAGGGGAGCCCTCTATGCAGTTGGGCACTAGTAAGAGTGTGGGTGGTAAGATCTGGAGTTGTTGAGGTGTCCATGGGGCGATTTTGATAAATCGGGTTAGCAAATCACCAAAGTCAATTTGGAGCGGCAGCACCTGGCAATCAGCAATGTGACTGTGCCAGTCAGGGTCAGACAGAGAAACTATTAAAAAATAACAACTTGGACACCATCAGTAGGACACTGTGTATCCAACCATGGCTTACTACAACAAAGTGGGCAGCATTTAGAATAAAAGGGCCATAATGATTGATAAACCATTACCAGTAGATAAGTACATGCTTGTCTAGGAAATTTACTCTCAGTGTACTTTAGTTTGGTTTTAAAAAGAACTATGAAGTGAGATAGGACCATTTATGGTGGTTTTTAGACAATAAAGGGTTGAGCCTGGAAAGGTCTTTAAACAAGTCTATAAAAATTGGTTTAGAAAATTTTTGCATGGATTCTGGAAACAGGGCCCCTATTTGACTTCAGTTCAATTATGAAAGTGAGCATAAGAAGGCTCTAAAGACAGGTAAGTGACTCTGAAGAGATTTAAAGTAACCTTTGCAATGGGCCCAAGGTTATGTCTTTCTCTCCAGTGTAGAAGGAGGAGCATTGTGATCTCGGAGAAGAGACTTCTTGAGAGAACAACCTATGATCAAAACCAAATGGTTTTCAGTACAAAAGTTGCTTGGACACCCCTTTTTCACTGAGGTCTCAATAACTCAAAAGATCTAAAGGAACTTCTCGTGTCATGTTGTGTTTATTAGTATAACCCCTCAAGAATGAGCTGGAAGTTTTAAATGGCATCAATTTTGGGAGAGCCAAAAGGAGAATACACATACACACACACATTGCATGCATTAAAAAATCACTGCATTAAAAAAATCACTGCATTAAAAATCACTACATGCATTGTTTTTACCATATGTGTTAAACACATACTGGGCATCTCCAACCTGGAAAATTCTATCATTTCACCACACTCATTTTTTTAAGCATCTAACACTGACTGAGTGTTTACCATGTGTTTGATACTATCTAAGAGTATTGTATTATACCTTGTAAGTTTTCATGGACAACACAAAACAGATAATACTACTGACTCCAATAAATAGATCTGTGGTGAGGAAGGCTAAATCACTCTGCCAGAATCATGGAATCAATAAATGATGAAGCTGAAGTCATTCAGTTTATAAATGGAGAGCTCAAGTTTTTACCTGCTTCTTTTATTGATTTCTTAAAGTTATGCTCATTTTATTCAACTGTACAGACACAAAATTCTCTTAAAACTAATACAACTCAGTGAGAATATAAATATGCTGTGCTTTAAAACTTTGATTTTAAGCAAAAATAAATTTTTGAGGGGTTATATTAATAAATTAGACTTACATGATTGGAGAACCTAAAACTTGAATACTGATTCTAACTCTTTTGCTTGCTGATTATGTAACTTAGAGAAAATTATTCTTTGTTTCCACACCTATTTCTTGGGAGGATTTAATAGGTAACACATCTATCTCATTTTGGATACTTGACAAAGGACAGCCTCTATTACTATGAGATAATAATGATTGAAAAAATTCTATTGTAGATGGTGCTGTATCAATCCAGAGGGTATTGCTATAATTACCTGATGCAAGTTGGGATCACAGCATGTTCTCCAATAATCAGGAGAGTGGCTGGGTTCCCAAAGACGCTCATATTTCTATTATAAATTCCTCCAATTTCTGTGGGACTAAAGAAATCATCCTCTAACCTTGTCCAATCCCACAACCAACCTAGGCTGGGGACTGAGAACATTCACCTGCTATTGTCCTGAGCAAAGCTCTCTCAATTTTGAATCATTTCATGAATTGATTCACAGAGGCCAACCTTTAAATAAGTCATCAAGGCTGTTTTGGTACAGGTTTTATGATTCAACAATTTAATACAATTATATCTTAAAGTTATTTTTTAAAAGCTTGGCATTCTGCGTCAACCTGAATTGTAAGTCTTTCTGGTTCTCATTTTTCCACTAATAAGGAAAAAAACTGAATCCTGGGAAGGTAGTTGGTGCTTCCTTCCCAAATCTCACATTTCCATTCTTACTTTAAGGGGTTTCTTTTAAAGAAAGAGAGATGTTAATTAAGGTGGCTAAGCTTCTCTTAAAACCTTATAATCTCTGTGTCTGTTGGAAACTTAGCATTAGTGTGCAAAGAGTTAGGAGAATGGGGGTGAGGGCAAGGGGCAGTGGTTGGGAGGTGGCTGGAGAGGTAGAATAGTGGGTAGGGTATTTATCTTGTATGTGGCTAACCTAGATTCAATTCCCAGTACCCCATATGGTCCCCCAAGAACAACTAGGAGTGATTCCTGAGTACAGAGCCAGGAGTAAGCCCTTAGCACTGTTGGGTGTGGCCCCCAAACCCAAAAACCAAAACAAAGTTAGTAGAAAAAAATTATACAACACTTGCATACCAAGCCTTGTTTCCTTACACCAGAACTCTCCCAAAAGATCCAAATGTTGGATTGGGTTGTAGTAAACCTTTCAAGGAATTCCCTTTGCTCAAAATCCCTCATGTGGGTGGTTGTGAATGGTGTTTCATAGAGTGATACAGTTACCACAATAGGACATGCTGAGAGGCAGGAACTCTCCAAGTCCAACCTGCAGATCACTTATATCAGAATCCCCTAGAATTGGATTAAAATCAGAAGCCCCAGCCCAGATTTTATGAACCTGAACCTCTGGGAGGGATCAAGAATCTACATTTGTACACAGCTCCCAGGTGATCCCCATGAACTAATGTCTGGAAACCACTAGCATAAAAAGGAGGACTACGGATTCCTGGTCAACTTACACAATGCTCACTTTGCACTGTGCTTGCTATATTTACATTGCAAACATATTAAAACTATATTCAAGATTTTATTTTATTTTTTTGCTTCAAATTGTAAAGCAGAAACAAATGTGTGCCAAAGGTTTATTGGTTGACATTTAGAAAATCAAGGTGAAGAGAACACAATTTCTTTGTAGAAAGTAATCTTTATGACTGTGCACGAGGAAAAGACTGGCTCTCAAAGTACAAAGCAAAGGCAAACTGGAAGGTTTCTCTGGTCATTGCAGGGCATCACAAAGTTATCAAACATGGCAGGTATGGAAGTAACATTTGCCATCTCAGATTTAGCTCTGTGGAGCAGCTCTAGAAGCACAGCCTAGAAACCACACAGAAAAAGCAACAAAAGGACTGGCCGAGGAGATGAGAGGGAAATTCACAGAAGTCCTTACTTGCAGAGAAACATGAGAGTGAAATTTTGAAGGTGATCATACTTTCCACCCATCGAGGTGGACATAACAGTCTGGCCCACAGAAAGGCGGGGAATAGCAAATGTTGGCAAGGATGTGCAGGGGCCAAGCAAGACCTACCGTGGGAGCTTTCCACTCCTTCAAACACACTGATGCAGTTGCTTGATACAAGACAGATTCGCGCCCTATGGCATGTGAGACCCCTTCTGAATCTATACACTAGATCAGAGTAGATTCAACCTTTCTACACTGGTGATCAAGCAGGGCTTATAGATGCAAAGAATGACAGATGTACCTATCATCACACAAATGGAGTTTAAAAGCATAATGTTAGGTTGAATTTAAAAAGTAAAGGAAAAAAAAGCGAGATGGTATTACAAAATCCATTTCTTTACATTGAAAACATGCACACAAATTTCTATATAAAAGAGTACTCTCTGTGTGTGAGTGAATATTTGACAGGGGGATAGAAAAATTAAATCCTGACACCTAGCTGAATAACACCACCTGACCAAACAGTGGGCATGGTCCATGGGCCTAAAGAATTTATATTCAGCTATGTGCCCCAGAAACGGGCATTTTTTTAAATTAGAATTGATAGCCCTGACTAAGCACCTCCAGTAGTCTCAGCCCTCCTGTACTATGAAGAGCTCCTTCCTCACTGGCCAGCCAGGAGCTGACATTGGAGTCCTATAGCTGACTATCCCCTGGCAGACACCTGTGAGTTTGCTGAGCGCACCCAGGGCTGCACTGCATCAGCATTCACGGGCAGTCTAAGAGGGAGATTCACAGACAGGAGGAGGGGAGTTTCTTATTGAGTCTAGAAAATAACTGTAATTTAAAAGCACTAAGGAACCAAGCGGGAGGCCTTGGCTGAGCTAAATAGAAAACCAGATTTGAAATGCTTTTCCTTTCCTATGGGTCGTGTATGTTACTTTCTCAGGTTCACAAGTGAGAAAGGTGGCAGAGCCTGGGTATCCAGTCATTCTGTTCTGAGGAACTATGTCTGCCCCCTACCATGTAAGTCCAGCAGGAAGTCACATCTTGCCAAAGCTCAGGGTTTTGAATCTGTAACTACTTACTTTACTGAGGTCTCAGCATCCAGACGGCAGCCCCCATCTTTCCTGCCATTCACTGAACAGGTTCTGAGACTGTCTGGTAGGCCTGACCTATACTAGGGAACAAGGGGGACATGAAGCATGTACTGGCTGGATCCCTGGGGAGGGGACCTCCAGTTTGTGTCAATATATCAGCTTCTATTCAGTTGCCAGGAATCAACTCTTGGCAGAAGATGGCTTAACTAAGTGAGGAAAACAGTGACTATTTGCTCATTCATGAGATCCTGGAGGGTCTGCCCTCCAGGGCAAGTTATCCTGAGTACCCTGAGAATATTCTGAAAAAGTCATAGGAGATAGATGCCAGCTTAATTCGGCGGGGAGAGAAGATGCAAAAGATGTGTCATGATTCAAGAATTGGGGAAAACAAGGCACAACCACTGAGGGGATAGAGGCTTGAGTGACAAGCAGGGATGCACCTGCAGGGATGCAGACTGAGGAGGGCTGACACAGTTCTTGACAGGTAATGGGTCTCTATGGATGATGGGTTTGGGAAAAACAGTAGGGTAATAGTATGCACAGAAGCAAAGGTTTGAGGTAAAGGACATCCTCTTCTCACAGGCTATCACCACTGTTTTTTTCCATTTCACCAAATGCAATTTATTATTTGGAGAAGGGAGTTTTGGGCTTGGGGACCACACCCAGAAGGGCTCAGGCACTATTCTTGGCTCTGTACTCAGGGGTCACTCTTGGCAGTGGTTGGGGGGACCATATGTGATCTAATTGGGATCAGCTTGCATGCAAGGCAAGCACCTTAACTCTTGGGTTTATCTGGCCCTATCAGATGTAATTTAAAGGCATTTTCTTCTGTCACCTTGTTCAGTGAAAAGTGTCTCCTTTGGTTTTCTTGTTTTCCAACTAGTATTTTGTGACAGACTGTACACATTTCACTCCTGAGTTGAGGAAGTATTGTGCTAAAGCCCTAGGTTGGAAAAACATTAGCACCATGAGAGTAAAAACAAATGATTATCTTTTCAAAGGAGGTAATTACTCAGCCAAATGAGATCATCTGCAACTGCAGGGAGAAAGGGTAGGACCAGCAGGGCTTGTTACGATGGTGAGAATATCCCTCATTTCTTCACTGTGTAACCTACAATTTTCTGATGCTTTATATGATATGCTTTTCATTAAAGCACAGCTTGCTACTGTACACTCAGAGCCCAGTCACTGGTGGATGGGCAGAATTCCCAAGAACTCTGAAGGCACAACACTCCTTTTCACTGAGAGACAATATTAGTTTGGTCACTCAAAAAATGAGAGCATCTGAAAGAAGCCTAAACAAGTGGGAGTCTGAAGAATTAAGACAAACTACAGAGACACAAACTTCTACAAAAAAATTAAATTCAAATAAATCACTGGTTCTTTAGAAAGATAAGAGTTAAGCTCCAATTAAATACAGAGAGTAAATCAGATTTTGTGTTATCATGCAAAGCAGTTACTTGAAATGAGAATACTTGTAAAGAGTCAGTAAATTCTAGAATTTATGTTAATGTTTCAGTTTTCAAAGACATTGGAAATTAATAAGAAGAGATGTTCCTGGCAGTGAAGGTAGTTTTTATGAAGCAACAGAATTTTATAAATTAAAATATATTATCCATGTCTGATTGTATGTACATGCATGCTTTTATGTGTATAACTTTATTTATGTCTACATGACTTCTTCATATATCTACAGAAAGATATTTAGAAAAGAATGACTATGTAATTAACAAAAAACAGACCTTTATTATACCCAAGGAAAAATCACTTTCATGATGGCTCTGAGGTCCCCTACTAGCGGGGACGGTCCACTTTAGCACAGCTCGGGCTTCTCAAGAACAGACAGTTCTAACCTTGTCTCTCAATTTCTCTGCAGGCAGCATGTCTGCAGCATTCAGATCACGAGAAGTACCACTACACCTCACAAATCAATACAGACAACTCTTCAAATTCGATTCTTGAATACAAGTTTGCAGCTAATTCCTGCAAGAATTTCATTATTAACCAAAGTGCAATTTAGAATCGGTGATTGAAATGCATGCCCACCACAATTCCCAACTCTCCTCTTCAACTAGATTAGCCTACGATAGTTGGGAAAGGTATTAATCTTAAGTGAGAGAAAGTTACATTTACATGCTTGTACAGACAAATAAGCATACACTGGTGAGAGACTATGATAAACCAACTATTCTTTTCCCAAAGAGTCAGATGGAAAATGACTAGGTCCAGGCCAGACTTAAGAAAAAAGAAGCCAGAGTCAACAGGGTACCATCTGGGGATTTTTAATAAAAAATAAAGCACACATTGAAAATGTATTTTGGTGGTTATGTGTACAGTTTGTTTTTCTTTAAAAAAGTTTCCAGCTGTTTTCCATAGGGTTTTTCCATTCTCTCTTGTCACTTCACTCTTTCTCACGAGGATAAGATAGTTGAATGATTACCAGGTCATTTAGAAAGAGGCCACAGGAACAGTGCAAGACAGATGCTTTGGGAGGGATGGAGTGGAAGACAGAGGACAGAGGCACCACTGGCCAAACAAACCACCAGAGGAACCACCACCCAGAGTCCAGTCCTTTCTGACCAGCAGGACCAGTGTCTGCAGAGCACAGAGGCAGATGTTTACCGCAGGGTTCTGAACTTTGGAAAAGAAGACTAATGCAGAATTTCTATTTTGGGATGATTTATTTTCTTGTTTCTTCTCTTTCTTTTCTTTTCCTTTTATTTTTATCTTTGTACTGAGAATAGATCAGTACAGATTAATGCCTGGGTTCTGGAAGGTACCAAGGCGGACCGTCTAGCAACTTCTCTGTTTATCCTCTGGAATCAAGTATCTTGCTGGACAAACATGGTGCACTTTGTTCAGGAGCAAATTATACCAAATTGTGGTTGATTTAATTTACTCTATTCTAGCAATCACACTTTTTAAAATCATATCACCAAATTGCCTCACTGACCATTTCTAATTTGCTTTTCCTTTAGGAATTTCTCTCCCTATTCTTTTCTCTAGCATTTTCCTGTCCTCCTGTCCGTGTGTTCCTAGACTGACCTCAGGTCACAGGTCTCTCTGCCTTCACTGCTGTCTCTGGAACCCACACCCATCTCCAGGACCCACAAAGAGAAGCTGCTTCAGAATTCCTGGTCATTAACATAATTAACACCTTTCATTCTAGAACAGGTCAGTAGTCACCTTTCAAGTGCAGCAATTATGGAAATAAGACATCCAGATGTGTAGTAATTTTATAATAACTACACACCTAGGAAGAGCCAGAGAAGGCCCGGAGGTTTCAAACCTGCTTAAGTATGCAGTGATGCTAATTAGGATGATAACTTGTATTTATGCGGCGCCATAGTGCCCCTGCAACCTCAACTAGCATCCAGCCATGCAATTAACAGTCACATATAAAGAGTGACAACATTGGGAACCCAACAGGAATCCTTTTGAAAGGAACATACGCGGAGGAAACTGGAGGCCCCAGGGAGGGGGGTGGCATGCAAGCCTGTTTTTTCTAGGGGGATAGATTGTCTCAGGGAGACAGAGGTGGAGTAGAAGGAAATTTTGGTGATCTCCCTTCTCAGGGATTTTTAGAAAAAGTGACCCACGGTTAGTGGCGAAGATAAAGACTGGTGGATCTGAGCCTGACATGCAATGAGGCTGGGAAGGAAAATGTGCTAGCTGTCAGAACCCTGTACGATTAAAAAGTGGGCTGAGGGGCCAGAGAGATAATACAGGGGCTAATATGCTGGCTTTGCAATGCAACCAATCCTGATTTAAGCAGGTCTGCTGAGTGAGTGGGATTAGGGGTGCTGTGGAAACCACAGCTACGGTTGGGTGCAGAATGATACAGTCTTCCTGGGTTCCCTCTTCCTTTGTTTATTCATTGATTTTCCCATTTATTTTTGCTATTTCAACATCTTTTTTTAAGAAAAAAAATTGAATGGCAAAATGGACTTTTCTGTGTATACATATATAAGTTCAGCATGTAAATTACATGTTAGCTAGCCATCATAAGATACCACTTACTAATTCTAGGACCAGGAAGATAGCTCAGAGGGCTGGACTGCACGCCTGACTTCCTCAAACCACATGTTCCATGCCCAGGACCACATGCCCCCTAACTCCAAACCACAGGGTGTGACCTTACTAGAACCTGGCACTGCTGGGCAGGAGCCCTGAGATCTGGCCCACACAGCCCAGCCAAGTATCTTGGGAAGTGGGCTCCAGTTACCGACCCCCCTCACCATGAATATGAAATCAACAAAGTAGGCTACTGACCTATTTTACCACCAAGAGTAATTCTCTTTTGCTATTCTTGACCCATCCCCCCACCCCGCCACCACCTGCCCTGGTAACTATTAGTTTCTTCTCCATGCCTATGGTTTCCTAATATTGAGAATGTCAGATAAATGGAATCAAAACTTTGAGAGGGACTGAATTCTGTCATTCAGCACAATGATGCTGAGAGCCAGCCAAGTTGCGACGTGGATAATTCAAGTTCTTAACCAGAGAATGATAAGGAACACCAATTTGACCACCTGGGTTATTGGAAATATTTTTGAAATCTCTGCTTCTTGTTTTGTTTTTTTTTTTCCAGTTTTTCCTTTAGCATCATGACTTCCAATACTGTTAATACTGTCACACCACAGCCACCACGGAGGGTGTCCATGGCCATTGTCTCAGATGCCCGTCTAGCTCCCCTCTTGTTAAACTCAGTTCTGTAGACCAGCTCTCAGGGTTGGCTGGCATTCCCTTAATATGTGAGACCTCTGAATTTTTGTTTTGTTGTTGTTGTTTATTTTTAGATTTTCTAAACTTCTTGGCTTCATCTGGGGAGGAGTAAATTCAGTTTAAAGAAATTTAATACATAGTGCCTCTAGAGATTTGAGAAAAGAACTATGTGTTCATTGAACCCTCAGTGCTAGAAGTCAGTATCTATCCAGAAATTAGAAATTTCCCTCTACTACTTCTACTGAGGGAGGGATATTCACGGCTTGAGGCTTATTCCTCACAGACCCTTTTCAAACTAAAGTAGATATATTTAGTATTTCTACAAATGAGACTTTACTATAAATACAGTTGTACAACTTGGTATCATAGCACCTTTTTCTTACCTATATATTTAGTCTTATCTCTTTAATTTATACAACGAGCCCCCTACTGATGAGCATTTAAATTTACTTCAAGTTTTGTTGTAATCTAATTTTTTGTTAAGCACCATGATTTGCAAAGTTAATCACAGTTGTGCTTTAGGCATATAATGTTCTAGCACCAGGACCATGACAAGCATCAACTTCCCTTCCACCGAGTGTCCCCAAGTTCCCTCCTATCCTCCAACCTGCCTTCCATTTAAGAACTTTTTAAAGTTTGGTTGTTGTAATTTGGAACTCCTGCTTTCAGTGTTGCTGGCTTCAAGGTTTAGATATACCCATGTACCACACTTCTATACCTCCGATATGCTGGAGGCTTTCACCTTCTGCCCCTGTTATTTCCCATCTGCCTCTTTCCTCCTTGATTTTTTTCCTTTCCTGTCCTTCTCCTTCCAATACTCTAAGGAAAAGGGTGATCGAGGTATCTCCCTTTTAATATCTTGCATCCCCCTCATCGTGTTATTCTCTATACCAAAGGGGAAAATATGAGATGCTTCATGAATTTGTATGTTGGGCCCATGCTAATTTCTGTATTGATCCAATTTAGTATATGTGCTGCCAGAGGGAGTGCTGTTCCCAAGATTTTAGTAACAAACTATTGTGATAAAGACCTTTGTTTATATATTGGAGGGTTTTAAATCACTTGAATGGGAAAAAAATATCAATCTCTCCATAAAAAAAGGTTATTTATTGCAAAGGCATAATAATTTGACTAATGGTACTGCATTAGGGAATTAAAAAAATAACCAGAAACTCATGGGTTACTAAAGCACATGCATTAGAATTAGGTTCCCTAACATGTATAAGCATGAAGATGTCATAGATTAATATCACATTAATTAGCCTCACCTCTGCAGACCCAGTGGTTCCTCTCTAGACAGTTAAATGTGTTTCTCCCCTGAAGCTAAAAGCTGTTTCCTACCACAGCTTTTACAATCCTGCTGTCACCAAACCTTTTTTGACTCAGAGCACTGGAGTCAGTGTTGGCAAGATTAGAATTTGCCAGCCCAAGAAGGCTTCTGCACTACTCCCATCCCCTCATGCCTATTTCCTCCTTGTTCCGTTCAATCAATTTCTACCAGCTTATCTCCTTCCCCAAGAGTCTTGGGATTGATCTTTGTTTTTCCAAGGAAATTGAACATATACTCACTTTTTTTTAATGCGTTTTACAAATTATCTGCAATATCAGCACAGCTAGACAGTTCCCGAGGCTGGTCAGAGCTCAGACACCATCTTACTTCCTCAACAGCACTTGCCTATGTGGTCCTTAAAGGCATAGTTCTGTGACGCCAGGTGACTTTCCCACTGGTTTACAAATTTACCCACGAGTCAGGGTAAAGTGACTCCAGCTGAGCCTGAACAAGCAATGACAACTGTAAGAAGCATGGGCAAGACTAAAGTGAGGGACATCTGGGACACTAAAGCTCAGAGTCAAGACACGTCCTGATCACCCCTAAAGCATTAAAAAACACACAGAACTCTTTGCTTCCAGCATGCTGAGGCTTAAAGGGCCCTTTATTAACTTTTTTACTTTCCCAGGGTCCTTGGAAAAGTCCCTGACAAGAGACCCTTTCGGAGCAACCCAACCTGGACCAGTTGTCTGGGGTCAGGCTGTTGTGCTCACAGTGGCTAGAGAAGTCAGAGGAAATGAACTAAGAACAAAGGCAGGTCTGGAGAAACAGTCCATTTCTACAGGTCTAGAGAACTAATCTAGTTAAAGCATGGGATCACAGATCTAGGTAGAGTAATAGGAGATCTAGACTAGACAGGATCAGATGAGATCTAGTGTAGGTACAGGATCAGAGGAGATCTAGAGCAGGTAGGAAATCATAGGAGATAGTCTGGGTGGGGGTCACAAGAGATCTGCACAGGTGCTACCCTTGGTATTGTGGTTTCCCAAAGCCAAACGGTTGCTCATTTCACAAGCATCCACTTGCATGTGTGCACACACACACTCCTATCTCACAAAAAGCCAAGGCAGTCTCAGGTTCCTGCTCTTCACTCAGCCTGTCACTGAGCTCCCTTCAGGCACAGCAGTCCCATTGGTAAAAGAAGTGAGTTGACCCTACACTGTCAGCTATGCAGAGCTGATCCACAGCCATGCTTCAGGGTGAGAGACCTGAATAGCCTCAAATGAGTCAGGCAAGGGAGTTTACGTGAGGATGGAGAGCTCCTCTGGTCAAGAACAGAGCTAATACTCTATCAGTGGTGCGGTTACGGGACTCATCAGAAGAGCAGACTCAACTGGGCAAGACATTCAAATGGAGCATATATTTCACCGTTCTATTTTGCTTGTTTTGGGGGCCACGCCTGGTGGTGCTTGGGGGTGCGGTGGGGGCATGTATGCAGTGCCTGAAATCGAGCCTTGGCTCCTGCATACAAAGCATGCATGCCAGCCAGTTGAGCTCTTCCCTGCCCTATTCCAGGGCTATTGACAGCTCACATATACAAATCACTCAAAAAGTATGGAGTGTTCTTTGAATAGCATATACAATAATAGAAAAAAGATGACATATTAATTCCTTGTCCTTATTATTATTGGGCTGGAGCGATAGCACAGCAGGTAGGGCGTCTGCCTTGCAAGCGGCCAACATGGCCGACCTGAGTTCAATTCCTCTGCCCCTCCTGGAGAGCCTGGCAAGCTACTGAGAGCATCTCGCCCGCAGGGCAAAGTCTGGCAAACTACCTGTGACATATTCGATATGCCAAAAACAGTAACAACAAGTCTCCCAATTTGTTGTGAGACGTTACTGGTGCTCGCTCGAGAAAATCGATAAACAATGGGAGGACAGTGCTACAGTGTTGTTGTTGTTGTTGTTGTTGTTATTATTATTAGTAGTAGTAGTAATAGTAGTATTTTGG
>JAOXYA010000002.1:20758890-20770206 GCA_028565675.1 Sorex palustris
CCTTCCTTCCTCCCTCCCTCCCTCCCTCCCTCCCTCACTCCCTCCCTCCTTCCTTCTTTCCTTCCACTTTTCCCCCTCCCTTCCTCCCTCCCTTCCTCCTTTCTCTCTTTCTGCTTTTTGGGCCATACCTGGAGATGCTTAAGGGTTACTCCTGGTTCTGCATTCAGAAATTACTCCTGGCAGTGTCCTGGAGAACCTTTTGGGGTACTGGGGATTGAACCTGGGTTGGCCTTGTGCAAGGCAAACATCCTACCCACTGTACTATCACTCTGTCCTCTCCTCCCCCTCAACCCAAACTGGTTTTAAGTCTTACTGCTGCCCTCTGGTTCTGTAGTCATTGATTTTTCTAGCTCACTGATGGTCGATCTTACCTGCTTTTCTTTTCTACAAAATTTCTTTGTTGGTATTCATGAATGAAGGACTTATATGAGGAAATCTGGGGAGACTGATGATCTACCTCAGGGATTTTAATATATCACTTTTGATTTCCTTGGGGTCTCTCCTCCTTAGTGAATGCTGCAAAGATCTGGGGGGAAACCTTCCCTTGAGTTTATTATTTGAGAAATGAATAGAAACAGATAAAAACATATATTCTGAAGAGGAACAGGGATGAAAGTTTGAGTCTCCTCTTTGGTGAGTTTAAGAGGCCAGAGCAACTCAGCTAGGAATCTGGTTACTTTTTTGTCCATTTTGTGTTTTGGGCCATACCCAGTGATGCCCGGGGCTTACTCTCGGTGCTGAGCTTACGTGGGTTTCTGGTGAGCTCAGGTGACCATATCTGATGCTGTAGACTGAAACTGGGTCAGCTGCCTACAAGGCAGGCACCCTGCTGCTGTTCCCATCACTCCAGCCCATGGCTAATCTTGTGCCCAACATCGGGATCTGGAGAGGAGAACTTAGAGTGAGCAGCTCTGCCCTTCCTCTGAGAGCCTGCTGTTCTAGGCTCCTTCCAGAAGGATACTTATTTTTCTTGTAAATTGGTACCATCTTCCAGCAATTTCTCCAATTAGACAACTGTTATTGGTACCCTTTGTCTTTGAGATTTTTCTTGTTTCTTGATGGAGACCTTAACACCATATATTTTCCTCTCAGTACTACCTTTGCTGCACCCCAAAAACTTTGATATATTAAGATTTTATTTGTCTTGGGTTTTAAAATGTATTCCTTAATATCCTCACTGATGCAATGGTTATTGATAACCCTGTTTTTATCTCCCGTTTGAGGTTATTTTCATTTTTTCCTTTTCTTTTCTTGGTTTGGTTTCTAGTTTTTTTTTTTATAGCTCTGGGCTTCATGGTTAAAAGATATACTTGGTGTGAATATTAATCTTCATAAGTTTGCTGACCATTTTATAGTGTATTTGTTTCATTTCAGTGGGCTTGAGGGAACTAAGAAAAAACCAAACTTTTCACCATCATGATTTTAAATTTCACATTTTTAAATATATATATTAATATATGGGGCTGGAGTGATAGGACAGCAGGTAGGGCGTTTGCCTCGCATTTGGCTAACCCGGGTTCAATTCCTCCATCCCTCTTGGTGAGCTCAACATGCTACCAAGAGTATTCTGCCTGCATGGCAGAGCCTGACAAGCTCCCTGTGGTGTATTCGATATGCCAAAAACAGTAACAAGAAGTCTCACAATGGAGATGATACTGGTGCCCACTTGAGCAAATTGATGAACAATGGGAAGATAGTGCTACAGTGCATTAACATATGTATATTATATTGTGCATTTTATCTACATTTGTATCTTAGCAATAAAGAAAGCAAAGATAATTGTAATAATATATGAATTTTAAGTTTAAGAATGAAGGCTTTTTCTCATATATTCATTCCCCAAAATATCTGCCTTGACCATTTATTCTTTGAGGGGGTACTATTATTTTTTATTTAAAAATCCATAAATCATAAAATGTACTATTTTATTTATTTACTATTTTATTTTATTTTCTGACTTTTTGGGTTACACCCGGCAATGCTCAGGGAGTACTCCTAGCTTTGCACTCAAGAATTACTCCTGACAGTGCTCGAGGGATCATATGGATGGCCAGAGATCAAACCCAGGTCAGTGGCGTGCTAGACAAATACTCTACCCACTATACTATCACTCTGGCCCCTGAAATATACCATTTTAAAATGCAGTAAGTGAAATGTACCATTTTAAAATACATTCACAGAGTTGTGCAGCTAAAACCACAGCACACCACCCTCATCTGTTCCCCTATTTGAAACAATCCTTATTCATTAGCAGTCTTTCTCCACCTCCTCTTTCTCTGGCCCATGGAAACCACTAATGTTTCTGGTGACACTTTTGTCTATTCTGATATTTCATAGAAATGGAATCATACTACTTCCTGCGTCTGACTTCTTTCACTTAGCACCATGCTTTCAAGGTTCCTCTATGATGAAGCACATATCAAGCTTTCATTCCTTTTTATGGCTGAATAATATAGATAATACCACTTTTTTTTCATCCATTCATCAATTGATGGACATTGAATGGCTTCAACTTTAAAAGCAATGCTTCAATGCTCTTCCATTCTAAATTGCATGTTCCCTTTATAATTTAAAAAAAATACTCCTTTAAAAATTGCAAAAACAGTTGATAAGTGAAACTTTTCATAATGTAGACTGGCTTGACTCCTAATACTCTAAAATATAAGGTTTTATGATACTCTTCAAACTTGTCTAATATTTGCAAAACCTAGACAGAATAAATTAATTCAAAATGAGCTGACATCCTTGCAATGACTGGCGGTCAACTAATTAATTCAATCTTTTCAACATGGCTTACAATTTCTATGGTATTTACAATCATTATTTCAGAAGACTGGGCCTTGCTTTTAAGAATATCATCTTAGAATATATTTCATTCTGTCACATGCAACATTCAGAAAACAATATTGGAGCACTGAATTAAAACCTGCCTAGACCGTGAAAAAAGAAAAAAAATCTATTTTGCCGCCCACTCATAGAGTGCAACCTTTCGAAAGGGATTATTTCCATTACATTTTCATCAGGGACTGGCAAAGAAAAGTGTATCATGTTATTACAGAGCCTGGAAATGTAATGACTTCCAGGTTGCTAAGCAACGGTGCAATGTTAAAGGCCCCAGTATCTGTGATCTCTAGAGACACTCTTAAATTTCATTAAAAACCTGCTCATAACCATTACACAAAAGGCCCATGTAGAGTTTATAAACAGCCTTCATTTCTTGACATAATAATGAAGGAATTAAAAAAAGTGGCATCAAAACTTTTATATGACATGCAAAACCAAATATTTTTGAGACTCAATTAATGAAATTTATAATGTTTCGCAGGGAGTATAACAGAAAGCAAGCAAGTGCTATCAATGTGTAGTAAATAATAGTATTTAGTATCCTGAAAAAAAAAGTAATACTGTGTAGGGTTTTGAGACTTTTTTTGAAGAAAGGATGAATGTATTCTGGGTATAAGTTGGGAAGGGAAGCAAAGATAACTTGAGATGAGAACCCCAATCATTATTTGCTTCAAGGAGGTCATGACAGTAGCAGCTTTCAACTGAAAGAGGAAAGCAAGATATCACAGGAAATAATTTGCAGGAACACCTTTATAGCAATGGCATGGAAAAAAAGTAAATCTCTGAGACAGAGTACAGATCTCAATTGCAACCCCATGCACTGGATTGGGACACTGACTGGAAGCTTCTGAGACCAGTTCCCTCCATGGGCCACCTAAACTTGCCTTATCCATCTCCTAAATGTTCCAAGAAACAGAACCACACAGAGTTCATGGGGTTAGCTCAGCCTCATTCATCATTCCTACAGTTCAGAATACCTAAAAAAACCTCAAAGTATATGTCTTTTACATAAAAGAGTAGGGCTATTTCTGTGATGCATGAAGGCTTTTTAATCACTTAAAACTTTTCCATTTGTTAAACTGATTTGTCATTTATTTGAAATATTAATACAGGGGCTGGAGTTATAGCACAGCAGGTAGGGCGTTTGCCTTGCATGCGGCCGACCCACGTTCGATTCCCAGCATCCCATATGGTCCCCTGAGCACCGCCAGGGGTAATTTCTGAGTGCAGAGCCAGGAGTAATCCCTGTGCATCGCCAGGTGTGACCCAAGAAAGCAAAAAAGAAAAAACAAAAGGAATGGATGTTTGAGAGGCAGACCCCTCGCCAGCCGGACTGTGGGCACAGGGTCCGGGCAGAAGGGCAGGCATCAGCTCCGGCCTTACGCTCCTCCAGCTCGGGGAACCACACTGCACCAGAGATGGCACAACGGCTAAGGCCTGGCCTTGTACCACCTGGGTATGATCCCTGGCACCCCGTTGGTCCCTGAGCTCGCCTAGAGTGATTTCCTGCCCGCAGCGACAGGAGTGACCCAAAACCAAAACCCGTATTTAACACGCAGCAGGGAGAGTGTTTGCTCACGTCAGCGCGACGTTTGACTCTTCCTGCAGTTCCTGATTGGATTGATGGTGTAGATCCGAGAGGCTGCAGCCAGGCCTCCCCTCGTGCTCAGTGGACTTAAGGTTGATCCCGGCTCCCGGAGCACTGCAGGAGTAATCTCTGGGCACACAACAATGTCGTATGTGGAACCCCTATGTGGTGGTCATTTTGCACAGTTTGAAAGCTTGGGTCTACACAGCTCTGCCTTCAGGTTGGTTTCGTGGCATCGCTCCATGGAGGCCGTGTGGTTGGGCAGCTGCTGCCCTCTCCCGGAAGTCAGCCCTCAGAGGGGTTTTTGCGCAGCTGTACGCCACCAGGTACGGGACATACACTGCGCTAGTCAGTCTCCATCACAGGCATACATTTTCACTTGTCCTCAGTAATTTATTGGAAAATAAAATTGTCACTACCAGTTCTTCATCTCCTGAGCAAGAATTCATAAGAAGGTTGACTTATCTCATTTTCAAAGGTAAAATAAAATCTATGGTTCTTTATTGGAATAACCAGGAAATGTTTTTTTTTTCTTTTTGGGTCACACCCAGCAATGCACAGGAATCACTCCTGGCTCATGCACTCAGGAATCACTCCTGGCGCTGCTCGGGGGACCCGGGTCAGTCACGTGCAAGGCAAACGCCCTACTCGCCGTGCTATTGCTCCAGCCCCAGAAAACATTCTTAAATCAGTACCTTCAGGACCTTCTCTTGAGGTGCAAAGTCACTTAACGGGGGTCTATGGCTTGGATTTTGTTTTCCAGGCGCACCTGTAGGACTTTATTCCCTAGTGCATATCTGGAATGTGATTGTCACGTGATACTCAGGGGCTACTCCTGGCTCTGATCAGGAGTGACTCCTGGCAGTGCTCAGGGGACCATATGGGATGTTGGGAATCGAATCTGCG
This sequence comes from Sorex palustris, assembly GCA_028565675.1. Classification (NCBI taxonomy): domain Eukaryota; kingdom Metazoa; phylum Chordata; class Mammalia; order Eulipotyphla; family Soricidae; genus Sorex; species Sorex palustris. The sequence continues at coordinate 20,764,229 of JAOXYA010000002.1, forward strand.
TCAGCTGTATGCAAGGCAAACGCCCTCCCACTATACTATCACTCCGGCCCTTGTTTCTATGCCCTTTCTCTACCTGTCGCTTCTTGGGCAGTTACCAGGAGAAGTGTTCAGAAAGGCTGGCAGTTGAATGATCTGAGGGTCTCAGAATCCCCAGACTGCTCGGATGTAGCCCCTTATTACTAACAAGGCAAGAAGACGGGCTTGGTCGAGCCAGCACGGGCTTGCTATTTATTGAGCAGGTTTTTAGACTTAAACTGAATTTTGTCAGTGATGACATGTTTCAAGGATTTCTGCTGTGACATTGTACATCTGCTCTAGTAGCCACAAATGCAAATTGTACGAATAATTTTTTTATTATTTGTTTCTGCATTTTTTTTATACAGCACCTTTCCCTTGAGGAGCTCAAGGCATTTTTCGAAGTCGGACGGTTTTCCTCACACCAACCCCGTGAGGTAGGTAAGAGTGTGCGTTACGAGCAACGAGACACCAGCCCACCTGTTTGCACCTTAGTAATGCTTGTCTGTGTTAAGTATTAGAGGTGTCCGTATGCAAGACTTTTAAACATTTTGCAAACCTTGTAAAATAATTTGGTCTTAGTAATTAGCAGTATTTAAAAAACCGCTTGTACTCCATAACAGGGTACTTTTAAGAGAATCACCAAAAGATCAGGAGTCTCCATGGGATTAGCTGGGCACTGGTTGCAGGACTCAGCCAGGTATGTTTCTGGTCGTTTCTTTTCAGGTCAAGAAGGAGTGAAAGCGGGGTGCGAGCCGGGCTCTCTCCGTGGCCGTGGGGGAGTGGCCGGGCAGGCGCCCCCCGGTTTTCTTACTTGGTCGCGGACAGTGGAGCGCTCGGCTCTCCTTAGCCTGCCTTTGCTCCTGATTTTCGTCCCTGCCCGTCGATGCCATTGGAAAGGCAGTGTTGCAGCTAACTCTGACCTGACGCCGGCTTCCTGCCATGGTGCTCCCTGGGCTCCGCAGACAGGAAAGCCAGATAGTTCAAAAATGAGGAGAGGGTCTCGCTGCCTGAGAAGTGCCACATGCCCGTCTCCCACCTGCCCTGCCACCCTCCCTCCCTCCCCTGCTCTATCTGACCTTGCCTCCCCTCCCTAACCCTGCACTGCTCTGCCTATCCTACACCACCCCCACTGTCCACCGACCCCGCTAGAGTAGCCCTGCTGGGCATGGCTCAGAGACAAAAAGAGTCAGAAGTCCTGGTCCTGGGGGGCTCCGAGAGGCCACATTCGGTCCCCAGCACAGCTGACGGGAGCCAGGCAGTGTGCCAGGAGTAGGCCCTGGGCCCTGTGGTGTGGCCGCCGCCTACCCCTTCTCTGGTGCTTCAGGGGGCCGCGGGTCCGTGGGGGTGCCTCCTCCATCAGACCCTCTCCCGCCCTCTAGAACCGTGCGCCGTGGTCCCTAAGGGGAGCGCAGAGTGTTTTCCTGCTGGATGATAGGACCCTCCTTGCTGTCACCTCATACGGTTAGATAACCTTTAACCCCCAACAGTGTGACTTGAGCTGGCCTTCTGTGGGACCTCTCACGAACCCTGGCCTCGTCTCCTCCATCTGACCCAGAGCCAGTCTCTTCCACGTTTCCTCAGTTTCTTGCCCGTCGGAGCTGAGCGCGGCAGCAGATCCCCTGTGCGTGCCAGGCGCTTCTTGCTGGTGGGCTGTGGCTAGCAAGGGCCCCGGGGGGGGGGGAGTGTTTCATGGTTCAGAAAAGGAAAAACAAAAGCAGGAAACGCAGAGGGTCCACTGCCGCTACGTCCAGAGTGAATTTTGCACTGGTGTTACTTTGTGAGCTCTTTGACGTTGTAGAGGAAGAATGAGAAACTAAAGGCCTCGCTCAGTCTGTCTTGTCCCCGCCCTGAAGCGTGTTCCTTCGTCAGGCAGAGCGTTAGCCTGGGTCTCAGTAACACTTGGAGTCCCCGGTGACCCGGAGCCTTGACGTTGAATGGGTTTGGGGGTCTGCGCTGTCAGTGTCAGAGGCTCCTGCCAGCTGTGCTGGGGGCCGTGCAGTGAGTGCCCATGTCCAGCCCGGCCTCCCAGTCTTTGCATACGGCCCGGTGCCTCCTGCCCGACGCTCTGCTCTGCTGTGCTCCGGCACTGGCCGGCTGACCCATCCCGGCTCCTGCTGGACTCCAGCTGCCGCGGGACCCTCCACTCAGAATTCCTCCTGCTTGCTCCCTTCCTTTGATTATTTCTTGCCTGTAGTCATAGTCATACTCCTCTTTTTTTTTTTTTTTTTTTTGGAAGTTGAATTCATTACTGTGCTCTAAACAAAATCTGGGGTTGGGGCTGAAGTACAGCAGGGAGGGTATTTGCCTTGCACATGGCCGATCCGGGTTCAGTCCCCAGCATCTCATATGGTCTCCCAAGAACAGCCAGGAGTAACCCCTGAGCATCGCCGGGTGTGACCCAAAAAGCAAAAATCAAATCTGTAGTATGCAGGGTAGCGCAGACTTGCCTTGCATGCAGCCGAAGCGGATTTGGTCCCTGGTATCCCATAGGGTCCCGCAAGCACCGCCAGGAGTATTTCCTAAGTGCAGAGACAGGAGTAACCCCTGAGCATTGCCTAGTGTGACCCCCCCCCCAAAAAAAAATGCCTATTATGAAAATTAAGGCAAATGTTTTGGGTACTAAATTTTGACATTATGATTCAAGTACCAGGCCATGAGCTGGCCGAAAAGGCTGAGGCAAGCAGAAGGTCAGGGTACTGTCCGGCACACAGCCCTGGGCACTGCCAGGGGTAGGCCCCCCAAACAAGAAGGGCAAGTACCATTATTCGTAGCACACATCTTACCGAGAGTGCGGTTTTCGAATGAGGAGCCTCCAAACTTTCTTTCCTGGGATGCTGTCATTCGTTAGCGTACGTCAAGCTGCTCTGACGTCATTGTAGCTGATTTTATAAAAGAAATCTAAAATTGGACCCTGATGTTTCCTGAGGGGTTTTTTTGTTGGTTTTTTTGGTTTTTTGCAAGAATGGCAGCACATCCGCCAGAGTTGAGTTTTCCTTTCTGATTCTGCTTAGCCAGGATTCGCTCGTGGGAGCTTGAGACCCCGAGGAGTGTCCGGCTCTCGAGGGCGCTTCCTTGGGAACGTTGTGCGCAAGGACAATACTTCTGTGTGAGGCAGGATTTTGTTTGCTTCATCATTCTTGTGAAGTTGATTGCCTGCATTCTTCTGGCTTGATTCTGCATGTTTGAGAAATTCTTGTCATTCTAACAAGCCTGGAGACCTCTCCTCTGCAAAGTGGGTGACGAGTGTGAGCCTGAATCAGCTTCCTTTTGCTTCATCTGCCTCCTTGTGACGGAGCGAAGAGTAAAGGAGGAGGGGGCGGGGGCTGGAGGCTGCGCAGCGGGGCTGGCACTGGCCTTGCACAGGGCTGACCCGGACTCCATCCCCGGGATCCCACAGGGTCCCCTGAGCACCCCAGGAGTGACTCCTGGGTGCAGAGCCAGGAGTGAGCCCTGAGCATCGCCAGGTGTGGCCCCAAAACAGAAGGAGTTAAAGGGAGACTCTGGAGAGCACAGGGATGGGGGGGGGCCTCAGCTCACGATCCTCCAACACCATTAAGAGTGATTCTTGAGCACAGAGCTGGATGTGCTTTAATAATTTTCTTATAAAAAAATAAGGAAAAAAAGCAACGTAAGCAGGGGAGCAGAGAAATAGTACAGGGATCAGGTGCTTGCCTTGCAGTTGGCTGACTCAGGAGTGATCCTTGAGCACTGAGCTAGAAGTAAGCCCAGAGCACTGCTGGGTGTGAACTGTGAACCCCCCAAAAAAGGTAAACAGAATAATCCCGGGGCCCGAGCTGCGATTGTGTAGGAAAGCACAGGCCTTGCGGGTGAGATGCCGCACTCGCTCCCCGGGGCTGCGTGGCCTGACTCCAGTTCCCCGACACATACTCAGACACACTCGGGGGCCGGCGAGAGGGCTCAGGGCCCTTGACTTGCACGCGACTGACCCGGGTTCGATCCCAGCACCGCCATGTGGTCCCCCGAGCCCGCCAGAAGTGACTCCTGAGTGAGAGCCAGGAGTGACCCCTGAGCACTGTCGGGTGTGGCCCCAAAACAAAAAGAATAAAGTACGCTTCGAAGAAAGTTCCTTTTTCTGGTGGTTTAGTAATCGACAGGATTCTCGTCCTCTCTCCTTAGATCTGGCTCCTTCCAGTTCTCTGCTGTGCAAGTGGTTTCAACTCTGGCCCAAGAATGGTGGTGACAGCTAAGATTGTTGTTTTTGTTTCTTTTAGATTTCGGCCGATTAAAGGAAGGCAAGAAGAGCTAAAGGAAGTGATAGAACGTTTTAAGAAAGATGAGCACTTGGAGAAAGCTTTCAAATGTTTAACGTCAGGCGAGTGGGCGCGGCACTATTTTCTCAACAAGAACAAAATGCAGGAGAAATTATTCAAGGAACATGTAAGTTTACTAAGAAGATGGATATTGAGGGGCAGGAGAGATAGAAGGTTCCATCCCTGGCACCCGAGCGTCCCCCGAGCACGGCCAGATGTGAGCCCCCCAAAAGAAGGTTACTGTTTTGCTGGAGAGAGTCTGCAGGGCTGAGCACTTCCCTTGCACGCAAAGCCCCGTGTACAGTGTCTGGGGCCCTGCCTCTGACCCCGCAAATGCTGTTTATGTGTGTGGATAAGAGCAAAGGAAACCGTGGGGGTTGCGGCAGTTGTCCAGCCGGTAGGGCACTCCATGAAGCTGACCCGGGCTCGGTCCCCAGCATCCCCTGCGATCTCCTGAGCACCGCCAGGAGTGCAGAGCCAGGAGTACCTTGGAGCATTGCCAGGTGTGGCCCAAAAGAACAACCAAAGAATAAAGGAAGCCAGTCTAAAATTTATTTTACCTTTATTACTTAATTTGCTTAATATAATGTATCTTAGGCACCTGGGCTGGAGCGTTAGTGCAGCGGGTAGGGCGTTTGCCTTGCATGTGGCCAACCCAGGTTCGATTCCTCCGCCCCACTCGGAGAGCCCAGCAAGCTACCGAGAGTATCCCGCCCACACGGCAGAGCCTGGCAAGCTCCCCGTGGTGTATTCAATATGCCAAAAATAGTAACAAGAAGTCCCACAATGGAGATGTTACTGGTGCCCACTCAAGCAAATTGGTGAACAACAAGAGGGCAGTGCTGTAGTGCTACATCTTAGGCACCATGGTTTATAATTTTGTTAGTGACAACAGTCTAAATTGTAAGATGCTGAGATTTTTTCATAAAACAAATCAGTATGCAGAATAATAATGCATAAGTAACAATACAGAGAGAAAACTCATCTAGAAGTGAGGTTTTCTTACACAGTTAAATGCTCCAAATCATTGTAGGTACGCCAATATGAGACATTTATAGAATAAAGCTTGTTAATTATCTTGAATTTTTGCATTATTAATGATTTTATCATTCTGAGATAATTAGCAGTATAAACTGCTAAATACAAAGTTAGTATTTTTTTCTGTTTCAGGTATTTATTTACTTGCGAATGTTTGCAACTGACAGTGGATTTGAAATACTGCCTTGTAACAGATATTCATCAGAACAAAATGGAGCCAAAATAGTTGCAACAAAAGAGTGGTAACTATTACATTAGTAATAGCCCCAGATAAACCAGATTTCTTCCATGCTCTGTCGGTTACTGTTGGATGCTCAGGAAATTGTGGGGTGAAGCAGAGCTCGCCTTGAAAGGACCAGGGAAGTCCCAGAGCTTCACCCAGAACCCGTTTCCCAGCCAGCGGCCTTTTCTGGTACTGAGTCTGGGGCGCTCTTTGGTGACAGAACTGAAGTCACCTTAGGGACTTGGTGTTTGCACGGCCTGAATTCCTCAGTCAGTCTTTGATTGGAGTAATAAGAATGGCCTGGGAAGAAGTCAGTGGGTACTTAAGAACGCAACACTTCTTACAGACTCTGTCTGTGTGTGTGTGTGTGTGTGTGTGTGTGTGTGTGAGAGAGAGAGAGAGAGAGAGAGAGAGAGAGAGAGAGAGAG
>JAOXYA010000002.1:20824991-20848068 GCA_028565675.1 Sorex palustris
GGTCTTCCCTGAGGCTAAGATTTCTACCCCTATTGATCTCCACCCCTATTGATTGTGACCGCACCTATGTAATTGTTTCCCCCATTCTCCTTGGGGAGACATAAGGACACAGTAGTTTGGGCAGGGGGTCAGTCGGAGTCAGAAGGAGCAGAGACAGATGAAGAGAGAATCAGAATAAACTACGACTAACACTACCAGCCTGGCCCTTGTTCCTTCCTCCGCCTGACCATCGCCATCGACCTCTACGGGGTGGGAGAAGGGTGAGACTACCGAACGCGGGCGGCGGGAGAGATAGAGCCGCCGCTGTGTGTGTGTGGGTGCTGCGCCCCCCCCCGTTTTGTGTGAGTTTACACACACCCCCACACCAGATTCCACCTCCCACCTCGAAGATGGGTCACAGCTACTTAGAGCAGTGCTGTCTGCGTTCTGAGGGCCAGACCCGCCTTCTTTCTGAAGAGCATTATGCAAAGGAGAAGTTTGAGAAAGTTGCTCAGTAATTTGGGTTTGACCCCCAGCAGTCTCTGAGTTGTTCTCACAATTAGATTGTGACAAAGAATGAAGAAAGGAAGAGGAGAAGAAAAGAAGAAAGGAGGAAGAAAGGAATGAGGAAGGGGAGGGAAGTGAGAGGGAAAGAAGAAAAAAGGAGGGAAGGGGAAAGAGAAGGAAGGGGAGAAACAGGGATGAGAGGATTTCCCTTTTCCAATTTTTATATACTTTATTTTATTAATTCTTTATTATTACTTTTATATTGAATCACTGTGAGATATACAGTTACAAAGCTGCTCATGATTGGGTTTCAGTCATACAATGATACAACATTCATCCCTCCACCAGTGTCCATTTCCCACCACCAAGGGCCTCAGTTTCCCCCCTCACCCCCTGCCCAAGCCTGCTTCTGTGGCAGGCACTTGCCTTCTCTCTCTCCCTCCTTCCATCTCTCCCTCCCTTCCTCCCTCTCTCTCTCTTTCTCTCTCTCACTCTTTCTCTGTCTGTCTCCTTTTGCAATACAGATACTGGGAGGTTATCATGTTTGTTCCATTACCTATTTTCAGCATGAAGTTCTTATCCAAGGTGATCATTTCCAACTATCTTTGTCATAATGGCTCCTTCTTTATCTTAATCGCCTTCTCCTCCAGCACTTGAGGCAGGCTTCCAACCATGGGCTAATCCTCTTTGCCCTTGTTTCTACTCTCCTTGGGTATCAGTCTCATATTGTTTTCTTTATATCCCACAAATGAGTGCAGTTCTTCTATGTCTGCCCTCCTTCTGTTCATTTCATTCAGCATGATACTCTCCATGTCTATCCATTTATAAGTGAATTTCATGACTTCGTTTTTTCCTGACTGCTGCATAGTATTCCGTTGTGTAGATGTACCATGGTTTCTTTAACCAGTCGTCTGTTCTTGGGCACATGGGTTGTTTCTAAATTCTGGCTATTGTGAATAGTGCTGTGATAAACATAGAAGTGCAGATGGCATTTCTGCTGTATGTTTTTGGGCCCCTGGAGTACACTCCAAATTTCCCAGAGATGGAATGAACAGTCGTATGGGAGCTCAATTTCTAGCTTTTTGGGAAATACTCATATTGTTCTCCAAAAGGTTGGACCAGTCAGCATTCCCACCAGCAATAAAGGAGAATCTCTGTTTCCCCATATCCATGCCAGTGCTGAATGCTTTTTTACTTTTTGATGTGTGTTAGATTCTATGGTGTAACATGATATATGATTGTTGTTTTAATTTGCGTCTTCCTGATTATTAGCAATGTAGAGCATATTTTTTTCATGTATCTTTTGGCCATTTGTATTTCTTCTTTGAGGAAGTTTCTGTTCATTTCTTCTCCATATATTTCATGGGGTTGGATGTTTTTTCTTGTAAAGTTCTACCAGTGCCTTATATATCTCGGATATTAATCCCTTATCAGAAGGGCATTGGGTAAATATTTTTTCCAATCTGTGGGCTGTCTTTTTATCTTGGTCACTATTTCTTTATAAGTGCAGAAGCTTCTGAGTTTAATGTAGGAGGATTTCCTTTAGATGTAGTGACCCTTTTCCTCTCCAGAGGAGCTGAGTCTGAGGGCATGGTTCTTACCTATCCTTTTTCCCCAGAGTTTCTGACAACTCCAGGAGGCCATGGCTAAGAAGAGGGTCCCTCCCAGGGAAGACCTTTGAAAGACTTAGTCATCTGAGGCTTGCCTGGGCTTCCTGGGCATCTAGCAAGTCAGAGGTACCAAATCTGAGCGCTCTGGGTGGGCACAGGAGAGAACAAGGGATCTTGCTAACTTCCAGTTACTTAGGACTCCTTTGCCTCCATATTTCCACAGTTGAACCTTGAGCCCCACTGACTGGGCTTGCAGGACACCTAGATCTTCTCTAGGCAGCTGGTCTCCACCATCCTCTCTGCAGGCCCGGAAGCTCCCGGGGTGCAGAGGGGAGGGAGGCAGCATGAGAGCACCTCGAGGAGAGCACCTACCCAGTGGGCTGTGGTTCAATAAATGGCATAATGGCCTGTCTAATGGAATTTGAGCACTGGACTCAGTGCTTCAGTGAGACCGACTCTAAGCACCCCTTGCCCAGGAGTATCTGCTTCCTGAGATGCAGTTCTGTGTTCCTCTTTCTCCTCCAGACCCTGCAATAGCTGTGAACGTTCTCCACATCATGCGGATGCCCGAGGGCTCTGCTTTTCACCCTGTTCGAGTTCGGGGTTCTCATCATCTGTTGGTCCAGGCCAAGTCTCAGAGGATGATGCCCTGATGTTGAGGTCACGGTACTTGGGCGTGGGTGGATAAAAGCTTGCTCATGACAGACTGGGTCAAAGGGCCTTAAGGCACGGGTCTTCTCTCTTACACCCTTCCTGGCCCCACGACTGACTCCCCACCTTTTTTGTCTGAGACCCCCTACCTGAGCTGCAGAGGTGCATCTTGGCTAGTGTCTCTGATGTAGCTTTGTCCTCCCCCTCTTTGGATCAACTCCCCATTTTTGTATAGGTGCAATTCCAAGTGTCAGAGTTTTGGGTCTCGCTCCTTCCGTGTTATCTCTCTCCCCGAGTGACTGGCCTGAGAGCTGGGGTCCCAGACGTTTGTCCTGTAGCCCCTCACTCAGTAGCAGGCCAGTTGCCTAATAAGCACCCCTGAACTGCTGATTGATGAACGGTTTAGTGACATGTGTAAGTGTGTCTAGACTCCAGGTGACTTTAAGCTCAATCTGAGGAAGATGGATGACCTGTCACTCTCTGGTGGCTGCGTGCTCAGAATGAGGGACAGGTCCCCCCACACCGGAAGACAGATGTTGTCTATCTGGGGCTTGGAGCACGGTTTTGGCCTCACAGCCGAAGGCGTGGCATCTACCCAACATGGTGCACACCTGGTGGGGCGGGGTGGAAGGGGTGGTGATTGGGCAGGTGACGCTACATTGGGTTTTAAGAAGAGAAGCTTGAGGTCTTTCCCTGGGAGCAGGGGATCTGAGGAGGTGGCAGTGGACCAGAGCACAGAGAGGGCAGCAGGAGAAGCACCCAGGAACACCCAGGTCCCGGCAGAAGCTGCCCAGGGTGAGACTGCAGAACTCGCTGGCATGTAGAGGGGCCTTCCCGAGGAGGTGTTCAGGCAACCCAAAACGACTCTGACATGTCTTTGTTGGGCCGCAGCCACCCAGTAGGGCAGGTCAGGCGGGTGGTGACTCCTGGTGACAAGGCTTGCTGCCTCCTCGAGTGCTCCTCTCCTGCTAAGTCGCTCTCGGTATTTGTGCTAGAGGAGATTATTGCTGAACAAATATTCCCTCAAAAGCCAGATACATTAATGCCAGAGCAGGCATTAGTTGCGCTGCTCACATGACACAGCCATGCCCCAGGTGTAGTGCGGGAGTGGGAGCATTCGGTGTCTTACCCTCCGGGGTTCCTGCCTCATCCACGGACAGCACAGGCCTGGGAGCCACAGACCAGACTGAAGAGAGCCTCAAGCCCGGCCCCGGAGTGAGTCTAGCCTGCTTCCAGGCGCGGTCCTGCAGGGAAGCGTCATCACAGGTGCTATGTTACATTTGCTTCTTTGGTTTGTTTGGGGGCCACACCCGACAATGCTCAGACATTACTCCTGGAGTTGCTCAGGAGTGTCAGGGCTTGAACCCATGGTGATCATGTGCAAGAAAAATGCAGTATCCACTCTGCTTTGTCTCAGGCCTTGAAATTACTCTTTTTATTTAGAATGTTCCTTTGTAAGTGGTATGTGTGTAAAATAAGCTTTCATACCCAGTGATATCTTTTTTCTTAAAAAAGATTTTTTTAATTATTATTATTTTGCTTTTGGGGTTGGCGGTGCTCAGGGATTACTCCTAGCTCTGCACTCAGGAATTAGCCTTGGCATTGCTCAGGGGACCATATGGGATACCAAGGATCAAACCCAGGTTGGCCACATGCAAGGCAACGTCCTACCTGCTGTATCATCCCTCCAGCACACCCCCCAGTAATATATTTATTGCATTTACCATTTGACTTGAGGATCTGCTCAGTTTTATGCCCAAACTATTTTTAAATGATCATGTCATCATGAACATGCTTTTTAAAAATTAATATTTCCTATTACATTGTATTATGCTGCCTGAATATACTAATTGATACAGTCAATTCAGTAATTTATCCAAATAGTTTACTTTCAAGATGTATAATGTTTTTTCGGTATTCAATGTCTTGGTTTGGTTTGGTTTGGGGCCCATATCTGGGTCCTTAGGAGCTATTACTGGTTCTGTGCTCAGGAGTGACCCCAGGCAATGCTTGGGGGGTTTCAAACTGGAGTCTCAGGCACTATAACTGCATGTAAGGCAAGTGCCCTAACTCTTCTGCTATCTCTCCAGTTTTCTGAGTTGTGTAATACTTGCAGGGCTACAATGAAAAATATATGTACTTATTTCTGGATTTAACACTGTAACACTGTCCTCCCATTGTTCATCAATTTGCTCCAGCAGACCCAGTAACCTCTTGCAACAAACTGTGAAACTTGCTGTTATGTTTTTGGCATATCAAATACTTCATGAGCTTGCCAGGCTTTGCTGTGTGGGCAAGATACCTCCGTAGCTTGCCAGGCTCTCCGAGAAGGGCAGAGGAATCGAACTTGGGTCAGTTGCAGGCAAGGCAAATGCCTTACCCGCTGTGATATAGCTCCAGCCTGGGATTTAAAAGAAAAACAAATAACAAAAAGTATCTGTGGGAAGCCACTGAGATGTGGGGGTTATTTGTTACGTAGCATTATAATAGCAAAAACTGATTCACTTCACCCTGTCTGTGGAACTGCTCAGATTCTCAGGCCTTTCTGGCCAGGTTGGGGGTCTGAGATGTTTGTTCTGCTGCATATTACTAAGAAATCAGCGATCAGAGCACTGTCGAATGTTGGGTTACTAAGGATTGCATATTATTGCAATCCTTAGTTGCTGCATCACGGTCCGGTCACGGTCCTCCCGTTGTTCATCGATTTGCTCAAGCGGGCCCAGTAACGTCTCCATCATGAGACTTGTTGTTACTATTTTTGGCATATCGAATACATCATGGGTATCTTGCCAGGCTCTGCCATGAAGGCGAGATACTCTCGGTAGCTTGCCGGGCTCTCCAAGAGGGGTGGAGGAATTGAACTCGGGTTGACCATGTTGGCCGCTTGTAAGGCAAACGCCCTACCGCTGTGCTATCGCTCCAGCCCTTCAAGTGATTTTTTTTCCATTTTATTTTGTTTTTACTTCAAATTTTCCTTTGGATTTCCTTATACTTTCTTATACTTTTATTTTGATGTGTTACTCCAGTGTAATAGCATTTTTACATTATTCTAAAATTATTTAGACATGCTTTCCTGTATTTTTCCATGTATTTGTAATTGCTAATTTAAGATATTTAATAAAACAAATGCATGGGTCTCCTCTGAAAATTTCTGCAGTCTGCATTTTCCCAATATATGGCCAGGTATTCAACTGGGTTTTTGGCATGTTTCTAGTGGTTGATTGAAAGCTGCATATCTGAAATATGTGTGGACATTGAAAACCAGAAGCCCTATACATATCTGCTGAGGTTATCAGTTTTTGCTGTTTTGCTGTTAGTGACTACATTATGCTAAATCTATAAGTTTGTATTTCTTATAGCATCTGGTCACATAAGTGTGTTCACTATTCATTTAGTCCAACAGACAATCAACTAACCACAGAGTTGCTTAATGCCTTAAATAAATGTCTGCAGCCCACTGTTTGCCAACAGAGTGTGGAAGTGAGGAGGGAGGGAGATGGGATGTGTGTGTAACAGTCAGGCAGTTCACATTTCTATTTATCAGCTGGAAAGCATTTTTACTGAGATTCAGGGGTTTTTTTGTGAAAAAACACTACGTTGTTCAAAGATTTTACTAATTTAGTAATTTCTGGAGTTCACAAGTCTCATTGCCAAATGTTTTCTTATTTTTGGAATACTGCAAAAGTTTATGGATATACTAATATGCCTCATCAGTTTTAACAAATGTCAGAAGGAACAAATATTCTTTTATAGTTAAGCACATGTTAATCTACCCTGCCTATTTTATTTCATTATACAGATCTGAGTCTGAATTTTCACCCACATAACTTTCTTTTGCCTATAAAACTTAATTTACATGTGTGGTAGGTCTGCTGGTGATAAATTCTCATGAATTTCATTTATCACTAATTAAAATGAGGGTCATTTCTAACAAAAATTAGCATACAATTAGTTAATTTACTCTTTAGCATTGATATTCATGTAAAAATCTACACGTGGATGTTTTACATGTGAAGTCATAATCACCAAATATGAAAGCCACCAAGATCTCTTTCAATGGGTAAATGGATAAATGAACTGGTACATGTAAACAATAAAATATTTAGCATTTTTGTTTGTTTGTGTGCCACACCCAGCAGTCTCCCGGCTTACTCCAGGTTTTGTGCTGAAGGATCACTCCTGGTAGGGATCAGAGAACTTTATGTAGTGCTGGGAACTAGACCTGGGTCACCTATTACCCTACCCACTAAAAAACCTGGTTCACCTAGTGCCCTACCCACTAAAAATCTCTCTGATCCTTACTGAAAACTTAATAGCTATATAGAAATGACATAATTTCTATATAATTATATTGAATCAAGTAAGTAAAAATATGTATTACTAAGTGATAGATGCCAATTTGATAGGGAACAATTATGTAGTAATTTACTATATACTAGTAAATAATAAAGTAGCACTATCCTCCCGTTGTTCAGTGATTTTCTCTAGTGGGCACCAGTAACGTCTCTATTGTGAGACTTGTTGCTACTGTTTTTAGAAATCGAATATGTCACCGGTAGCTTGCCAGGCTTTGCTGTGTGGGCGAAATACTCTTAGTAGCTTGCCGGGCTCTCCAAGAGGGGCGGAGAAATCAAACCCGGGTTTGCCGCGTGTAAGGCAAATGCCCTACCCACTATGCTGTCACTCCAGCACAAATAATACATTAGTACTACATAAGTGCAATGAAAGATAAGAAAATTTGATCAGTAATTCTGTGATGAAACTGAATTCTGAAATGAAGAAACTTTAATGAATATATATCATTACACATTTACCCAGATGTACAGAATGTAAAATACAAAATGTAAAATAAAAAAAAAATCCACCATCAGGGAAATGATGGATTTTGGGGGATGTCATTTGTCAACACACATTTATCTCTGGTTTTTAAAAAGTACTCCTATTATGAGAGAAGTTGATAATGGCAGTGGAGGAAATGGATAAGGGGACAGGTTATATGGAAAATCTATTTGTATCTTCCTATCAGTTTTGTGTTAAGCCTCAGTGTTCAAGTAGTCTTACAAGTTGTTCAAAATTGTAACACTCTAAATATCACATAAAATGAAAAGTCATTGTCAATCTATTCTGATTTCATTTTCTGAGACATTGTTGACTATATATATTATTTTTATCGGCAGACACAAATCTAAATATTAACATTTCAGTTGTTGGTTTATTGTCTTTAAGCACAGTCATTAACTTTATGCCATTAAAGAGAATTGAATGCATCTAAACTATCATGAGCATACTACCCATTTTTGCTTGCAATATTAATAAATACTTAAACACCAGGTTTAAACAATCTACTTTAAATATCACTTCCTGACTCACTACTATGTAATACGAGAAAACTTAAATAGGAAAAACTCAATAGAAGCAAAGACTTGAAGAACCATTTACCTTGTTCATAAAGTAGCTTCATATTCGTATTTTTGCAGGCAACCAAATTATTAAGCAATGCAATCACACTTTGCATGGTATTACCCAGAATGTTCTCCCGATGTGCCTGCAATAGACATAAATTTCATCACAATAAAACAAATACAATTACCTCAGAATAAAGACAAATGACCTCATCTCTTTATTCTTGCTCCCAGTTACTTGGTTATCTTTTCACATTTTAATGAAAAAGATCTTTTTGTGTGGAGGTACTTCCCAGAGGCCACACTTGAAAGTGATACTGACATGACAAAAAAAGACAAACTGACTTAAATATTCTTGCAGCTTCAAGATTAAACTGGCACTAATATTTCCCTTCTTTACTCTAGTACCTTGATGGCTGGATATGACTCACTGCTTCAGTTTAATAAACTTTGTTCGAGATCTTAAAAAGTGAATTTTGCTTTCTTCAGCATTTTACTTCAGGGGAAAAAAAGGCAGGAGTAATTCTGATTCCAAGGAGAATAGGAAAAATGAATAATCCTTTCCTCATAACTCCCCATTTTAAAGAGACAAGAGATCATTTCTATGTAGTGTTCTAAGGATCTCAATTTAATAGTTTGCTTTATTTTTGTTAAATTTCCTCAAAATTTTTAGAAAAATAAACAGATTATACTCAAAATTATGACATTTTAGATATGAAAATAAGGAGAGGGGTCAGGGAGAGAGCTCAAAGGGCTGGAGCACAAGCTCTGTATGCAGGGACCCATCTCTGGCACCACCTCAAGTACTACCAGATGTGGGTCCCCCAAAGTAAAGGAAATATGAAGAATATTGAAGCTCTTGGACTAGGTTAAGCCAATCAGATACAAAGGGCACAGAAAGCTAGCACCCACCCTCACATCTGGGCCAACACAAGTGTTCATATTGTGAGTTTCTAGGTGTCCAGCTTGCTTCGTGTTGGTTCTGGCCCCTCAAACCATATTAATCACCAGTTTTCACTGAAGTGTGATAGGTTGGTAGACTGTTTCTCTCTGCCACATTTTAAAACATACATTCTATCAATTTATCAATTTCTTGACAAATAGATACAGCTATTATGTGCCAGGCATTATTCTAAGCACTTGAGTTACATGAGTGAAAACATGGTTCCATGTCCTCTTGAAGACAAGCAGGCATAAGAGACAACTCTGCAGCATTAAAAATATGTAAAATGAATTAGAATTCAGCCAGTGCCATGGCAAAAATGAAATGTGCAAGATAAAATCTTGAAAATTTATGGGGGCAGGAGACCTACAAGGGAGGGGCACACCAATTTCAAATCATATGGCGAGACAGGGTCATACTGTAAAGTGTCACCTGAGCTGGAATTTTGTTCTATCTTTTAAATGTGTAAGTACCTTAGACATCTTTGAATTCGATGATATTTTTTTCTGAAATAATTTTTAGATTGTCAGAAGCATTACTAAGATTGTAAATAGAAATTTCCACATACATGTCCCCCAGGTCTCCCCAATACTGAACTGGTACAATACTAAGCACTGACTTCAATTTTCATTTTTTACAGAAATATCTTTCTGTCCAATAATCCAATCCAAGAGCCCATATTGTCTCTAGAATTCTTTTTTTTTCTGCCTCAAGACTTACTCATTACCCACAGTTCTAGGTACTTTGCTTTTATCGGTGAACAAAAAAAACCGCCTTGGCTTTGTGGGGTTTGCCTTGTAGAGGAGAGGAAGAAAAGAGAGAGACAACACTGGGTGGATTAGGAGCACTGCAGAGGAAGACTTATCCTCTCTACATGGTGACAAATTTGAAGGAGAGATAACACAGTTGTTCTTCTCATAGGATAACAAGTAGGATATTCTCATCGGATATTTGTTTTAGGATTGTAGCAATATTAATTCTTAGAAGTTATGAAATGATGAGTGACAGTCTCATCTGGTTTTAAAATTCATTTCATGATGTATTAATCCTAAAAAATATTTTTTACTGAAGTCCTTCCTTGTATCCACAAACATTTGTGGTACATAAAACATGTTTCTGGAAGGTTTGATAAACTTTGCTGATGACAATACCTGGGTTTGGTATTATACTACCAGTAGATCTCTAAACATTTTAGAAAATATCATGAGTCATGTGTCATCACTGTGACTCAATTTAAGGTTTTTACATTTATATTATTCTAGAATATCAGCTACAATGTCTGACTTTTCAAACATACTGTAATAAAATACCTACAGAGCATTCTGCCACTTTCCCAAGTCTTTATCTGAAGCTATTTACATTAGCTTTCACACTGCGTTCTTTCTTGAGTAAACTCAAAGCTTTCTCCACTTTATCACTCTTTTTTAAGAACCAGCTATCCATTTTAATTGACTTACATTCTTTGCTTTGGGTGAGTCCTCATGCATGTATAAAAAGTACCCAGTTCTTTCTCTGAGGAATGTAGTGGGTTGGATCTTCTTACCCACTGACAATAGAAGATGGGTGTGAGACTTATTTGGGCCAATTAACATAGAACAGGATTGGAAGGACCAGTGAGGGCTGCCCCATTTTATTTTTCCCTCTGGATTGGGGAACAGAAAACAGAGACCCCAATAGTCAGTTTTCATGATGAGGATATACAGAACAGTCAGCAGCCCCCCTTGAGAGTACTTGACCTCCAACATTTTCATGAAGCCTCATCTGAAAACAGGCAGTCAGTGAGTTTCTACCCTGTGGAGGAAATGCCATTTGACTACATGAGCCTTCGTACCCATATCTTTGCTTCACAAGGGGCTTGCTTCCCAAATACTGATGCCTAAAATATTTCTAACTTTCCTTAGAAACACACGTGGGCTAATATGTGAATGTTTCACTGACAACAACTTAAGAAGATTAATGTGGAAGCAGTGGTCTGCCACCAATTTCATCTAATTATTCCTACAGTAGGCTGGAAGGAAACGGTGATTAATAAGCACCAAGATGACATGGCATGTTATTCATGATAAAGTAACTAACGATACATAGGCAACTTATTCTTCTGAAGAACAGAAAAGCTAATAAATCTTTATTTTTTAAGTCCCACTTGCTAAATAACACATACTGCTCCTTGTTTGAAGACCAGTCAGTCTACAAATATAGATCCATCTCACAGAAGGTAAATTCATCATTTCTTCAAAATACACAGTTTTTATGATTAAATACATGTTGTTGTACAAAGCTCTTGGCACTGTTTTTGACTTGTTGCAATAACTTCAGTTTCCCCTTATGCTCCTACTGTGAATGTCCCGTTTCAGTACAGACATTTCCTCTGCTAGGTATAAAAGCGCAACTCTCTAAATTTTCATCAAACCTGAACACCGAAAACCCAGGATTCAAAGCGCTGGAGTACATGTTATGCATATGAGAGGCCTGGGTTAATTCCACCACTATATGGTCCCCAAGCACAGCCAGAAACATCCTCTAAGCACAGAGCTGGGCGCTGGTTATAACCCAAAGCGTCCCCTCTAGGAAAGGGGGTAGAAAAAATGATTAATTGAAGAACTAGGATCAGACTCTAGACCAGGAGGTCCTGAAGAATAAAGGCCTGTGCCAGTCCACACACTTCAATCCACAGAGAGGCAAGAAGCTAAGGCTCACTTGATCAAAAGCCCCCCCTCCCCACAGAGACACGCACACATCTTTGTTACTATGTTTCTTAAAAGAAAATATTTGATACATAAAAGAAGGACACCATCCAGTAACCAGACTGAGGTGGTTAATGGTTAATTAGTAAATGGTTAATTGTTAATGAATAAAATCACTGCTATTTTTAGTTTCTTTGTTGTTGGTTTAAAAAATTTGCAAAATTTTTCAGTGCAAGGTGAAGGCTTTGTGAAAATTGACTATATTCCATCTACTTGCTTGTTCTTGGAGTTCTTGGTGCTTGGGGGATGGTGGGGGGAGAATGCCCAGCAGAGCCCTTGTTTCTGCTCCACATGACGTGCTTGTCTAGAGAAGCACGACAAGTTACCGCTGAGGCCTCCATCCTAATTTCTCCCAGAAAGAATGCTAAATACATGCCAAGGGCAGCCGAGAAGGTGTAAACATGAATTAAGCACACTTCTATTAACTTCTATCAAAATGAGTAATTTCATTTCTCTTAGCAGCTCTTAATGAGATTTGTTCTTGCTGTTCACAACCACATCGGCCTACAGGAGATAAATTATGCATCAGAAATACCACCTTTATTTCTTAGAGGCAGAACAGGCAATTACATAAAGGGAGAAAACCTGGAGGTAAATATGTGGGGCCCAAGTCCTTCTGGAACATGTTTGGGAACTGATAGACTTGAGGGGAAGAAACTACAAGTCTGGCCACCAGACCACACCCAGGGGTGGAAGAAGAGTAGGAGTGATCAGAGATGAAGTCTTCTTTAGTGGCTTCTCCATGATATCCCCTCCCTGCCCTCTTAAATCTAAAGATTTATTAGCTTTGATGGCTGGATCCTCTGGCAAGAGGGGAAAAGAAAAAGCCAGGTCAAACTCTGATATTTGCTTTGTTTGGTTACTACCAGAGATGATCAGGGCTCACCCCTGGTTCTATGCTCAGGAATCATTCCTGGTGGTGCTGAGGGAACTCTACGGGGTGCTGAGGATTCAATTCAGATCAGCCACATGCCAGGCAAGCACCTTAACCTGGGAATTATCTCTCTAGTCCCCAATGCTAAAGTCTTTAAATCCCCAGAGTTCAGTAACAAGCAAGCAATCTACCGCATTTGTGTCCCAGCATATGCAAGGAAATCAACATGAGGAACCTTAAAGGGGAATAATCTAAACCAGGGGCTCTTTGCCACAAGATCAGAGACTTGGGCACTTACCACTTGCACACGGTGGGGTCTGAGAGAAACCACATGGGTGCAAGGCCCGACAAGGCACTTCTAACGATTCACAATGTGTCAGATCACTCCATGACCTGCTCCCCCAAGCCTTTACCACCACTGTCTAATTTAATCCTGAAAATAAAATGGGTACAGTGCTCCCCTCTGCACAGCTAAGGGCACTGAGGGGAAGTGGAACTTTCCGTGGCTCATGGAGTGATATGATGTCAAGATCTGATGATAATACAGTGCTCTGTGTACAAGTTGATGGAGAACACACCCGGAAGCACCATGCAGCACTGTCCAGTGACTCCAGAAGAGAGGGCAGGAGGGTGTCAGTGTCACTGGACCCATCAGAACACTCTCCATGAGCCAGCACCATCGGCACACTGCCAGGACTTTAGAGAAGGAATGCCACGTCCAAAGTAGAAGGAGAAAGGAAGCAGATAAATTGTGCTGTGGGGGGCTGACTATTGTCACACTGGTCTCCTTCCTTTCATGCCACAATGTGCCCTGGGCCACTGCCCGAGGACCTCTTGGCTCATAACAGCCTTAATGTGTGTCACTGAGCTGAGAACCCTACAGAAACCTACAGAAGCAAGATGCAGGTATCAGACGTGTGCAGGAAAGAGGAGCGTACTACCTCTAGAGAATAAAAACTCACACAAGAGCTACTGACAACAGCCAAATTATCCAGACGCCAAGTGTCAGCAAAGGGCTGAGGGTTAAAAAACAGAGGAAACAGAGCTCCAGGGAGAAGCCAACATGGGTAGCCCACAAAGTTTTAGAAGGCCACCTCAAGACACCGCAAGATGATGATGAAAATGTTTAACCCCTCCATCCATCACCTATCCATCTACACAGTCCACCTCCTTCATGTGCCTGATATCACAGTAGATGGACATTTAATAAACAGAGCACTGGAGAGTTCTAATAAAACATAGCATTTGCCAGTAAAGATAATTAGAACTGAAGGAGCAAAATTCTAGTGTTTGGCAACATAGATGAAACAACTTCATTAAAATGTACAGCTTCAGCAAATGAAAGGCAGGGGAGCACTGGACCCTGAAGAATCAGCTTTCTCACAACTAATTGCTTCAGTGCTTAAAGAGGACAGCTCTGAAATACCAAGGGCACAGCAAGGAAATGCGACTGAAAAATGATCAGCTTCCCCAAAGTGGTTGCACTGTAAACACGACATGCCACTCTTTAATACCTAAAGATGGAAATGTCACTAAATGGCTTCCGACGCCTGGAAGGAATCTGACAGGGAGTCAAAGCTGATGAGGCAAGCATCTCCCTTAGCAAAACCCAGAGCTGCACGGCCCCTCGGCCCCTCTCTTCTGCCATCGGGATAGGTCAGAGCTTAGGAGGCTGGTTGAACTAGACAACTAAACCTCGGGGGGGGGGGGGGGGGAGAAAACACAGCCATTGAGAGAATGAAAAGCAGAAGCACACAGAGTGACACAGGGTATTGCGTCTGGGACGCTGTCACTCTACAAACTCTGGAGAACAAACATGTGCCCTGCACAGCACACTCAGGTCACATTTCTGCAGACTCAGCTCACGTTGCTCTCGGGGTGCCAGTCTGCAGAGGACATGATTACACGGGGTGCAGAGGAGAACTGGGGTGCCCACTCATGTTCTCATCCACACATTCTCCTGTGCAGCTGGATTTCTGAAAATCTGGTGCCCACAGTGGGCAGCCCACACAGTCCCCTGACGAAATCAACATAGTTGTAGGCAAGAGGACACTCTCCCATCACTGTTTTACAAGACTGTCCCCTAGGAGGCACAGACTCAGTGGCATCTATGCTGAACTCAACTCCTTTCTCTCAACACTTTGCTGATTTGCTTCGGTTTCAGAGACCCACTAGCCCTTGGGCCTGTCAGCCACCAAAGCCATCAATCTCAGCATCTCCCACAGCCATTCATTCAGTGACAAAAGTCCTTTCAGGCTGGAGATATGCTCAGTGGCTGAGCACATGCATTGCACAGGAGGCCTTGGTTCGATCTGCACCAAAGTCCCCTAGATGATGCTCAGCTGAGCACTTCCTGAGCCTCCCTTCTGCCTACTACCAGGCAACTGCCACCCTTGGCGTAGGATTTCTCCCATGGCTGCCCTGCTTTTCAGCCACTTCTCAAACACTGAGCAGATTCCCGCCTCCAGAGTCACAAGAGACTCTTCTCCACTTCTGGGGCCTTCAATCTGGGAGCTGTAGGTCCAGGGGCTGTGTGGGGGTTTACACTGGGCAACAGTGGGTCAGGGCTACCCATATGCCCTGTGTGTGTCTAGGAGGGGACTCAAGGGCTGGGGTGTGAGGCGGGGAGTGAGACGGCCACAGGGCCAGTTCCTGGCAGAAGCAAGAGCACAGTTGCTCTGACACTTTAAAGCCTAGAGAAATATTCTATTATGATTCTGAAAATAGTCTCATGACTTTACTGAGCCAACGATGAACCGCTGGGAATGAAGGACAGGGAAGGGAACAAACTGGATTCCACTAAAAGGACACGGATTAATTTAAATGAATTCACACGTCTACCTCATGAATACTTTCAGGGGATTTCCTGGGAAGGAAGGCCAGGATTTGGGCATCCAAAGTGGAAAGATGTAGAGGAAGAAGGGGGGGCTGTCATAAGGTCCAGGACTCTGCCAGCCTCATAGGAGGCCAGCCATGAGGCTACTAACAAGCCTCCTTTCTGTGGGGAGGGTTCAAGGTGGGGGTCTCCCAAGATATGAAGTATGTCCCCGTCCCACCTGTAGCCCAAAATAGGTGGTACCCGCATCCTCAAGGGAAGCCTAAAGTTCCTTCTTTTATTTGCATCGCCCTCATGTGAAGGCCTCCCTCCATCTTTCTCCCTAGAGACGAGAGAGAAGACTTTCATCATTCTTAAATTTGACTGACAGACCTTATAGCGGTCCTGAAGCCGCAGCGAATGAGATTTGTTAGTAGAAACACATCCCAGCTGGCACAGAGGGTGGACTGAAATCAATTGGTACCATTTGCCAAGCAGTGGGCTGAGCACGGCTTCCAACTGCGACACTCACTCAACACCAATGACAACGAGCCCTGGGGCCTTTTTGGCAGGTTCCCCGCATTCCTCTGCTCTCCTCGCCCCCGTGCTTTCAACAGCCACAGTATCTAGTCCTCTAGCAGGATGCCCCATCCTCTCGGCTCCTGGCAGGACCTGAGGCCCCTAGGCAGACTCAGAGAGCCTAGATCCAGTGTGCTTAGGCAGGAGAACCTTGGCAATGGAGTGGAAGGAAGCTCCCAGGCCAAGAGTTGTCGGATGGACTGTGACCCTGTCATGTGCCTGCCTAGAGTGCTGGCAGAAAAATCTGCTCGCACGATATACTATTCGAGCTAAGTGTTTGCCGGAAGTATGGGGACAGAGGGGCCAAATAAGAGCTTATCCCACACATACAAGTTCTGCCTTCTCCTTGCTTCCGGCCATTGTCCAAGAGTAAATTAAATACATCCTTTGGAAAACTAACCTCCAATTTTACAGTATCAGGCAAGAACTGGGGATGTGGCTCTGGAGTGGAGTACCTGCCTTGTATTCCACAGGCAGTAAGACTGATTCCTGGCACCACCTCGCATCACCTGGGGCCACTGTGGTCCCTGGTTCTTCAAGTGCAACCCACAGGACTCTGCAAGCATATGGAAGCACCCCGACATCACAACATCAACAGAAAGGGAAATTCAAGTCACGTATCATTTGCTCGAGTCTGGGGCCTTGGGGCAGCTGTCCGTGTGTCTGACAGGATCACCTTCCTCTACCTGCCTTCTCAGAGCACTTCCCTATACTTCATTATTGGTTTCTCCACCCATTCCTTTCCAGAGCCCTACAGAAAGAGAACTGAGTTTATAATCATGTCCCCAGCACCAAGGTGCAGTGCCCATTACACAGTGGCTGATAGTCAGTTAAAGAAAGGACAATCTTGCTCCAAGGATCAAGCACCCTTGGGCAGCTGCAACATCCAAATGGCCCATCTTGTGGAGAACTGCTGGGGTACCACTGATGAACTCTTTCCCAAAAATAAATAAATAAAATTCACAACTTTTGGCAAGCAGCGAAGTAAAGCTGTAAGCAGGCCAACTAGTACTGCATATTGGGTCACTTTCAACATCTGCCCAATTACGTCTTAACCAGGGACAGGAAGTGAAATATGGGTTATTCCTGAGGAACTGGGGACTTTATGGTCCCTTGAGCCCCACCAGGAATGATCCCTGAACACAGAGTCGGGAGTAAGGCCTGAGAACAACCCAGTATGGCCCCAAAACAAACAAAGCCAGTTAGGATCTTCAGAAACTACTGCACTTGGAATTTCAGTTTCTGCACAATCATACTTCTGTTTTCAGTCTCCATAAACAGGAGTGATCAGCTCCTCTTAAACTCTACTTAGACAGGAACAATCATAGTTATAGAATCACTCTGGGATATTCAAAAGTTTATATCTGGCCAGAAAATGATAAAAAAAAAAGTTAATCAACTTGGAGAATAAATTGGATGTAATGGGATAAAGTAGTATTTTTTCATCTCTTAGATAAATAAAATTAAGAAAATTATTTGGGGGGAGGTTAACTCCCAAACAGTGCTCTGGGAGCTTAGTGGCTCCTCCCAGAAATTCTCAGCTAACTGGGCCAGCAGCTCAATGTGAGGGTCAGAGGATTTGGAGCCTTGTAATGCTTGGAGTCATCAGGGTTACCCTAGCGATGCTCAAGTGTGTGTTCAGGGGACCATGAAGTATCAGGAATTGGACCGCACTTGGCCACATACATGGAATGTGCCGTGTCCCCTGTATTCTTTTTCCATCCCCCCTCACACATTGTTTAAGCTTCCAGGAACACTAAACAGTAACAAAGTAGAAGAAAGCCTGCACAAAAGCATCAACTGTGCATTGTCAATGTGGTTCATGCCAGCAATAATGGGGAGGTCAATGGGTCTTGTGCTGGGAAATGATTTCTGATAAATGATGAATCCACTGGTATATCCTGAGTATCCCATGTGCAGGAATAACAAAAAAAATACTGGAAGACAGGACACTGATGAACTTTATGCAGGGAGAAAGTGACCACTGGCTAGTTCTCAC
The DNA here is from genome assembly GCA_028565675.1 of Sorex palustris. NCBI lineage: Eukaryota > Metazoa > Chordata > Mammalia > Eulipotyphla > Soricidae > Sorex > Sorex palustris. The sequence continues at coordinate 20,843,095 of JAOXYA010000002.1, forward strand.
AAAGTCTAGAAATGAACTATCAAGGGCTCAAATTAATGGCTTAGGCCCACCAGAATATGTGTCTCCGGAGAAACTTGAGATCAAGAAAACATGACCATCCTTAACACTTATTCTGAGAATAACATCTATGGGGTCTTAGCTATTAAAAGGCATCCAACACTCATAAGTAGAGTGCTCACTGGTCACATTCAGTCATTCAGTCCCTCTCAGCAACTGTCCCACCACTCAGGAGAAGCCCATGACCTTAGAAAAGGAGTAGGAAAAGGGACAACTATGTAGTTCTCACATTTAGCCTGCATTCCAACAAGTCAGCCTCAGCTCTAAAATATCAGAGGTCAAATCAATGCCATTAAATTTTCTTCATGCAAGTCACAAAGAAAACCAGAATCTGGAAAGAGTGCCCAAAATGAAGGCAAGAAAGAAGGAAAGGGAAAGGACTACGTGAAGACAGATGGATTTCTGCCAAGAATCAGGCCCATATAAGGTAAGTGTGCAACCTCTAGGTCAGAGGTGCTAAATCAAAAGGTCTTTGCAGCTCAAGTTAACTGTTCATCACCATACTGAAACAAAACTCAGTTAAAACCCAGGATGTGTTCAGCCGTTGGGTACCACCCAGCATGTAGGAGGGAGGTTACAAAGACATAGAAGCTCAGTCCCTGCATGTTAGACCTACCTACTGCTGTCATAAGCTTTACTGAGTGGAGAAGACTTGATCTTCTTCAGATGTTCCTGACCTTTGGGACATACATACAGTGGAGGGGGAGTACGGGGGCGGGGGCACTGAATTGCAGTATTGGCCACTCTCAAGGGCTAATCTTGGAAGCTCATCTCTCAGGACATAAGCACTAAATTTCACCAATAAGCTGAAATAACAAAAAAACACAGTGGCACAGAAGAAATAGAGCTTTGGTTTCAAAACATTTCAAGATGCTCTGAAGTTCAACAAAATGTAAGCTCTGTCCCAACATGGCAAGGACTTGGGCCAAAAAAGAGTGGTAGATGCAGACAGAGCTGACTCTTGAGTCACAATACTCTCAGACATATCTGTGCAAGAAGCAAACTCTCAGGCCCCTGGAAATACATTGCTTATAGCCACAGACACCAGGAAGCATGTCCCCTGGAGTCATTGGGTCAGGCAAAGAACCAGCGGCATTATTTTGCATCAGCTGCCTCAGGCAGTTGCAGGGCTGGGAGCTCCAGCTGCCAAGTATGTAGTAGGAGAAAGATACAGAAACGGGTGCCCAGAGGATAGTGATCTGCTTGGACATGCTAGCTCATCTCCAAGCTCCTTTTCTGCTCTAACAGCTTCTGATGCTGTCTTTCCTGAAGATTCTTTAAACCAAAAGTTAAATAATGTCCAATTATAACAATCCGATATTCAAAGAACATGGCTATATTCAAAGAGAACAGTTGTACTGTCTCAGATACTTGGAGACTGTGGCAATGATCAAAGATAAATTTAGCACAGCCTGGTGTTCCCCCTCCATCCTGTCCCAAAATATACACTTACGAACCTCAGAATAGAAAGTGGAAGTCTACTGTGAGAAAAGCATCTCAGAAGCCTACCTTCCTTCAGCTTCCCAAAAGAATCCAATACACCAGGATCTAGCTCAGGAATCATGAAGTCCAACTTCATATACACATGGGGGATAGGGGAGGCTGTGTTTATGAATTACTGTTCCTTCCATCACAAGATTCCCAAACAAACTCATCTGGCTTATATCAAATGGATAGGAGCTAAACTCCACAATAAAAACAGGTTTTGTGAAGCTGAGTACATTCTAAAATAAACGCATAGAGAAGCCTTTGACTAAAACATGAAGTCTTTTACAATGGGTCATGTGAACAATCTGTTGGTTCTTCATCAAGCAATCTGTCAGCTGCATCCATTGGCATTACAGAATAGAATATTATTTCGAAGAAGGGGGGGGAAAAGGAAATCATCCCCTTTGCACTGAACTGCATGTTATTTCTTCACTCTATCCTCAGCAGCCACCTATTCCTGGCATATCCTAGATCCTGATGGAGTACCAATACCCAATACCCCCGTCCTTGGGCTGCCTCTAGCAAAGGAGAAGGCAGGCACACAGTGGGAATGGAATCAGTGCAGGAACTGTGTTGATCCCCCCCCAAGCAGCTGAAGGTGAGAAAGACCTAATTTAGAAAGCAGAGGGGAGAGCGCACAAATTGACTGCCACAGGCAAGATGGGATTTTGGAGACTGGGGACATTACAAAGGGACCCTGAGGCCCCTTTACTCTGCATACTGGGAAGATGTGGAATCCACATTAGATCTAGTTTAGTACTATGTGCCTGTATGTTTGTTCCTTTTGGATTCAGGGCGTGCTCTTATGAATCACAGATGGCAGTTGCATCAGCCCTGCCTGGGGCACACAGGTTGGGTGCCTCAAGACCACACTTGTAGCTGCTCTTTGCTCACCAGTTCACCGCTGACCGGCCTGCACCACCTCACTGCAATACCTGGCTTGCCTCTTCCACTTGGTCCCATGAGCATCTGGATGTTGACTTCAGATGAACTAAATAAACTAGACTCTTCCTCTCCTGCAGGAAAGACAAGTGTTTTCTCCTCTATGATACCAGACAGATGGGGAAATCCCTTCCTAGAGGTAAGGTATAGGGATTTTAAATTTTGCTTTGATTTTATTGAATTAACACTGCATTACATGATAATGTTAAGTTTGAAGTATACAGCTCTATAAAACCATGTTTGCATATACTACAATGAATCCAACCCTAAAAGTTTGGATTTAGGGGAAGTATATTAGATTCTGGCTCAAACCCAGAATCTAATATGTGCAAGGCCATCAAGACTGCCAAATATGCTATTCACTAAAAATAAATTAGCCAAGAATATGCTTACAGGTAAGCAGATAAAGAATTCTAGAAGTCTCTGCACTTCAAGAATATCCACCTCTACATTTCAGTTTTGTTTTCTACCCCAAATCAAACTTTTTTGACAGGAATATTGTTAGGTGATGATACTTATAGCTTTCAAGAGAGGAGATGAGGAGGTTATGAAGAGAAGATACGGAACTCTGAGGCACTGATATCAAGTAGCAAAAAGGAAAGGCTATCAGCTATTTTTATTATTTTTTTAATGGCACACAGAGGCTTCTATGCGCTTCCCAGAAAGGTTTCTGAGTTGCGGTGTGGCAGGAAGCCTAAATGAGGTCTCAGGAAAGATAATGGAGCTTTAATGATGGAAATAGTAAGAAAATTAAATCTAATCATGTTCCATTAAGCATACTCTTAGCTCCCAATTTTACTAAATTATTTTATTATGATTTTGCCTCTGTCTATTGAAATAACCTTTTATGGCAATTTGATTTGCAAGCATAAATAAGTCTCATTTATTTTCCACTATGAAACCCTATGAGATTAATAAGGAGAAATGGATCTTCTAAAATTTCACCCATTCTGCAATCAGAAAGTAACAAGTCAGAGAAGAATATCTTGTTTCATATTCCTGTTTGTGAGGAGAGCATTAAACTGTAATTAGAGTCTCACTGAACAATAACATGTCACCTGCAAGACAGACAATCTGACCGAGCAGCTCCTCCTTCACACTTGAAAGGGACATACCATGGTCTGTGCAGCCGGTCCCCTCACCTCCTAGTTCTCAACCCTCAGGCTTGTCCTCCCCCAGCCCCCACACCCTTTGAAGGGCTTTCCCATGTCTGGGAGGCTTTGTGCCTGAGCAGCAATGCTCAACACTGGCTCCCAGCAGGACGTTCCCTACAGCCCATTACTATGTGAATCCTAGCATGAAGAAGTGAGACAATCATGCTACCTGTCAAGGATGCATAAACATGGAGGTATCAGAGAAAGAGAATAGGTTGCTCTTCTGGTCTCTGCAAAGAAAACAGATCGTCAGGATACTAAGGCGAACTTTAAAATCAAGCAAAGAGATAGCTCTAAGGAGCCTATAGAAGGCAGCAAAACACAGTATTAAGAAAAAAAATCACTGCAATACAGTTCCACAATGAAAGTTTTGAACAATCTAGCTGTATTCCAGAGGAAACAAGAGAAGGAGAAACAAACAGAACCAGAAGCAAGGAGAAGGAAGAAAATTAAAGGTAGAGAAAATAGAATAGAAGTCAGAACAATACAAAAGATCAGTGAAACCAAGAAGTGCTTCTTTGATAGTTTCAATACAGTAAAAGTGATAGAACTCCTACCTAGACTCACTAAGAAAAGAAAAATTAAAATGATTAGGATCAAAGAGTGGATATTTCAATCAACATTTTAGAAATACAAATGATCATAAGAGACTATTATAAAACTCTATATGCAAACAAATCCGACAACTTAAAAAGAAATAGACAAATATTTATACATACACCTTTCTAATAAGAAACCAAAAAGAAAGAGCTAAAACAAAAATCTTAAGTAGAGAGTTTGGAAAGATAATACAAGGGTTAAGCACATGCCTTACATGCAGTTACATGCAGACCTTATTTAGATTCCCAAAGCACCACAGTGTCCTACCCAAGAAGCACCCAGCAGCCCCAGCAGCCCTGAAGCACAACTGGTGATGATCTGGGTAACCCCAAGCCTCACAGAGCCTAAGTAACACCACTTTCTCTGGCCCTTTCATAGAACCTCTGGTTCAGTAAACAAAAAATTTCCAAAAGGGATTCCCAGGATTCCTAAGTACAACCTTGAGGCCCCCTTTCTTAAATATACACACACATACAAAAATTAAAAGCTACATCAGTTACGTAAAAGGTAATCAAAAGTTTCCTGAAGGATAAAAGCTCAGGAATAGGGGGTTAACCAGTGATTCTAAGATACTTTCTAAGCAATACTTAAAAATATAAGTATTTATATTTTTATATTTATTTATATTTATATATTTATTTATATTTAAAAATATAAACTACAAAGACATATAAAAAACACAACACAGAGGGGGGAAGATACTCCAAGCACATTCTAATTCCCAAACCAGAAA
>JAOXYA010000002.1:20901833-20913782 GCA_028565675.1 Sorex palustris
TCGAACTCGGGTCGGCCATGTTGGCTGCGTGCAAGGCAAACGCCCTACCGCTGTGCTATCGCAGCCGGCCAATAAATGGAATGGAATTTCAGAATGAGATGGAATTTTAATTATTTATTTTTCTTTCAGTTTGTGTGCACACCTGGTGATACTCAGGGGTTACTTCTGGCTCTGTACTGAGGAATCACTTCTGGTGGTGCTCAGGTAACCATATAGAATGCTGGGGAATTGAACCCAGATCAGCTGCGTCCTCTCTTCTATCTCTCCAGCACCCTAAGATGGAATTAAGAAATAAGAAAAAAAATTTTAAGAAAAGGAATACTCAAATCATTGGAGATTGTCTTTTAAAAAGTTGAGTACCTGAGCAATGGTACTGTAGGTAAGGTGCTTACTTTGCAAGTGACCAATCTAGGTTTGATCTTTGGCATCACATATGGTTCCCGAGCCCTACTGGGAATGATCCCTGAGCACAGAGCCAGGGGTAGTCCCTGAGCACTGCCAGGTGGTCTCAAAACAAAACAAAAGCTGTAGTGACTATAAAAAAAGAGTTCATTCACCTGAAGATAGATGCATCGAAATGATTGGATGTGAAGACAGAATGCGTCCATCAGCCTGGGCAGAGTAGTGGAGATCATCTGGAGCCAGGACGTAGCTTGCATATTGAACACACAGCTTTCCTGCAGCCCCTTGTTTCTCTGAGGGCAGCCAACTCTCTATCCCCCAGGAGCAGACCCCTTGTTTCTCTGAGGGCAGCCAACTCTCTATCCCCCAGCAGCAGACAGCCTGAACCCAGGGTGGAGCAGCATATGGACCACTCTGGGCCTACCAGGTCCCTGTCTTTCCCCCACCCACTAAGAGACATACCTGGAGCAAAAGGCAAGACATCATGGCCAGGAGATAGTACTGCACTTAGGGCACATGCCTAGCATGCACCAAACCTGGATCACAGAACCACACCGTTCCCCAATCATTGCTGCATTGCTAAGTGCAACCCTGGAGACCTCTGAGCACCCCCAGGAAATTCCTGCATCCAGAGCAACATGACTTCCCACAGACCCTTGTATTGAATTGGTTGCCCTGGGCACTGCTTGGGAGCCCTCCTCCCAAATATGTGTAATTAAACTAAATTAAAAATAAAAAGACATTTGCCCATGTGGGATCCTTCAGAACCTTCTCCAAGGCACTGAGAGGAGACCTGCAAGGGGAGGAGAGGGAAGAGGAAATGGCAGGTGTGGATCCAAGAGTGCAGCACCCTCTCACAGAGCTCTCACAAGGCTTCAGGTTTCAGATGTGTTAGAACATGTCCAAAGTCTGGGGCAGCTTCTACTCATGTGACTTGTGAGGACCTTTGTGAAAATGAGACCAGTTCTCCTTCCTCCAAGAGCATGCCAAATCACCAGTGTACCATCGCATCACTCAGCCCGCTCCCACAAGCTCAGTTCCTCAGGTCTAAGAATAACTAATCCTGTAGTACAATTTGCAGACTCAACAAACTAGCCTGGTCATTTCCCTCTGGATGTGTTTCTTTGCCAAACTCTGTCTCAAAAGGAGTATCTTGGGAATTAAACCCATACTCTATTCACTTTTAACACTCACTTCTCTGTTGATCCCAGCCATTTAACCAGCAACCTGTGTAATAAATGCCCTAGATATAGTGTATTTTTACAATCCTCAGATCATCTTATGACACACTAACTTTACTTAATATTTCCAGGCTGGTGCCACCACTACAATGTTGATATTTATCTCCCAGTGCTTAGTTAGTGCAATCACACTCCTCTGAATGCTGAGACTATGTCTTTATTAGCACAGCTGGTGATGACATCAGCTTCCTGGTAACCATGTCACCTCACTGGCAGTTTTAGGAATCTTTATTGTTTTAGCCTTAGGTCTAATTCTCAGCATAGACCACACCCAAGATCTATGTGACCAGCATATATGAAAATCCTGATCTTCTGAGTTTTTATACAGACAATTAATAAAAACATGAACTAGAGTGGCAATGGTTTTCAATTATCTATCAGAGGAACCCATCCCTAAAACAGCAATTTGGGCATGGTTGTCCACATAATTCAGTTCATCTCTGCATCACATCAGGGGGCCATTGTTTACATCTTTGGCACAGAGCCTGTTTGCTGGAGCATGGAGGAGGAATCTGGACAGTTCCTTTGGTAAGAACTGAGCTGAGAAAGGTGTCTGGGAGCACACAGCGGGTACTCAATAGGCAGACCTGTTTGAGGAGGGGGGGTGTCAGAACAAGGAAGTGAAGGGTAAAAGATGAGGAACTAAAGGCAGGCCCAAGGCAAACCAAGGCTCTAGGACAGATTTTACTTCGGGATCTGAAGTCAGGTGGAGCCTCGTTACCATGGCAACTCATTCTCTAGCATGCACAGAAATGATGTGAGTATGAACTGTGCAAAAAAGAAATGAGAAATAAGAAAAGCCTCCTGACTGAGTGCCCAGGGTGCCTAAACAGGCCTCTTTTAAGAGGCAGCACTATGTTCTTAAAGTGGCTGGCTGGACAGGATCTGCAGTTGCTGTATTCCCCAATCTGTCTGCCAGGAAACATTACCCCAGGCCTTTCCTCTGTTGGTGCTGCTGTGCTGCCCAGGACAGTACAGGGACTTGGTTGTGGTGCTTGCACACATGTTTGTGAAGTGCCCCAGGGCTTGCGCATCAGGTTTGTGAAGCTAGAGCAACCAAACACTCAGCCATGATGTCCATAGGGGCTGTCACTTGTTTCACTGTGTGGCCAGCACACATTCTAGCCAGAATTTCTTAGGGGCTAGGGATGGGTGGTGTTGTGGTGCTTACACACTCCTGGTCTCAGTGCTCACACATGTTTTTAGTGTCAGGGATCACAAATACCTGGCAGGTGTGTGTTTGTGTTGGGGGGTGGGGGTGGACACATCTTAGCAGAGCTGCCAATACCAGGGATTGAACTCACATCTTCATCTTCACATCTACAAGGCAGGTGCTTTAACCCCTGAGCCATCTCCTGGTTAGTATCAACTTAAGACAAACAATAATAAGAACAGATTCAGAAAGAAAGAAAAAAAAACAGCAAACACTTGGCTATCATATGTGTCTGTCAAGCCTGCACTGGCCCCTAGCGATCACCACTTTCTTTTCTAAATTCTATCAAACGGGTTTACATCATTCATGGTATTGTAAATCACAGCACCTCACTCAATTAAAACAAGTTTAAAGGAAGGAAAAATACCTTCAAAATACTATTCACACAGGGCCGTGGGTTGGGGTAGAACTGGGAAGTTTGTGGCACTTTGGTGGTGGTGACTTGAAGTCAATACAATACAATACAATACAATACAATACAATACAATACAATACAATGTACTGCAAGTCAATACATCTCAGCACCATTGTAAATACGTGGCCTTAATTGTAATAAATTTTAAAATAGACTTTTAGAAGGACAAAAAAGAAAAAGAAAGAACATTGTCTAATTTGCTTGTCTCTTTGGATTTTGCCTGGAGTTAATTTATGATTTCTAGAAACAAACCAGAAAAATCTGTGTCCTGTCACTGAACTACCCTGAAACCTGAGGCTGTGGAGATAACTAGTTAATGTTCTATCCCCCCAGCACCAACACTGAACTTTGGGTGATCTGTGATAGAGCTTATCTGCTCTACAACGTCATGCTGGCTTTGTGCCTTTAGGTCTTCTTTGCCTCCCAGCCTGGGTCTCTCCAGATACTAATGACATTTTCTCTAAGCTGTTGACTCTGCAGATTTTGCTGGGGAGATCCTCACCCTAAAGGAAGCAAAAGAAAAACAGGAAGTGCCCTGCAGAGCTGACCCTGTTCTCTGACTGCATTACCTCATCTGTTTCTACACTTTCTTCTCATTGTTTGCATCCCTCTGTTACTTCAGGACAGCCCTTGCTCTTACTCTTAGCATTTTCCATGCTTCAACTTGCTCCAGATAACGCCTTCCTGGCACGTGTCCTTCAGCTTTGATGAGATATCCAATTTTTCCCTCACCAGAATATTATACCTTTACTATTTTATCCACCAATCTCTCCCCTCTCTTCTAACAGAGGCATCATCCCTCTAAGAGCCCCTGGCTAGGAGCTCTTCCCTCCTTCGTGGCCTTTGATCTGGAAGTTTTTTAATCCAGAACTCCAGGGAAACAGTTCTAGTGGTGCAAGAGTTAAAGAACATGATATATAAGAGAAATCCCAATCCTCACAGTGGCAGGGATTGTTTTGTTGTTTAAATCAGAAACAATGAAAGAAAAAGCAAAACAGGAAAATAAGAGAAAGAAAGTCAAGGTCATTTACACACTCAAATTTCTCTCATCACCTGGGATGCTGGTGAAAAATTTAGATTCTTGCTTCACAAGTCTCTGGACATCTTGCATCTCTAAGGAATACCAAGGCATCTATTTTTAAACAATTTCATCTTTTTTCCTTCTTACTCTCCTTCCTTCCCTTCTTTTTCATTTTTTCTTTTTCACTGTCATGGGAGACAGTGCTCAGAACAGCAGTGCTGACAGTGGAGTGTATTACAGTGCCAGGGATTGAATCCATGAAAGGGATATGCTCTACCATTTTAGCCACCCAACATTTCCAGCCCCCAGATGTTTCCTATGTATACCCAAGCTTAACGCTTATTTCATTTGGATCAGAAAGAAGAAAACAGAGGAAGCTTTGATGACTTTGATGGACTGGAAAACTCAAAGTCCATTTCTTTCTCTGTTCTAATAAATCCTAGAAATTGAAACCTGACTAATTTCTGAGGAACTTTCTGTCTGGTCAGAAGGGAGAAGAAGATTTAAAGAAACAAACTTCACTGAAGACAAGAACAAATTGAAACTTTGGCTGACATTGGTATATTTATTCTTGCATTATTTAGTTTCTTAAATCATCCCCATGTCTCAGGACAAGATATTGGTGTGTGTTCACTGTGATATATATCAGGGCGTTGAACGGGGGAAACCTGTGAGTTTGGGTTCTGGTAGTTCTGCCTTGAAGAATGTCTTCTATTTAATGACACTCAAATGCCTTAGCTATCGATGCAAAATGGAAATAATGACTAACCTTGATTTTTGAGAAAATCAATAAGTAAATACTGTATCTTTAAAACATCTACTGCAGGGGTTATGGTGCCGCCAGCCAGCAATACCGGTGAGGCGAGTGCATCAGCAGCCTGATGGCGCCCTCAGATGTTCCGATACCCCAAAATTCCTGCTGTGCCTTTGCCCAGACCCCAAAAACTTGGGGCAAAATTTACCAAGAAAGTAAAAGGCCAAAAGTTAGGTATGTGGGTGAGACACCCACAAACCACCTTCAGCTCAGCTATATAATTGGAGGCATGGTTCCTGATCGAACTGCTTAGTGGCCATGATCCCAGAGACTCAAAAACAAATCTCAAAACTCAAAGGCTTTTGGCAGAAATCTGCCCAGTCCCTGCAGTAGGTTACTGGCACTGGAGCAACCCAGGTGGGAATAGGTTTTGTGCCTTGGCCTGTTCCCCCTGACGGCCCAGTGGCCGCCATCCTCCAGAGGCCACTGGACAGTCTGGGCCTGCAGTGACGAGACACTTGGGGCCTCACGGGATGGGGGTGAAGCCGGCCCTTTCCTCCCCACCCCAAAGAGATCCTGAGTCACCGTCCATGAATGGCCTCTGTGACTCCTGATCAAGTTGCTTGATGGCCATGATCCCAGAGACTCAGAGGCAAATCTGGAAACCCAGTGGCTTTTGGTGGAGATGTGTCTGGACCCCACAGTAAGTTACTGTCACGGGGCCAACCCAGGGGGGAAAGAGTGCTGTCCCTTTGCCTGCTCCCCCTTGGTGGCTCGGTGGCCTCCTCTGCCAGAGGCCATTGGACAGTCAGGTTTGAACCCGCAGTGACGAGTCACAGGGGGCCTCACAGGATGGGGGTGGAGCCGGCCCTTTCCTCCCCATCCCAACAAGACCCAGAGTTGCCGACCATGAATGGTCTCTCTGGCTCCTGATCAAGCCATTTAATGGCCATGATTGCAGAGACTCAGAAACAAATCTCAAAACTCAGCAGCTTTTGGCTTAAATGCATTCAGTCCCTGCAGTAGATTGCTGGTGCTGGGCCACCCCAGGTGGGAATAGGTTTTGTGTTTTCGCCTGTTCCCCCTGGCGGCCCAGTGGCCACCATCCTTCAGAAGCCACTGGACAATCAGGTTTTGGCCAGCAGTGACAAGATATGAGGGGCCTCACGGGATGGGGGTGGAGCCGGCCTTTTCCTCCCCACCCCAATGAGACCCTGAGTCACTGTGCACAAACGGCCTCTTTGACTCCTGATCAAACTGCTTAGGAACAAATCTCGGAATCAGAACCCAGCAGGTTTTGGCAGAAATCCCTCCAGATTTAAGTGTTAAAATTTGGAATTTCAAAATCTCAGCCACTACTGCAGCCACAGGACATTATATGTTATTCTTAACCAGCAAAAGAAAACAAATTGTCTACTGTTGCCTTTTCAGCAGATCTGAGTGTTAGGGTAAAATCCCAAATAATAATGGTGGTCTGGTGTCAAAATATTGAATGTGATCAAAGTAGAGAGAGAGTAATCATCTGCCCCACAGGTATAGGGAGGATTTGGGATGGGGGTATACTGGGGTTTTTGGTGGTGGAGAATGGGCACTGGTGAAGGTACAGGTGTTTCATTGTATGATCGAGTCTTAGACCCAAAAGATTTGTAACTGCTCTCATGGTGATTCAATAAATAAAATAAAAAATGAAAAAAAAGTAAGGTAGAGTTCATGCACAATTCAATCAGCTAATCAGTGGCTGAATAAATAGCAGTACTCCTACATTTAAAAAAAAAAGAAAGGAAAGCAACGTAATTCAAGAGCCACCACCTGCACAAAAGGACTCTTTCTCTGAGCAAAACTGAAAATGAGAGATAGCGCAGTGATTTGTTTTACATAGAGATCCAGCTCATCAAAATTAAAGAAAATGTTGAATGGAGCTTAACTTAAAAGAAAGGGCATCATAAAAAGAGACGTACACAAAGCTAGACCATATAAACTGAAGTAAATAATGGTCATGTATTTCCACTCTTCCAGTCTCACCAGTTTTATTAAATTTTTTCATGAGGTTTAATATGAAAACCTATGAAAATGTTCTACAGCCTTATTTACCCTACTTGGGGCTGTCTCTGAACAAAATACATTATCAGGAGAGAATGTATTTTTCTCCAAATGTCAAATTTTATTACAGTCAATAGATAAAAATATAAAAAGGTCACATCCCTAGAGACAAATAAATACCAAAAGGGTTTTTTTTTGTTCTTGTTTTTTTAAATTACCTCATTCTGATACTAAATTCCACAAATAGTAAAGATAGCCACATTTTTATTAGGAACGTGCAAAATTTAGCATTACTCACAAGAACAGTTCCATAGCTGAAAAGGAACTCCTCTGTGACCACCTGCGGTAGGAAAACCTGTGTGATGAGAGAGTTTCCACAGATTAAATCCTGAAAGCCATATGCCAGAAAGAAAGGGGGAAAGACAGAGAGAGAAATGTTTTGGCTGAGTTGACTTTTCTTGGCTCCAGTTTACAAAGAAGGAAGTCACCGGAATTGCTGTTGTTCCTTTTCTGACTAAGACCATACCTGAGAAGTTACGAGGTGAAGCACTATGGGCATCAGTGGAAGAAACATCTTCAGCTGCTTCACTTGGACTGTTGATGGGTGTTTGCGACCAGAAATGGTAGCCAAGGCATTAAGAATGTCACCTGCAAATGACATGGAGGTTAAAGACCACAGGATCCTCGGTTGCGAATTGAATATTAATAAGATAGCTGTAGAAATTGATCTCTGAATAAATGGAGAAGCAGAATCATTTTCTTCTCAAATATTAAAATTTTACCAGAAATTTATAGTTTCTCAGGGATAGCATGGCTAACCATATTCTCATTTAGGAAAATGTATAAATGATTATGGAAGAGTAGCAGTTTTCTAAAAATTCTTTTTCTTCTACTTTTGAGAAGGAAGAAAAAGAATTTCAACCAGGAGTTACTGCCTTTATAAACTAGAGAACATTATCTAAAAATTAAGTGAACATATTACAAATAAAAATTGCTTTAATAACAGAATGAAAGTAAAAAGAAATGAAGTCCTGAAAGTTCTTATGGAATAAAAAGTCCAATAAAAAATGAAACTTGTGGACCTCAGAACCTTTTCACATGATAAACTGAGATTAGTAACTGACCAGATCATGGCCTTCAGATTGGAAATTTTAAAATATTACAATCGCAAAGAAATTTTGAGATGCTCTATTTTCAGTCATTTATAATTAAAACGTTTCCTAAAGTATTAGTGATGTGAAAAATGGTACTGACAGTTATGAAGAGGTTCACATTACTTTGACAACATTCTAAACTTTTGATTTTAAATATATTTTATCATTATGGGTTGTATCCAATTTTAAATTCTAAACATTTTTGGTTTATAGCTACATCTGCTGGAAAAGCATGGCATATAATTTAAAGTTAATCCATGCACTCCTTAAGTTATTTAATTTCTATAGATAATTATTTTAATTTCTACATTAAAATTTCCACATAAGATGGAATTTTTTAAGCTGTAATAAATGCCCTTTGCAACTCATTATGAGAATCTCATCTTAAAATTTCAAACCAAATAAATTTCTAATTTAATAACAAATTTTTTTCACATCCAATATGAAAGCCTATGCACTTTTAAATTCTTTTAACAGTAAGACTCAGTTTATCATGGTTTTTTTTTTTTGCTTACATTCCAAAATTTTCCATTTACCGCAGATAATACCCCAAATGTAACCGTTAGCCTGTTTGTTGAGGCAAAATCACCATAAAAACAGGGAAGGGATATTTTAAATCTTGAAACCACCTACACATGCAAAAAAAAGTGTCATGGCACTCGCCTGCAGAAACAGACAAGCAAGAACAAAAAGTGGTGATGTCTGAAAGGCAAGTAAAAAGAGGCAGGCAGCGAGGGCCCGAGGATGAGACTCCAATTTACCCAGGACTCGTGGCAGCTCCTGCACAATGTGACAGATGAGGAGGTCCAGGCATTTGGACAGGTACTCATTGCCGCTTTGTGGCTCCTTGCCTGGAGAGGTCTTTCTGCTGTCTCTCTCGATGTACATCACCAGTCTACACACAGGAAAGTGCAAAAGATTACTGCTCACAATAAAGCAGTTGATAGCATCTGTCCCACAAGGCCACCAGGGCAAATGTTTCCTGGGGGCACCATCCCAATCATGTTGACATTCAGATTTGTAGCAACGTTTCAGGCACAGTGCATTTTTTGCCTTCAAAAAAATCTGAGTGCTGGGACCAGAGTGATAGTATAGTAGGTAAGGCACTCGCATTGCACACAGCTGACCTGGGTTCAATCCCTGGCATCCCATATGGCCCCTGAGCCACACCAGGAATAATTCCTAATCGGGGGTATTGATTTTGAGGTCCCACTGAACATTAATGCAGAAAGAATAGAAGGCAACTTTGAATATCTTAGCTCAAGGTGTTATAAAAACAATGCCCTGATTTAATTTGCCCTTGGCTCATGAAGAGACACATTATTCAGATGAGGAATGAAAGGTATAAAGTCATCTGGACACAGGAGGGCTCTTGGTGGTGTTTACAAGATTCAAAGCTGAACAAATTGTCTGTACTTTTGCGTTCATCATTAATGGTAAACTCTCTTGGAACTTCAGGCAAGTCACATGAATTTCAGTTCTTACAGTAAACTGTGGACATGTATCCAAAGAAACTTTTCATGTTAGCACTGGTTGATGCAGATAACAAACACTATTTTAACATATAGATTTTACATGTCATTTTGTCCCTCAATTTTAGACCAGCCTTTTAATAAATCTCTATCTTCTTGAAACCGTCAGCATTCTTCAAACAGCCACATGAACTGTTTCAAGTCAGACTAGGGAACAAACTGAACCATCAGTGTGAACAATTTAGGGTGTTCTTGAAAAGTTGGGGACCCACATTTTATCCTGTTGGCTGGATTTTGAGTTACCTCTCTAAGTTCCCACTCCCCTCAACTCTCTAAAGAGAGCATGAACTCACTAATTTGATCCTGTAAAAGTCCCCATAAGGCAATTAACCTTCTGTATTCTATTGCCACCCTCCCTCTCCTCCAGTTCTGTAGTTCTCATTCACTCCACCAACTTAAACTTCCCAGAGAAAACTTCCAAACATCTCCCACTCTCTACTAGAGACAGGGAGTTTACTACACACTACAGAGATATCAAGTATCCTGAAATAGTTCGCACATAGCTCTCTGTTGATATATCCATGATTTTTGCCTTTCTAGTTATTCTTACTTGGGAGCCAATTAGCAAATACACAGAGAAGAACCCCAAATTAAAAAATGAAGTTCCATAGAAGCAAGTTAACAGCCTGTTAATTGGACACTGTTAGAGCTCCAGCCACACGCTAACACATATTTGACGTTTGTCAAAGTGCAGAGAAAAATAGCAGTAAGTCAGCATGAAAGCACCTCGACTGCTCGAAGAGTTCAGAGCACAAAAGTTTTTGAAAATGAGCAAAATTTAGAAATGAGGTTTCCATCATTTTATGATAAAAGGAATCCAAAACCATAGCCAGGGAGGATGTTAAAAAATGACCGAGACACCAGCCTGGCAGGCCTGTCAGTAGGTATGGAGGTCCCAAGAATCTGCAGCCAAAAAAAAAAAAAACTATCACTGTGACCTGATGCTTCCAGGAAAACAGGAATGACACTGAGAACCTCTGACATGTCAACACACATTCCATGAGTCCTGTCTGAAGAAAAAGACCAAACCTGTCATCCTTTTGGACTTCCCAAGATGAGCTTCCTGATATCTACCTGCCTAGTCTTATCACCTGCAGAAGAGCTTTCCAAAAGTTACTATAAAATGTAACTGCATCTCCTTCAAGACAAAAATTCCAGTAAATCCAAACCTTTAGGAAGAAATTATTCTACCTACCCGCTCAAGCAAATTAATGAACAACAGAAGGATAGTGCTACAGTGCTACACGTACACATTACATAAAGCATTCGTATTTTGTTATCTGTAATAGCATAAAATTGAGTGATAAAATGTCCAGCAAAAGAATAGTGATTAAGTGAATGTGGTTCACCATTACAATGTAACTAAAAATAAATGAGAAAATGGAGTTGGAGCAATAGTAATGCGAGGGAGTAGGGCACCTGTCTTGGACAAGGACAGTCTAGGTTTAATCCCCAGCATCCCATATGGTCCCGATTCTACCAGGAGTGATCCCCAAGCACAGAGCCAGGTGTTAGCCCTGAGCAACACTGGGTATGGACCAAAACCAAAATTTTAATTAAAAAACAAATAGAAAAAGGATAAAATTACACACTATATAGAGTTACAAAGTAGTTGTTTAGTAAAATAGGCAAGTCTCCAAAATATGCTGTTTACAAAAGAAAAATAATATTTATAACTTGCTTAGATTTTATTTCTAAAATTCTTTTATTCTTTTTTATTAGAGAGCCATGATTGACTTACAAAGTTACTGATAGTTGATTTTAGGAATACAATAATTCAACACCAATGTTTATATTTTTGAAACTCCGCAAACACATATGAGTGATAGTGCTTAATTTTGCATTGCTGTAATCCGGCAAGGAAAGGTATGCAGCACAAGGCGGAAATCTTTTCACTTCTTGAATTTCTTTGTGCATTGAATTATGAGTAAGGGTTAGCTAGCCTAAACTTAAACGTTCAATGTTTTTAAAATATTAAGTGATACTGTTCAACAGAGACATCCATGTTTAAAAAAAGTTAAGTGATGTTCTGTTCTATAGGACACCCTAGCTGATGATGAAAGCTGCATACAGGACAAAAGACTCTCCTGGTTTGTAAGATGTATGTGTGTGTGTGTGTGTGTGTGTGTGTGTGTGTGTGTGTGTGTGTGTGTGTGTGTGTGTGTGTGTGTGTGTGT